>CM048052.1:16855207-18055207 GCA_026259375.1 Verasper variegatus | reverse complement strand
AGGACACAGCCAACACTTAATACTGGGGCACTTAAAGAAAACTCAATGAGACTGTCCGATTAAATAAAGATTAAAAAAACATAGCCTCCATTATGGCATTAGTAACAAGTGTGCTGTTCCTACCATGACAAGACAGAATGTATGCTATGAAAAAAGCTTTTATTGTGGAAATATAACATTAGGTACTTAATCGGCATTTAAAATTTTACATAATTCCTTTTATGTTATTCACTGAATTATAAAAGGTGTTGACAGATAGGAACATATCAGTGACACTGCAAGATATTTTTTCAAGATAGAATGAAACAAAGTTGTGTGATAAGTGTGTAAAAACTGAACAAATAGAGAAGCCAGGGTGTTATCAGCACATAACAAGTGGCGCTAGTCAGCACAATGAGTCTGCAGGTCTGCCAACAGCCTGTGAAGATAAGAGATGCTCTTCTTTGGGTTTTAGCAGCTTGAAGTGTTTGGTTAACATACAAGCTGAAAGCCAGACTCCAAATTAAGAACATCATTTATTCAATCTAATAATCAAGACACAGACCTTAACACTTTTCAAAAAAATGGTATTGCTCCAGCTTCTCTCCTCTTAACTCCTGCATGTTATGTACACGTGCAGAGGGAATGTATCATCTTTTTCAGGCTATTATCAGCTTCTTTTATAACAAACTTCTCCATGTACAATTAGTTAGAATCCAGCCAAATTACAGCATCCTGCCAGAAACTGTACAGTTCCAAAGCTTTCACATAACAAGATCCGCCCACTACAGACTTATAAGAATCAGTCACACATCTTTTATTGTCTCAGAGCAAACTGACCAGTCAGACAGTGCCAAGGCTCTGTAACCTATAAATCTTCAGTCAGTGATTGGACATGAGTCAGTCACACTGTTAAAGTAGACCAGCTGAATGTGTCTGTAGTTCTTCACTATGTGTGTTGACAGATAATCATTCACTGAAGGAGCATTCAAATTCTAACTGATCTCTACCCATGGAAACTTTGAGCTGTGTCACATCCACTGTAGACATAATGATTAAGACATCTCTCTTCCTTCCACCAGAGATGTTCCAAGACATTTTAGATCCAGACAAAGGGCAGATCCAAGATGTACTTATTCACTTTCTCTAATATTGCAAGATAGGGTGTTTTTTTTTTTAATCTCCACCAATTTCTTAATATAATTTGTTGATAAAATTATTTATTAAAAATCAGTTAATTGAGGGGACTGATATCTATGAGTGTGTGTAACTGGCTTGATAGTAAGGCCTTGACACAGGTATGTGCTTTACTGAGTGCCTTTCTAGTTTCAAACCACGTTCTACTGTGTACACAAGTGGTTTGCATAATATTGTACAATTTGGGACTTTTTCTGATGGCCTGTGTGGTTGTCGTATACGCTTTATGGCAAAGCAAAGTATAACAGATATGCTTCCTTCACATGTCAGATAGAAAGTTAGCCAATAAAATGTTTTTCAGCAACACTAATATCCAGTTTGTAAAAAAAAAGGTTGAGCCCACAATAGGTAATTAATGCAATAAAAACTGTATTTTGATTAAAAAAATCAAGAGATGGGGATTGTCTCCAGCTTACCTGTCTCCAGTGGTTCTCAAACACCATGAGGCAGGTCTCTGGGTCTGCGGTGCAGGGGCTGGAGGGGGCGGCGCTCCGGCCAGACCGACTCCCAGAGCCCCGCGGGTTCAACCTGCTCAGCCAGCTCATAATGGAGCCAGCGGACAGCAGTTCAAAAGTCACACAAACTCAAAGAAGAAGGAAGGGGGTTGAGTAAATGGTCAAAGTATAACAGAAATTAGGAGGGAGGAGGGAGGAAAGGGAAAAGATGACCGAGGAGGGAGAATAAGAAGGGGAGGGGAGGTGGGGGATAAAAGGGGAGGAAAAGTGTTTCCAGAGAGAAGGCGGCAAAGGAGGTCGACTGTATGGGCTGTCACTGCCAGTCAGTGTACGTCCAAGAGAAGCCCGCTGCTGCTTTAGAAACTGTGTCACCCTGTCCTCCCTGTAGACCCTGTCATCCAGTCTGAAGCCAACACCACTCCATAGCCGGTCAGGACGGGCACTCTGTTTAGACAAACAAAACAAAAACATAAACATCAACAAACTTCATATTTCCCAACCATTCAGAGCTTTCTATAAAAAAAAGATTACATTTTAAATCAGTATAAGCATTGGCCCCCAAATCACCATATTGGTCAGGCTCTAAACAAAAACAAGACAATTCAGCACATGAATGAAAAAAAAAATATGAATCCATTATTTCTTACAGTTAACATTTCTACTAATAAGCAAAAGTGTGAAAGAGATCTTATACATTTATATATATACAGTATATAGAATATTTAAAAGCATCACGGCACCACAATAAAAGTGGAAATAAATAGATGTGTTAGTATTGTAGCAGATTGCAACCAATAAAAAACCCTCCCCTTCTTGCAATTAGGAAAACATAAACTATTCATTGTGGGCTACTGTAGAAACATCGCAGTGCAACATGTGGAGAAAATCATCTATGTAGATATTTATGGCTCATTCCAAGCTAACACAACACAATGATCCTTAGTTTAGGTCATTATAAACTCATATAACTCATCAAAACATGATAATTACATTTCTTCCAATTAAAAAATCCTATACACTGGTCCTTTAAGGTTACATTCCTCATGTACTTATTATTATGACTGCATCATGTGGGCCGAAGTCATGAGACAGGAGTAACACATTTGATCACCTCTGGTCCGACTTCCCAAAATCAATAAGTGCTTTTCTTCACTGGATTTCTTATACAGCAGCTGTAGGACAAACAACACTATCAAAGTGATTCACGGGCTGACATTGGTTGAGTCAAAGGTAAAAAGATTCATTATTCATTCATTATTCAGAGAAGATTCAGTCTTTCACTAAATGAATCTAGAGCTTAACCAGCAAAAAGTCAAAACAGATATATCACAATGAGCCTTCAAATAAATCTCACTGAAAATACAATCATTGATTCATACATTTGATTAACTTAAACACACATCAGCCAGTAATAAGAGCTGTCCCACATATGGATATTCAAAATGGGCTTCATTTCAGTTCACACACAGCCTCATTAAAAACAGCCATAAATAAGTTCAAAGTTCAACAACACATTCCACTCCATAGAAGGCTGCCTCTGAGTTTGTCAAAGGTTAGTGATCAAAACACAGCTTACTCAGACTGTAAAATCTCATAGCACAAAGTCTACAGGCCAAGAATTACTGTCTCTGAAGTTCAGACACACGGGAAGTTTGTCAAATTTGTTTGTGATTTCCTGCAACGTGCACAAACTGAAAACCACCAGGTGTGCACACTAGTTAAAACAGGCAGCGCAGCTCTAAAGTCTCTGCTAATTTTGTCAAATTTCTCACATTTCTACCTCAGCAGTGTTTTTTTCACAGTTGAACCACATTGATCACATCTATGTCCCTGATCAGCTTTTAACCTGTTGCGAACCACAGCAGTGAAACTTGCTTCTTCACGTATTTTAAAATCACCGTGATAAAAGTGGTCGTTAAACACAGTGTTTAATCAACCTCTTGTACTGACACTACCTCCGTCACTCCATTCACGTTGACAGTAAGTTTCTCACCTCACGTTCAAAGGTTGTCGTCGCTTAAGAAAAGTATTTACAACTTTGTTTTCTGAGGAGGTTAACAATACATCATCCAAACAAGGCCTACATGGGAGACGTTTAAAAACAATGTCATACTCAACAGAAACATGTCTTTTTTGCACTCAGGTTCAATATCTGTTCAACATCAGTTCATCTGTCGAGGCTGTGAGACTGACTGAGGCGAACAGAGTTACCCTGCAGTCCAATTGAATCTGGAAACATGCTATCAAAGAATAAGTGAAAAAAAATACTTGACCAGTGTTTCTTTATGCATTTCAATATATTTTCTTTTTTGTTTGTGATCCTTTCAAATGTCATTTTAACATGTTCTAATGTATCCTTAAATATCTTCTTATTTGAATTACATTTTTAAATGTTTTTATGTTTATTAACATAGTATATCAAGCACTTTCAGCTGCATGTCTTGTATGAAAGGTACCATATAAATACTATTTAATATTATAGTCTGTTTCAGTACAATGCACTCAATGTAGTGTGACCTTAGACATTTGCTGTTGATCAAAACAAACGGATCTTCTCTATGTGAGTGTATTTAAATGTGTTAACTGCTTCTGACACATGCGAAGAGATTGACTATAACTTCATGTGAACTGCAGGAAAAAACAATATCCACTTATTTAAAGACTCTGGCGTCCACACACAGCATCAGGCCGGAGACAGTCATCAGTCACTGCGGTGTTGTGGCTCATGTGTCCCCCCTCAGTCTGACAGACAGTTACCAACGAGCTGTGCAGCCATCAAACAACAAGACCTTCTTTTAAAACCCCAGTTTGTTGACAACATCAGCTCTTCACATGTGATCCCTCAGTCATCGCCCTGCACTGGATCTCACGTTGGACTACGCCTGAAAACAACAATCAATGCATTTCGATGGCGAGATGATGTAGCAGGCTAGTGGTGGATACTACACATATGATTAGCCGGCTCTGGGACGTCAGCCATGTCTGTGTGTCCAGCTGGAGGCGTCTAACGCTGGTTGGTGCAGGAGTCACTCACCTTGGTTGTTTGTATCTGTCTGTTGTTACGAGGTGTCCTCAGAAACCTGCTAGCTGCCTGCTAGCGAGTTAGCGCTGCTCGGAGGCTAGCGGCTAGCTGCTAATGAATTCCACAATGTCAGAGCAGTGAAGGGGCGAGCAGCGACACAAGGACCCGGGGACAACCGCTGGGTTTGACTGCACTGAGCCGGGGCAGCTGACGAATGAACCACTGCTTCTCTCGGGCTGCCGTGCATCCTGTTAGCGACAGATAAACATCCCATCAGATGATTCCTCAGACACTCTCCTCTCTCCCGCAGCCATCTTGCTTTGACTCCGCCTACACGGCCCGACTCACGCCTCCACACCGCGGCTCCACGGAGCTGTGCGAGCGGCGTCAGGAGCCGGCGGTGAGCCGCTAACACCGTGACCCACTTCCACAACGGACTCGTTCTATAATTAGGGGTACCTTTATCTCTGCCAACTGACCAAACCGCTATGACTCGGAAATGGTTTGCGCCAAAGTCAAACGTCCAACACCATAAGATGCACTTAGAGCGAATTAATTGCCAGTCAACTGTGTTATCAACATGTTCTTGTGTAATTGCTTTAAATAATATATTTACAAGAGTGTCGAGAGTGTGTATAAAAACATGAGATAAGTGATAAGACATGTTAGCAGCTAGCAGTTAGCACAAGGGCCTAAAATGAAATAAATGTCAACTGTGTTATACTTGATGGGACAATGTTGGTATGGTTTATTGGAACAGGTTGACAATATGCTTACTTTGTGTGTTAATTAATGTTCATTAACTACAGTTATCACAAGCTACTACACTCATGAATAAAACAATGATTTCATGGAGTTTGGATTATTATATAAAGTTTTGTTATTAAAGGGATAGTTCAGCAAAAATTTAAATGCACTCATTATCTACTCACCACTATGCCGATTGAGGGGTGGGTGAAGTGTTTGAGTCCACAAAACACTTTTGTAGTTTCAGGGGTAAACAGAGTTGCAGCAAGATCCAATAGAGTTGAAGTAAATGGTGACTCCTACTTCAAACGTAACCCCCCCCCCCCACCCCCCACCCCCACCACCACCATAATACTGCTCCTGGGGTGTCATCCAAGTGTCTGTAAGCCCCAACATTCAATCTTTTAAATGTTGGCTGAACTTAAGTCTTACATAAAGATGTTGAATAATTCGGATTTATGTTGAAACAAACTTCATCACTGGTGAAAGCATCCCACAGACTATCCGTTATCCAGGGCAAAATTTATATTTTCAAAAACAATCTCAAAACCCCTGGTGAATAGACTCAAGATCTTTTCAAACAAATGTGTAAGACTTTATTCATGTTCTCTATGACACAGTTTCTGTTGACGAAATAATGATTTGAATGTTTATTTTCATTTAAATATTTAGAAAGTCATTTGAGCTTGCCAAATAATGAATTTAGCACATTATGGGTATATACTATGGGAACAACTAGAATATTTAACAAAAAAGAACACAGATTTTTTCACTTTTTGTTTGATATCAAAATTACCCCTAATTATAAAATGATGCAACTACACCGAGGATAGATAGATAGATAGATAGATAGATAGATAGATAGATAGATAGATAGATAGATAGATAGATAGATAGATATAGGGGGAGGGAGGGATAGACAGATGGATATAGAGAGACAGGATGGATGGATGGATAGAGAGAGAGATAGATAGAGAGAGAGAGAGAGAGAGAGAGAGAGAGAGAGAGAAATGGTTAGAGAGCGAGAGGGATGGATGCTGGATGGATAGATAGAAAGATACACACAACAGTAAAACACTACAGCATAAGAATAATAAAAGGTCAAAATGAGTCAAGAATAAGTTGCAGTGAGATGAAAGTCTCGCCACCAGAACTACTACAAAGCTGTCACTGTAAAGAAGTATGTGCTAATGGAGATATTTTAAAACAATTAGCTTAGCATCGCTTAGTATGAAGAGGCATAGGAACCAGCTAGCAAGATGCAGCTCACTCAAAAACTCACAATACTGCACTCCTCCTCTCTCAAAGGAAAATAAATGTAAAGATGACAACTCAATTGGGACTAGATTACACAGGATTTATTTTTCATTGTGTGACTTTAACAACGACGGATGAATGATACTTAATGTACGAACCCTCTGGGATGTGCAGAGGAGGACCTCTCTGGTTTTCTAGGGGAGGGAAGTACTCCCAAAGGACACATGACATCTGTTGTGCTTTCCTTCCATAGTGACCAGCATCACCAGGCAGTGTGCATGTAGACCTGGTTTGTTGTTAGGTGAACCACGCAGTGCTGCCTTATGCATTTCATCTTGGTTGTTTGAATTAGTGTCCAAGAAAGTGTGACACTCATGCAGGAGGGAACAAGATCAAGAGTAACATTCATCCTCATCTCGAAGCATGTGTTAGTCTAATGCTAAACTTTGGAGAATGGAGAAAACAGGTGATGTTAATGTTAGCGGTAACAAATGGCTGAGACTCATCCGGTGGCATCAAGGGAAGAAAGCGAACGAGGAAGGAGAAGATGGAGCCAAAGATGAAGGGAAACGTAACATCGCTCTGGATCCGAAGTTGAAAGTTAAGTGAGTAACTAACAATTGGATTGGATACAGTTGCAAAAAATTTAAATTTTTTAAAACACAGAACAGTATTAACCTTTAAATAAACATCCCCACTAATTCAATCTACTTGAACATTTCCCTTTTCCATAACTAGAACATTTCATCAATTGTATAATCATAGGCTTTTACTACATATCACAAAGTACATGACTACAGTATATGAGAAAATTAATATCCTCATTGTTACCACAGTATAACATTGATATTGCGATATGGCTTTATCAGGTAAAAAAAATGCTCAGAACTAATCTTTGTTGATATTCATTCCACTGAAGTATTTGCAATATTCTATAGATTAAAAAAATATACATAAGGTTTCATGTTTCTATTTTCAATTTTTCCTCAATTTAAATAATTTATTGTGATGTGAGTAATGAAACATTCTTTATCTGTATATATTCTGTATCTCAATATGTACATTTTCCTTGGGTGTGACAGAATAAGTTCTCTTCTCTAAGTGCTCTTCCTTTTCTCCTCTTTTTCTTTGCAGTTGGAGAGAGTTGGCAGTTGATCCGGCAGAAAGGTTTTATTATGTCTGGCTACAGGTCATGATCTTCCCTATTGTCTACAACTGGGTGATCATTATTTTGAGGTAAAAGCATGGGATGTGGTATATATCATATATCTATGCATGTTACCTATAATTTATTAAAACTCAGTCTTTTGGCTTTCTCAGAACATGCTTCACAGGAATTGCAATGAGCTACCTGCCTGTGTGGCTTACACTGGACTATCTGTCAGACCTCATGTATATTGTTGACATGGTCATCACTGTTCACACAGGTAAATATTCATTTCTATTTGGATATTTGAAGTAGAACAGAACTTCAAATAGAGATCAGGTACATTTACTATTCTTGAAAAGTTAAAGCCAATCTAAACTTTGAAAAGCTAATTCCAGTGTATGAGTGTATGAAGTGTGCTGTGGGCCTTACTAAGTCTTGATCTCCCCACTCTAGGTTATTTGGATCAGGGTATCCTGATAATAGATCTAAATCAACTGAAGAAGCGGTACCTGCACTCTGAGCATTTCTTGAGGGACTTGACTTCCGTGCTGCCCACTGACTTTCTCTACTTTCTCTTTGGCATCCAAACACCAATGGTGAGGATCAACCGCCTTCTGCGCATGCCACGACTCAGCGAGGCCTTGGATCGCATGGAGACAAGAACCTCCTACCCCAACACCTTTCGCATCACCAAGCTCATGATCTACATCTTTGTATTGATCCACTGGAATGCCTGTCTCTACTTTGCACTTTCCAACTACATTGGTTTCGGAAGTGACCGTTGGGTCTACCCAAACATCTCCAATGCAGAGTTTGCCTCCATGCGCCGTCAATACTTTTACTGCTTTTGGTTCTCTGCCCAGATTTTCACCACAGTAGGAGACACCCCCTTGCCAAAAAGGGAAGAGGAGTACTTGTTTATGATTGCAGACCTGCTCATTGCTGTGCTGGTATTTGCATCCATTGTTGGCAACGTTGGTAATGTCATCTCAAGCCTTCGAGACCGTGATAATGTATTTTTCCCCAACCATGAGCTGGTAAGTTGTTCCATTTTTTTCTGACAGTCTTGTTATATTATATGACACAAAAAAATTTAATAAATTGGAGATGGATGATTGATGAATTACACAATTTAATTTCAGGTGAAGGGATACTTACGTAGCCATCACATTAGCAAGGAGCTTCGTCAGCGTATCGACAACTGGTACCAACATTTGCACATCAACAAGAAGATCATGCGAGAGAATGAAATCCTGCAGCAGCTGCCCGTGCACCTGAGGACAGAGATCGCTGTCAGCGTTCACCTCTCCACGCTTTCCAAAGTCACCATCTTCAAGAGTTGTGAGAAAAGTCTGCTGGAGGAGCTGGTGCTTAAGCTAACACCTCAGGTCAGGGAAAAGTTGTCTCTTGCGTAGAAAATAATTATTCAGGGATATATACTTTTATAATGCCTCTCTCGCGCAGGTGTTCAGTCCAGGAGAATATGTCTGCAGAAAAGGAGATGTGGGCCATGAGATGTACATCATCAAAGAGGGAAAACTTGCAGTTGTAGCAGATGATGGGGTCACCGAGTTCGCTGTGCTGACTGAAGGGAATTTTTTCGGAGAAATTAGTATCCTCAACATCAAAGGTAAGTCAAGTACAATTTCTTGTACATGGTCATACAACAATTATTAATCAATGTAGGAGGTAAACAGACCTAAAATAGTGCTAAAAACGCAGAATATCACAATATTTCAAATGCTTCAAGCAGATGAACATGATTTGATAATGAGCGAAGGGACATATTTCTTTGGTGTTTTTGGTCTATGCAATTATATTGAGTACAAATCAAGTGTATAAAGTACCAAGACTGGTGGTCAGACTGGTCAGGACTGGGGACTGTTGACTATGGTTGACTATGTGTTTGATTTGCTACAGAACAATCTAGTTAGCTTAAGTAGCAATTGAATCAGTCTTTGTTCAAATTTTTTCATTAATTTGTATCTATTTATTTACATCAATCAGCTACTGTTTACCAACTAGCTAACAAAAACAGAATTGTGAGCAACTATAGAAACAAATGTAAGATAAGAATACCTAAATATTAGTACTATTAACCTTGGTGATTAAAGATAACTGCAATTTCCTTTTAGGTAACAAGTCAGGCAACCGTCGCACTGCCAACATCCGAAGCATCGGCTACTCTGACCTGTTTAGCTTGTCCAAAGAAGATCTAACTGATGTGTTATCTGAGTTCCCTGCAGCCAAACATCACTTGGAGGACAAAGGAAGACAGATCCTCACCAAGATGGGCATGTTGGAGGAGAGTGGGGAGGGAGAGCAGCAGGAGGAAGAGAAAGTGGAAACCAAGATAAAAAGGCTGGAGAGCAACTTGGAGGTGTTGCAAACCAAACTAGCTCGACTGATGATGGAACTAGAGTCGAGCAGCCGAAAGATGCAGGCCAGGGTTGAGCAGCTGGAGAGGGAGGTGGCAGTGCTGGAGACTCAGCTGCCAGAAGATGGGGAAGAGGCAGAAATAGCAGAGGGAAGAGGTGCAGGGGTGGGAGAGGAGATTGAGTGGGAGCGAGAAGAGGCAGAAGGTGAGGAAGAGGAGGGTTCAGATCCAAAGGTGAAAAAACAGAAACAGACAGAAGATAGCAATGATGTGACCAAGGAGGGAGACGGAGAGAGCAAGAAAAGCACAAAAGAAGATGTAGAGAGGCTAGTTGAGGGAGATAAATCTGGGCTGAAGGACCCAGATGACAAGGAAAAGAAAAAACACGATGATGGAGACAAAACCAGAGAAAAAGGAGATGATAGACCTGGGAAAGGAGATGGAGCTGAGATCATAACTGAAGAGGAGAAAGAGGAGAAAAGCGGAGAAAGAGAATCTGAAGTGGGGAGAGAAAAGGCTGTCGAAGAAAAAAGAGGAAAGGGGCCGAAAGATGAAGGAGAGAAAAAATAAATCTAAAATCAAATAACTGAAAAGAAGAATGAAGTTTAAATATGTATTGTTGTTTGATTTCTATTAATAAAAATGTTGAAAACCTCAACATCTCAGATACACTTATTGCAGTATAAGCTGTACCCATAGATGGCATTATTGTACCCTAGTGCAGAGAAACTGTGCAAGATTGAAAACAGAAATGAGAGATCGTGTCAGTATAATACATTTATATCTATACATGTAGGAGAGGTACACAAAGACCCAAAAAGTCTTTGAACACATCTTCCTGGGAAAACAATCTGCATGCAACAAAACTATTTCCCACTTAAAAAAATCTCCTCCACAGTCACATTCCTGAGCAAAGGTCGTATCCTTGAGTCAGATGATGTCACATTTACTCTCTAGAACACTCATCTATGGGTGCATCAGCATTCACTCTATTTCTCCTCCCTGGGTTGGTTGGTTGGTTTGGTTGGATTTGGGTTGTTGAGGTATTTGGTTTAGTTAAATCTCAACATATTCACACGTCCATACACCACAAACTTAACTGATAACCGAAGTACATATTACTTAATGATTTAATTTACTTTTACTAGTGTGAACAGTACAGCTGCCGTGTGTTAAACAACACCATTTCACATACACAACAGTGCAATGTTTCCTGCTGTTTTTTTAAGACAGCAATATATTATATCGGGCTCGCCTTCAGACCATCTAGTCCAAGGAATATCTTTTGAAATATCTCAAATGTTTTGATCAGATCTTTTGTATAGCTGAGGTGGAGTGCGTATATCAGCCCCATTGGCAAGGCACAGGCCTTTGGTTCATTCAGGTCTTTCAGGACCTTCAATCACTATCCTTGCACTGGCTGTGTCAGACATTATGGCACCTCTGGTGACGACAATCTTCATCACCTCATCGGTAGCCTGCACTTCACCATCCTGGCATAAAATATTTTGGTGTTTTAATTCATCTTATTTAAAAACAAGAGCAACACAAAGTACAGTGAACTGTTTGAACTTCAGTGTTTCTTACCAAGTGCTCTTTGAAGAGGTCCTCCTCCTTTTCTCTAAAATACACCACCAGACAACGGATGGTGACCTCTCTCCTTCATTCCACTGAATCATCATGTGAACAAGAACAAAATATATTTACAACTGCTCATCCACAGAGTTGATAACATATTTTTGTAGGCTTCATGGGTGTTAGTCTTGTCCTGGTTCTACCTCAAAAAGCCAACAGGAGTTTTACTTTTTTCCACAAACAAATCGAACACAACTTTTTGGACAAAGTCAACTAAAACTGTCTGGTCTGTGGATGACTACAGCTACATGACTGAAGAGTTCAGTTCACTTAACATATTTCAGTCATCAAATGTGGTCAGGGCTGTTTTAGATTTTAAATTATAATTCAGCGCATTATATTTAATATCATTTGCTGATTGCTTAACATGATTCACTTACTTTCTTATCATTGCAGCAAAATATTTTCATTTGAACTGAAACACCACTCATCTTCTTTGTGTCCTGTGACCTGACACCATACTTTTGCAGTCTTTGGATAACACACTTGTACAAACACTTCATTGAATGTCCAAGGAAAGAACCTAACTAGATAACATGACCTTATGTGCATGTCACTGCCCATCACCACATTTAGTATTTTCATGTGGGAGCTTTTATAATTAGATATGGCTAGATAATTTCATTATTAGTAACGCATTATATTTATTTGTAATATTTTGAGTAGTATCTGTGATGCTGAGAGTGCTCTCATCTGAGCTCCAATGGTAATGTCGATTTTATGAAGTCACCCATAAATGTTTAGTTTTCCTTCATTTGTTTCTAATTTTCTTAAAACTTGACAAAAGATCCATTAACATGACTGTTAAAGTAGTGGATCAATAAGCAGTATCTGTGATAATAGTACTTTCATTTAAACTTTTTACTACCTGATGGTATTCAGTCTGACTGCTGAGGTTTTAAGCAGGCGCACATTTCAGGCCCAGAAATATTTCTTGCTTTAATCCCTGTGTGGTGTAAATATCTGGGCACCATCAGCTCCATCTGAATCACTAGTGAAATGGTATAAGATCCAGGTGTGTGTGTGTGTGTGTCTGTGTGTGTATGTGTGTGTGTGTGTGTTAACTTGTGCCCGCTAACCCTCCTGCTGTCATCACAACACACTGTCTTTAATCATCATGTGTCTCCAGCTATACTGTTTGTTGTACATGTACTTACCACTTTTGAACTTCTGTAATTCTGTAGGTTGACAACGAATTGTTGGCCAAAGTAACGGAATGCAAATTTGAAGTGAAAAAACCCCCCACAAAATTCTGATTGTTGGGAAATAAGAGCTTCCTGAAAAAATGTTTTGCTTTGATCATCTGATTAGTCAGAAGAGACATTCACATAGACTGAATCAGAAAAATACTCACTGTATAGGTTGATTAACTGTAAGGATATAAAAGTGTAGCATACTGATGTACCAACGAGACCAGGCACTTTTGATGATAAATTGATCCAAGCCATTGGTTGAATGTAGCTGATGTCCATCTTCCTGCAATGATTGACTCCTGTGCTATCACTAAGCAAATTGCAACTTTTCTGTTGTGTAAGTCCACCTTTTGGGATGAGGGAGAAACAACATGTAAAACAAGCCATGAAGTAAAAACTGTACAATGTACCTGCTAATTCCACAAACACCTGTCACAGTCCTGTACCTCCTCACATAAAGTGGTTGCTAACTGGGTTTCAAGTTTTATTTGTCATATGCAGTTAACACAGGGTCAACAGTGCAATGAAAGGTGTTCGACAAGAAGAAACTGGTCAGCTCAACAGTGCAATAGTAAACTCATAGTTTGGGTTGGGTTTCAAAATGGCTGCCATGTGGTTTAAAGTCATGTGTGTTCTTACCTGCAGCAGACTGCTGGCTGGGTGCAGCCAGGTAAACCAGAAGGAGGAGCATGTTGGAGGAGAGCTGTCACAGTCTGGTTTGGATCAACCTCCAAACAGGACACTTCTTAAAAACTAGTACAGGTGAATTAAGGGACAAACACGACCCTATAACAATGTGAGGAGAATATTGTGTTGTGACAGTAACTTGAATCTTTTATTGATGAATTGTATTGATAATTGATTCATCTGTGGATTTTTTAAATTATTATTCAATTATTAATCTGATAAAAAGTCAAGCGCTGCATATTATCCTTTCCAGAAGTTTATTTAAAAATCTACTCTGTCTTTTTGTACAATGCTCTTTCTATGCGTATAACAGATATCTGAAACTTCATTGTGACTATAATTCCAGTTTCATATGCCTCAAATTACATATGAATTTGTAAGAATTCCATTGTAGGTATTTGAAACTAGAGTTAAAGGTAGTAATAATTAAACTAAACTGTAGATATCTATAATGAGAAACCCCACACACAAAATTCTAAATTAGTTTGAATCTTGCTAATAAGTGTTATTACATATGTTGAAAATTTGAGTTTTGAGTTGTGAAAACAATAAAAGATACAAAGTGGATTAACAGTTCCTGTGCTTGTCCAGCTTCAGTGCTGCCTTTTTTTTAAAGAGGCAGAAACCCATCAGCGCTGTGCAGAGACACAGAGGCAGAGACAGGGACACACAAAGAGGGGCTGTCTTACTTTCTGGAGGTTATCTGGATGACCTGGGAAAAGATGTTCTCTGATGAGACTTCACCTCTGCTTCAAATTCCTCTTTTTCAGGTCTCTGAGAGACGTGGTCTCACTCTGCAATGCATCCTCTCTTGTAGTTGTTCATCTCAACTACCCCAAGTTTTAAAACTGGTTTTAGGACATTTCTGAGTGACACCACATGTCATCAGAAATAACAATGCACAAAACCCAGAGTAACACGTCGTAAAAACTTGTAGGCTGTTTTGCATATTGTTGCTTCTATAGTGAGGATAGCCGGCTTTGAATATTCCTCAAGATACCCCTGCCAAGAGGAGGTCACAAAAGAGGGCAGGTAATATTAATATTTACAGCAGTGCACTTAAATTCTTAACCACATTTTCAAAATTGGAAATTTGTTTGTTGTTCTAGGTTTCTTCCCTTCTCAAAAATGCAATGAAGGGCGGACTTTCCCAATGTCAGAAGAAAGTAAGTAGACCCATGCATATAGACAATGAAGCCTCACTGCACTTGGACCAGCGCTAAAGCTCAGATGCCCATCTCGAACCCTGCAAGAGTTAAATGTTTTTTCAACAGATTTATGAATCTGTAATTATTTGTCCTTATTATGTCCCTGTGTTTAATGTTATGTATGACTGATTATAAAGGAGCAGCCACTGGACCAGGAGGGATACGCAGCTGAGGGAGCTTGGTCAAAGCTCAATATACTTAAGTATATTGTAAGTATTAGTATACTCAATCATACTTTAAGTATATACATTTTCTAGATGCATATGTACCTTAACTTAGTACAGGACTTTTACCTGTAATTTTGTATTGTTATAGTCTTGTAATTGTAATTCCACTTTTACTTGAATATTTTTACTGTTCTGTTTTACACTAATTTTACTTAAGGAGCATTTTCAATGTAGGACTTAACAGTGTTAGACTTTTACCTGTAATTGTTTAATCTTTTTACAATGTAGTATTTGGATTTTTACTGGTAAATAAATATTTTGCACAGTGTGGTATTTATACTTTTATTGTATTGGAGTATTGTGTGCGGTGTGGTGATTGTGCTAAAGCAGCATTTTGAATGCAGGACTTTTATAAGTAACTTGGTATTTTTATAGTCTGATAATTGTACTTTTACTTGTAATTGAGTATTTTCATGGTGTGATAATTACTATTTTACTTGTACACGGTGATAAAAGTACTTAGGTACCATTTCAATGCAGGACTTAACAGTGTGAGACTTTTACCTTTATATATATATATCACTATATATATATTTATATATAGTGTGATTTTTTTTTTTACAATGTAATATTGTAATGCTAATATGTAATCAAGTATTTTAAGAGTGTGGTAGTTGTACTTTTACTCGAGTAAAGCATGTGAATACGTCCACTTCACGTGCCCTTTAGAAGAAAAAAAGCACAGGTCGGCCCTTTAATGACGCACAGGTGACGTACTTCCCGGAAGTGCAGTGGGGACACAGGCCCCATCGATTGAACACAAGTGCTCACATAAGCACTTACTAATAATAAAGCTGTGTTTGTATGTCATCTTCATGGGGGCCCACCGCTGACACATATGGAGAGTCAAGAGGAAAAACCCATCATCTATACTATGGAAAACAAGCCGATCGTGACATGTGAGTGTTGAGGAAAAACAAACGTTCACTCTTATTTTATCTGTGACAGTTAGCCTGCTAGCTAGTGGGATTAGCTTGTTTTAGCTAAGCTAGCAGGCACACTCAATATTAACCAGGTTGAAAGCACCGCATGTGTGTGTCTGTTGGGAATGGAGGTTTAATTTGTACTTTCTAGAGATGCGATATTTTCATACTTCAACGCTGTAAAGCTGTCTGTGCTAAGTGTTGGCATGGAAAGCAGTGTCGCCGTCAGCTAGCTTGTGGCTACATTGATTAACAGGCCGAGCTAACGATGTAACGTCACGGCCAGTTGCTGCAGTTTTTGGGGGAAGGACTTCACCTTGTTCCCCTCTGGACAGCCACCGCTTCTGTGGCTCAGCAGCACAGACACGAGTCGCCACATGATGCCTGGACGGTGGGGTCGGTTTTCCATTCACAAATCCCTTGGAAGCGTCTCGGTGGAGGGGTTATTTTAGGAGCCGGGTGACAGCTTCACCTCCCGTCGCAGGCTGCTCCTTTTTTTAGGTCAGACTGGTCCTGAGAAGCTCCGGTGCAGGCAAGTCTGAATATTAAAGGAAATCATAAACATGGCTGTGACACCATCAGTAGATTGTGTAGATTCAAAGTCACATGTGTTTCCTGAGAGTGTGTGCACCTGAAGTCCTCACTGTGACATCTGTGGAATATGGTGGGAAAACTAACAACTTAAGGGTTGTGTCTCAAACAGTATTCATTATTATCTGTTACCACACTGATCATTGAAGCATCCTCTGGCTCCACGTTTTCAAATGGTTTTCTACTATAGAGAACTGAATAAATTAGACTTTGAGAGGAGATGCAAACCTGAGGCTGAGCCAGGAAAGGGCACTTGCAAGTCAGAATATGTAATGAAACTGATGTGACATTTTACATTTGACAGTGTTTATTTGTTTCACTGTGGAAGCCGGCAGATGCCTGTTGTTGAATGCAGTGAACAGTGTTCTGTGAGAGGTGGGTTGCAGATCTTGGAAACCCTCCATCCATTATCTATAGCATGTATCCATTGAGGGTGTCGGGAGGCCTGGAGCCAGTCCCAGCTGACATTGGGCAAGAGGCATGGAATGTTTGATTACATGCATACGTCCTGTCGTCATCACATATGTGGGCTGTGTCAGCCTATATTTGGATTAGGTGTTGACAGGTATGCGTCTGACGGTGGCCTGTTGTCAGTTGTATTTACTAACTTTTTTGGAACAAAGTGCATGGAAAAGATAACTACCAGAAAAATGGATGTCCTACGAGCAATCCTGAGAGCCGCTGCTGCTTCTTTTTCTTCTATTGTTTAATTCTGTCTCACCTTCCTGCAATTTGCCTGAGAATCCAAACAATTAAAAAAGGAAACAGACCATGGATCTCTTTGATCCTGACCGAGACCACCTCTTTTTGTTGGATTAAATTTTGGTTCATGGTTCTGGACTGTGGCCTGAGGCACTTTTCACACCTGTTGTTTTGGATTCGGACTAAATTGAAAAGTCAGAAGGTCTGGCCAAACCAACGTAGGTGTGAAAGCCCCCCAAGACAATATCAATCAGCTGAGAGTTTCACATGAAATCACATTAAAAAAAAATTAAAAAAACTAAGAAATATTTTGTCACAATGTTGAGTGGACACGTGATGCAATCGTTAAAAGTTGTTAAATTGTTGTTATGTTTATACAATGAGCAACTAGACTAATTGATTCACAGTGCAGTCAGACTGTCAGCACCGGAAGGTGTTTTGGCTCAGCTTCACCAGACTGGATTCCAAAAGAAATGACTGTGAAGTGCTGACTTTCATCTTGCAGGATGTTTGAAGGTGTTTACATCCAGTGGCAGAGCAGTGTTCCTGTTTACCCTTGGGCGGTTCTTACAAAACGGGGTTATATTTACATGGTTCATTCATTGTATGCGGTGACCCAGTTCTGCTGTATCTTGAGTAGGTACCTCAGTCCTGTAATCCACTTTATATCAAAACGCTCAGAGCTATAAGGAAAGACGGTTCGAACATTTCTGAAATGAGTCACCAGATGTGAAATTGAAGTCACTTCATTGTTGAGCTACAGTGGAGATTGTATCAGGAGACCAGGTGGGGGACTGGTCCTGAGGTATGGGGTTAATTGGATCAACCTCCGAAAGATGCTGCATGTAGCACTTTAGACCGACTGACTCTTGTGTCTCACAGCATGTGCAGGAACATAAGAATCAATTGCAATCGAGAGCTAATATCCAAGGGTTTTGAAATGGACCTGAAGTTACTGTTTTAAAAATGAGTGATCAGTTGTGTAGTTCGGGTAAACATTACTATAATAGTGTTCTGTGTTTCAGTGGAAATTGTTCTGCTAATCATGATGCGCTGCTTTCAGTGTTTTCTATTTAATTGGTCGGGAGCCTGCTGTAAATGACAAAACAAGTAAATCAGAAAAAGGTCAAGTTATTCATTGCAAAATTACTAACAACAAAAAGGGAAGCAGAAATTTCAGCAAAGTGTCTTTGATTTTTTAGAAAGAGGCAAGAGTTTATGTTGCAAACACCGGCGTATACCTCGTCGTGTGGTAAAAGAAGTTTGGTCATTCAAGATAACAGATTATGTACAGTTAACAGGCTTTAAACATGAGAGAGCAGATATAGGCAACGAGCACAACAGGACATTGCACCCATAAGTTGTCACTGTCTGTATACACCTTTACTACAGTACATTATCTAAAATGAAAATCAGATCTCTGCCTCACCTCGTGTTTTAATGTCTGTGACAAACAGTGTTAGTGTTCTTTTTGACTGTGTCTTTTGAAATACCCTTAACTTCAGTTTGTTCTTGATAATTCTGCTGAACACATTTCCTGATATGGTTTCTTTGCTCAGTAATGCAACATAATATAATCATTTCCTCTAGGCTCACTGCTGCTGTGGAACTTCATCTATGTGGAATTTGAAAACATGAGCAGAATTAGTGCTCTTTACCAATTTTACTAGGAGAGTAAAAATAAAACTTCTGAAAGGTTTTGCATTTGCACTTGAGTTTTGGGGTGCGTTCCTATCACTTCAATTATTTTTGATTACAAATACAAGCACTTTCTAATTCCTTTCCTTTGTGTTCCTTTTTTTTTGGCCCAAAATATCTTTTGTCCCTTTGTTGCTCAAACCTCAAGTAATGAAATGTGGAGATTTAGAGACTTGTTAAGGTAACAACACTTTTAGTTCAGTTCTTATAATGAGGTTATGAGATTGAATAAATATTAAATTTCAGTTTCACCGTGAGCTCTTTGATTTCTCCACTTCTGACCTAATTTTTAAACCTTGGTTGTCCTCCCCCTCCCGTCACAGGTGCTGGAGACCAGGGCTTGTTTACGTCCCTCTATACGTCATTGGCCCAACAACTTCCTAGGGAGCCAATGGAATGGAGGAGGTGAGTACTGCTCTACTGAATGCATCATGGGACTTAAATGGTATTAAATATATTTTTGAAGCTGGTAAATTTAAAGGTCTATGGTTATTTTGGATGATGTAGTTGATAGGCTATTGTTGAATTTTTGTCCACTCTGTCCAAAAATTAGTTTTTACAATCTTACATATTCCACTATAATAACCACAAGATATCACATGCATAAATCATTTATTTTTAAAGGCAAGCATCATTTAGTTATTTAACTTAAGTGTTTAGAGTTTAAATGTGTGGTTGTGTAAAAATAAATAATCAAAATTTACTGGGTCAGAAACGTGTCTCACTCCCTTTTCTTCCCCTTTTGCTCTGATAGAGAGATTTGATAGTGTGTGGGGGGACTTCTGGGGATTTTGTATGACTTACTCTCATCCTCACTGTTATTCTGTTGTGTATTATGTAAGGATGTTTTCTATTATGGCTGCATGGAAATGGAGGAGGAGATATTACATCACCTTGAATTTTACAAGTTGAAATGAGAAGTAAAGTGTGTAAGGCTTTTAACATGACGTCTGCTGTGTTATTCTATTTAAGATTATTACTTGTGAGTCTCGATAAAGGATACCAGTAATGATTATCTGTGTAAATCTCTGATTTCTCTGATTTCCTTTCTGTACAGGACATACGGCCGTGCACCAAAAATGATCCACCTTGAAGCTAATTTTGTCCAATTTAAAGAGGAGCTCCTCCCCAAGGAGGGCAACAAGGCTCTCCTCACCTTCCCCTTCCTCCACATCTACTGGACCGACTGCTGTGTGAGTACTTCTGCAGCACGAACTAGGGATACCATGGTGTGGAAATGTTCCCACTTGGTAATAAAGTTGTGACAGCTCCGGTGTTAGTGATACAACCTGATTTGCTGTTACCAAATGAGGAAGTTTGAGAAACAGAATATTGATTCAGTTTGTTGAGTCCATGTCTTTGCAGGACTGGGTAACGACTGCTTGTCGACTCTCTAAGAATAGAATTGGTCTTGCAGTTATCCTGTCTGGGCAAAAATAGGTCACAGTTAGCTTCATATGCAAGATACATCAACACTCAAGGTGGCATCGGGAGATATGCAAGTTCACAGGAGTTCAGATAATGTTGGCATAACTCTGTTGACTTTGAAAATGTCATTATATAATGCTTTATAATGTCATTATATAATGCTTTATAATGCTGTGTGTGTGTGTGTGTGTGTGTGTGTGTGTGTGTGTGTGTGTGTGTGTGTGTGTGTGTGTGTGTGTGTGTGTGTGAGTGTGTGAGTGTGTGTGTGTGTGTGAGTGTGTGTGAGTGTTTTTTTAGAGCTTAGTTTTGTTAAAGATTTACTTTATGTTTGCAAACTTTCAATGCAACATTGTGCACATGGTGTAACTTCAGGCAGTTAAAGGGGCCTGAACTCGACATCTACTCTGCTCAACTTGCTTCGGGACAGCAGAGTGGGGAAAAAGGAACCTTGTGCTGCTGACAGAGCAGCTGGTTAGTTTAAGGAAGTGCTGTTATTGACCCATGACTCATGACATTTCCTAAGGATTATGCCTCTAGTGTGGGAGTAGTGAGCCTGTGTGTTGTTGCAGGATGGAGTGCAGATTGTGTACTCCAGCATTTCATTACTCAGTTGCAAAATCCGTGATGACACAGTCACAGCAGTTTACGTTTTTTTGTTTTTAAGGGGAGGGTGTTAATATAGAGGTACAAACAGTTGGGTGTAAAAAAGTACAAGTTGTTCTGCTCGAAGAGTTTTACAGATATATTTAGAGTTAAAGAGATGTCAGTCAATGCACCCACACTCTGTTAACATTACAAGCAGACTGAATATTGTGGACAGGCAGAGCTGTCAAGTCCTTGTCTTTTTTTACACAGAGGAGCAAATCCTGTGCACACAGCATGACAGCATCACAGGTGGTGTGGACAGTTGGGCAGCGCTGTGGACAAGATTCAAACCTGCACAGGCTCTAAACCCACACTGCACCAACGAGTCACACTTAACATCTGTATTTGTATTGAAATAAATTACAGGCTGTTATCTTACTGCTGAAATTGTTCAGTTTAGCTTCTGCATCTACTTGTGGATCCATCCACAATCAGCCAACTGTGGGAGGCACTGGCACCCATGTTAAGGACAGTCAGACAAAAATAATAAGCCAGTGTAACTAAAATCATTGGTGTATAAATAATGAATAAACAATGATAATGAATACATTAATCAATAGTTTTTACTGCAGAACAATGATTTTAATGAAGCTATTTAGATCACACTTATTCCATAGGGCTGTTACTTTTCCCCCTCACATGGTCTTAATATTAAATGCACTTTGTTTTGTTGTAGGATACGGAGGTATATAAGGGCACAGTGAAGGAGGACGTGATGCGCTGGCAGAACAGCTTGCGGGGCCACGGCTCAGTAGACTGGGTCATCATCGTCGTGGAGACCAACGATACTAAGAAGAAGAACAAGACCAACATCCTGCCTCGCGCTTCCATTGTGGACAAGATCCGAAGTGATTTTTGCAACAAACAGAACGACAGGTGAGGAGACTCCTTCTGCTTCTGCCACAGTAACAGTAAAAGGTGGTTGTTTTGTTCCTACATTGATGTCCCAGAGTAAACAAGGCGTCTTGTTCTTTGGTGCAGGTGCGTGGTGCTATCGGATCCTCTGAAAGACTCGTCTCGCTCTCAGGAATCCTGGAATTCCTTATTACTCAAGCTGCGAACTCTCCTCCTGATGTCCTTCACCAAGAACCTGGGTCGATTTGAAGACGACATGCGGACGCTCCGAGAAAAACGCACCCAGCCCGGCTGGAGCTTCTGTGAATACTTCATGGTCCAGGTAAGCAAAAAAGAAGCGCATACAGTTTTTTATAAGCAATGAAAGTGTAGACGAGGTTGTGTTATTAATGAAATAACATAAAAACTTGTCTGGCCCTTTTCTAAAACTACAGATTAAACATTAAACTTAGAAACCAACTCTGATATTTAAATTTCACAGTGCAGCTGTGTCTCATGTCAGTGTGTTTGTGTGTGTTTGTGTGATTGTGTAGGAAGAGCTTGCCTTTGTTTTCGAGATGCTGCAGCAGTTTGAAGATGCCTTGGTCCAGTATGATGAACTTGATGCTCTTTTTACCCAGTATGTCCTGAACTTTGGAGCTGGAGGTATGTTTCTACTACCAGTACAATAGACATTTGCAATATGGCAATCCTATACAGTAAAATAAGCTAAATAGCTATTTTTGCATGCATTCTCTGTTAACGCTATCAAAAAATGTTGGTTATGGTTTTGTTCTTACTGCTGTGTTTCTATCCACAGATACAGCTAACTGGCTTGGCTCGTTCTGCGCCCCAGTGCGCAACTGGAGTGGCTTGCTGCTTCGGCGGCCCATTGACATGGAGAAGAGGGATGGGATCCAGCGAGGGGAGGCCAGCCTGTTGGATCTGAGGAGCTACCTTTTCTCCCGCCAGTGCACCTTACTCATCTTCCTCCAGAGGCCCTGGGAGGTCACCCAAAGAGCACTGGAACTGCTGCACAACTGTGTCCAGGAGCTACGCCTACTCGAGGTAAACAGACACCCCTAAATGTTCAGTTTGTATGAATGTACAATTCGATTTTGTGGAAATAATACTTATGTTAGAAATAAAATGATGAGATGGAGGGAATGTTAAGACATCATTAGACAAGAGGTCAATCTAATGTAATGTTCTTACTTAAATGGACGGCACTGACGGATCTGAATGTGTAACTCATTTTCTCATTCAGGTGTCGGTGCTGGAGGGAGCGCTGGACTGCTGGGTGTTCCTCAGCTGCTTGGAGGTTTTGCACAGGATTGAGGGTTGTTGTGATCAGGTCCAGTTAGCATCAAACTGCTCCCATACTGTCGGGCTGTGGGCTTATGCAACTGACAAGGTACGAAAATAAATCAATGATGCTGCTTGTCTCAATCAAGCTGTTAATATGAAATAATTTGCACATCATTTTCTGATCTGCAGCAATGCATTAACATTGTTTGGGGGGTTTTAAACAAAACCAAATTTTAAATGAAATCAATAATCAATTTGTATATCAAGCAGTAAATATTTGGTTTAAAATCATTTTCTGTAAAGTTGATTTATATTTCAATTAAAATTCTTCCTTCTTTTTCATGTCTGCCTTCATCAGCTGAAGTCTCTGGGGGAACACTGTGGCCTGGTGTCAGAGACGGGACCCACATCTGAGGACCTGAACAGGACTGTAGATCTGCTGGCTGGACTGGGAGATGAGAGACCTGAGACTGGTGAGTTTGTGAGATTCTCCTGTCATATGGAACTTGAAAATCTAAATGCTTGTTTACAGGGTCATCCATCTTTTACCTTTTCCCATTTTTGACATTAACACACAGGTTGTAATTTATGGCCCTTATGCACTCGGTAACAGTCAATGCTCGTCTGCTGCCTGTAGTTGTTGAGATGTATCCTGATCCACTGGCCTTACTCAGCCATCATCAGCAGCAGCAGTTTAGATGATTTAGGTCTTTGCACCCATTAAATCTTTCCTCCACAAGGAGATGAGCATTAGCAAAAACAATGCCACATCCAAATTTTCATCTTGTCATCTGCAGGATTTTAGAGGGATCTTGGGAGGACTTTAATAGTCTTCAGTAATCTGATTTTGAGGCTTTATAAAGTCTCAAAATATATTTGAAATGTTAATGTAGTGGGTCGTAAATATGTTTATATTAACTTTTTTAATTTAGTGCTACTTTTGTCGTGCTTTCAAATTTTATTTTCCTATTGTTTTGGTGACATGCTTGCATGTGTTGTTGTACTTTCTCAACAATACATATATGATGTAATAAAACAATTAAGACCAACGTGGAACTGATAACTGTGTTTACAAGCACACCAATATTTTTGCTGTACACTCAGCTTCGCTGTGGGAAAGACTTTGCTTTTCTCTTCATATGTGTCGTACTTGACATTAGTCTTATATTTCGTTCCTTTTTATCTTGAAAGGGTCTTAAAAAGTCTGAAATTTAACTTGTTGAAATATGGCAATCCTTACATACTCTAATCCCAAACATTGCAAACTGTTGTTTTTCTCCTGTTGTATTTTTTCTTTATGTATTTTTATGTGTCTTGGCACATACATGTGACTTAAGGGTATCTGTATTTCATCTAATGCTGGTGCAGACTGAATATACATGTCCGCTGTCAACCGTTCAAGTGCAGCTTTTAACAGAGGACACGAAGCAACACAGCAGTCTGTCTATTTGGTTATTCATTGCTGTGTGTCCATGCCTTTAGGGTTTGAATTGCCTCCTGTCTTAAAGAAGTCTGAGCTTGTTAGACCAAGCGTAATGAAAAAGCCTGACTCTTATTTGAAGGACAATTATAAACCGTGTGCTCCTCGTTTCAAAGTCTTTTCTGTTTTTCCTCCTCAGTCAACAGTTTGCAGAGCCCTTACAAAAAGCTAAAAGAGGCTTTGTCATCTGTGGAGGCCTTTGAAAGACACTATCTTGTAAGTCAAATCCTCGCCACTGTTTGCTGTTTTATTTCAGGAGTTTTCAAAGCTTGGCATTAAACCCATTCCCTGAATTCCTGTACTAGTTTTTAAGTCCACATTTGTCTGACGTAACCTCCTGGAAACTTCAAGCAGTTCATCTGATTATATTTCTCCTCTCTCGTTCCCGTCTCCCGCCCCCTCCGCCTCCACTCCCATCTTGTTGGCCACTTCTTGCATCAGGAACTCTCCCATGCGGCTATGGAGATGTACAGGGCCATTGGGCGGCTACGGTCTGCCAGACTGGTGGGGAAAAGCCTGGCGGAGTTTTACATGTAAGGAAGGTTAAAGCTGCTGGTTCAAACAGGCCGTATGGGTGTTTTCAGTTATTCTTACTGAATAAGGATATCTTCTCCAGAACTCATTACATGTAAACACCCATGCAGTCCCAGGGAGACGTCGAATTAGACAGTTTATGTGAAGCCATAAAAGTCCAGCTGACCGCAACATTTCAAACACATTTCTCAGAAGTCAAACTCCTCATGCAGTGACAGGATTAACTGTGTTTAGATGTACTATAGATCGAAGCGGCTTTAAGATTGAACAGATCCCAAAGAACAAAATATTTTTTTAGAAGCAAGAATTACTTTCTGTAAATACAGAGCCGAGTATCTACTGATGCAGAACCCCAGCCAAATGCAGATGGGTATTTTATTATTCTGCTTTCACGGTCAGGTTTCACAAAATACAAGAGTTCAAAACCATTGGAAATCTGTAACAATACTTCTGTTATAAATATTTATGGTGTTAAAATTTTATTTTACGAGTATGTGTTCTGTGTTGTTTCAGAATTTCCTTTATTGTCACTAGCTGTAATCTATGTATTTGTATAGCTTTAGAGGGCTTTAAAAAGCATTAGAAATGTATTGTTAAGAACAGATTTTCCTGTGGCCTTAAAACCCCAAGTTGATGATTTCGTTTGTGTGTGTGTATCAGGAGGAAGGGAGACCCTGAGAAAGCAGAAAACTTCTTACAGGAAGCTCTGAAGTCATATGTATCAGAGGGGTGGAACCTCCCTGTCACTCACACCAGAAAACAGATCGCGGCGTGTCAGAAACTGCTGGGCAGAACTGAAGAGTATCCTTTTTAAAGCACCAGGGTCACATAGGTCGCCTGTCGCTGTCTCAGGCCCAAATATGTCAACTTTCCAGTGGAGCAGAGGAAATTACGTCATCTATGACAAAATGGTTCTTTGTGTCTTTACTTCTATAATAGAAAGACTCTAATATTTTAATCAGGGTTATGTTGCTGGACACTGAAAATGGATTCTACTGTTATCTTCCCAAAGATGTAGGACACTATACTTGTTGTTGTTCTACATCTTTGGGAAGATAACAGAAGAATCCATTTTCACCTCAAAGTTTGTGATTGATTCTTGTTTCTTGCGCGAAAGCACTGTATTTTATTTTTCTTAACGACTCACCACAGCTACCTGCAGACTAGTGCCTTGTTGGCGGGGGACACAAATCTGACCACAGAGGAGAGGAAACACTTTTGTCAGGAAATTCTGACATTTGCTGCCAAGTCTGGCGATCACTGTAAGTAATCAGGAAAAGACCATGTATATTTTCTATTATCAGTCTTTAGGAGCGGGTTATATGGTTGTTATCTGATCAGTTTAGCCACTGATCTACATCAGTATGTAAGGTATATTAAACTCCAGCTAATCATAACAAAACTTGCTTCAAAGTATAATTAACAGTAAACTCTTACTGCTGAATCCAAACAAAACATTGAACAATCAGAAATAATTGTTTTACGGTAATGTCATTTTCTTCCTTCGCAGCCCAAAATGTTACTCTCAGCATGGGCGTGTTTGCTCAACTCACACGGCTCCAGTTCCACCCAGCGACTGCGTCCGTGCACTCTGGAGCCGTCCTGCAGGTGGAGCTCACTCTGAGATGTTTGATGCCCGTGTCCGTGCACATACAACAAGTAGCTGCTAGCATTCACTTTGACTTGGATCACGGAAGGTTGAAGGGTTTGCAGAGACAAACAAACCCAGGGACAGTAGAGTTTAACCAAGGCAGCTCGTCAGCGGGCCCCCCCTCCTCCTCGGGTCCTGCTTTAGAACTGGATGAAATTCACGACAGAAGTCCGTCAGACAATTCTCTCAATTCTACAGGAGTGGTGTGTAAAAACACTCACCTGATCATGCGTCGTCATGACAGCAGCTCGCCACCAGACACACCCAACTGCGTCAGTCCTGCTGTTGCCATGAAGGAAGGAGCACAGATGCTGAAAGTGCAGGATGTAACGTTAGAACCTGGGAATAACAGAATTACCTTCACAGCACCAGTAAGAGACCTTTTTTTATTTTTTTCTGTTTTCAAGATTTGCTTGTCTGCTATCCTTTATTCTTCTCACCTCACACCTTTTCCTATGTAACCTTGTACTTCTCTCTGTTCTTCCTTGTAGAGTGGGCAGCCGGGGACTTACACATTGCGTCAGCTGTGTGCCACAGTGGGTCAGGTGCAGTTTGTGCTGCCTCACATCTACCCATCAGTCCAGTATGAAGTGTATTCTCAGGAGCCACAGCTCACTGTGGAGCCGCTCTCAGGTCAGATTTAATTTTATATGATGTGTGATATTTACTGCTTAATACTTGAGGTCGTGATGCTGGTCACAGTTCTCAGACTTTAAAATAATTGTCTTTTTAAATCGCTTGCACTGCTTTAAATATGAGCTATTCTCTTTAGATTGGATTTCTCTTATTGAACAAACTAAACAAGGAGCTGGCAAACTAAATCAAACACAAGCCCTCAGGCTTCTTTGTTTGAGCGTGTTGATCGTTAATGTGACTGTGTCAAGCAGAAGCTTGTATTCTTATATTTACATAATTATTCAGGGCCAGATCTTAAGTCTAAAATAATCTGATGATTTTCCAACAATTGAGCACTACATTTAGATTTAAAGATGAATTAAATACGAGCTGATCAATTGTGCTTCTACATTATTAAGCCTTATTTATGCTGCCTTTACGTATAAAAACAGAGACTCCGTTTAAACAATGTCACTGCCATGCTTCCTTTTCCTTTGGCATGGTTGTTAATACATAGAGGGCAGCGCAGAATTGAAGGTAGTGTTCATGTACGTTCATGTACGTCTTAAGAAAGAGGCATAAGTGGCTGTGTTGTTTGTCCCTTTGCCTGGGCAAAGAAAGATCTTAGACACGGCTGTAGTTTCTTACCAAATCACAAAGTGTCTGAAAAGGTTTTGCCATCATTGACCTGTGTCTTACGGCTTTCTCGCTAAAACTATTGGCTGCTATGCCCCCCTCCATGATTTCCGGTGGTATCGCTCCATTTCGTCTGTTTCATCCGTGTCCGTAAGCTTTCAGAATGCGTGCACAAATACATGAGCCTTTACTGATCATAATAAATGTTTGATGTTTTAATGTTTGACATCCATGTTAGTGTGAAGCATGTGAGCGAGCCTAACTGTCGCTGTTTATCTGTTTTCAGAGCCGCTGTTAGCCGGTCTGCCTCAGATGGTGAAGTTCACTCTGTTGACGGGTCACTACACTGTGAAGAAAGGAGACGCTCTGCAGCTCAGCAACACAGACACCATGCCCATCCTGCCCTCCAGCAGCTGCTCCGCCCGCATCACCAACCCTGCGGCTGGTCCGTTCATTTCACTTTATTTCAATCTGACACTTACATTCATTTAAAGAGGTCGTCTTTGATACTTAATTAATCATTTCAGTTTTTGTTTTGTTGAACTTTGGATTTAATTATTGTTTGAGAGTAGTTATTTTTCCTTTAAATATATTCTGCTGCTTCTTCTTATCCTGCCTGAATTCTTTGTTTTTCACGGGTTTGAAATCTGTTTTTTCCAGCTCTAATATACCAGTTTTAACTAGTTTTCTCTTTATCACCCCTATGTAGCCATGTTTCTTACGTAATGTTTATAAGATTGGTTTCCTAGAGAAAGTTGACTACAGCCAGTAGTTTGCCAAGTGCCAAGTGTGGAAACATTATTTGGAAAGAGCTCCATTGTACAGTTGGCAACGCCCTCTTTTGATGAAGTACTCAGTTACAATGGTTCTCCTCAAAGCTAATAGGAATGTGGACTGGGATGGTTTGGTATGGAACCAGTTCAAAAACCAACTCTAATTTGTTTTGTTAAGACCTGTAACTGACACACATGCTGCTTTAAAGTTTTCATGACTTCTCGTTCTGTCGTCGTCCCGTGTTCAGAGTTGTTGAGTGAAAGCGTCCTCTCCATCCAGTCGTCTGAGAAGGTGACCAGCATCAGCCTGCCCCCGACCCCTCCCTACCACACCCTGGAGTTCCAACTTGAGGTCCTGTGCATCATCCCGTCCGGGTACGACCGGCCCGCCAACGAGAGGCTGACCAATGGGGAGGTCCGCCATCGACCACGTAGCTATAGTCATCCTGACACGCCCATGACCGCCATCGACCAGAGGGTGAGGCCCACGGACAAATACACACTTTAAGAGTGTGGGACAAATTTCTACTTATGTGGGGTAGATAGTGATGGAAGGATTTAGTTAATCATTTGTGTGTGTGGGGTTTTTTTTTCAGAGCAAAACTATAAGTGACATTTGTTTGTAGAACTGAGGATTTTCTGTTGTCTGAGACTATTGATTGGACAAAATAATGAATTTGATTGTCACTTTGAATTTGTATATTTTAACAGGGATTTTATTTCACTTCTCTGATGCAACCCAATTATTATTAGAAAAATAATCAGCATTAGCATAACCATTATCAGTCAGATAAATATTACCTCGTTTGTGGGACAGTCAGCTGTTTTGCACCATGATGAGTTAAAAGATTGATGGTAAAGTTTTTGCTGTGTCCACAGATGTCTATCGACTGTCCCTGGTCGATTTACTCCACGCTGCTCGCCCTCACCTTCTACATCCCCTTCAAGACCAAACACTCACTGCTTTCTGCTGGAAACAGGTACATCTCCATTCAGAAATCACTTATAGATTTGAGAAATCATGACGCTAGTAAAATTATTACCTCGTTCATTAAATGGTACTATTTTGTATCGTTGAACTAACAATAACAATCCATGGGAATTAATTGTCTCGCTTAGATGCCACAGTCTCATGTCTGGTCTGTGACCTTTGCCCTGATTCAACAGGAAGTACATCCAGGTGTGTGTGCAGAATGTGTCAGACGTGAACTTCACGCTGGCAGAAGTGAAGCTGACAGAGAAGCAGCATGAGTCACTGGAGCTACAGTCCCTGACCACTAAAGCACAACAGGTGAACCAAACAAATGTCACTGAGAAGAGAATACATCAGTATTTAGTAGTTTTGCAAGTCTCTGAAAAATGGTTTAGGTTTTGTAAAATATTTGATGGCTATTATTGTAATATTAGAGAGTCCCCAATTTATGATAATGAATTCTGGGTAATGGAAGATGGATCATGTTTATCAGCAGCCAAAATGTGTCCTTGTTTCCTGAGTGGGGCTGAGCAGTAGAGGAAGGGGGAGGAGCTCAGATATCTGCAGGAAAGTGAACTTTAAAGTGTCCGGGCACTTTTGAGGCATCTTATCTGATGTGCAATTATCAAGTACAGTATAATGATATCAAAATAAATCTGTCAACCATTCCCTTTACAATGTGATGACAGTTATACACGAGGAAGATTTTTTTTACAGTTTTTCAGAGTTTTGCTATTGTTTTTCTTTTGTCTGATTGTCAATATGCAAGATTGTTAAAACTATATTAACTATTAATTCATGTTGTTATCTGGTGTGTTTCTGTGCGCAGCTTTTGTGCAGTAAGCACAGTGTGTTCTGCTTGTGGGAGGTGAGGTGGAAGGATGACCTGCCTTCCTGTCTCCAGTGTGTTTTCTCTGCCAACTTCTCTTTAACCAACCAGGACGTCTCCTCCCTTAAACCTTTCCATTACCAGTTTCAGCTCGAGAGAGTCACTGTGAGTATTTTTTTCTTTGCTCAAATGGCTCTGATTATGTTGACACGGACAGGGAAACCAAACATGTCTGTTTTGAGTTTATTGCCACAACCAGAGACTCTGCCACTGTAAATAACCACTTTTGATATTGTCAGACATTGTACAGTGTGAGAGCTGAGATCCTGCCACCTGCTGGTGAACAGCACTGTCGTTCTGGCCTCCTCTGTGGATTGGAGGTGTGTATAACACGACTGACTGAACCTGCAGAGGGGGAGATTGCAGAGGAGAGCAAGACAGACACTGATGGACTCAAAACCACCAAACTCATGTATGAAGGTAAGTGTGGTGAAGAACCTGTCATCTGAGCTTTTCATCCAGTAGCAAGGACAGTATATGTCCATGGACAGTATTTCAAACACATCAAATCTGAGTCGTGTGTTTGTGTGTTCGTGTGTGTGTTCGTGTGTGTGTTCACAGTGGCTGACAGCAGCAGTAACTGGGCAGTCTGTGGGAAGAGTTCAGGGATGGTGTCGATGCCCATGACGGCCAATGCCACCCACAAGGTGCAGATCGAGGTGATGCCTCTGTTCGCAGGACATCTGCCCTTCCCCAAAATCAAAGTACTGAAGTACCTGCCCCACACTGCAGCTGTGGCCATTCAGCCAGACCCTGGTAAGACACTCTGAATGTAGAACCACAGATCATTACATGTTTATCCCTTAGGGGGGAAAGGGAAGCACGAACTTCCTGGAAAACAGTAGATGGGAGTTTCAGATTCGCAGGGAAAATCACTTGAAGACATTCAAGCAGCAGGTTCAGTCTCCGACAGCTGATGAACCACAAGCAGCAGGTGGTATCACAGATGTGACAGTATTACTTATTAAGGAGGAGTTGTTGTAAGACTGAATAACAAGTTGTTAACAAACTGAATATGATGAGCACACTTAGTTTAAATGAAGCTGAAAAATTCAAAGCAGCACCAGGTTTTCAGTAACACTGAGGATTTTGTTTTTGTAAAGTCATTTCACATTCACCTGCTGCAACAGCAGACATAGTTGAACTATTTTACCACTAAATATAACACATTTTAACTTAAATTTAGTTGGTTGGGTTTGTTTTAAGGCCCAATAAAAGGAGTATATATTGCCTTAAAAAATTACTTGCCAATCATTTTAAAAATGTTCTGTATATTTTACAGTTTATTCATTCATTTTATCATTAATAACATTAATTAAAAAGAAAACATACAACCAAATATAGAACTTTAATCAAGAAAATAATTCTCTGCATTGTTCCTTCTGGACTTTTGTCGATTCCCTTTCTCATCCTGTGGATGCTAAATAGTTTGTTTGTTGCCCTCCTCAGACAGTTGCGTGGAGAACGACAGTCTGTCCCTGCTGGACAAGACGCTGGACGACCAGGGAGACACAGCGAGCATCCGGAGCCGGGGCAGCGTCCATTCTGTGGGCAGTGCCGACCAGCAGCAGAAAGGCGTGGCCATGCCACGGCTGGAGCCCTTCGGCCCCGGACAGGCATTCAACCACAGCCACGCACGGCAGGTCCTGGTGCTGCCCTCCAGCGACGACCACATCATGGAGGTCAACGCCACATGACCCTGGTGGCGAGAAGACTCCCCGTCCTCCTCTTACAGGACTGAACCGAGGCCCTGGATGGACTCTGCTGAGCATTTGCTCTGGGGCAGATCGGGTCCATGAGTCCATGTCGAAGACCTCTGCAGGTTGCCGGTATGGACTCCCGCCCTCCCCCAAGCATGAACCATTCACATCACTGGAGACATAATGGACAAGACAGTGAAGAGCCAATGACATCTGCTGATAACTTAAAATGAAGATTTTTCTTTGCCATACTTTGTACATAGGTCATTGGATGGATTTATAGGTATAAAGATATAAATATATATATGGACTGATCGATCAGATCGGCAACTGCTGTGCTTCTTCAAACTGAAGAATAACACTCCTGATTGTCCCATGATGCACCAAAGCCCTAGATGTGTGTACGCCTCGATCAGCTGTTCAAGTGCTGTAACTTTGACTGAGTGTTTCCAGCTGTACGTGCTGTCGCTGAGCCTGTCAGCCTGTCACCGCTTTCATATTTGAGAAGTCACTTAATTAAGCTGCTGGCTTTCATTTCAGATATGATACAAGTCAAATCCAGGCAGCTTAACAAACCTGAGGAGACAACATATCCACGGTCCTCACAGGAAACATACCCACTGGTGTATAGTGAAGAATAATTTAATTTATAATATCAGCCAGATTAGCCCCCAGTAATCTTCCCTACACATGAAATATGACAACGATCACAAGTAGTCAACTCTAAATTTGTCTGTTAACACCTGGAATAAAAAATGTGTCCTGGATGAGTTTCCTGTGACTACTTGTGATGGGATCTCACTTCCTCGCTCTAATAATCACAACACTGCTCTGCGCGCAGCTCGATAAAATGAGAATAATAACTTTATTTCTATTTATTTAAAGCAACATCGTAGTTAGTCAGAATCGGATGAAAACATCAGCACAGATATGAAATCTCAAATATAAACCCAGTGATGACCTGAGAGGCTTGGGCTGAATCTAGCTGTGTGTGTGTGTGTGTGTGTGTGTGTGTGTGTGTGTGTGTGTGTGTGTGTGTGTGTGTGTGTGTGTGTGTGTGTGTGTGTGTGTGTGTGTGTGTGTGTGTGTGTGTGTGTGTGTGTGTGTGTGTGTGTGTGTGTGTGTGTGTGCGTGCGCGTGTGTGCGCGCGCGCGCGAGAGTATATGTTCAGCTGTAGTTTAGTGGATGTGTGAAGGTCTTTGTGTGTCTGTATGAGTGTGTGTTGGTGAGATCAGATAAGATGAGATAAGAATCATCGTGCACATTATTGTCTATCAGTTGTCTTAACTATCAGTGGATTGTTTATATACTGTGTGTATATTTATTCTGTGTGAGTGGTGTTTGTGTGTGTGTCGCCAAATCCTTGTCTGAGCTATGCACACATACTGTTAGCCGTCGAATGAATGAGTGAAATAAGTTTGTTTTTTTGGGGATTTATTCATTCATTTATTTGAAAGGATGAATGTCAGCTACTTCTACCCACACACCCACACACACACAGTGTAACTACAGCCTCGTGCTCTCGGTTTGACCACTGTACATACTGATCTGTAAATAATGATTCAAATCAAGATCATCTTTGATTGCCAACTATATTAAAAAAAATCTTGGAACTGACTGAATGTGTGGTGTTTGTAGCAGCATGTTAGCAACAGCATCATAGCACGAGAAGTGTGAAACACCCCCAAAACAAAGCTGTGAGCATTGAATAGTGAATGGACAGTTTATATTTTTTGTATGGCCGGTTATTTTCCAAAGTTGGGACAATAATAACATAACACAAAAATACTAATGCTACAAAGCTTATGGTGGAATAAAGCACTTATAAGATTCACATTTTTTATTTTAAGTGTATTTTAACAAATAAATCTTTACTACAGAATAAGTTTGAACATCGTGTATCGATGTACCTTCAACAGAACTTTGATAACCTGGTTGCACTGACTTTTCCTCCCATTCAGCCTGTTATAGAAGTTTTGTGGAAGCTGGTGAAAGGAGAACTCAGGCAGCAGCTGATGTCTTATGCTGAAGGTTTTAATGTAGACTTGATACATCAAGGAGACCAGAAGGTGCAACAATATACAAATGCTAATGGAGTAACAGGAGCAATTGTCACCCCCAAGTTTGAAGATGTCTTCTACAGCATCCCCATATAACTCATTCACTTTGGGTCACCCGTTCCAAAAGCACATCGATGAGTGGCTAGAATTGCTGTCACTCTGTTACTTGTAGGTGTTCACATCCTATTGGATAGTTAAGTTGAAATATGCAATCCTAAATCACGTTGTGTCCTTACGTCTTGCCACTGGTGAAATACAAAAAAAGAGTTGGAGTTTGGTGTTTCTTTGTCTGGGGCACCTGAGTTAGATATGAAAGTCCATGAGCGTAGAGGCTACTGTGTACTGCTAGTTTGCCCTTTATCTATAAACTGACCTTGGGTACTGCTGAGAGAGAGAAGGGAGTATGTGTGGAATGAGACAGGCTCTATTCTCCTAATGGTGTACAGATGTAATGTGTGAGGTCAAAGATTCCCCGACACAGCCCATGGAGCATTAGTGAGCTCTGAGGTCTGACCCACAGTTGCTGTTCCAGTTTGTCCTGGAAGGAGAAATTCAGTTTCACAACACTGCACGTTCACATTCACGCCCACAAACCACGTCCCATGAAACAAACAACAGAGCGACACCCACCATGCAAACTGTACACATCATTAAACAGCAACAAGATCAAACAAGGACGTCTCATAAAGATTAATAAACACTGCTGGGTGTTTAAGAGGCCGAGCTGGGTCAGCGATGGGGCCTGTTGCACTGCTATCGATCTGTACCTGTGTGCCGATGGAAAGTGGCAGCCATCCCTAATATGATCTCATAGCGTTTAATCTTTATGTTTAAGTTTATGATCTCCCAGGTAGGATGGAAGAAAAACCTGAGGAGGTCATAACACAGGCTGTGTTTTTTTCTTTTCTTACTTTAGGCCTCGATAATATGAAACCGTCTGAGATGTTACTCTTTCTTTGAAACCGCTCACACGAAAGCATCCACAGTGAGGCTGTTGTCGTCATTCACAGATAAAAACATGTTGGAAAATGCTACTTTATTCTCAATGACTTGGAAAACATGTATTATTTATGAAACACAGTAGACATGCTGCTACAGAACTACGTCCGATGAACACTAGGTGGTGTCATAACCTCACTACAGGAGTACATACACGCGTTATCAGAGCTCCTCTGAGCCTGAGGTTTCCATTACACTGAACATACATTACACCCTGCACTGCTGAGACGGTCCACACCGACGTTAGGGAATCACTGTCAGTAATCCTTCGTTCAGACAGTGTGTTTGTAGTTCTGACAGTGTGTTTGTAGTTCTGACAGTGTGTTTGTAGTTCAGACAGTGTGTTTGTAGTTCAGACAGTGTGTTTGTACTTCAGACAGTGTGTTTGTAGTTCAGACAGTGTGTTTTTACTTCAGACAGTGTGTTTGTAGTTCAGACAGTGTGTTTGTAGTTCAGACAGTGTGTTTGTACTTCAGACAGTGTGTTTGTAGTTCAGACAGTGTGTTTGTAGTTCAGACAGTGTGTTTGTACTTCAGACAGTGTGTTTGTAGTTCAGACAGTGTGTTTGTACTTCAGACAGTATGTTTTGTAGTTCAGACAGTGTGTTTGTACTTCAGACAGTGTGTTTGTAGTTCAGACAGTGTGTTTGTACTTCAGACAGTATGTTTTGTAGTTCAGACAGTGTGTTTGTAGTTCAGACTGTGTGTTTGTAGTTCAGACAGTGTGTTTGTACTTAGACTGTATTTTTGTAGTTCTGACAGTGTGTTTGTACTTCAGACAGTATGTTTTGTACTTCAGACAGTATGTTTTGTAGTTCAGACTGTATTTTTGTAGTTCTGACAGTGTGTTTGTACTTCAGACAGTATGTTTTGTAGTTCAAACTGTATTTGTGTACTTCAGACAGTATGTTTTGTAGTTCAGACAGTATATTTGTAGTTCTGATATCAATCTCCACATGTCCCCGCCCCCCTCACCTTATCTCCGCCTGTCTGCCACCCTCTCACCTCCTCATTAACTTAACTATGCAGCTGCACACCGGGAGGTTTCACGCGTAAAAACAAACGTGGTGCGTGTATCTGGAGCAGGTGAGGAACGAGCAGCAGTGAAACCAGACATGAGGCCTGGCCTGACTCCTCTGCTGTTTGCGGTGTGTTTTCTGGATGTGTGGGATCTCTCACACGTGGAGGAGATGAAGAGCCAGGAGCGGATCTTCCTCAGCTCCCTCGGGCTCTCCGGGCCGCCCCGGGCCGCAGGGACCCACCTGCAGCAGCCGCAGGCCCGGAGCCACGTCCCCTCCGCGCTCTGGAGGATGTTCCGGAGGTCCGAGACCCTCCGCACCCAGGAGAGCGAGCCCTGCACGGTGTCTGAGTACGGAGTCCGCGGCAACATCATCCGATATGTGCAGGACCAAGGTAATAAAGTAACTGGTTTAAAGTATTCTCGTGGGTCCAAGTAGGATTATGATTTGGTTTTTACTGCAAGATACACACATTAGTCAGGGGCTGGAAGACATGGCCAACAATTATATCAAGATAAACATTAACATATCAGCCCCTCACAATAAATGTCACATTATTATTTCTCTAAGTTTAAAGACAGATTTTTGCTCCTGAGTTTGAGAATGTGTGGTTTCAAATCTGTGTGTGTGTGTGTGTGTGTGTGTGTGTGTGTGTGTGTGTGTGTGTGTGTGTGTGTGTTTTATTGCAAGTGATGAAAGTGATATTGTGGTGATTATTGGTATTGATTATTTTTACCCAGCTCAGATTAAAAACCAACTGGAGTTGAGCCAAAGTGCTTTAAAATAAGCAAGTGTGGATAAAAAGGAATGTGTAGAGCAATGATAGAATCAAAAACAAAGCAAGAGGAAAATAAAGTTCAAGACACAGAAGTTAAGATAACAATCTGATATTTGCAGATTAAAATAAAAATCTAGCAAATTTAAATGTGGTTTTATAAGAGGATGACTGGCCCTCTATTGATTTTATCAATTTAGATTTGAAAATTACATATTTTTAAACTGTTTGTGTGTAACTGGCCTTACAGTGTTCAGGCAGAGCCAATCTAAAGTAAAGTAATGTCAGACTTTGAGACTGACAAGCCTCAAAACCTATGATGAGTACACAGGTAATGAGTTACAGAATATAGTTTATGTTATATAAGGCAGAGCAAACAATCGTAACTCACACAAAACCTTAATTTGATGTAAATTAGTTTTTTAAGTGACTAAAATAAAGCTAAAGCTAAGAAATGCATTGTAATCAATAAGTTCTGTGAATTTTAACAGTAAATTCAGTCAAAGTTATAATAAATCAGTCAAACTAGACAAACTCTTCATCATTTAAGTAAAAACCTAAATAAAGTCCTGAAATAAAGTGAAGCTCTTGTAAAGACTGATCTGGCTGATGTGTTGCAGGCAGGCTGGTGTCAGGGTGGAGCAGTAGCTGTCAGGCCTGTGTGGAGAAGCAGCTTTTCTTCAACATGTCCGTCCTGCAGCCTGTGGAGCTGCTGTCTCTGGCTCAGCTGGAGGTCAACTTCCACTGGAAACCCTTCAGCTCTGCAGAGCTCCTGCAGGCTCCCCGGGCCCTCGGCGTGTCTCTGTACAAAGTCACGAGAGCCACGTTGAGAGGAGCCGACCCGCAGGCCAACCGCAGACTCCTGCTGTCCCAGTCCGTCCAGCTGCAGCCGGAACCCACCTCCATCACCATGGACCTGACCTCGCTGGCAGAGAACTGGCGCAAACCGGGACGCAACTACGGTTTGGTGTTGGAGCTGCTTCCCCTCAGCGTAGAGCCACAGGATCTTCTTCCGTTTCACCCCGGGAACTCGCTCCCATTGGAACCAGCCCTCATCCTGCCGCTGATCCAGGCCTCACTGGTCGCCGTGTCCCTCAACCCCCACCAATGTCGCTCCAGGCAGCGGAGAAGCGCCATCCACCTCCCAGTGACCCCCAGCAACGTGTGCAAGGCCCGACGCCTCTACATCGACTTCAAGGATGTGGGCTGGCAGGACTGGATCATCGCTCCGCAGGGCTACATGGCCAACTACTGCCACGGTGAGTGTCCGTTCCCGCTCAGCGAGAGCCTGAACGGCACCAACCACGCCATCCTGCAGACGCTGGTGCACTCCCTGGACCCGCACGGCACGCCTCAGCCCTGCTGCGTCCCCATCCGCCTCTCGCCCATCTCCATGCTCTATTACGACAACAACGACAACGTGGTGCTGCGGCATTACCAGGACATGGTGGTGGACGAGTGTGGGTGTCGATGAACGGGACACTTCTGATTGGCTCTTGAAATTAAAACGTTCTTTTGTTGTTTTCCTCTGCAGGTTTTTAATGTTGAATTCTGTCTGTTATATCAGTTTGATGATTTGGCAGATCCTGCTTTCAATGTATCATGTGACATCCTCGTTGGTTTTAAAGAGTGTAAGATTCAGTATGTTTGTTCTCAGGGAAGGATTGAACGATTTAAAAAAAAAAAGAAAAATATTGTGTCAATAAAATTACAACATACAAATTCATCATTAATTTGGGTGGAACTTTCTTATTAATCCACACTAACATAGCAAACATAGTGGTCTCAAAAAGGCTCATCAAAATTGAAATGGGTGGAAGAAGAAATAAATTCTCAGTCTGGATTTGTAAGATTTTAAGGCCAACTGGGCTTGTCCAGACGGGTTTTGCTTCACCTCGATACAAAGATTCACAGCTGTGAAAGATGAATCACTCGTATGTTGGATAAAGTTTTGGCCTTTTGAGCTTCACCGCCGTTTCCCTGTGATATAAATGTTCCACTGACTGAGACCAGCTCCTCCTTTTATCTGCTCTAGAAGAAATTAACTCTCTTATCTCACCTTCCTGCATGATAAGACCCCCCCCCCCCCTTCCTTATGTCCCCTCCCTCAGCAGAGCCAGTCAGACCACTGGGGTTGCCATGACAACGGCCGGTCACCACAGCAACCGAGAGAGGCTGACAGGTTGTAGTAATTAGTGAGAGACATGGCGAGAGTTCGGGGTGTGAAGACGCAGAGGAGAAGAGCCACAGTGAGACATTTTTGGGCTCCTTTAACGTTCACGGCCGTTTTGGTGATTAAAATATAGAACGGATTTCGATACAACTTGGGTGAGACATGGACCAAGAAAGAATTACACTTTGGCATGGATACAGACAAAGGAGAAGATCAATACTTTCTTCACTTTCTATAACAATGACATGGCAAAATACTTTGGATAGTTCCTAAAATAAATAATCAGTGAATAATTGCTTGATATTTCATTTTTTATACATCACACATATTAGATAATACCAACTAGCTATCAACCAAAGTATCTATCATAAAATTAAGGTATGAACAAGTTATTGTTTGTTGCTGCTGCAATTTAAATTGAATAACAAAAAACTAATCAGGTTTTATAACTAATTATTTATTCAGTGTGAATTATCATTTTTGAGGGGTTATACCAGCCGGTTTAGATTATTGGTAGGGTAACAACTCCTTTGATTACCCCCGGAAATTACTCCCCAGCTTGACATATGTCTGCGCTCTTCTGAGTGTCATAGCTCTTCTTCCAACCAGTCTTAAATGACTCAAATACTGACTTTTTCAAATTTTTACTTTAACTCAGGAAGATGTGCTTTTGTTACTTACCTGTAAATTTTGCTAAATTTCAACTTATCTAAAGGATCTTGACCCAAAAGTTAAATTTGCCTTTTTTATTGTGAAGTCTGGGTCGAGTTCCTTACGATTCTCATTTGTGTGGATAATGCATTAAACGTTCAGTATTTAAAAAGAAAATCCAACATGTAGTTAAAGTGATGAATGATAAATTACTCACATTATTATAACTATAGTTTTATAATTTATATTTTTTCATCCAACCATATGTGAAACTGCCCAATACAACTATACTGGTCACGGATTAAAATAACTTCAAACAACTCTAATTATTAAAAGACCCTTGATCTGAAAGCAGTGATGTGTTTCCTCTCTCATTAGGTTTTTATTTGTATTTGTTTACATCTTTTTCTTGATCCCTTCCTCTGAACCGCTCTGCCAGTTTTCTCTGTCCCACAGGTCGACTGTCTGATGCGTCCTACCACTGAGCTGGAGCAGAAGATGAAGCAGCGAGCGAGGGAGTGGGGCAGTAAAAAGAGGAGGAGGCCTCAGGCTCTTCCACAGAACTTTGCTGTCAAAGACAAAGTCGTTTTCCACTTAAACCTCTGGGGCCAACGACACCAAGCTCTATCTCTTACAGTCACACTCACACTGGTGTTTTCCCTCCTGTCTCTAAAAGTAAAAGTCTCCCCCTCCTCCTAAATGAATCTTCACTATGACCCAGTAACTGTATTAAAGTTTACATTGGTGGTTTTCTGTAAGTCAGGTCTGAAAACCAGAGTTAGCCTATTAGATGCTGGGTTTGGGGAAAAAGATACAAGTCTGAGATTGCCACAGTTATCCACGTCCCCTGGGGATGAATTCTGGTGTCTTTGGTGTCCCTTGACTCTACTTCTAGCATCAACATGAGGTTGACATTTGTGGTTTTGAGTGAAACATCTCACAACTGTTAGATGTTCCCCCTCAAGATGAATTCAGTGCAGTCCCCTTCACATTTAGCCTGAACAACCATGAAACTTAACAAAGTTGATCTGGTGATAAGAATCTATACTCTGTATTTTTTCTTAAACTAAAAATGTTTGTTTGACGTGTGGACTAAATGAGTGTATGCACACTCACACACACACACACACACACACACACACGTTTGTTGAGTCGTAGCTTTACTCTGTTCAGTGACTGGTTCCATAACCATAGTATAGATGTTATCTGACACAATGAATAATAGCTTCGCTCTTTTTCTCTCTCTCTCTCTCTCTCTCTCTCTCTCTCTCGCTCTCTCTCTCCTGCTGCAGTTTGAGCTCAGTCAATAACAGTCAAATTAATAATCAATACCAGTAATCAGTACCAGAGGCTGTGCATGACTCAGCCTTCCTGAATGGATGTGGCACATTCTGTCCATCTGGATTTCTGTCTCCAGTCCCTCCATCCGTCTCCATTCAACGATACTGCATACACTTATATTCTAGACAATAATGGTTGTGACTTTGTTGTAAGAGTTCCTTATCTGAACTGAAACCCCAACATCTGTACTGGACCATCGGTCATGTTATTGGTACTGAATGGGACTGATGCCGAAATCTGGAGGAAATTTTGTTGTTGTTTGGGTTAAAAACTGGGAGGTTGCTCAACATATGTACATCAGAAAATGAACTTGATCAGGGTTTCATAAACACACTCTTTTCAAGAAAAGCAAATCCAATAGCCTTATTAAGAGGTTGTTTAGACAAGCAAAAGATTGAAAGCAAAATGCTCTGGTATAGAACATGATATGATATAACTATATAATGCTTTGCTTTTTATACTTTACTGTTGATATTTAACATTTATATTTCTTTTGATAATTTAATTTAATTACATTTCAGAGGAAAATATTAGACTTTTCATTGGGCTACGGTTTCCTACATTTGTATTTCACAGATTTAAACAGTAAAAACAAGTGAGTTTCATAAATTCATTTAGAAATAGGAAACACTTAGAAGAAGCATTCAGACTTAGCTCATCTACAACATAATGCTGTTTCTCTCTTTCTACATAATTTAACAGCCTTAAAAGATCCATTCTCCCCAATGAGCAGAGCTGCTATGACACTTTACCACATTTCAAACGCTTGTTTAATTGTACTTGAGTCGGGGATGTAGTGGAACAGAGGACTGAGTGGAGCTGCTGTTATTTCACTAAAGGATCTAAATCTTTCTGCCACAGGGATGAAATGTTCTTCTATCAACCAGCAGGGGGCAATGTGGCTTCAATCCAGTCCTGTCTGCTGTGTGTGTGTGTGTGTGTGTGTGTGTGTGTGTGTGTGTGTGTGTGTGTGTGTGTGTGTGTGTGTGTGTGTGTGTGTGTGTGTGTGTGTGTGTGTGTGTGTGTGTGTGTGTGTGTGTGTGTGTGTGAGAGAGAGAGAGAGCTGACCACTGCAGAGACCATCAGTAGTGATATGTGTGAGTCTGTGTGTAGACTATTTGTGTGTATGTGTCTGTGTAAGGCTCAAACATTAATGTTTAGGTTATAGTTAAATACTCAGCATACCAAACCTCATGTCTATCTAATAATATATCGAATAATTCCAGAAGTCTGTCTGTCTGTGTCTCACATATCTGCTTCACACTCTGCATGTATATTGTTAAGGGGCCAAGGAGGTGCAATGTTGAATTCAGTACAATTTGGACATGTGATACGTTCAATATTAACACACTTTAAATAACAGGCAATGGCAACGACTACTGAGCCTCCAGTTCAGGTTCTGTGTAGTGAACTTTGAATAAACAGGTGAACAGCTCTCTGTGCAGCAGCAGTGGTGCAGCTTCAGGGTTCTGGACTGAGTCCTGCTGCAGGTCTTTGCTGCTGCTCAATTACTGCAGGTCACTTGTACAGTTTCAGAAAGAAAAGTGTAACCAGCCTCACCACAGGCCAAACAAGCGGTTCATTCCAAACTGGCAGATCACCTGCAGAGATGGATTGGCTGATTCAAGTATTCAACTCAAAATAATAACTTTACTTTACTAAAACTCTTTAGGCTCTCTTGATTTATTGTGTAGTTGACTTCTGCAGCACAACAGGCATCTGTTTTCAGCAAATGTTGCTCTGTGAAATATCAACTGAAAGGTTAATACTGTGTATCAGTGGCGTCTGTGTGCACAGCTTTGTTTCTGCTGCCCCCAGGTGGCCCAAAAAATCTAGATTTTATTACAAAATTTTAAGAAATCTAACACTATTTGATGTTGGTTTATTTATTTGCACAAATACTACAACACAAAAAACATAATACATTTAGGCAGTTAAAATGCTTGTGGCTTACAAACAAAAATACAGAAAAATGGTGCGAATATGTCCGTTTATGTGTATTTTAAAATTAGCAAACATGTATTCACAAAACACAACATCATAAGTTGACTGTAAAGATCTGCTCATCATTTGAATCATATGCAGCCTCAGGTGTTGATGCTTGAATAAATAACAAGTGGTAACAGTTAAAATGGTCAAAATCCAAAACCCGAACAGTGAATTTGATAAAAGTCGTTGTTACTGAAGAGCGACATTTTACTGTGAGCACGTTTTAATACGAGCAGACGATCATATGAGTGGCAAAGATGACATTGAAGCACTTAATTTATCCCAAACACACACACACACACTCATCGTTCTGCTCAGGTCCACAGTGAGTACTGTAATACACCGTATAATATGACAAGCACTCTGACTAATGTTCTGTCAACACACACACACACACACACACACACACACACACACACACACACACACACACACACACACACACACACACACTTCTTGGCTTCCATGTGTCTAATCCTTTTACAGTCTATGTCACACTGACATACATTTGGCACACACACTCTGTCACCTAATCAATGGTAATGGAATCACTGTGTATCCTGCCTGGTAACACAAGCCGCTCTGTCATTAACATGCTAACCTACACCTTCGGTCACACGCGTACACGTGTTTGCATGTTGGAACATGTATGAACAATCGTCACCACACTCAGCCAGATGTTACACTGGAGATGATGTCACTGTGCCACCAAAATCCCCACAAGAGTGTGGGATAATTAATATTGTTTAAAGCATCACAAATTACGTTTTTTATATAATAACCAATTAATCAAATGACTGTGTTATGTGTGGGAACCACTTGTGGTGATGAAACCACGGAGGATTAACGACTCTGCACTCTTTCACAGCTTTGTAGCCTCATTGAGTTCATCGTGTTTTAGAGAGAGGGACTAATGTACATCCACACTGGTTCTCTACAGCTTGTCTGCAGTTTTAGTTCAGTTTCAGAAGAAATCTCCATAACAAACCTGTGATCACACATCACATGACCATTCATGTACACTGGCCATATGTGTGTACAGGTGTAAACATCTGCTGTGTAGCCATCAGTTAACATCTCTGGTAGCATGGTGCTAAAGTTGCCACCAGCTAAGAAAGTAAGCCAGATATTAAAAGTTATGTCACTAAATTAGCCTGACTCATTTATATAATAAGGCTGGTAAGTGTTTTTTCTCTTCGTGCTTAAGAAGCTAAGCACGACTCTTTGAGCTGCTGGCTAGCTGTGGGTTAGCATCTCTGCTAGCGTAGTGCTAACGGTGTACATATGGCCTCTGAGGGTCACCAGACAGCCACTGTGTGACCAGGAAAGCACGGCTGCACCTCTGGCTCTGAGAGAGATCCACCGCTGTTCTTCCTCGTCTGAGGAGTGTGGACGTTCTTTTCTTCCTGGGACCACGTTTGGACAACGTAAGGAGACTTTCATTCAACTGTGTCCTGGGTGAGTGACCTCAGTGAGCGAAGACATTATCAGCCGTAGAGGACTTAGGAGAAGATTGAACTGGCTTCATGGTCTGACAGTTAAGGCACGCTACCTTTAGTCTTTCAGTTGGTGCAAGTTGAAGCTCTGTACTATGACTCATAAGAGGTGTTGTTTTGTGCAGGATTTGATCAAACCACTTTGGGATATTGTGATCCTTGTATCCTTCTCGGGTTCAATCACATCTATAGCTCTAACATTTAAATTAAAATAATTTCAATGGAATCACCTCAATCAATGGATTTTTTTGCAGAAGCCAAGTCAATTTGCAAACTGATTACGCATTCAGTTCAACTTCGGTGGACGCCAGCTAAAAAGGTCAAGGGCAGCTTTAATGATGGAGCACATTTGAATGTATAATAAATGAATGTATATGCCCCTGAGTGATGAGTGCAGCAGACTGTGTATCTGTTTCACTGAAAGACAGAACAGATACAGCAGGATAACAGGATAAGAAAAACATATTTTTTTATTGCACTGTCTTTAATAGTTCTCTCCATCCCTCACTTAGAGTGGCCCCCAGCAGCTTTGTGAATGGGACTTAAGAGGAAAAACTCTTAGCACAGAAGTTTTTGGTGCCATTTAGGAGATCTCCTGGTGGTAAAATAAAATGCTCAGTGAATGGCCCCTGGATGTCAGTGTGAGTTGTGGCTGGCGGTGTCCTGTAATGAGGTGACAGCAGGTTCCACACACACACACAAACACACACACACCTGGACACACACACACACACAGGTGACACCATTACCCCTGACCCTTCAGCTTGCATCTGTGTGTGTGTGTGTCCAGGTGTGTGTGTGTGTGAGGGTTTGCAGTTGGCAGTTGGAGTATATAATTAAAAGTGCTCACTGCTTCACAGTCGGACAGTTCAGTGCTTTCACATTAATTCTTACACAAATATGATTTTAATGAGCATCTAACATCAGTGTCCGATATTAAGCCACATCAAGAGCGTGTGGTCAATGACCCTCTGCGGGTTAAGGTGCCGTATTTATGAAGAACATTTTCTGTTCAGTGAGGCGCAGGAAGTAGAAAGTCTGTTCCGACGTCCATTTGCTTAATTTGCAATTTGTGCAAATTTTACATTTCTGCAGCTCATTATCTGGAGTCCTGTCGTTCCAGGTAGCCATTGGCCTCCATGCATTTTTATAGCATTGTTTACTTGGCCTGTAGTGATGCTGGTTGCAGCTGTAAAAGGGACTGTAATTGAGCTGCGGCAAGTAAAGACCTGCTGAGGGACCCAGTCCACAGAACCCTTGATCGACAACATCACTTTCATTGATGAGTCCTGCACCTTTCAAATCAAGCTGCAATTTAGGTACTACCTGCAAATTAGGACAATTACAGTTAACAGACTCTGATTATAAATGAAATTGGTTTTCTTATCAATTATTCCCATTAATGTACACCAATGCAAACCATTGAAACCAATGACATCCATGTAAACTAGTAGATATCTGAGATGGTAGGAAGAATATAGGCTACATAGAAAAAAAACTAAACTGAAAAACAAATTTTTCATTGTATTTTTCAAGTGTAGTTGCAATGTTTATTCAGTGGGCAAAAACACATTAAAACACTTATTTAGTCCTTCAAATCTGGGATTTCAATTATGCAATTCTTCATTTTAAATGTTTTGGAGCCTCTGAATCACTGCTGGAACAATATGAGAAAATTCATACCCATATGTGCTGCAGACAGGATTAAAGTTGATCAGCAAGTTAAATATTCAAATCACAAACTCCCCTTGAGGAACAAATCCCGTTTGAATAAGACTTTAGTCGGAGTGGGAGTCGGAGGTGATGGAGGGCAGTCGCTGCTAGGAAACCTGCTCACATCATCACACACTGAACCAGAGATACAACAGGTACTGGAGAAGGGAAGACCTATATATAGATCTGATAGAGGTGTGTGTGTGTGTGTGTGTGTGTGTGTGTGTGTGTGTGTGTGTGTGTGTGTGTGTGTGTGTTGTTTTCTTCCCCCACTGGGACTTTCAGACCAGCAACCAGTCAGATTTACAGCATATTGATTAAATTAGCATTCGTTCCACAAACTGAATATTAACTTGGCCAACACACACACATGCAAGCAAGCACATACGCACACACACATGAAAGTGTGCACACAGCTTATTATGAATTAGGACACACGCGCACCCACACCCACACAGAGTAGGCGTACACACCAAGAAGTGATTAATTTCTCCTTGGAGAATGAAAATTGACTCTCAGAAAAAAAAACCTCTGTCATAAGGCCCGAGGTGCGTCTGGTTTGTAGGTCGGTGAAAAATGGCAGCAGGCGATGATCACCTGTCCACTCCCCGAGGAGGAGAAGGCGCATTTTCTTTTACCGTTTTTTTCTTTCTCCAGCGACTATTGACAAAACCGTTGTACAGAAGCACCCTGCACCACAGGGGACGGTCCAGTGTTCCTCTATTACTAGAATATATTCACACATGAATACACTTATGATTACAAAAAAGCTGTTCTCAGCCCAGTGTCTGACCACTCGTGAGTCAGCAATTCGTTTACTTAATTTGTGGAAGGAACATGATCAATTAAACGGAACAACAACAAACAACCTGTTTCTTCTCATGTTGTCCTTTGTCTTCTTTCCTTTCCACTATAAACTGAAGCTTTGGGCATAATACCAAAACATTTAACTGATTCTTCTTAACCAGTCTGATATACTCCACTGAAATCTGCTGAAAAGCGTCTTTCTCATATAATTAAAAACAATCTCATTAAAATTAATGAAACTCCTTGATATACCGGCCTAGCAGGAGACTAATGATATGCACTAATCAGGCTTTCAGGATCATTTGCTTCTTCGTTTATTTGACTGACTTTTCTTTTTCTTTCTGTTCCCGTTGACAATTTTCATTCAGTACTTTCCTTAATCATCATTTATGGTCATTTCGTAATTTCATCATCATAGTTACTGTCCAGCAACATCAAAGCTCCTCATTTTCAAATCGAATGTGTCTTCATCTATCAGGTAACCAGTGTTTTAAAAGTGCAGTGTGAGCCCACTGACACAGTTGAACGTGTTTGGCAAGTTCTTAAAATTGTAGTTATCGAAGCATCACTCCTGCTTAACTATGTCAATACAGGATCACATAAAGACAAAGATAGCAACATGACACTCAGTCTGCTTCTCTGAATACATGTCCTTCAGCAATATTCAACAACCTCAATCCCACAGTAACAGTGTGAGATACCTCCATTTATTTCTGAAGTTTCACTGCAAAGCCATCATTAAGTCTTTTTAATAATATCCATTTTAAATTTCATTGTACTGAAGAAAATAATGATTATATGATGGATTATTAGGAGCATGTTAGAAAGACTTAATTCGGAATTGAAAATAAAGTTGTAATATTACAAGACTATAAAATCATTACAAGTAATGATTGTGTGAATATAGTTGTGATATTACATATATTCTTCAGAATAGACTCAGTTACTGCACAATCTTTTCAAAGCCCTAATACTCATGATAATGTGGTGTTAATGAGCCAAAAGATGATGTATCTTGGTATTTGTGAAACTTAAACAAAAGTATAACTTAGCAAGAGGCTCCTCATTTGCAAAGGGCTAATCATCAGATATTCTCCCTTTTTAAAATGACACCTCATCTTAAAATTATTACTTCATAATATTATAACTTTATTCACTTAATATTTTTAGTTAATTATTGTAATATGTAACGTTTTCCATTCATTACTTTTAAATGTCATCGCATTAAAGGCACAGTAAACACATTTTCATGTTGAACTCATTTAGGGTTGTTTGCCACCCCCTATATATATATAGTGTGTGTGTGTGTGTGTGTGTGTGTGTGTGTGTGCGTGTAGGATTGTGCCTTTTTACTACATATTTGATGTCTTTTTGTGCATGTTGCAGAAACCAAATCTCTGCCTCCCTCCAGTCCTCCCCCTCCTTTCACAGCTTCCCTCTCTGCTATAAGATATAACATGATGCGGTTATCACCATGGAGATCTCTTGGAGATGGACCGTCTCTGGACAGTGTCAAGAGTCTCGGCCTCCATCTCACTATAGATGTGATTCCAGCCTTGAGAGCCAAAGCAGATGGACAGCTCCTGTAGACACCTACACTAGAATTGGACAAGTCAAATTCAGGGGCAGGATTTTCAGCAGCAGCTGTGCCTCAGAGGAAAAGTGTGAATGTTAAAGGACAAAGCTTACATAAACACAAGCTCAGCAGCTTTGTGTTACCAATAAGACTTTTGATGGAGGACCAGTATTTAAACAACAAAGAGCACCGCTTACTGCTTACAGTCGACAAAAGAGCTGCAAAATCTAGCCCTTTAAAATTAGTCTGTTTTCTCCGTGCTTCGTCCTGAAGTGCAAAGCATTGTAGCTTTTCTTAAAGATGGTTTGTGTCAATTTAGGGAGTTCTTAACCCATGTTTGTTCAACTTTAGCTTTTATTAGTTATTTCATGCTCGAAAGACAGTTCCAGCTCTGCCTGGGTCTTTCTGTGTGGTGACCTGTTCAGTGATTTCAGCTTCCACCTGACCCTCAAAGGATAAGCAGTATAGATAGTGAATGGATGGAAAAAAGGTGAAACGAACTGACTCAATGTCCGAGATGTTTTAGCTAACAGGTGGATGTGGAGACATGTGTCCTCCATCTTGACATACAGTCTCTGGTTGGGACACAGCTAAGGACTAAGTGTTGTTTTTCTCTTCAGGACCATCCTCTTAGAATAATATCCAGTTCTCATATCCATCATTTGGTCATTGATATCAAACGACTACTGACACATGAGTCAAATTATCTGAATACCAAAGATGTGGGGAATCATCATTTCTTCTAAGATCATACTACCTTCTAGTGCTTAACTTCACTCCATGGGCAGAAAACTGCGTCTGACTTCTTGGCAAAACAGATCATCTTCAGTGCTCAGTTTCATCACTGTGTTTAAATGTTTGAATACTGATGTATTCTGCTGGTAACCATGGCAACAATACTGATGCTTCATGTAGTATTATCAGGCAAGTTATCAAATATGTGGTTAAGCTGATGATAATGACTTTCTTCCTCCTTTCTTCCGATGGTGGCTTTGGTATCAGGTTCTAATACACTGTTTCCTAGACAATATGATAATGATTATTTTATATTATTTATACAGATATCTTATTATTTAGGTAGTTTGTTAATATTCTGTGTTTGTCTATTGTCTTTCCTTGTGTTGTTAATCTGACTTATTTGAGCTTCGGGTTTGGGTTGCTTGGGTTCCAGCTCCATTTCATAGTCTACTGTAACCCGAGCAGTATTATTAGATTCAATTAAAGACTATTAATGGTGCTCTGTGAGATAACAGAGCAGAGAGTGAGGGCTGGAGCATCTGTGAGCATGTTCTCGTAGCTCGGGGAGAACAGAGATGGAGACAGATTGAAAGAGAGAGGAGAATGAAAAGGAAATAAGGTCCAGTGCGTCCGAGAATAGAAAAAGAAAATCCATTTATTCTGAGAGGCCTGCAGGGCTGGAGGTAGCAGGAGTCCACTGTTACTCTATACACACACACACACACACACACACACACACACACACACACACACACACACACACACACACACACACACACACACACACAGAGAGAGAGAGAGAAAACCTCATCCTTCTGTAAAAAATTTATTCTTTTCCTCTTTTTCCTCTTTTTCCTCTTTTTCCTCTTTTTCCTCTTTTTTCCTTTTACCTTATTACCTCTGTCAGTGCAACTACCATAACCACACACACACACACTAACACACACATAGAGTCACTCACCTGGTCACTTGCCCGAGGGGTTGTGATAGTGTTCACTCTTTGCAGGGGTCTGTGTTTCCTGTCTGCCCGGGCACAGAGAATAGGAGGTCATCAATAAACATGCTGAGGGGAGAGGAGAGGAGATGAGGGGAGAGGAGAAAAGGCAGGGTAAATGTGAATTAGAGAGGCAATAGAGGGAGAGGAAATCCACAACAAGGCTGAGAAGAAGACAAGAGGAGCGAAGAGGGGAAGTGATTAGATAACAAAGATGAGGAGGGAACAGATGAAATTAATTTCTCCTGAATGCAGCTCGAAAGTACATTTTGAGAAAATCTGAAAAAGAAAATGCAAAAAGTAATTTTGCGTTTTTCATCCACTGCTGTTATGCTAATTTCAGGAGTTGGTTCGTTAAGATAAGCAGATGGAGTGACTAAATCTCCAGTCAGATGCCATTAAAACATCGCAAAAGAGGAAGGTGCAACAAAATGAAAATTAAAAGAAGAGCCATTAAACCATAACCAAACGAAAACTATGTAGAAAACATGATGATAACATGATGATATTTCAGTTTTTTCATGAAATAATTCGAGGAATATTATAGTGTCCCCCTTTGCTCCTGGTGTATTTATCTGCTGCTGTTTTTGTCTCTTCAGTGTTTAAGTCACATCTTCATGTTCACCGCAGTTTATTCTCCAAGTCTGATTTCTTGTCGTATTTGCTTCAACTGAAACACCCCTCAGAGGCTGCATTTGAAGAGTGATTGCGTCAAAGCATCACGACCAGGTTGTCCCATTTCAAAGTCTCCTTCAAACAAGGCTGACAAAAGCCTGAGCAATGAATGGGTGAATCCTTGTTGATCAAACCTGTCCTAAGATTCTTGGCATGCCAGTGACGAAGCTAACAAGCTAGCTATACCTGCGCCTGAGCTGCAGTTAATGCGGATGCTCAGAGTAGCTAACGATGCAAGGGTAAGAGTGGGACAAGCTGGAGACTTGAACAGGTGACAGACCACCTCATTTCGGTTTGGCCTCTGTGATCTACTTGAAGGGACCTTTGTAGTACTTTGAAGCATGTTGGCCCCAAATTGGGACCATTGTCTGTATATAAAGATAAGAAAACATGAGAGCTCCCCAAAAGTGAAGCCAAACTGTCTTGATTGCCCCCCGGTGGCTGGCCACAGTATAGGTCATAAATGCGGCTTCCACCATGTTAGCACATGGGACACGGGTAAACTAAAAAGAGTCAAAGTGTACGTCAAATATATCTGGCTCAAAGATGGTGTCTGTCATTTTGGGTAGTTCTTAGCTCACTGATGTTCAATCACTACTGCATACACTCTGGCATCAAATGTGCAAGATGGTATTTGCCATATTTTTGTAAAAAAGGAGTGGATGTCCTTCATCTTTACTCAAAGTGTATGATGAGGACACTGTTCATATCCCATTAACCCTGGAAGAAATCAGTACAAATTAGGACTGAAGAAATGGTATTTACTTTTGTGTCTAGTGTCATTAGGGCCAAGGACTAAAGTTAAAAAAAAAAAACCTCAAGACAAACAAGTACAGGATGAGAAGGACATAGAAATATATAAAAGGACAAATATTCAGCTTTTTTTTACTATCCTCTTCTTTACACTCCTTGCTGAGTTGATTCCTCTCCCCCTCCTCCCCATCTCACCTCAAATCCTCTTCTCTCTGCTCCATCTGTTTCTTTCACCCCAACTAAATCTTTTCCCTCTTCTTCCTGCTTCCTTTTTCCCTATCCTCCTATCCCACCGCCGCTGTCAACCTATTTCCTCCTCTAATCCGCTAACCTTCAAACCACCTCTATACCTCGTTCCAAAGTCCAGAAATACCCTCTGTTCTCCTCAACTCACTGAAATATCTCCTGTCACCGCTGATATTACCCTTACCTGAAAGTCATACCAGAAAAGTCATGCCAGTCAATCATGTTTGTGTGTCTCTATCCACACATTTCCACCTACACTTGTGTATATTTCCATTTTAAGCGTCAAAACCTGCTGGAGAATATCAAACATTTGAGAAAAGTTTGTAAGATATCACCCAAAAAGGTTTTGTGCTCGGCTAAAATAAATGTGATGAACGATTATTGAAAGAAACTTTCTTCTTCTACTTCAGATAAATTATTCATGTCCAGCTGCCCCTGACAATTACTTTCCTCCTCACAACCTGGAAACCAACAAGTAAACAAGCATGTCAGTAGTGTGTATTTCATCATATACATTGGAAGTAGAGCATGCAACAGTTACTGGTGCTCGATAACTTATGTAACATTGTAATCCTTTTGAAAATGAATGAGGTTAGTTGATAGAAACATACACAGAATACAAAGTGAATTAACTTAAAAAATATAATAATAAATTTTTGAAAAAAGTGTTTGCATAAATATTCACCCCCTTTAAAGTGACTGACCTAATTCAACAGAGGTCCAGCTAGTTAATGCCAGCAGTGTCACAATTAGTGAAATGGAGATCACTGAGTGCAGTTGATGTGTGTCAAGTGACTGTAGTATAAAAACACCTGTGTCTGGGGGGTCCAGTCTCTGGTTCATCAGTATTCCTGCTACAATTGCAACATGAAGACAAAAGAACACTCCAAGCAACTCAGAGAAAAGATCATTGAAAAGTATAAGTCAGGAGATGGCTACAAAAAGATTTCCAACTCACTGGACATCCCACAGAGTTCATTTAAATCCATCATTAAGAAATGGAAGGAGTATGGCACTTGTTTAAATCTGCCTAGAGCTGGCCGTCCTCACAAACTGAGTGACCGGGCAAGAAGAAGACTGGTGAGGGAGGCCACCAAGACACCTACGACCACTCTGAAGGAGTTAAAAGCTTCAGTGACTCAGATGGGAGAGACTGTACATACAACAACGGTTGCCCGGGTTCTGCACCAGTTGAAGCTGTGTGGGAGAGTGGCCAAGAGAAAACCACTGTTGAAAAAAGCTCATATGAAATCTCACCTGGAATTCGCCCAAAGGCATGTGGGAGACTCCAAGGTCAATTGGAAGAAGGTTCTTTGGTCTGATGAGACAAAAATTGAGCTTTATGGCCATCAAACTAGACGCTATGTTTGGCGAACACCAAACACCAAACACATCACCACAAACACACCATCTTCACCGTGAAGCATGGTGGTGGCAGCATCATGCTCTGGGGAAAAAAGCGAAATTATATTGACCATGATTTCATGTATAAAAGCAACAAAAGGGTGAAACATCCAAGGGGGGTGAATACTTTTTATAGGCATTGTACTTCCGCACAGCAGTCTCATTATGAAAACACATTCAAATTCACTAGAAAACATTGACTTCTTGGTGGAGGTAAATAAAGAAATGGTCAGATGGAAGAAATCAGAACACATTTACCCATTGATCTCCATTGTCAATTCAGCAACTGGTTTGTGGCGAGCTCCACATTTAAAAAAAGCTTCAGGCTTTGATGGTTGCTTCCATTGAAAAGCACAGCAGGCAGCAGGTTACTGATGATCTGATCTCTCAATGAAAACAATGAATGTTGCCATGTGTATGATGATTCATGGCAATAACCTGATACCTTCAGACGTGTTTATTGGCCTTCATGTTTCAAGTCTGCTTCAGGTCAACTTTGGTATTGCTGACCACACAATAAGTCCAGTCTGCTGTCCACCACAAGCCAGCACATTGTGACTGTAGCTTGAGACTGATCATTTCATTTCTTTTTAGTTCCCTTTGGCTTTTGCCTGTAATGGAATCCTTTTGAGGAGCACTTCAGAAATAATTACCCTTCTGAAAGGAGAACTTTGGAGAGGATAAATGGAGCCCTCCACACCACTGAACACCCAAGAGGCTATAAACATGTCCATCCACATATATGGCTCTCCCTTAGTTTCTTTGAGAAGAAAACATATAATATATACAAGATGGACACGAGTAGAATATAGTACAATTCATGAAATATCCTTGCAATAAATCCTGTCTTTTTGAAGCTTTAAAATATTCCTTTGGGTGACATGTTGCGATTTAAGTTATTTTGTCAAAAGTCAACAATGACTTAATAAAGCTTCAAAGATTTATTTTTTGTCGTGTCACACCCATAGTTTCTGTGTGGGTGAAAAGTAGCCACAAAGCATGATGGATGGTGAAGATCTCAAACTTAACAAAACAGCAAATGACAACAAATCATCATATTCAGTGAAAAAAGTCAATATACAAAACAAACTATAAGATGGACAATGCATCTCGTAGTCTTCCCATTGTGCTAAAATGAAGCTAAAATATCCTGGATACGAGTGTCGCCATCTTGCACTTTTGACATCATTTAGAGCCCAAGTCAGGAGTGTAGTCGCGGTATTGAGACTCAGCTGTTGCAGGGATTCAACCAATTGTGAGTTATGCTCAGGCTGTTTCACCCCATTTTATAGCATCAAATAACCAACCAATGTTCCCATCTGCGAACGTTAATGAGGCAGGCTTCATGACTTATACTTCATCCACCGGGCGATCAAGGTGCTTTGCTTTCACTTTTTGTGGAGCTGTCACATCGTCCATCTTTATATACAGACTATGATTCAAAAACAAAAATTGAAGCACTGCAAGTTCTACGGAGAAAGGGGCACAATTTAATTTGACCCTCACTTTAATTCTTGTTGTACCAGTAAAGCACCTTGTTTTTGCCAAGCTATACATTTTAATTACTAATTAACTCACTAGAACCAGTGATCAGTGACCAGACGAATGATGATGAAGCTTTTCTCATCAATCAACTTGACATGAAAGGCAAAGGTATGGATCTGGGTTTAAGAAAATCCATCCATCCTCCTATCATTCCATCATCTATCTGCCGGGCCTTCCATCATTTTTCCATCTCTCTTACAGCGTGATCATTTAGTAAATTATGGTCAAATTTAGAGTAAGTAGACGATAAAGCTTAGTTTGCATTGAGGCGTGGATACCATGTGATTGACAGCAAGCACCGTCCAGTGTCCTTGAGTTCTCAGTCAGGTTTGTCCCCCAGCTTCTCCAAATATTGTGGACACAATGGACAAATTACCAAACTCAAGGCTTCAAAATGTCAGTTCACAAACCAGTGGAGAAAGCACGGTGGGTTGAGACTTGGGTAGAAATTGTGTCTAAAATAAAGCCAAAAATGTAACAACTAGACATTGATCTAGACAAACACCAAGATATCTATAGTGGTTAAAGACCTCTTTCACCGAGTTGTAAGAATAACCACATTGTCTTTATGTGATGGGGCAGTGTTTAACTACTGAGGCACAGCACTCTTCTGATTAACTGATAATTACTTGTTAATTAAAACAAATTGGCTAATTAACTAGAGTTGTAGTCGACTGTGTATACAGTCTCAAAAGTACAATAAAAGTCATCATGAGAGAACACAGCAATTATCAGCACCTTCATGCAGCGGGGCCCCGTCGGTAAGAAAAGACCCGTATCCAGCTTGAAGCCTCAGGGGCAGACGATATTTACTGTTTCTGGCCCCCACATGAGCTGTTTCTAGAGGAGCCGAGGTTCTAACAATGCCCCTGTCTCTAAATATTGGTCTATGACTGTGTTGGGATTGAAATAGATTATTACCAGTGAATAATATTAGAGGTAAGGAGGGCGGGAAAGTTTAATAAATCTATTTCTCCCGAGGAGCGATAACGACCTCTTAAAAATGACTAAAGTTGTCCCTTCTATCATGGTGCTAAAGTACTGATGCAATAATTTCCAATAAGAGTGAAAGAGATATATACTTAAAATAAGTCATCATTTCAGACGCACACACACAGACAGGCACACACTGCTTCTTAATACCTCACGAGGGGAAAAAAGGTGATTGGGGAAATAAAGTGAACTATATATAGGCAATTTATCTTATTACATTAGTGCTGTGAGGTAATGTGATAGTGTTAGTAAAATTATTATCCATAAAACACAGAGAAGACTTAGTTGGGATTAGAGAAAGGGAGATGGACTACATTGGGGCCACTATATCCTGCACCTACTGACACATTGGAGACGGGGAGGAATTAGGTCAGGGCTCGAGCGTAGAAGGTAATAGATGGCTACAGCGGAGATTTATGTGTGACACCCTCTCTCTAGAGAGAAGTAGAGGGGGAGAGACAGAGGGAGAGAAAGAGAGATGGGAGGTTGGTATTGGAACTAAATCAGACTGTCAGTTGGTGCTGAATTCTTCCTGAGGCGACCAAAGGGAGGGAGAGGAGTGGCGAGATGGAGGGGAAAAGGAGAGCAGAGCCATGGAGAGAGAACTGGGACATGGAGAGGGAGAAGAATAATGACGGGGAGGCAGAGAGGCTGAAAGAATGATCAGGGCGGAGGAGTTCATGGGGCAGAAAACAGCACAGCCAGAGTGAGGAGACAGCCGAGATCGGGAGGCTTTTATATGATGTAACTTACTCTGCGGCGGCGACGGAGGAGGAGTTATCTCCGGCGCCCAGGGATTGAGACATAGAAGTCTTGTTCATTTTCTGTACAGACACAAACTAGGTGGCTGATGGTTGGAGCACTTCCAAGGTTAAAATAAACATTAACGTCAGTACGAAATAACTGTGTTGGAAAATAAGCAGGTATTTCACAAAAGGTCAAAGGTAAAAGACTGGATACATAAGACTGAAGGAAGGAAGTCGACTTTTATCCTGAGCAGCATTTCAGTGAAAAACGTACAAACTAAATTCTGTTGTGTACACTGCTAATGGCATGTAATTAACTTTTCATATTCTTTTTCATTTTGAGAGCAATTTGAGCAATTTATTGATCCATTTACGTAATGAAAGAAGCTTTCTGAAATTAGATTTTCTATCGTCATTTGTTGTCTTTGATTTAATTGCTAGTGTATTTTGCTTGTTGTCTCAGATGTTTTTTTATTATTCTGAAATCTGGTAACACTGCTGGTTATACGAAATTTACACTACTGTACATAACCTTTAAAGTGTGCACAGATCAAAATCTGGATCTAGTAAATCTAAATGTGTTTGGCCTTGGCAATGGTATGCAGTAAGTTTGTAATAGCTACCAGGTTATGTGACCCATTGACAAATCATATCCGATATCATTGCTACCCTAAACAAACATTGGATCTTAGCGTCTCCTTTATTTCATATGAATATTTGAGAAACACACACCTTTCTTAATAGGGGTGAGACCATAGACGTATATATAAACATGGACGTAGTGTCCGCGACGTCACCCATTGATTTCTGAAGTGAGAATTTTTTAATTTTAAAGCTCACATACAGTATGATCATTTCAGGCAAGGGTGGGTTGGTTTGAAACTTAAATGAAATTTATAGAAAACTGAACCGATTGTCAAGGAACAAGGAAGAATAATTATGTGTGCTGGTGGTAATGCACCTTGACGTTGGTTGGCACTCGCCAATAAACCGAACAAAGAAGAAGAACCTTGAAAAAATTTAACTAGATCAATTCAGCAAAAGGTCCTTCACACAAAACGACTCCAGTATTGATTAGTTTTACAGTGGCCTATATATGTAATTCAGTACACTACGTCCCATCCATCATATCCAACAGGACATTATCCATTTTTAATACACACTACGTCCCATGCATGTGAATTTCTAACCTTAGAACATGTTGGAACAGAGGAGACACAACTATGGCTCATAGACGGACAAACCCATGTTAGTAGATGTTAGTAGAGAAACACAATTGCTGTTACTCAAGCACACACTTTATACACACACACACACACACACACACACACACACACACACACACACACACACACACACACACACACACACTAATCAGTGTTGCACTTGCTGCCAGTGAGCCTTATTGAAGGCTGTGTTAATGATGACTTAAACAGTGTGTCTGTAGATCTAGTCAATCGCTCTAAAGAGCCATGAGTCACATCACCCATTACAATTAGGCTGGAATTATTAGAAATGCTGCCATTGCACTAACTGTCAGTGTGTGTGTGTGTGTGTGTGTGTGTGTGAGACTGCGCTAATGAAAGTATTGAAATTGTCATTAATGTGCAGGGTTTATGAAAGCCTCATTGCTTCTCATATTTCAGCCTTAAAGGTTCAGTGTACATAATTTAGTGACCTCTAGGGGTGAAGTTGCATGTTGCAGCTGAAAAGCCCTCACTTCATCCTGCCCTTACAAACATGAAAGAGAACCCATGGCAGCCTTCTGTTGTCATAAAAACTCAAAAGGTGTCTTGTTTGTCCAAACTGGACAACCGTGAATAAAAACATTGGGGATGGAGCCGCAGTATCAAGGTTTGACTTATACACTCGCTCAAACAATTGCATGTCAGCTGTCAATTAGCCAATCAGATTAGAATTACCTAAAATGAAATGTACATAGTTTCTATGTACATTCTTTATATACACAGTCTATGGTCCTCACCTAGAAAGTGACATCTAATCTTGGCTGATAAGGCTCGGAAAGTCATGTCTTGATTTTCTTTCATGTTAAAAAAAGAAACATCCTAGAAAAATATTATCGGACGAAGCATTAACATTTTCCTTCTCTGGAACCTACAGGCCTTTTGTCCATACCATGAAAGTCAAAAGTATAAAAAATATGTGGACAGCAGAACAAAACTGCATTATTTATTTCTTCATGCTTTCAAAACAACCAGTGTTCTTGTTTCCCTTTTCAATAACCTGTTGCAGTGAATAATGATTGTTCAGTCTGGTCTTTGCAGCAAAGGCAGAATTAGATGCAGAACCATAAAGTTGTGTTCAGGTTGGACGTGAGGTGAATTTTAGTGGCAGTTTGATTGAATGAAAAGTCAATAAAAAAGACCAGGGGACACAAACAGATGCAGATTTGCTCTTAAAACACAAGTGTTTTTATTCAATTGTGTCAATGAAATAAAAAATGTTTCAACTTGAAAAGAAATTGGGATGAACCTGAAGCTGTGTGGCAAGAAAAAGGAGAGAAACAAGAGAACTGACAGATTACAGATACAAGTTTCTACATTACCAACTCTCTGGAGTTACACCTAATGCCTGTACAGTAAGAGGGACTACAGAGGATGTTTGTGGGGAAACATGAAAAATGTTGGACCTCAGAGTCAGCTCCTCCCAGGCATTTTCCTGCCAGCTCCGGAGTAAAATGTCCAGGAAATGTCTGAGTGAGTCCATGTGACAATATGGCAAGAAAACGAAGCGAGTTGCCATACACTTAGAATCCCGGCAAAGATGTCAATGTGGAAAGGCAACGAGATTTAAGAGTTTTTAGTGATGAGGGCCAGCGTTGGTGTCGATGTGCTGTAAATAAAAAGACAGTGCTTTCCACAGCAGAATTTCCACGTAATGTCCTGCCTCCTGCATAATCAACCCGGTCTACACCCCTCGTCTGAATGTTTTGGACATTTTCCTTTCGTTTGTGTACATGTCTGAAACAGACAATCTCTTGCTGTTTTCTTCGGAACATTTCCAAATCCAATTTTCTGGAGCTCATGTCTGAGAAACGGCTTTAGTCTGAAGGCACATTTGTGGAGGAAGGCTTGGTGTGTAACACATCCTTTCGGCAAAGGTTTGTGTCCTTTACCAACATCAGAATAAGTTTCTTTTAACCATGACTGTCATCCAACCTTGACTAAGCTTGTCATAATTCTGTGCTGTTGAACCTTTTAGAGACTTTTGGAGATACACAGACTTTTAAAAGTAAGACAGTTTGGACTCTGAGTTCTTGGATTTCTGTTTTATATTGAAGCCGCTTTCCTTGTGTCACTTACTTTCCCTGTCTTTAACCTGTTTCCTGCCCTTGTGATTGTGTGCACCTCATGTGTTTCCCCTGTGTTCAATTATCCCTTCCTGTTTCTGTTCAATTCAGTTTGCCTGTTTTGAGTCATATTTCCTGAGTTCTATTTGCCTGCTCGCTTTTGGACTAATTATTTTTCCTGCACCTGTGCTCGCCAAAAACGTACCAGAACCTTTGTTTGGCTTAAGTTCAGGTGAGAGATCAGATAACATGTTTTCTGGGCATGTGAGACACTGATAAACGACCTAGTTGTCGTATAATTACAGTTTGAGCACTTGATGGATGAGTATAACAGTTGTTTAATTTTCCAAGGTTGTGTCGTATCTGCTGCTGGGATTTTTGGATTCCCCTTCATTATCATGGAGTAAATTGAATTCAGTGTGTGGTGTCTAAGCAAGTTGTACAACAATTTAAGCGTTTCTGGTCCCAGTAATAATGTCGATCTGCTCTGCTTAATGTCTTTAACAAGGTCTGTGGGTTATTCTAAATAACTGGAACCCTCTGCTTCTGATAGGAGCCGTTGAGGTTTTAAAAGTTCAAATTATTCCCATTCAGCTCCTCTGTTATGGGGATGTGGTAGAAAGTCCCTGAGATGGTTATCTGAAAACGTTAAACTGCAAATAAAAGTCAAAGTATCTGCAGAACTGGAAACCATGGAGGCTGAGTAAGGAAATATGTTATTGGTGTGATTTGAGAAGCCCTTAAAGGAAATCTTTACATCTGTGTGTGAGGATGTGATAAAGCTGCAGAGCTGGAGCAGTCTCAGTGCACTCTGTGTTTACTTGGCCTCCATTATCTTTTATTTGTAGGCTGATAGTGTCTCTTGGCAGGGAATAAACGGGCTGCAAATCAGAAGTGTGTTTGAGCATGGGTATGAAGGAATTCATACACACAACAGGCATAAATATGCAGGTGAGGAACAGGAATGCAGAAAAGCTCTTTCCATTTTATTTCACTGTGTAGCTGTGTAACTGGGGGAAAAAAGGCTGAAAACAGCAGCTCTGATGTGTCCATTAGCTGTACAGAACAAAACAAACCCTCTCTGTGAATATGCACATTAGAGAATCAGCCGTAGCAAAAGCTTCACTCCTCAACACATTTGAATATGCAAATGTTTCCCGGCACAAAAAAAGCCTTGACAAGCTGTTATTACATGATTCCTGTGGGTGCAGAGACAACAGTCTGAGGAGATATTAGAGGCGGCAGAGCAGGAGAGAGAGAGAGAGAGAGAGGAGAGCAGCCTCAGACAGTTGCTGGGGAGATGTGTGCACGTCGCTTGCATGTTTTTGGAATGTAATTGTGCCCGTGCTGACTAGAATATGGGATGTGCACGTTCAAGGAACTAAACCCTGAACACAATTGAAGACAGCAAAAAATAGTCAGCTGTGACTCAGATAATGTTTACAGACCATGTTGTGGTAAAAGAAAAAAATCTGTCATACAAGTCAGCAGTGGCAGTTTACATATGTTTAACTGTAGCTGTGTCCCAATTCAGGGCCTGCAGTCTAAGTGGCCCACAAAGGAGGCAGCCTTAAAACATTTCTAAACACCTGTGCTACACTTTAAGAGTGTACGTCAATGTGCAGGGTGATGAAGTTGTTGTATCTGATTTGTTCATTTGTTAGTTTTTATTCACAACCTTCAATGGGCACCAGCTGGACCAATGTGTAGTCTTCTGGTCGACCTGTATTTTATCTTCATGGGGGTCTGAGTGAAACACCTTAATAGCATGGATGCTAACCCTGTCATGTATCGCCAATTTCTAAAAGGGCCATTGTCAATTGTGTTTGTTTTGAATTTAAAGAATAACCACATACTGGTAATCCTGTGTCTTCCATAATTTTTATCTTTAGTGCAAAAGACCACCCAACAGTGGACAGCTCCTCTTTTAAAAATGGCAAAGATCAGTTCATGTTGACGTTAAAGTCTTGCTGAGTCATTATTGGACACAAATGTCACCACCAGACCTAGTATATTATCTTATTATAATATTGAAATAACACAACCTTACTGCTGAATGAATATTATAAACATAAGCCTGCATAGGACAAATTAGCACAAATGATTTATTGCATAGAAGCTGTATTATAATAAGATTCCTGCAATAAAGAAAACAAATAATTAGCCACAATAGTTGAAATGACTTTTTTAACAGCATGGTAAAATCACAAATCTTTGTTAACAATGCATATTGCACACTAGTTGTTAATACTGTATTTGCATTGAGCAATATACCGAGATATTTCTAATTACACTTTTTGTTGATATTCATGTAGTTAATATCCAGGGTCCACTCTTTCAACTTTGTGTGTTGACTACATCCTGTGAGGGAGTCGGACAGCAGTAAAGGTCAAATGATAATTTGGAGGAAGAAGCAACAATGAGAAAAGGGAAATAACTACACCTCCCATTCGATGGTCATTTTGTAAAGGTCAGGGGGAAAATTTTAAAAATCGGAGAAACTGCAAATGGCACTCAATTTGGAAACGTGTTTGTCTGCAGAAGGTCCAACTTCTTCTTTTTAACTGTTGGCGCTGGTTTAGTGACATTTTAAACTACTTTCCAAGGTCAGGTTACTTCATCATCAGCATGAATAAAGAATAATCTGATGTAAACTGAGATCTACACTTTGTGAAGGTTTTGGAGCCAAAGTTCTCATTTTTGTACACACAAAGTGAATAAGGACAGAGATTCCACTACCAAACACTAGAACTTACATTTTCCTACAGTTAAACTTAAGCCCAAAGCATATTGATTGCCACCTGGTGACTGGTGCAGTATAGCTCATAAACCCTGCCTCATCCATGTTAGCAGATTGGACATGAACCGGCAAAAAAGATGGTTTCTGTTATTTAAGCTAGTTTTTATCACACAGATGTTCAAGTGTTGGTTTAGATTAGTTCTCTTCATACTATAAAAACAGGGGGAAACATCATGAATGACCGCTGGGACTGACTTGCAATTGGTGGAGTGTTTGGTGGGACCTTGATACCATGGGTCCCCACCACCATCACTACTGTGCAGTCTCTTATGTAAACCAAGAATTTGATTGCTGTTGAAATGTGCTATACGATTAGCCTGGTAAACAGTCACCTAATGTAGAGTCAGAAGGTAACCAGCTCTGACCCTGTGGAATGTTTTAAAGTACATTGAAGGAAACAATCTTTAACATCCAGGTCATTTTTTGATTTATTGCTTGTTACATGAAACTTTCATTTTAACGGCCAGTATTATGTTAATGTGGTCAAAAGAATACTCTGCACTGCAGGTGTCCATCACGGTACTTACAACAACCTTCATCTTCTTGAGTTTGACTCATGGAGCGAAGACCTCATGGGGTCTATTCACTAAAGCTGTGGACATACACAGAGAGTTTCAGGTCAATCCTTACTTTCGGCCTCTCAAAGAATCTGGTTTATGAACAATATTAATACATGTGAGGTTTACTGACTGAGAGTTATTCTAGTTTTCTTCTGGATTTATGTCAATCTGCAGCATGTGGATAAAATAGTTGGATTGTTCAGAGGTTGGGAGTGTCACAAAGGACCCAAACTCCTCCACCCTTCTTCCAGTTAAGCCCCAAATTCAAATTCATTGTACTGATTGTCAGGTAGACTCTCCAATGACCAAAGACAACTCTGTTAAAGAGCCACCAGTAAGAGATGCTGCACTGGACACCCTGGAATGCCCAAATCTGTAATGAGGACAAATATCAGAGAGGCTGAACCAAATTGCCAAAGGGCAAGAAAAGAACCATACAAATGCTCGAAAAAATGTTGAACCCAAATTATGAATTTAGAAAACTTGAATCTGTGCCATCGTTTTGTCATCTTGGGATATTTTGCATTTTCTGTTTGCAAAGACAGTGGTTGGTTAGTCACAGTCTAAACCAATACGACTACACCTCTAGGGACCACTGTTCTGAGATCCCCTGCTGATTTGGCCTGGTTTTCTAGCCTCCCAGTTTCCATGGGCTGCCATGTGGAGGCACAGCGGGAGTCTTGATGACTGAGAGGCACTGACATTAAAATGTAAATCCTTTACATTTTGTGAAGTGCCATCACATCACCCCATAGCATTCTCACCAGCTCCCCGATAAAGTTAGAAAAAAGGGAAGGAAGAGAAAAGTGGGTCCCCTGCATCAAAACAAGGGTTACACAGACACTGCAGAGCTGATGTTATGAATGTCCATCTGCATGTATCAGAGGAACTTGGAGTTCAAAGTGCCAAAAGCATGTTTTATTGCAACACATGCAGTATTCAACGTCCTGTTGAAGATTTTTTGGGCTGTCAGGTGTCCATTATCCCCGTAGGGCCTCTACAGCTGAAGCAACAGCAGGCAGACCCTGAATATGTGCATACCCTATGGTATAAGTGATTCAGGATCTTCTTCCAGAGCACAGGCAACCGCTGTAAGGCAGAAGGGTCTGGCATTGAACCAGCTGCCAGGGTGCCCCCACACTGATGTGACAGAGCCGTCACCTCTGGCTGTTACAAAAAACAGTCGAAATAATAACATACATTTTTCCCGTTGTTAAATCTGACTCGTGGGCCACATCAAAGGAGAGATATGTACACAGATCTCAGCTTCAACAAACCGACATGATTTTATTAGATCACAATAATAAAATGATTCTTAATGACATTATTATAGGTCATAAACCCTGCCTTACATTTTTCTGTCATTTCAGAAAGTTGTTATCACACTGGTGTTTGTCAATTTCTTCGAGGTAAGTTTGCACTTAATTAGACATTTGATGCTATAAAAACAGGGTGAAACCTAATGATTGACAGTGTGTGTTTGGAGGAACTCCGGCTCCACTCCACGACTCTGGCTCCAAATTACATTACTGCTCAAGTTAGTGAGTCAGTCTTCTCAAAAAGGTAAATTTCTAAAATGAGTTGAACACATGAGTTTGTTTTAAGTTATGGTAGTTTTGGTTTTTCAATTAAATGAAAATTATACTATGTCATGACTAAATATCCAAGTTAATTAACATGTCCAGGTTACTAACACAAACATTGGCTTGAAGTATCAACATCCTGCAGTGTAATTTTCACTGCTTCAGTCCATACGTCTCTACAGATTTTAGCCAGCAGGTCTTTACAGTCTCTACAACAGATCCTCTAGAACTAACTGTCACAATTAATATCAGAGTTGGTTGTATTTTTTGTGTAAATGCCCCGTTGGATGAATAAAAACAAAGTTGAATGGAAAAGAATAAGAATACAATCTTTTCAGCGGCTCAGACATTCACAGTGAACACTGAGGCCACTCATGACCTGACCTCTTAAACAGTGATTCAGCCAAATGTCAAGTAACAATAAAAGGAGAAAGATACAATACGACACACACAATAAAAAAACGGACATGAATAGGCTGCCACTTTCTTTTCTACCAGCCTGAAAGGTCAAAAAGCACTTAATATATGTTCCTACATGTCAGAATAACTTACATATAATAACTATTTGAAAATACTGCCACAAACTGATGCTACACACACACACACACACACACACACACACACACACACACACACACATGCATGGACACAGTCACACACTGCTCCTTTCAACTGGATGGTTAAATGCCATTAGAGCTGACAGTGTGAGTGGGCAGAAGGGCAGCCAGTCATTTACTGAAGGGTGCTCACTCTGAAGTGTGTGATGGTTGTAAACAGACTTAACCATCAGTCCAGGTCCTAACACAGATGTACTAAAGGTCCTCATGTTAGACACGAGGAAAGAAGGTAAATCGTGAATCTCTTGAGTGTCATGTTTCCATCACTGTCAACCAGAGCCTATACAAACCTGTGCCTACTGCAGGGTCATTTGGCCCTGTGTATCCATTGGTATCCGTGCATCCAATTCCCTATGCAGACTAAAGGCAGATGTTGCCAGGTTTTGTGACAAGTGGAAAAGGGGCTTCAGAGAAACAAAGGTCATGTAGGATGAGCTTTTCAGACACCATGTCTCCTCTAATGCAGATATATTGTTGTCAGCACCAGAAAACAGAGCTTTTCAGAAGACTAATATGAAGTTAGATACAGGATTACATAAAAAAGCTTCTCAGTGATCGAATTCTGTAGGTCAATTGACAAGATTTACGGAACAGAGCCTTATCCAGAGGCACAATACTCAAGAAGAATGACTTAAATTCAAATGGTTAAAACAGAATGACAAAGCAGCTCGACCAAAACTGCAGGGAGGACGAATAAATTCTGCTTAAACCTTTCAATAGACCTTTTCTGCACAAGCCCAATAATATTTGACCTAAAGACTTTTTGGATGACACACGTGTTCCCTATACTAGACATCAATTGGTTTATAGACATGCATCTGTCTGTGTGTCAATTGGTGGATAGTAGACTTTTTGTTTGAATGGAGAAAATGAGCGAATCAGTTAATTTGGTTTAATTTGTTTGCCACTGTAATATCATTTTACCAGCGTCACCAACTTTGCAAGCAGTACTCCACATTAGTTCAAATGTCACAAATAAACGCCCTTGTCGCTCAAACATAATATGTTCAGGTGAAGACTAGAAGCAAGAGAGAAACCTGGAGAGACCAAAGCTTCTTTTACTTCTATTGTTTAATGCTGTCTCAGCTTCCTGCAGTTGGTCCAAAAGTCAGAATTAAAAATGAATAACCAAACCATTGTTCAGTTTGATCCAGACTTATTCTACCTCTTCTGGTCGGGCTAAATTTTGCACCGTTGGTCAAACAAAGTAGGTCTGAGAACACCCTTTTAAGTTTTCAAACATTATGTGTATAATTGCGTGATATACACCTGAAGTAGCATTAACAGGGGCAAAAAGGAGGCAATTTGAGACATAAGTCACATTACTGGGATTTTCCTTCTATGACCAGTCAGCTGTGCAAAACACTGAGCAGCTTAGACTGATCGAAGTGATCAGGGCGATGCAGAGCAGCTGGACCTGAGGCAGCTCTGAACAGACACTATACAGATTTTTTTATTTTTGTCATCACAGACTTCTTTCTTTTTTATTTGTGTTTATTGGCAGGTGGCAACAAACCTGAAGCAATTATGTTTCAGCTGGACAATGTCCATCAAGTTGGTTGTTTTGCTGCTTTTACTCCTTTTAGTTCCATCATCACACATACAGCCATAAATCTTCGATAATCTTCCAAGCATTGTGAAGTCTCTGAAGGTTTGTTTCCCTGATAGCACTTTATTCTTGCACATTTGAATTCAGTCACAGTTTTCTCATCAAAAAGAGGGTGTGAAGTCACTTTGTGGAGTGCAAACACAAAATCCACCTAAAACTCAGTCTCAACAAATTGGTCTCATAGTTTGCACATTTCCCTTTGCACGCACTGATGATAAATGTAACCTTCATTTGTCTAATGAAATTAAAAGTGTCTCTGTTTAAGAGGAACCTGCATAATGCATCTCTGTGCAATTCCTGTGGGGACAGTTTAATGGCAACAAACAGCAAACACAACAAATGAGGAGGGAAACTCCATTTCCCCCTCAGCGTTGCATCCGTACACCTCCCTAATTTGAGCCTGACATTGCAGACAAATTTCCCAGATCCTCCTTTCAGCCTGTAGCCAAATCAAAAAGTTCCACATCATTAAGAAGGGTTAAGGTTGCTATACTGCTAATGAGAGACCCAATTAGCTTTTACCAAAACAAAGAAACGGGAGGGTGTAACTCAGAGGAACAGTTTCCCTCCTGTACAAAATATCGCTGACTTTTTGCCAAGTTTGCACAGACCGAGAGAAAGAGAAGATAAGAATAGTAAAAGTGTTTATATTTATATTTTCTTTTTATATATGACAGACAAAATAACATTTCTTTTTAAATGAGACAGAGGCAGGGACACAATGCAAAGATTTTTGAATGATGCTGAAGAGTAAATATTTTGATAAAATAAGATAAGTAAACTGCATTGATCCCATGTTGGAGAAATTCTCTTGATAAAGGAGCAGATTATCAAAATGAGATAAAGAAAACACATGAGTATAAATAAAACAAAATAAAAAACAGATAATGTGTGCATAATATACACCTTTTACTACATAGGGAAATATTTGTATGGAACTCGAGTGAAGTGTGGTGGCACTGGATGATTGCACAATGATCTATATTGTATTTGTGCATCATGTATAAGGACTGCACTGCATGCCCACTTACACCTGTGATCTGCACCCACTGGATGCTATTAGCTGTCAATCACATGGTATCCATGCCCCAATACATACGGTTCTTAATCATCCATTTTTATCGACTCTAAATGGGACCATTATTTATAAAATGAACTTCATGCTGTATTGAAGAAGACTTGAGACCATAAACTCCTCAGGGAAATGTTTAGTGATGTTGTAAACAAATGAGAAGTAGAATTTCTCTGTACCCAGAGCCTACGACCATTTTTATCTATGCTTGCCACTCGGCAGCCATCTGGGTAGCTCCCTTGTAAATTAGGACTAACAAGACCAGGCTCATATTTGAATCAATAGGGAGAGAGTAAACTGCGTGTTCGTGGACAAACGACATAATCGGCAGTCAAATGTGACAGTGTTTATGTTCATGTGGTCATTAGTCACTGGTAAACATCACATGAGCTGAGCCAATGAAGAACCCACAGCAGCATGTAACTAAAAGAAGCTAGAGGGCACAAAGGGAAGCCAGCCGCCCCCCTGTGCCTCCAGGCAGCGCAGGAAAACACGATGGCTTCACCACAAAGCTCGTACATTTAAGATTTATAAGCATCATGGAATAATTTGGGTAAAAATTGGAGACTAGGGGCAATGTGAGAATAGAATAAAAGGGGTTGGATTACAACTTTACCCCAAGGCTCTTATGCCTGTCTCGTGTTGTGACAGGTCATGCATCACAAAAAACAAATTGCTCTGCTCCAGTGTGGATGCCTCCCTGCACACAGGTGCAGACACAGGAGCTGAGTTCACTGACAGATGTTGCCTGGTGCCACCCCTCCTCTTAATTTGGCAAATTCTTCATCTGCTGATTTGGCTTCTGCCCATATATATCATAGTTTTATGTGATTTCTGATATTCATCTGATTTCTGATATTTCAACTTTATGAGCTGAAAAGACCAACTGGGTAGTTAGTTTAGTGAATCACAGATTCCGAGAGCACATGATCTTCAGAGACTGAGCACTGGGGATGATGTTGTATCTGTAAAGTTAATCCAATCTACTAAAATTTGAGATTTATTTTCGAATGAACTGCAATTAATGTCATGGCCTGTTTGATAAGTCGCAGATATGTTAATACTGAACATGTCAAACGTTCACAGACAAAATATTAGTTAATAAGTAATAAGTAAGTTTATATATTCAGCACATTTCATGTGATAAGCACAGACTCGATGTGCGTCAATATAACAAGCAACGAAACACAACAAATACATGGCATGACTAAACATGTGAAAAGAAGTAAAATTTATATATAATTATATATTGCAGATGTAAAACATTAAGCCAAAAATACATAGTTAAAAACGTTATATAAAAAAAGAGAATAAAAAAAGACAAATAAAACAACACATTACAGTTTGTTATACTACTATAATATACTATACTACACTACACAATACTATACTGTTCTTAACAATACAATACTATACCATACTATTTAATACTTTGTTTAGGTTACAGAAATTATTTTATCCGACATACAGAAGAAATATTCACGGTGTAAAATGTTCTTTTCAGATATGTAACGTTTCTGTTGTCATATTTCTGGCACAGGAAAGAGGTTTTCACATTGTAATTCTGCTTACAGACTGGAGATGGCTATATAGATGCCAAGAACCAGATTGCTCAAATCCTTCTAGGTCAGCACAAAGATTTTAATTCCTAATATCACTCTATTCATTCTAAAAGTCACAAAAAAAATAAAAAGTTGGAACTTCAAAACAGTGTCTTTGTTGTGCAGCTGCAATACTGCACGCACAGTTAAGTATTCCACCATATAAATTCAGGTAAAGGATTAGTTATTTTTATACTTTTCTAAAGAATTTGTATTTCTCTGTTCATCTAAAACACTGTTCCAAGGTTTGTCCAGAGGAAAAGCAAAGAATGAAAAAAACAAAAGAGAGGAGAGAGGGAGAATGAAGGAGACAAAGCACCATTATTTTAAGCCCGTAGGTCAATGACAGACAGAGCTGCTGGCAAATTAAAGGAGAAGAAAGAAGAGAGCCCTAAAAATGTTTTAGGGGCACTTTCTTTTCTTCATTTTCAAATTGATCTCTTCCACACCACATCCTTTTCTTCTCTTTTAATCAACTCCCTCTCTCATACCCCCAAACTCTCCTTTCTCTCTCTCTCTCTCGTCTCTCTCTCTCTCTCTCTCTCTCTCCTCTTTATCTCTGTTTCCTCTCTGAAAGCTCGTCTGAAGCACAGCTACATCTCCGGGGACTGCAGGCCTCTCCGTCTCCATCAGCATCTTCCCTGCTCTACGTTCTCCTACTCCCTGTCTTTCTTCTCAGAGTTGTCAGATCAGCAGAAAGAGCAGCGGCTGCTCTGTTTGCCAAGTTGCACGTCCACTATATTGTGACCAAAGATTCATCACAGCAGTGACAAACGGCTGGAAATCACAGGATCCACTGCAGCAAGGTTTTGTGTTACACTTCTAGTTTTTTCTTTCAGGAGAACAATATTTGGGTGATTTGCTGTTTAAAATATCCTGGAGCAAAAGCCCAAAATAAGTAACCTGTTGATGAATTTAGATTTTTTTAAAATAGCAACTTCACCATTCATTTAGCACATTGTCGGTATATAAAGACGGGAAAGTGGCGTGGCTCTGGCTCAGGGGGTAGAGTGGGTCTTCCTACGTCTCCACTTCCTTCCACTAACCACAAATGTAGACAAAATATCCCAATCGGACGCTCCATTGGAGCCACGATAGCGAGGTCCTGCTGACTTAATAAACAGTCTATGGTTAGTTTTCATGTTTCTATGTTTTATTAGTATTATTATTATTATATCATAACTATTTTATTATGATTGACAGCTGCGACTGACTCTGATTGGTTGAGCGAGTATAAATACCTTGGCTCTAAATGATGTCACCAGTGCAAGATGGCGGTACCTGTATCCAGGATATTTTGGCTTAATTTTTGTACAATCGGAGAAAGTGCAGACAAGTCAGTTATGTTTATTCAAAGGGCCCATCTTGTGTAAAATACATTTTACAGAGCGTTACTGTTCGAGACCAGCAGTTACGCTTTATTTCTTCTGATGTGCCGTGTTGCTGTGCTCAGTACGGAGTAACATAGATGTTACTCGTTACTCCGTATTGAAACTTCATTGTGAAACTCCGTACTGTAACTCGGGACGTTACTCCTACATTGGCCGACTGTCCTGCTAAAACTTCAACAAACATGTAACTCACCGTTCAGAAACAGCCTGCTGTAACCAACTGTAAATATGTGGCTGGTCTTCTATAGCTGCAAACATAATGTAACTTTCAGCTGTGTTTACCATCGTAAATGTGCCAGAATGAGACCAGTGATCCTGGACTGGTGAGAACTGGCCGCGTGTCACTCAAAGTGCAGTCAGCCAATCAGAGGAGGGGCTCAAGAGGCAGGCGAAAACAGCCTCTTCTGTCTGCAGCTCCAGAGAGAGGCAGAAGGGAGGACATGGAAATACACATTGCCGCAGTTTTTTCGACTTTAAACCACTGATATATAATCTAGGAGGTACCAATACCTCAAATACCCAGTATGGGGCCTTTAAAGTCTATTTGAGCATTTCAATGATCACAGTACAAGCCGTGCACCCTTACAGCAGCCATTCTTAAGTGTTTACACTCTCAGGACTGTGTTGTGTCTGTACCTCATTTACATTTTCCTCACACTCTGTTTGGTCCGTTGCACCTGTTACGTCTGAGGTTGTTTGAAGCCTCCCAGCTTCACCCTGACTTTTATTTCATACATTACAATACTGAGTTTATCATAACTATCCCAGGATTATTTCTGTGACGTTTCTAACATTTTAAAATTCTTAAACTTCAACCGGTGCTGCTTCTGGTTAACTCTGAATAATTCATATACGCTCGACATGGAGCGTTGCTTGTGTCTGGTCCTTGTCAGAGCAGGATGATAGAGATGGCACATAAAGGCAGTGGTGTGTGGAGAAATAAACCAATAGCCTGCCAGAAGGCAAAAAAGCCTCAGTGTCCAGGGAAACACTTTCATCCAGTCGTGCTCATAAAGGACGATTTACAGCCGCCTGGGGCTTTGACCAAGGCTGAGGTGTGTTTGTGGCCATATGGGAGTCTGAGTATAGTTTTGTTCATAGGGGTGTGACCAATGTGTCTTGTAAAATCAAAGTTGATTTGTTTGCTTGTCAACACGCTCACTCACTCACACACAGAAACACATTCAACACCTGACTACATTGTTAATATCTTTTTATATTTGATGCAATCTGTACAAACTTCATCTGATTGTTGAGAAAAATAAATCTTGTATTTCAAACCTTTGACAACAGACTTATAATACTCTGCTCCTCATGAACACAAATGGTGTCTCTGTCCTCATGGGCCACGCACTCTGCATCTTGAAAAGACAATCATAAAAGGTCTGATGGTTATCTATCAGGTGAATCAATGTATGCCTATGTTCACCAATGTTATAGATGTATTCATTACCTTAACATTAAAAAATACAGTATCTGAGTTGTACACATGCAGCCTGCAGTAACATGTCTTACACATGATGAACAACTTCCTCTGTCTCCTCCATTGTTTTCTGTGAACATGCGAATCAGAGGAGCAGAATTTGTGTCTCAACTGCTGAAACGATGTGCCTTTTTAAATAGAATACACAGACGTTTAGACACACACATACAGAATGGGGGGGGGGGGGGGGGGGGGGGGACTTGATGACAGGGTGAAAACCAGCTGACAGATATTTTTGTTCATTATCTTAAAACAGTTATGACACAGAGCAAGCCATAGAAGAAAATGCTCCCTCACAGCAGTTTCTCTGACGGGTGAACATGTCAAATGCTGATACATGTTGTGTGACATGATTAAACTTAAAATTCTACTCATCACTTTTGATGCAATAAATGGCCTCAATCCAAACTATGTCATGGATTTATTAAACCCTGCATGCCTGTGTGTTCTCAATGGAGCCTGGCTTGTCATTCCCAGTGACCAGGCCTTTTTTGTTAGAGCCCCTGAACTGTGGAGCAGTTTGAGATCAGACCATAGACTGTAAATAAAGATGGATGACGTGTCTCCACTCATTTGCTCAGTAGAGATTGGGGGATGGAGCCACAGTAGGATCACATCCTCGTCTGATCGGAGGTCAGTGTCAGCTGTCAATCGTGTCATTTCACCCTGTCATACTTTATCTTTTAATTTGGTCCCATCCACTAACACGGAGGAGGCAGGGATTGTTACCTATACTGCAGCCCGCCACCAGGGGGGGATTGAGACACTTTGTCTTCACCTTTGGGGAGCTGCCATGTCGTCCATCTTTATGTGCCATCAAGAGGCCGGACAAGCAACATCCTTAGTGTCTTCATAAAACATTTTTGCATCCGGAAACGTTTTATGAATGGGAATTTGACATATGTTGTGTTTTTAGGTCATGTGAAACTGAATTTCTTATTCTTATTCTTCACCTTGTTTCGACTGCTGTTCTTTTCGTCTCAGTTTTTTTTCTTTCTGTTAAGCACTTTGTAACTTTGTTTGGAAAACTTAAATTTCTACAGCACAGACCTACTGCTACGATCTTAAAACTGTTGCTGTCCATGGTGCTGAAGAGAATGAGGAGTTATACAGTCACAGCGTCACAACGTTCATTTCTGCCGACTCTCACACATACTGTATAAGAAAGGTCTCTCTCTCTCTCTCTCTCTCTCTCTCTCTCTCTCTCTCTCTCTCTCTCTCTCTCTCTCTCTCCCTCCTCCCCTCCTTCCATCCTTATCTCTCTCCCATCCCTCTCTGTGTGTCTGTGATTAAGTGGAGACACGTGCTAGAGTCAGACCTGTGCTCCATCAGCTGCATCACAAACAAGGCATCTACAAATGCCCAGTGGAGTCATATTCTCGGTGCATCCCATGATGACGTGTTAACTTGTTAATGCTTAAATGTAGCTCTGAGTTACTGGCAAAGGCAAAAAATTACCTGATTAATTTACACACTGGGCCACAACTCTGCTTTTGGCTTGTGTTGAAGGCGACAATGTGCCGCTTTCAACATGCACAGAGACACCAGCTGCCTCTATTCTCCTGCCAGAAGTGTCAGTGTTTGGGTTTATGTTGAGAACTTACTGCACTGTGTCGCAAGAAGCTGATTCTGACTCTCATTTAAAATGGAGATCAAATATGCCCTTACACACCCAGTGGTTATAATGCTGAAGGTCACTTTTATAATCATGCTGACCTAAATAAAGCCTTGGAGAAACACCTTCAGACCGATGCTGTGTTTCAGTTTTTATTAGAGGGGAGAAGTTTATCTCCCTCAGCCGTGCTCTCCCTCGCTCCATTCCCCTGGCCGAGGCAGCAGCAGAATGAAAATGGCGTTGTGGGATTTAATTGGTGACTTGTACATGTTGGGAAGGACCTGCACAAACACACAGACCTGCTGTCTCACATTAACAGGTAAAAGGACGATAGTGACAGAGGGTGGACAAGGAAGAAACTACAAAGCTACGAAAGTTAGTGCTTTTGCTTTAGTGTACACTGATTTGTCCTACTCCATAATGGAGATGATGCAGTGCTCATGCGTTATAAAAACTAGAATGGCACTCGGTGGAGCAAATACCTCCACCAAGGACCAATAGTCTCTTTAAATTGAATCTTAGCTCTACCAAATCTCACACACTCATAGATACCAAGCCCATAAATGTGCCTGAAAATGTAAAAAAAAAAAGGTTAAAGAAAGTGAGAAGAAAATTCCTGTATCTGCTCCCTGATCTAAATCTGCACCAAAAATGTAAGGGGTTCCTCTCCAGGGTTGTTGCCTTTATAAATAAATAAATCAAATGAAATCAAATACTGAAAAAGGAAAAAGTGATGAAAAGTTGAAATGTAATTTTAAAAAAAAGTTTCTAGTAAAATGGAATTCTTGAAAATATAGAATAAGCAAATAATACAGAAACTTAAACAGATAAATTAAATAATACAAGTTAAAATATTTATTATTGTGCATTAATGAATCAGATACTGGATATAAGGCAGCTAGAATATACATAACGAACAAAAGATACCACATTACCTCATATCATTACATTCTTACTGTATTTCTCCATTATAATATTCTGTAGCATACAATGCCATATTTATACATGTTGATTATATGCATAAATTGACATAAAGAAAAGCATCCAGTAGAACACATGCATATACAGCATATTCATATAGTATATTTACTATATACAGACACACGTTTGCATGCACAGACATAAGGACAGAGGCACCTGCTTCGCATGTTATCACTCCATTACGCAGCCGTTATCGGTTTCATCTCCATAATTGAGCTTCAGAGGAGGAAATCTGCGCCTGTGAGTCGAACAGAAGGTGCATATAATCGACGCTGTCCTCCTCTGAAAAAACAGCAGTAGGTCACCTACCCAAGCAGCTTGTTATGACCCATAAGTACACTTTATAATTAGGCGACCTCCAGCAGCCATAATAATTATGAAAGGAGCAAAAGTCAGGTGACACTGGTCATGTCATACAAAGAGCGACAAAGTCAGAGGCAGGAGGGGTCGGGGTGGACGGGTTCTTGGTCGGTCCCTCACCCTCTGTGGCAGGATTGGTCCAGTTCCAGTTTCAGAAAATGTTCAGACGTCTTACTATGGAGTTCAATGAATTGGTCTGACCAAATAGCCAAAGTTGTAAGAGGGCTGTTTCAATAGTTTGAGGTTGTATGCTAGATCCTTATGAGGTTTTAGGGTTTGTTCATTTGCAACCATAAAGAGCCGGTGCTACAGTGTTAAAAGGAAACATATTCTGCTTATACCCAGGTTGATCATTTCATTATTACTTAAAAAGGTTTACATGCTCTAATATTCAGAAAACACACCACTTTCCCCAGGCTGTCCATTTCTGCAGCTACTCCTTTCAGTCTCTGTCTGAAACGCTTGGTTTTAGGTCCTGCCTCTTGAGGACCCCCCTTGAAAGGCACACACAAAATATCCCAGATACGAACGCAGCCATCCTGGGCATTTGGAGCCAGAGAGCAGTAGCGATAGGGGAATGGAGCCACAGTAGCGAGGTCCTGCCGATACACTTGCTCGACCAGTTGTGAGTCAGAATCAATTATCAATCATTACATTTTTCTCCATTTTGCCGCAAATTACTAATTAAAGACAAACTTACTTACTTCTAATTGAACACATCCATACATCAGAGTGATAAAAACGACCTACAATGACCTTAACATCTTTGAGAAAATGTCTTTTGACGTGTAAATTTACTTTAAACTTTGGTCTATGTCCTATCTGCTAACAACTAGAAGGGAAGTTTTACGAAATATACTGCAGCCAGCCACCAGGAGGCAATAAATGCACTTCAATTTTGGACCAATCATTATTAACTCAAAACAACTTCTAATTCATTTATTTAAAATGACTAGAACTACAGGTCCACATTGATGTGTGTTGTTGTTGCTCTACCTTAGCTTAGTTATCAACACACACACATCCACTGGGAGATGCTTCAAAGCTGTCGGCTGAACTGCTTTGTGTTTCATGTGTCCTCTATTTTTCCACCTATAGTGCCCTCCCTTCCTCTCCCTCCCTCCCTCTCTCTTTCTCCCCCATTGTTTATTAATGGCCCAGATGTGGCGATGGCACACGGGGAGCTCATTACACAGAAGACAACACACAGCAGTTGTTTCCATATTCAAACATTTTGGGAGGAGGTGCTTTGATGTAACATGGAACCGAACCAGTGTTACAGCATCTTAAACTAACAATGTCGCTTGTTCGACAGTTTCCACTCTGTGTTTGATTAAGTGAGTGGGAGGAAGATGAGGAAGAAGAGGAGGTGGTTGAGGTGAGTTCATGTATTATGTAACGTTAACGTAGCTGTGGTTTGAGTTTCAGCTTTGTGTTTTAGGAAGAACGAAGTGAAAGACAAGGAAGAGGAGGGAGGAGAGAGGAGGAAACCATGCACAGTAAAGGTGGAGAAGGTGAGAAAAAGGTGATTAATGTAAGGAGGGGAGAGAAGGAAAAAGAACAAGTGGAGACGAAGCAGGAGAAGGTAAAGAAGCTAAGAAAAGAGAGTGTGGCGGGAGGGAGGAGAAGGCAGAGCATAAAGTAGAGTGAGGAAGGGAATGAAGTGAGGAAGATGAGGGGATGAAAAGAAAAGGGGAAGGGAGAAGAAGACGTATACAAATGATGAAGTGACCATCAAGAGGGGACAGGTAGTGAGAAATTGGAAGAAAAGTCAGGGGGTAGTGTGTAGGATGAGGAGGTAAAGAAACAGAATGAAAGGGGAAGACAGAAGGAAGGAAAAGCAGGTGGAAAGAACAATGTTGTGAGGGTAGAAGAATAGATGAAGATGAAGGAGGAGACATAAAGGGAGAAGAGTGGAGAAAAGAAAGGAGGACAAAAATAAAACAAGGTGAGAAAGATCAGGAGGTGAGGAGGAAGACAAGGTGAGAGAGGTGGTGGAGGTGGTGGAAGTGGTGGAGGGGGCTGTACGTGAGAGAGGGGTGAGGAGGACTATAGTGGTGAAGAGGAGGAATAAAAGAGGTAAGGGTGAAGATGAGGAGAATGGGCAGAGGACGGAGGTGAGGATGAGGTGAGCTAAAAGGGGTGAGGAGGACCAATCTGCATATCTAAAGAAGAGGAAGAAATGGAGGACAGGAACCTAAGAAGATAAGATGACGGTGGTGGAGGAGAGAGCGTGAGAGCAGAGGATGAAGTGAGGAAGGGGGAGAAAGACTAGGAAATGGGAAGGGAAGGTAGAAAGTGCAGGAAATGAAGAGGAAGAGTTGATGGAAGTGTCGAGAAGAAACAACATCGAGGGGGTGAAAGAGAAGAGGATGTTGGAGGAAAAAGGAGAAAAATAAAGGGGGGAATAAACAAATGAGGTGAGAAGGAAGATGACAAGAGAGAGGGGGGAACTTTCAGAGTCATGCATTTGACGATGGAGTGAAGAAAGAGGTGAGGAAGAGGAGGAGGGGGAGGAGGGCGTCAGGAGTCAGACTCACTTTTGTCACAGAAAATTTGTCGTGTTGATTGGATGTGTGAACTCAGCAAATCTGACAAATCTCTCTCACAGACCAAAGACGCAAGGCAACTGCGCGTTTTTGTGTGTGTGTGTGTGTGTGTGTGTGTGAGTGTGTGTGTGTTACACCCAGGGGGACAGTCAACCTTTCCAGTGAATAGTCTTCATCAGACTCATGTTTGGGTTTGTATCGCCGTCACATGATCTACCAACCAGAAGCACTGAAAATGTCCACGTCCATATTCACTCAGACGGCAGTTTGTTATTTACACCTCGCTGACGTTAACACAGTAACACATCAGTCCTGCAATAAAATCTACCTGCAGAGGTCCTGATTTAGTTTAAAGTGTTGTGGGATTAGATTAGATAGATTTGACTGTATCATACTTAAGTCTCCTTATGAAATCACATTTAAAGTCACTAAATCCAGATTTCTATTTGGATCTGCACCAAATTGGACTAACTCATAAATATCAGTCCCCTACATTTGCCTGATTTTTCTCATTAAGATCCAACTTATCTCACAATGTTAAAAGTGATAAAACATTTGTGGATCCGCGCCATGACCCAGACTTCTTCATTCCACCATGTCCAGTGGTTAAACCATCTGGTAGATTTTGCAGAACAGAAGAAGAAAATCAATGAAAAACAAACAAACTAGAATAGCAGTCAGTAGAGCAAATACGTCCTCCAAGGTGCAACAATCCAATCAAGCTCTAACCAAACTGCACTCACTAAAAAATATATCTTCCCTAAATATGACAGATTTTTCTTTATTCGCACCAAAACAATTAATCAAATACAAACAATCAATCAAAATACCCTTAATAATGTGAAACTGTGACACCAACGTTATGCAGTGGTATGCCTCAGCAGTGGTGTTTGCAGGCACAGTGAATGATTTTCTTTTCCTGCACCAGTTTTGCATTGTAGTGACCTGATTGTTGTGGTAAGAGGAGAAGTACAATAACATGTGCCTGGAAATCCGGTGATGCATTACAAGGGGTGCCGTCTGCTGCTGCCTGGTATTTTGGATCAGATCAACAGTAGTGAGCCAAAAAAATCCCTCAAAACAATTTTGACAGATTTAAAGAAATAATGTTTAACTTTTAACTTTTTAAATTGTCGGTTTTAACAGTTGTAGGTCAACAACTTGATCTTATATTTTGATGTAAAAATCTAGAACGTGTCAAATTGAATTTAGTTTTAACACTGCTTAATCTCATCCTCCTGTTTTCCATTGCCCACCTCAAACTGCCATTGGTTTTGCTTCGTTAAGTTGTTTTCACATTCAGCCTTTGTTCATCTGCTAGTGTGTACGTGTGTGTGTGTGTTGAGTTGTGATGAGGGTCTCAGTGGCAGCCGCTGTATTATCAGCTATGAGCCGAGCAGATCTGCTTGTTTGTTCAATCTGTGGCTCCACCGCTTCAAATCAAATCTCCTGTAATTAGCTGCGTCATGTGTTCGAGTTCATGGTGTTCTCAGTTGGCTGTGTGTGTGTGTGTGTGTGTGTGTGTGTGTGTGTGTGTGTGTGTGTGTGTGTGTGTGTGTGTGTGTGTGTGTGTGCACTTGATCAGAATAACCATATTCATGTGGTGCTCCTCTCGGCCCCACCAGAGGAATACTGACATACATCATGAGGGATGGAAAGCAGCGATGGGCAAACTTACAAACATCAGACAGTGAAGATTGTTGTGTGTTTGCAGTTGGTTGTGTGGAGATTTAAATGACGTGCTTGGCTAACTTTAGCAACAGATGCACTGAGCATGTGTGTGGACGTTTGACTGTGTTTGTGTTCAGTTCTGATTCTGGTCCTTCCCTCCGTCAGACTCTTACATCCCCTCATGTCTGTGTGTTTCAATCAGGTTCATGAAGACCTTGAATATGTGTGAACATTTCCATTAATGACACTTCTAAGATTTGCTTCGCTTTTTGGTTTTACATACAATTGTCAGATTTTGTTTGGGCTACGCTTCCAAACTGTAGTCTGTAGCTGAACAGTTAATTATCCTTTGAGGACCTGAGATCAGCAGGAAGTGTCTTAGACTTAAGACTTAAAACCTTTCTCTTTAGCCTGGCTTTTTATTGAATATGGTTTAATAGGCTACTTTATTGCATCTATGTTGTAAATTTTATTTAATTGTATCTGTTAATATTATTAGTATTTAGTTTTATCCCATTTTTTTTACTTTTATTTCTTCTATTTATTGTAAAAGATGTTTTATTGTTATACTAATGTTTGAAATCTATTTTGTTAAATCTCATTTGAGGCTTTTTTTGTTGTTTTGTTTTGAATTCTTGGCTCATCAGTACGGTGGCAGAGGCGTCTCACAACAGTGCATTAATGCAAAACACTAATGAGAAAAGCATCAACACGAATACAAACGCAACAATGCAAGCGGGAGGTACTTTCTGCAGGCCCCTGTACCGTCACACTTCAAATCAACGTTAACGGAATTATTAGAGGCAGCGAGCTTGATCTGGTTTTCACAAGCAGCGGCTCAGTCATCAAACATTACGCAGTTTGTGTCATTGTTTACATCCGTTGTCGCTCACTCCCGTTGTGGTTGTGTCTCTGTTGTGTGGCTTTTGTAGCTGAGCTGTCTCTTTTGCATTTGTGTTTTCTGTTAAAGCGCTTGTGTGAGACGTCTCAGCCATCGTACATCAGTCAACCATGAAGCACTAACCTGTACGTAAGGTGCTATACAATTAAAGATCGATTGCTATAAGGAACATTAAAGCCTGTGGTTCCAGGTGGATTTGTAGTCTTGTTAATATAGTGAAAGTGATCTGATGCCAGTGTGGTGTTCCAGGATCTCAGAGATAAATGTGCACATGTTCACAACAGAAGCTTTTTAACAAAACCACAACCTTTCAGTCAGTGTAGCTCACCTGTCCAACCACAGATCTGTGAAGTGGTCCAGCTGGGGAGGAACTGGAGCAGTTTAGGTTTCTTTCTCAAACTAACTTACTCACTCACTAGTAAGCGGGGGGAGTTGTGATTCTGCTTCCTTCTCCATTCTTCCTCCTCTTTCCCGCCTCCTCTCCGTCTGTTTCTCTATTCTCCTGTTCACCGCCCCTGCACTCGTCTTGGCCTTGATATCAAATAAAGATGAAGGTGTCGCTCTAATCGACATTGTTGCCAATGAATCATTTAGCAGTGCTAGTCTAACATCCCAGATTCCAGGTCAGTGCGTCTCACTACACATCCCTCTGCCAGCAGGGTTTAGCCTGGTGCGTCCTGCCGGCTGCACACTGGCAGCGCTGTGTCTCTGTTGTTGCCAACCAGTAAACGCCAAATGCCTTTTTTTTTTCTTCTGCCTCGGCCATCCCCGGGGCACTGAGCCCTGATGTGTGCTGGCATTTCCCCACTGGAGGAGAAAACTGCTGAGGGAGTGGAATATTTTACAGAGAAGCATTTGCCCCTCAGTTTGGTTTGGGTCGGATTATTTACTAGATTTTGTACAAATCTGATCCCAAATTATTGAGTTTATCGCACAAGTTAAGTTAATGATATAATAATAATAATTCCTTTCAATTATATTACGCTCTTAACACTTTATATTGGTTGATAAACAGATGAAGCAAATAAAAGTAAAAAACTAAAACTATAAAATACACGTTATAATCACACATTAGAAGCAGTTCTGCTTCTAATAGATTCTAACTTTAAGGGTTAGAATCAAACGTGGTGCATACTAGAAGATTGCCAATTCTTGACCGATTTTAAAAACATGACATGAAAGATTTATATATATATATATATATATAAAATCAAACATAGTAGAGGGTTGCATCAAGTGTTCTATTTTGCAGCGAAAAACAAAGGAAGGAAAAACAACTATGTAGGAAGTCATATCTGAGGTGGTGGAATTGTCTTATACGTTTTGCAGCTCGAGCTAAAGGTTAGTTGGAAATGTATTGTTGTTTTTAGTCACAGCAGTACAAGTATGCAACAAACGATTGGTTTCGCTTTCTGCTCAGCTCACTTTCATTGGCTATTGCGGGTTTCGATCAGAACCGATTCTTGTAAATATTAAACATGTTTGATATTAACGATTTGAGATCGGGGAGGCTCCCACTCAATCCGTAGCATCAAGATTATTTTATTAACCCCTCACATGTCAGGATTATTTGGGCAGATGATCGGCACCGACTGACCTCCAGTCAGGAAGACCCTCACGATTGTCGGAACGCACAAATTCGGTCTAAAATTGGCCCGATTATTCTCTAGTGTGCAGCAGTCTGAAGCTGAACTTAAAATCTGTCTTTTTGATCCTGCAGCATTTTTTGTTTCTTGGCTTAGTACATGTATTATGTTGTTATCTTGTATTCCTCTGGCAATTTAGGGTATATGTTTTAATAGTATTGTTAAAAGCTGACATAACAGTGTTCATCAGCGGAGGATTTTTTGTGTTACTTTGAGTAATTTCCCTGTAATAAGGTAAAAGAAGAATTTGGAAGAATACAACACATGTCCTGTTTATAAACATGTAAAATTCATCACTGCTGGTTGAATCAAAAATGAAAATAATTTGTTTATTTTTATATATGTGTGTTAATGTTTGTCTGTGTGTGGTCTGGGTGTCTGTTGTGGGGACCTAAATCTAAATCTGTGTACAGAACGTAATCATTGTCGGATCAATAACATGTTTTGACGTTAGGCTAATGTTAGGTTTAGGTTTAGTTTAGGTGAAGGTCAGGGTTAGTTATGTTTAAGGTTAGAATAAGTCTCCAGGAAATTAAGTCAAAGTAATGTCCCCCGAAGACTGTGTGTGTGTGTGTGTGTGTGTGTGTGTGTGTGTGTAGCAGCCAGTAAAAGTAGGTCAGGAGAGAAGGGCTCCGCTAGAAGACGACGTGAACTTGTCACCTTGAATCGCATTAGAAGCTGCTGAGGGAAGAGCGAGGGAGAGACAGATGTGAGAAAGAGGACAGAGAGGAGGAGCGAGGGAGGGTCCTGAAAGAAGGAGGAGAGGGAGCAAGAGAGAGGCTGAGAAGAGAGTGAGAGCAGGAAGGAGTGAAGGGGACAAACAAACAAAAAATGAATGGCAGATGAAAAGTCACATGTGCAGGTGCCATCAATGGCTTCATATAAGCTTCTGTCAGACATTTAGAGAAGTCCCAACATTTTCCTGAAATATTTGCAGAGGGGCTGTTCCTGCCAGCATCCTCGTAAAATGTCCAAGAGATCCAAAGTGAGAATACAGCAGGAATAGGTCTGGAAAATTCACTAGTGAGCAAGTGGACATTTCTAACAAGGAACATACTGGAAGAATACAAATATCTCAAGATGAGTATGAGAAGTCGTACATGTAGAAGACGCAGACGATAAGGGCCGACGCTGGTGTTAATTTGCAGTAAACAAAAACTCTGGCTTTCTTCAGCAGAATTTACTGATCGAAAAATTGGGTACAGACATTTTTTGTCTGAAAACAGCAAAAGATATGAAGCGGGGTAAACCATCCATCTCTTCATTACTCTATTCATCTTTGTAGTTCTTTCCCCTTTAGAAAAAAACTCAACAAAGCAAACAAATTGTGGGTAAGTTAAGAAAATAATATATATATATAAGCATTTAAGGTCATCATTGAGATCATTGATGACCCTTGATAAATCCTGCCTGCACTGGGTAGTATAAGGAGAAAGGAGAAACAGATTGAGGGATGAAGTGAGGGAGACATTGACTCTACTTATCACAAACAGAAACCTACGAACTTTTCGCTGATGGGATGTGTCGTGTAAATATGTCACAGGAGTCACTCAGTCCTTGTGCACAGCTAACTAGGTTTTTTCCTTCCATTTGGCTATGAACATGGTAAATCCATTAACATGAAGGTCACTGGGTAATGGACGCACAGGAGAACTCAAACACTGCGGCTGTCCTTGGTGGACAGATGTTATAAAAAATCTGATCTTATTCAGCTGGTGAGCAACAGCGCGATGACTTTGTATAAGAAGTGTAATTGACATTTGTACTGGAAGAAATTATTGTGTCAACAGTATTGGAGGAATCACAATAATTTTATTGACAGTTATTACAAACATGAGATCCTATATATTAGTAACATGAAAACTTGTTTCACAAAGGTATCGACCAAATAACAGACTATTTACAGTCTATATCAACAGAAAACTTTGGATTCTGATTGGCTGGGAGGTTTAGAGTAACTTGTAATAATGGGCAGTAAAACTGGATACCTGAGACACAGGAGTTTGTCTGGAAGACAGATTTAATGATATCATGTGGAAAGATGATAATCTATCATAGGGTGAGTAAATATTTCAGAACAACCAAAAATGTAACATTCTTAAAAATATAATAATATAATATACAAAAATCCTTCATTAGATTGTATGACTAGACCTTTGTTATATATTTTGTTGACTTGTGTATTTACACAATCCAAAATGTTGCCAGTGGTTTTTTAAACTCAGAAAAATCCATAATTGTTTTTTTTTAAGATAAAACATTACATTTTGTGTTGAACAACGTACAAGGAAAAACACACTGCTAACCAGGATTGCTGGTCCTGGTCCTGGCTCATTCTTTCCCCAAGTCAAAGTGTCCTTGAGCAGGACACTGGACACTTGCACCCAAAGGCCTTGCATGCCTGTTATGTGGGTATCACTGAGTGGGTGACTGTGGATGAATGGGAGACATATTCTGTGCCTTAGTTATTGATCTAATCCCTTATTAAAAATAATACCAAATCTTAATTTCCCCCTTTTCTCACAAATTGTTTGCTGTAACTATACTCTTATCAATCCAAAAAGAGAAAAAACTAAAAGATTTAGACTGCACTGCTTAGATTCTCTTAGAAGACTTAGAAGAGTCGTATGTCGTCACTGAATGAAACAACTCTGCACAGGGAGTCTGACTGAGGACGACTTCTCTCTGCTGGGTTTCAGAAAATTGGAGCGTCGGTTGAGGCTTTGGACTAAATCCGGGATTAGTGAGGCCAATGAGGAAATGGCTAAAACCCATTCAACCTGCTCAGCTGTGAATTTAGTGGAGTTGAAGAAGAAGAAAAGACAAGTAAGAGAAGGAGGGATGACTTAAACAGAAGAGAGGAGAGGAGAGAAGAACAGTGCAATTCTTCCTGTGTTGTGATGAAAGTTAATTTGGTTTTTGGCTCAGTCGTCCTGATGGTTTAAAATATCTGAGCATCAGGATAAAAACATGAAGGGATTGTTTCACTTGTTTGTTTTTTATCCATGCAAATTGAACACCACATTTCTCAACTAACCAATGAGTGAGTGACCATACTAAGAAACAAATGGATGGACGACCAAACTACCAAACAAGCGAGCCAACAAATGAGCGAGTGAATGTATGAATGTGCAAACGAAAAAGAAGGACAAACTACCAAACAAGTGGGTGAAACAAGGAGCGAGTGAATGTACGAACGAGCAAAGAAACAATAAACAGACAGATGGATAGATGGACAAATTACCAAATGAGCGAGCCAACGAATGAGTAAGGGAATGTACAAATGAACGAAGGAACAATGGAACTACCAAATGCAAGCAAGCAAAGGTGTAAATGAACGACAATGACACCTGACTGAACATGAGACATGAAGTTAACACGTTATGATTCACATCAATGATTACATTGCATACAAATTTGAGAAGTGTCCCAAAGAGTTGATGGAAACAAATCATATTTCCATTTGTGACAAAAGCTACTTGAAAATTTCATTAACTGTGCTAACTAAAATGTTTAAATGTATACTTATGAAATAAACTGAATATAAAAAGTGTCAGTCTTAAGAAAGTCTCTAATGTTGAAAATACAATAAAATAAATGGACTCCCGACTTTACATTAGTTTTAACAGCTGTAACCATGTGCAGTACTGGTTATATATAAGTAAAAGAACACAGGTCATTTCAGGCAAAAGCTGCCACCCCTCATGGATCCTCAGCTCTGAGCCGCGATGACATCCTGCGATAAAACTGTCGGATCCTTGTTTTCTCGTCAGGATTAGGTTTTCATTTCGGTGATGTTTCAAACTACTTATAAAACAAAACCATCATCCACATAATACAAGCTTACAGCATGTTTCTGAGGAATGTCAAGGAAAAGGTGAACAAATGTGTCGGTATGTACACGACGTATTGAGCCAGGGATAAAAACCAAACCCTTAAAAATATTCCATATGTCGTATGCTAACATTTTTTTAGCAACAACAAATTGCAAAGAAAGTCAAAACTAACTTTTAGAAAAAATTGATTCAGAATCAGTGGTAACAGAGACATACTGCACTCAGACGTAATAATACCGTTGTGACAAGATGGATTAAAAACACTAATTCAGGTTTTGAGAGTGAAACAGACGAAGGGCTTAGTCGTTCCTAAAACTCAGAGAGCAACAATAGAAAAAGAAAGAAAAATAAGAAAGGCAACAAGGAAGATAGACAGAAATAATGTGTCCAGTATTGTTGAGAAGTTGTACAACAAGATCCGACATGATTTCCTGACAGGGACGTTTCAGGTCTGGTCGCTCTGAGCGGACATGAACGATGAGGAAACTGCTGTCTGGACACTTTCATCAAATCATGCGTCCAGAGCATCTCACTCAAAGACGGACAAAGCAGGAAGCAGCTGAAGACTGGACACAAATTGCACCTTCAATCTACTCCAGTGTGAATGCATGATCTAATAAGTCAGTATTCGTGCAGTGATGTCATATCCAGTGGGTCGGCCACCTCATCCCGCGTTAAGTCAAACATGGGGATGATCTAAGCGACTTTGACTGTGGCATGACTGTTGGTGTCAGACAGGCTGGTCTGGGTATTTTGGAAATTGCTGATCTCCTGGGATTTTTCACGCACAACGGTACCTAGAAACGTCTTGATGAGCGAGGTCGGAGGAGAATGGTCAGACCGGTTGGAGCTGACAAGAAACGGTAAGTGAGATAACCGCTCTTTACAACTGTGAGGAGCAGAGGAGCTTCTCGGAATGGACATCACATCAAACCTGTGGGTAGATGAGTTTAAACAGCAGAAGACCCCTCGTCAGGTTCCACTGATGTCAACCAACGCACGAAATCTGAGGCTGCAGACGACACAGACTCATGGAAAAACAATAACTGGGCAAACAGTCTGGTGATGGTAGGGTCTGAATTTGGCATCAACGGCATGAATCCACCAACAATGTTTTCTTGGCACAATTTGGGCCCCTTAATACCAATCAGTAGTGATGTAGCTCTGATAGCATGGCTACAGTAGTTGTAGGAAAGTCAAGTTCTGATTTGACCACTAGTTCTATCCTCCTCTTCCTCTTATTTGGCTCTTTAGACACATCATGCCGCTTGCTGCAGATCTTTGTTTGAACATTCATTACTTTGAAATAATCCTGTGATATTGATTCTGGCGACAATCAGTTTGATCAAAGTCTGGATGAAAGTTGAACGTGGCCTCAAAGGAACGTCTCTACCTGCAGAAACCATCCTCTGTGGACCCAGTACGGGCATTCAGCACATTTAATTTCTCTCCTCCAGTCCAGGAAGTGTCATCCGAATCAATAGGAGGGAACCTGTTACTTCCCATTAATGATACTGTGTATGTGTGAGGACCAATTAGCCTCCATTAGCTCGGACAAGAGCTGCAGAGAGAGGACAGCATCAAAATTTAATGAGCCTCTTGAAGTCGCTCTGAATATTTGCTGTGGTTTAAGTGCTGCATCTACCTCTCTCTCTCATACACACACACACACACTTCAAATAAATAGGTGGGTTAGTCAATGCAAGTGATTTTAGGTCAAGGGAAAACATCATGTCCACTTAAAAAGAGACGCTTGTTTGTGGCTGTGAGATACGTTTACTTACATAAACACTGAACATCTTCCACTGAGTGAATGAGGATCTATGGACGAGTCCCCAAGAAGAACAGTTCTCTGTACAAGAGACCTTTTTTCCAGGTTTATCTTTGATTCACTTGAAAACCTTGAAAACACATGTGGACGTGGAAGGACTTCAAAGAAATCAGTGTTTTGGGAAGTTCTGACCAAACTCACTTCATAAATGGAGCAAAGCTTACAAGCTGCGCTGCTCCAATCATGTGACGTGTCTCATTTGTCACAATCCTCTCTAAAACACACCCTCACAACACCCTCGCCTATAGACGACACTAACTATGTTCTGCTGCAATAAACATTTCAAACGTGAGTTAATAAAATCATCTGGCTGCAGAATAGAACATGAACACCACCTTCTCTGTGTCAGTGGATGGAACGTGGACCAAACTAAGAAGGCAGTTAAATAATTTCTTCTCAAAGACGGTCTCTGTCTTTTTAGGCAGCTCTCATCACACTGGCATATGTTAAATTTGTAAATTTGGTGTTAATTAGTTTTTTTGATGCTATAAAAAGATAGTGAAGCGTCTGTTTGACTCCTGATTGGTCGAGAGTGTGTATTGGCGTCACCTCCATCTTTAGATGCAATCTGTGATCACCGTGATCCACGAGGGGCTGTGTGTGTGCATTAATCTTACAGATAAATTAATTAATACACCCATCACTCCAAATAATTCCTAATTTCAATTTATGCTCAATCATTATGTATCAATATCAAGCTTGTTTCTCTTATGTCGTACATTGTTTACAGAAGAGTTATGTATGTAAGTACGGTTAAAGAAAAAGTTGCAAGAAGAAAGTACAGTTAGTGACTTTCTTGTTGAGAGGTAGAGGAGATGATTGACATCAAGGATTTCCTGGTTGTGCAGAAACTAGTGAAGGAAATGATCAGTTACATAATGTCCATAAAAAGGTGGCTTGGTATTTATATACTTTTTTTGTACAGATTTTTAAATACATCAGATTAAAATTCCAGTTCAGTCATATACTGTTAATCAAATACATATCAATATTGTATAGTGAATGTGCAATGATAAAAAAGCAGCAAATCCTCAAATGTTAAATCATAATCATAAATCATGAAAACTGATGTTGAATTACAATAATTGCCATTCAGCGCTGGAATATTATTGCCATCAATATTTTTATTTTATTTTATGCCTTCTAACTTGTTTACATCAGTATTTGCTTTTTTTCCTTCATTTGTTTGTTTCTTTTTTTCGAGCATCTGGAAACCCAACCCCAGATATTAAAGCACCTTAACCAGCGTTTGCTGGGTCTTTGGGGTTTAGGTAATTTATTTTATTCTAACCCAGTTATGACACTTTTATCGACCAAAACTCAGGTGGTTTTAAATCACCTCTCGGAGAGTCCATTATAATTGTAACTTTTCCATGTGAGGCCTCGGCTGTGGGGGATTGAGCAGCAGCGTTTGATGAGCTTCTGATAAACCTTCATACAGACCCACACACACACTTCAGACAGACAGAGAGTCTGCCTCCTGGGCCACTAATGGACACGATCAATACAAGCAGACACACACACACACACACACACAACTGCCCGAGAGAGAGAACAGACAAATGTTAATGGACTGGTGCCTAATGCTGGTGGCTTTAGTTTTGAGTTGGAAAGGGCAATTAGACATTTGTATTTGTGTCTGTACATGCACATTAACACGTGTTACAACAAACTGCATATTTCTAAAGTCATCAGCGGTTTGTAATGTGCTTTTCTTTTCTTCTGCTGCAGCTCAACGTGTGTAAGTATAAGAGCCACGATCTTGATTATTACCAATCTCATTGTTTCTTGAGAAACTATGAAACCTCTTTGAAGATAAAACAAACATTATAATCTCTGCTGCTACCAAACATGTCCTGCTGCACTAAAAAGACAATTTCCTTCAAGTACGTAAGGTTCTTTGCATATTAAGTCATGATACTGATGAGTCATGATACTGATGAGACAAAAGATTAAGTACTTTGTTGTTTGTGAAACTAAAGTATAATTTAATGAGATGCTCCATATTCCTCATTTTAATGCCGGTAACATGCTGATAGTCTGATATACTATCTGTAAAATGACACTAAGCCAAACATTATAACTCTATTCTCCTAAAAATTATGTTTTTGTAATGTTACAAATTTCTTCTCTAAAATCCCCTTTAAGTGATCTTAATACTTTGTCATACATGTACGTGGTCAAGATAAAAGTTTAAAAGTAAAATACATAGTAAAATAAAGTAATGAAGTGTGAAATAAGTCCCATTATTTGATTATAGTGTAAAAGCAAACTCGATCCATTATGAATGTGTTTGAACCATAAAAAGCACCAAGATGAGATAGGAAAGTTGTTTATTTCACTGTCACTGCTTTAAACTAATTGATGAAAACGATGAAAAAGAAAATCAGATACCTTTTACAGTGAGGATTTTTTGCCAGTTTAAATCAATCTGTCGCAGTGTGAAATGATGGATTTCAGTGACCAAACAGAAACACAAAGAAACATCTCTCCACAAAATATAAAGAAATGTAAATGAAGGAATCTCTGTCCGAGTGTCTGTCTGCATTTCAATTTTCCCAACAACAGCTTATCTGATCATCTTCCAACTTGGAGCCTGTGTTCCCAAGGTCCCCAGGAAGTGCGTTGTTGACCGTGAAGTTTTCCGGACGGGCAGTTGTCGAGAAAGCTTCAAATATCGCTTTCCTACATGTTACTGGATGTGAGCACAGTGCAGCACCAGGACAATTTACAGCATGAGGATGCCAGGGTTTTCTGGGAGGCGTAACTGAACTGTGACGGCACTTTCTACATTTTCACCCACTCACCATCAGAGCTGTGGAGGGCAGCCAAATGTGGCAGTGACTAGAATGGAGTGATGCAAAACTCCGCCAAGGCCCAACAATCGTACACAAGATTGTTTACTTCTTATAGTAGAAAAATAAAAGGGAAAAGTCTCCGCAGTTTTTCCAAGGTAATCATCCATCCCCCAAGTTTGGTGGAAATCAGTGTTGAAGTTTTTGCGTAAACTTGCTAACAAATAAACAATCAAACAGACAAGAGTGAAAATATAACCTCCCAACCAGAGTCAACAAGTGAGAGCAGCTGAGTTCACCCCACAGTCCCGGAAATTACACAGGCAGAGTAATTACTTACTGTTATGCATTGTACCAGTCTGAATATTAGTCTGTATATATTGCTTGTATGTGTTGACTGTAACAAGTTATTTTATTTTAAAAACTGTCCAGGGACAACAGATGAAAATTAGCCTGTTGAGCTAACTCTGACTCATTTACAGTCAGTTTGCAGTTGATTAATGAGCATTGTCCCCGTTAAATAAACAAATAAATTAAATTAAATTAAATGTCCGGTACCCTGTGAACAGGGTAATGACAGTAATCACATCAGAATCCACAAATTAAGCTGTGTTTAGCTTAGCTTAGCACAAAACCTGGAATACAGGCTCAAGGTCAGAAAGTACAACTTTAATATTATTGTACAGTAGAGCAGATTTGATGGGGCCTGTAATGAAATTATGCATTTTTGCATTGTGTTGCTTAGTTATTATAATTTATAATTTTTTGTTTTTTAAATATGAAGGCTCCCCAAAGTGAACCCAAAACATCTTAGTGTCTAGTTGCAGTAGAAGCAGTAGAACCCCACCTCCCTTAGGTTAGTGAATGGGACATGGATCAAACTAACTAACTAAGGCAAAGTGCATGTGGTTCCTTTAGGTAGTCCTTACCTCACTTTTTTGGTAGGTTTGGTATTAATTAGGTAATTGATGCTATACAAATGGGGTGAAACGTCATGATTGATGGCTGATACTGACTCAGGAATGGTCGAGCATGTGTATCAGCATGACAGCTCCACTCCACGATGAAGACAAGCTGGCAGCCTCCGTATCCAGGATATTTTAGCTACATTTTTGTACAATGTGGAGTGTCATTATCCATCTTTATACAAAGTCTATGTATGTGTGACTTTATAGAGTCTTTGCTTTCTTTTGTCTCTTGTAATCAGTTGCAATCATTTACATCGCTGCTGAACTTCTCCAGAACTGAAACTTGTTTTGAACATTTAATCCATCAGCAGAAAAAAACAGAGACTCCTAGATTACCTTTTTAATAGGTTGCTCACTCCCTGATTTAATTTGTTCGGCGAGGAGACAGAAGCTTGTCGCGGGGCTGAGGCTCGGAGCAGCGATGACACGTACAGTTCAGCAGGAGCTTTTGACCACTTTGCTATTTTCTGTGGGAGCATTAATTATGTTCATATGCCAACGTCCCCTCCTGTTTGTCTTATCTATTACTATCAGCGAAATGGATGAAAGTCATTACACTGAATGATGAGTTTGTGTTGCCTGGTTTATTTACACAGTAGTTCAATTACAGCTTATGGATCTACGTTCAGCTAATGTTTTCTGAAGACAAACAAACCTCCAACTTAATGAGTAGCTCGCTAGAACAAATTTGGACTAAATTGAATTAGACCTCGTGCTGATGCGGCCCATGCTGAGTATTCTGCAGACTGGGTCGTTTGTCAGTGCCACAGAAGTGACGATGTTTACATGACTTAAAAAACAAATCTCGCTGTGTAACGAGCTCAGGACCCGGTTATGAAATGCATGATGTAATTACGAGTCATTTTAAGTCTCACAGCAATTATTGTTGGCTATTATCAGCCACACAAAGCAGCAGCCACTTCACTGATGGACTGGAGACTGCTTCCATTTGTCACTGTCACACACACACAAAGAAAAAACACTACTAATACACACGTACACAGGGTGTACACGCAGCTACGCAAATAAACACAACCTAATGGTGCTTGTGATGATACCAGCTACTCGTACACACATACCTCTTAGATGCAATCATTTTAGAAACAACTTTGATGAAGTTTTTTTTTTTCAGTGACTGAATAGATCTTCATGATTTGTTGTGAACACATTCATGGTCCCCTGAGGATGAAGCTGACTTTACATCTATTTGCACCAGAAATGAACATTTTTGGGGTTCATCACCAAAATATCTGCAAAAGCAATGACTTTTTAAAAAACATGGTAAAAATTGTACCTGCTACTTCAGCATGTCATTGTAAACATGTTAGCGCGCTAGGAGTTCCCAATTCGAAGGCTAGATTAATTGCAGCCGACAAAAGTGTTCTTCCATCCCTGATAACTGAAGGCTCGAAGCGGCCCAACCCATCCCAGAATTCATTGCACATGTGAAAAAAAATAAGGGGCATTAAAACCTTCTCGCGTGTCCAAATTCAGCTCTGTTGCTAGGCCAAGGGCGGGACGAGTTGGTAACAGAAATCCTCTGTAGACCAGACCATCTCATTTCAGTTCGGCCTCCTCGGCCTATGTGGCCCACAAAGGAGGCGGTCTTCATAGGCCGGGTAGACCCCGTTCTCTAAAGGATGCAGCTCCTGAATTGACAGACAGCTTCAGATTAACCTCAGCTCTGTGTGTCATAACCACTTCTGTCTGTTAATACAGCCAGGCTCAATATTAACTCACTCTCTAATACATAGTTATATATTTCTGTGGATAAGTAGATGACAACTGTGATTAACAACTGCTCATAAACCTGTTAACCAGTCCAACAGTAACTGCTGAAATGATACACTCGTCAAATCACTATTGTACCATCGCAAACATACAGCCGGAGAGATGAGAGATTGATCCATTGGTCTGGATTAAACCATTTTTATTTTCCTGGATGTCTCGTCGCTGCCTCTGCATTAACAGAAAAGAACATTTAGAGCAGAACACAAGGAAACACAATTTGCTTCCAGGTGATGTCAGCGTTGGCTCGTCTCCTTCTGATATCACAGAGAGAAATCCCCCTACAGACATGTTTAGCTGCATCCATGGATACTGTCGGCTCGGTAACAGGGAAAATGCTTTATTAGATTACTGTGTCATACATTGCAGATGAGACACACACACAAACAGACTAGAATTGAATGGAAAACAAATATAAATAGATTTCAGTCTGAACTAAGAGTTACATTCAGTATTCAAGACCTGTTTTCTGGGGAACAAGTCATAGCTTCCAGATCAGCTTTGAATGCCTTTTTTTTTTTTTTTTTTTTTAACCAAAAGAGAAAAACATTTTAACGGTGATCTCTCCTTCACTCGGTGGGCTTTCTACAGACCTCCAGTGTGAGTGTGTGTGTGTGTGTATGTTTTGCGGGGGCACGTTCACCTTCACTCGTTTCCTTGACCCAGTTTCAATGTTGTCTCTGCACATTTTTAAAGCTGAAGGAAAAGAAATCCCATTTAAATCCCTCCAACATGTCTGACCTTCTCTGCTGCCCTTACACACACATTCACACACACACACACACACACACACACACACACACACACACACACACACACACACACACACACACACACACACACACACACTGCATGTCGTCCTCTTTCTGCCTGGCTTCACTGCAGTTTTTGGGCAGAAGAGTTGAATTATTCAGTATTACTCCTCCCTCCAAAACAGAAAAACAAAACGCATGTAATTTCATTTCAATAGAGACCCCTCCCTTCTTTCTTTGTTTTTCTTCTGTCTGTTTTGTTTTCACACATCACTGTTTGTTTGTTTATTATTTCAGCAGGATTACGCAAAAAGCTACTGAACCGATCTGAACCAAGTTTGGTGGAGAGATGGAGCCTCGGCCAGAGAAAAATGAAGAACCACTTGTTTTTTTGTGGATCCAGTTAAAGGGGTTGATCTAAGATGTTTGTTTTCGCCTCACAAAAGGAAAGTTCTGGGTTCGAATCCCTGTGAAGTTTGTATGTTCTCCCCATGTCATGGATTTTCTCCTTGTTTTCCAGCTCTGGGTTATTAGGAGACTTTAAATTGACTGGTGAATGTGATTGTCAACATATATTCATAGGTCTCTGTGTGTCGACCCTGTGATACGCGGGCGACCTTTTCAGAGTGTGACCCGTCACTCTTCCAATGTCAGCTGGGATTGAACCCAGCTCCTCTGCGACCCTCTTAGGATAAACAGCATAGGTAATAGATGGATGGACTTTCCTATATAATATTGCATTTGTTAACACTTTTGTCCATTTCTCAAGAAATAAAATCTGGATGTTGATGAATATTTACATATTTACAGTATAGAGATGTTTCACGTTCATACGATAAAAATAATTTTGGTGCAAATTATCTGAGGATATCCACATTTTTTTATTACAAGAATTAGACAGACTGTGTATTTCTGTGTATCCCTATTTATTACATGACATCATTACATTACAACCATACATTGTTACTTTTGTTGTGCTTCAGTATAGTTAGATACAAGAAATCTGAATTTGAGTCAAGACCCAACAGTCTCCTTATGAAACCACATTTAAATTCACTACATCTGGATATTAATTTGGATCTGCACCAAAAATATACACAGTCATTATATGAGAGTGTTATAGAAAGTGTTAAAAAGACTCCTGGATTTGTCCCCTGATCTGGTTCTGCACCAAATTTTAATGGATATAGCCCTGAGCAGAACCACATCCTTCCACCAAGTTTTGCGTAAATCAATCCAGTAGTTTTTGTGAAATCCTGCTAACTAACAAAAACAGTGAATAAATCATAACATCTTTGTAGAAGGTAATAAGTTATTTTAGGGCCGCTGCAAACTTAAGAATAATCGAGCAGATTTTAGAAGCCTCGCTGATCTTGAATAGTAAATTTCAAACATATTTGATATTAACGATAATCGGCTCCAATGGAACACTGAGCAAACCCGCAATTGCAAATAATGGCTCGCTGACCGGGAAGCGTCACCAACAGAATGTTGCGTGCTTGTACATCTGCGAATACATTTCCAACTCACCTCCAGCTCGTGCTGCAAAAGATAATTTCTCCTCAGCCATGACTCCATCCATTGTTTTTCTTTCTTTTTAGTTTTTCGCTACAAAACAGATAAAAAGTGCAGCCAGCTGACAACTGTCCTCCTCCATGTTTGTTTTTCATCTGAACTCACGTGAGTCTCTAGAATCGTCAGTGTGAATTTGTTTGTACAAAGTGTGTGGTCTTACGCTCTGGCCAAACCATTTAGCGTGTATATTTGGACGATAATATAATATAAAAAATCTATTAAATCTTTCATTATGTCTTTGGTCTCTAACATTTTTTTTTAAATTGGTTAAGAGTTGGAAATCCTCTTGTGTGCAGAAGGGATCAGTCCTATTGAAAACTGTCACCAGTTCTAGTTTCAAAGCACATTTACATTTAGTGTTTAGTTCAGTTTCTATTCAGTATTCAATCCTGTAGTTTAAGTACAGCTATTTGTATTTTTAAGTGTATTTAAGTCCCTTATGCAAATTTAAAGTATCTCATTATAGTGATGCATTTACACGTATATAGGCTACAAGGGAGATGTGTTGCTCACCAGAGCACTAGAAAGCCTCCCCTTGGAAAAACAAAAATGCAGGATTTTAAACAACACTTGCATTCGTGCAGAGCTGTCATGAGCTAGTTTGACATCTTTATACAACAGGGTGCATGGGAAGGTTTGTAGTCAGTTACCTGCTGAACAGTTTTCTTCGAGTCAGACTATTCTCCAGGAATCCACCTCCCACTGTGATTGTGTGTCTTCTCTAAATGGGCCTCAACCCTGCGTTCAATATGTTTGACACGGACACAAAACATGTTGCCAAAACAATTAAACCACAACATAATGGGAAAACAGCCGCTGCAGAAAAGACAACTTGACATCAGCATCTGAAACTGAGGAAGAACTGAACTGTTATGGAGATGAAGCAACTGAAACAAAAAACCAGCACTGACCCTGTACAATTTTATTTAAAAAATTTGGTTGATTGAGATTTTCTTTCTGCATGGTGAAAAAACTAAACGAGAGATTTTGGGCCAAACTGTAACTGGTGCTGTTGTGCTGTGTTGTCATCTTTGTCCCTTGACAGGCTTTTTCTTCCTTGACAGTCGAGCTCTCTCTGTCTCTGGGTTGTTATTTTGGTTTTCTTTCTCCCCTCAGGCAAAGCTTATCAGACAGACCCTGAAGTATTGACGCCAAAATCCCAGTCTAGTTTCAATGTGCTGCTCAGCAGGTGGCTGCACACACACACCCCCCACACACACACACACAACACACACACAAACACACACACACACATCTCGATGGTAAAGTCCCGAGGGAAAATGGTGGAGAAAAAAAAATGTATAATAATACCACGGCTCGGCTTCCTCGGCTCGTACAGGAATTAAAGAGCTTTCCATCTACTGTTTCTGCTTCTTCTTTAACCTCCAGCCATCCTCCCAACAAGACAGATTTTGTAGCCTGTGGTTCATCACAGCAGGCACACACACACACACACACACACACACACACACACACACGCTCTGCCAGCTTATAGCTCAAATATAATTACACTTATTTGAGTCATAGAACCAGATGTGTTGACAACAGTGGCTGGGTTGGACTTGACCAAAGACAGCGAGAGCTGGAAGGTGAAGTCAGGGACCAAACATGATGCTGCATCATCTTAAAGTCAAACTGGAAAACTTTCAAAGTTGGACATTTTCATCACAGCCAAACAATAAGTAAGTCCAAATGGTAAAAAGAAAATAGTAATTTGGACACTTGAAGGAGAAAAGCAAAAAAGTTTAACATTTCAATGGTGAATATTATCTAAAAAATAATTAAACCTCTATTGCATGAATTATTACTTTAACGTGTTAAAAAACGTTTTGACGTGTACTTTATAAAAAAGTGCTTAAATAATGGAAATAAAATAGTAGAAATTTATTGTAAATCATGACACCACTGTGTCATGATTTTGTTGAACTTTTGAAAAACCTTTGGACCATGAGGAGACATTTTTGGACTGACTTTGTTTGGCATCTGCATGTGTGTCCTCACCTGATCCTAGACATGACACACTCCATGTTTGTGGTGTACGCGTGTTCACATGCGTCCGAGGCAGAGCAGCAGATGGTTGTTTCATGTTGTGATAGTCTGGTCCTCAGAGTATCAGACATGAATACCGAACCCTAAAGACCTGTGGCAGATATTTAGGCAGCGATATGAAAAATTTAAGCTAAATACCTGTGGCATTTATTCAAATGAATGACAGATGGTGCAGAGCAGATAGTGGTGCAGCTGAGAGGAGAGATAAGGAAACTGCACAGAGAAACACCTCAGTGTGAGGACGAACACTTCAGATAGATGAACCTCAGATCATCTGGAATCCATTTCACAACAAACTACTAATATTTTATTTTGAAGGTATAACAACATTTTTAATACTGAATACAGCTGATTTTCAATAACATTTGGCTGTGATTCAATTAGAAGGCAAGTACAAAGATAAACCACAAAAATCACAATTTTTAATTAAAATCAGTGGTTTTACAGCAGGTTCACAGACAAGCCATCAGAGGTCATTAGGTGACAGAATTGGAAATCCCAGTTCCCTGCTGTGCGTCTGTTTTGTGTTCTGTTTCGTCAAGAGGCCAAACCAGGATCTAATGTTGTTTCAGGTTTCTTAACATAAGTTACTCCCACCACGGTCACCCAGCCTGGGTTGATCAAACTTTGACTCGTGTCCCAGGATCCTGAGTCATTCTCACTTGTCAATCATGACGTTTCACCATGTTTTTACCACATGTAATAACTAATTTAAACCAACCTAATCAGAAAGTTACTTATCTGCTCTAACATCCTCCTGTGAAACTCTTAAATTAGAATGTATGACTAAAGGCACATGTCCACTGCTTTTACGTACGAAAAAGACATAACAGACAATGCCCAATGTATGTCCATGCATCCTTTACATTGGCTTACATTGTTAGCATAGCAATACATCCACTACAAGGCAGTGCAGAATCGCACGTTTTTGACAACAACAAACATGGCAACGGTGGAGGAGGGTCCGATAATGTAGCTTTTAATACAAAGGAAAAGAGCCTGTGTCTTGGCCAAGTATATACATTATATAGACCCCCCCCCCACTTAGCGCTAAGTGCCAATCGAAAGCTCCGTCTGTTTCCAGTATAAGAATGTAACATTGGGCCTTAACGATATGGTTAAAATCCCTGTTTATATTTAAACTGTTCCTTTGTCCAACCAGGGCTCACCAGTGCCGAGGACATGATCCCTCGGCAGCTTCCCACTCATGAGAATAACATGAACTCTGATGGTTCGGTGGTTACAGTGAGAGAAGGAACTGCTAAGGCAGATTGTCACGGTGCAAATTTACTCAAATGTAAACAGATAGAGATTTTCAAAAACTGTCAAACTGACTGAATCCATGACTAAATTCATGTCTGCATCAGTCAAAGCATGACATGTAGAAACAGCAGCTCAGGGGGAAATGAAAATATATTTTGGTATATGTACAGATCTATATCTGTGTTTTTAAATGTGCATGTTTATAGTTTGTGTTTATCTCCTTCTCTGTCTCCTTCAATCTCTTTTCCTTCCACATTTAATAATTGCAGAAGCACACACGCAGAAGTTTTTATTGCCAAGCGAGATTCTCGTGCCAGTACCACACTCACAGAGTATGGAGAGAGAGGAGGAGAGACGAGGGATGGGAGGATGCGGAAAGACATTTGGGGAGATTGAGGGAAAGATGGACATGGAGAGGAGACAGGAGGTGAGGAGGCGGGAAGCAGTTTGGGAACTTTCAGAGTGCATGGCGGAGAGTTTGGAGGGGCACGCGGGCATGTGTGTTCATGTTGTCTGCCCATGTGGGAAGCTGATAACTGGTGTGAGTCTGTGTAGGTGTGTGTGGGTGGATTCAGTATGTGCGATGAGGTTTCTGGTTCACAGAAGTTTGGAAAAAATCACCAGAAGCACAAACTGTTGAGGATTTTAAAAACTGAAAATTCTTCTGGTGCTCAGCTCCACACACACACACACACACACACACACACACACACACACACACACACACACACACACACACACACACTCTCTGTGCCCTGAGCCGGGTTTCTGCTTCACAGGACCTTCAGTGAAAAGAGAAGAATGATGTCATCTCTGAATAAAACATGTTAGAGTCGAGCGAGACGTCTCCGCTGGAGGAATGATCTCATCGGTTTGCGGGAAAAATCTGCTCCTGAGCTGCAAAAAGATTTAAATGTCAGTGTCAGCACATCACATCAGATCTAAAATTATGTTGTGGCTTCATTTAAATCAGGCCTCACACACACACACACACACACACACACGCTTGTACCTGTTTCATACACACACACATATGACTCATAAGCCGTCATTAAATCTTAAAGTTGTGGCCTCATCTTGGATTGTGTCAGAGTGTTTTAAACGGCTTCACTAATTCTCCTAACTTTTGGTCCCACTGGCATTTTACTTTCTGTCCGTCTGTCTCATTCTTGTGAGATTGATGTTGAGGGAATTTCTTCAAATTGGTTTCAAATTTGACTTATAGCTGAACTGATTGGATTTTGGGGGTCGAAGGTTAAAGGTCAAGGTCCTCATGTTCTTGTGAGCGTCATATGAGGAACATAATGTCAATATAGGGAAACTTTACATTTTACCAAAAATACACTTAACAGTTTTTATTAAATTACTTTTAAGTCAATAATCACATATTATATGAGTCTTAAGTCCCTGGTTGGTGGAAGACATACAAACACATGACATTCATTCTAGTTTCTTTCTCCTATTCTTCATCTGATTCTTTACACCATGATGTGGATTCTTGCTTCTCTGAATAGAATCTCAGAGCCCATCGGTTATTGTCTGACATTTTGGGCCTATCAGGGTCGACACTCTGTCGTACACTGTTTACAGTCCGATTAGTTTCTTCTGTCACACAGTCATAGATTTCTCAAAACAAAACACAATTATAATTGTGTAGGTGTTTTATGTCCAGACCATATTTTGGCAAATCTGTGTGTGTGTGTGTGTGTGTTTGTGTGTGTGTGTGCTCACATCCCTACATCAGAATATAGAATAAAAAGAAACTGACTCAAACTACAGAAACTGACATGTACACCTGTTCGTTCAGTTGCACTGCTGATCACATCAGTCAAACAATCAAACCAATGAGAGCAAAGATGAGGAATCAAACATGCGGTAATTACTGGAGAACATCACAACCTCCTGCTTACACACCCCGGGCACAGGAAGGGACATGTGAGAGCAGACAGTGGTTAATTACTATTGGCCCTCCACTGCCGTCCCACCAGGCATCAGCCTCAGTCGCTCCTGGTGCTAAAATAATTAATGCTGTTGCCGTCATCCCCGCTCCCTGTAGCCATGGCGATGAGAAGATTTCCCCCCCCCCCGAGGCCCCCCTGGTTGTCAAGCAGCAGTTACCCAATGAGAAAAGTCAGTGTATGCGTGTGTGTGTGTGTGTGTGTGTGTGTGTGTGTGTGTGTGTGTGTGTGTGTGTGTGTGTGTGAATATAGTTCAACGATGATTGTTTTACGTTTAAAATATGGACTTTAAGGTTCCAGACATTTACTTCAATACTACACTGAAGTATATTTTTCATGCATTTGTGCTTTACTTGAGTATATTTATTTTTGGCTACTTTTCAGTTGTACTTTTGATACCAAATAAGTATAATGCAAATACTTACTTACTGAAGTGGAAAAGTGAATGTGGTACTTTTGCTTTTACTTGAGTACATGTTTGTCCATTTATTTATACTTTATAAGTAAAATGTTTGACTACTCTCTCCACCACTGACAAATATATATAAGTTGCAGAAATAACTTTAAAAACATAAGAATGCTTCAGTTGCTATTGGCAATTATTGTAGGAATACATATACAATCGGAGGGCAAAGGCGGTAGGGACAAAGACGCTATAATCTGTTGAATTAAAAATATGTACTTATGTATTTGACATCTTTCTGTTTTTCATTTTCAATAAGAATAATGACAAAATAAAGAGGAAACACAGCAAAACATGAAAACTGCAGGTGTCTCAGCACAGTTTTTGTTCAAAGATTGAATTCGATGAATGTCTTTGCTCAGCAGGAGCAGCTTTAAGGTCTCTCAGCAGCACACCTTTCTTTCCTAAGTGGCTGCAGTCGTTGTGAAGGTCCTGAAGGTGCGATTGTGTTTCTGTTGAATAACAGAGGACAGAGAAGATAGAGAATCATGTTTAATTGTTGCAGCAGTTCCAAGGTTTATGTGTGACTTCTCCATAAAGCTTGTAGCACTATGGCCCAGAGCTGAAACTTTCAGGGGCAGGAACAACAACAAAAGACAAGATTGACACTCAGCTGCATATAAGACCTCTCTGAATTTATGTAATGGTCAACTACAATTTGTCTTTTCATCTCTTCTGTTCTGTTAATTCATATTTTCATTATTAAGTAATTAAGTCATATCTGTACATTACAGAAGTTTCAGTTTAGAAGTAGAAGTAAGTTTAAAAGTGGTGCTTTAAATTTTACTCCATGGTCAGTATAATTCATTTAAAGCTTTATTCCTGCATGGAGTCTTGTATGGAGGTTTGCATGTAAAAAGATTTAAACATGACCTTGACTTTTATTCTTAATCTTCTTTGCTTTGTAGAGAGCGTTAAAGTTAAACTCAGGTTCATTTGGACACAGTAAAACTATTGAAGAAACATATACACTGTTGATTCTCTACCTTGGTAGCTAGCCCATCCTCCGATGAAACCACATTTAAATCCGTTACCCAGATTTTTATTTTAATCAGCACCAAAATGCTAATTCATAAATATCAGTCCCCTAAATGTGCCTGATATTTTTCATCAGGATCCATTATTCTCTGAGAATTACTCTAGAAATCAATAAAAATGACAAAAAACACACTTCTTCCCAATGTTAAAGTAAGATATAAAAAAGATTCCTGGATCCGCCCCCTGATCCGGATCTGCTACCAAAATGTAGTCTGTTCTTCCCTGACTCATATTATATCCTTTGACCAAGTTTCATAGAAATCGGTTCTGAAGTTGCAAAATCATGCTTACAAACAAACAAACAAACAAACATGGGTGAAAACATAACCTCGTTAGTGGAGGGAATAAAGTAAATTATTCCCCAGTGAATCCACATCATTTCAGCTACACATTGGACATATCTGTAGGGTTCTGGCTCTTTTTGTTACTGTGCAGAAGCTGAAAAAGTCCTATGCCCCTATAAAAACAATACTTAAATCGACCAGATTTTTTATATGAATCAAGATCTATACAATATTTCCTAGGACACTAGTGAAAATGAATGGAAAAAAAGAAATGTGATTCCTGGATCCACACCGAAATGTGAAGGATTCTCTCTAAGCCCGTGTTCCATCCTTCCTTCGAGGTTTGTAGAAATCTGTTGTGCACCTTTTCTGTAATTCTGCCGACAAACAAGCAAACAAACCAACCAACAAAAAACAGGGCTGAAAACATAACCTCCTCTGTGAAGATAAAAATCACTGTACACCCGTATGTCCCTACAGAACACATCATTCCAAAACTACTGGCATTAATCTGCAGCCTGTGCTCTTTTGGTTTCCACCCGATTTGGAACCAGACTGCAGGGATTTGTTCCCATTCAGCCACAGGAGCATCAGTGGGGTCCAACACTGATGGTGGGTGATAAGGCCTGGCTCACAGTCAGAGCATTAGAGTTGGACGGGGTTGGAGCTCTGTGCAGGCCAGTCGAGACCATTCACACCAAACTGGGAAACGCCATTTTTTTATGGCTGTGGCTTTGTGCACAGGGACACCGTCATGTCAAAGAGAGAAACACAAAGTTCGAAGGACAAGCATTAACATTTCCCTTCACTAGAGGCTGACGGACTGGATAAAACAAGAAAACATCCCCAGGCTGTAAATACATGGAAGCTGGTGTCCACGCTGCAGTAAGATATCGCATCACTTCCCTAACGGAGCATCTTCAGTCTCACGAGCCACATTACAAAGCACTTGTTCTGCACGCGATAATCTTGCACCACTTTAGGTCACATTGATTTTTATGGTTTTGCTCTCCACAGTAAATCTCTCACACTCTCCACGCGCCTGTTGACCTCGTCTTCCCCCTGCTTTCATTTCTGTCAAACGCACTGTGCTTTTTACGGATTGAATCGCGATGACTATGGGGGCAAACAATTTGCAACAAACCACTTGAAAAGGATTATGTGCGCGCATGCCCGTGTGCATCAGGAGGTGTCCTGGTGGTCCTCTGTTTTCTGTTGGACCCTCTAATCCTTTTAAATCAGCTTCGTTAATCCCACTTTCTTCTCACAGCTGCCGCGTCTTCCTGCAGCCTCATTCAAGCGCTCTCTGCATGGTGCTGCGTTTTTAGCCCAGATCATTTTTTTTTTAAATATGCTAAACACACAGATCACACATCAGTTTCCCCTCTGTGTATCAGATCTGAGACACTGAGTCATTTAACTAGTAAATGGTTTACAAAAGAAAACAAAAGTGAAGCAAGTGAAGATTTGCTAGGAAACACTGTCTAACACTTCCCCCTCACTTTAATCAATCAATCAATCAATCAATCAATCGATCAATCAATCAATCGATCAATCGAATCAATCGATCAATCGATCAATCGATCAATCAATCAATCGATCAATCAATCAATCAGGGATATTTAAGACATCTGTTAGCTTTGTAGCTACTCTTGCTTAAGTCATGGAATCGTTTTTTTTTCCTCCTGCAGAGTTCGGTAGCCTGAGGAAGAAGCAGCATTATGATGGGATCGCTAATTGTTTGCACTGATTTAGTTTCTTTCCAGGCGAATGCTACCGACACATCCTGATCGGAAACAGTTTTATATACAGTAAGAACGGTTTAGACAACTGTTTAACTGTATTGTTGTATGTGCAAATTAAGGATAACTCCCTATAACGTCTCACATTGTAGGTCACCACCTGCTGCTGTTTTTGTTGTAGGCGCTCCTCACATGTGAATGGCGTTTGTACCCTCTTCTGGACCCGCCTCCTTGAAACCATGCTCAAACACTGATTAGCATTTGTGACTTGCTAGTGTCATTACTTCATTCCATTAATGTTGTTTGTTGTTCATGTCACTTTAAAACATTATTTTACAGTATTTAGATGTGGGGAGGGTCGTGCCCTGGGTGCATGTGACTGCCTGGTAGGATCCCTTATCACTCCACTCACTGGTTTCAGCCTGTATAGGGTCAGTCACCTCCACCAAATATACTGCCTATATTCACCTTTATTTGATTTAAAATTGTATCTTACATCTGCTGTACCATCATTTTTACATGGTATGTTAGTCTAATTTACAACTTTGTATGATTCAGTTATTTATCTTTAAATCTGTATCAGCTTTGGAGTAGTTCTGGTGGCGAGACTTTCATCTATCAATCTATCTATCTATCTATCTATCTATCTATCTATCTATCTATCTATCTATCTATCTATCTATCTATCTATCTATCTATCTATCTATCCGTCTATCTATCTGTCTATCCTTCTATCTATCTATCTATCTATCTATCTATCTATCTCTATCTATCTCTATCTATCTATCAATCTGTTTTCATTGCCGTTTGTTACTTAGCTTTTTTGTCTGTCAGCAGCTTTACTCAAAAATGGAAAAACCATCATCATTTTGAGCAGATGCTTTCTTTTCTTTTACATGGTGAGATAATACGGAGGCTTGCACTCTACAAGCATCCTTCTTGCTTTGGTTTGTTTCTTTTGAATACTGGGGCTGTAGTTCTGTCAAATATTGTAATTAGAAATGTTGAAGTAAGATTTGCATCAGATTACTTTTGCTTTATCTGGCCTCCACTCTGTCATCTGATATCCTTCATTTCTTTGCTTGTCTCTTATTCAAATGCTAATGTTATATAAGTATTTGGATCAGCAGGTTTCAGCTGATGTTAGCATGTAGCCAGATCAGACATCAGCGTAACCTACGTGCAACTGGAAGGTCTCAAGATCGTGTTTGTTTTGCATTCAGATCTTTATGATTATTGTTAACTTCAATGCATCTCTGAAAAGTGTTAAGTTTGTTACACATATTTACTCTGTCCTATGTCTCTTTAATTAGACGATGAATCGTTAAAGACGTTACAGGAATGGAAAGGAAAGAAAGGTGTGAGATCCAAAAGCAACTCTCCCCTGTGCCACTGGGATTCTTTTTGTTTTGCAGCTTTGCCCTTTTTCTCCTTCAAATATTCGCTCGCAACCTCCTTCCCAGAGATCTGTTTATGGAGGCAGAGTCTTTGAACCCCACCCTTTATAGTTCACAGGCTGTGATGTGTGTGTGTGTGTGGGGGGGGGGGGGGGGGGGAGCGCTAATGTCAATGCTAATTATGCTTCCTCAAGCTGGAAAAACACCTATGCTGCTCCAGTTCACAGGGTCCAAGGTGCCAACCGAGCCGAGTCCTCACTTTGGAGGAGTCAGGACGGGTGAAGGGATTATCGAGGGTGGTTGTACCAAATTTCTTTGCTTTTCTTTTCTTGAGGAGCTCTATGAATGTATTCATGGAAAACAAAGATGAATGAGAAACCGCTAAAAGTTGCAACGCTTTCACAGAAAGCAACTAGAGAGGCTGCATCATTCAGCTATAGCTTGTCAACACTGAATTAGCAATGCAGCTGTAAGCCCCAGGGACAGAAACACTGGGACGCCCTTTTATTTTGCTTACTAAAGAGAACCTGAGGAGGTAAGCAAAGCTGCGGAGGAAAAAAAATCATAATGAGGATCTTATACACAACGTCTGCAGCTGTGGCCCGTTTCAGGCTGCCGCTGCTGCAGGTGGCATCCTCTCCAGAAGAGGGCTGAAGGTCAACAGACTGAAACTCGTCTTCCAAAATTAAACCGTTTCTGAGGAGGATTCAGCATCGGCTCAAGCCTCGGAACCCCATTGGTTTTGCATTAAAAGGTCAAAGGTCAGAAGATGGTTGAACCTATTTTGGCCACAGACTGTATACAAAGATGGACGACATGACAGCTTCCTGAAAGTGAAGCCAACGTGTCTCAGTAGCCCCCTGGTGGCTGATGCAGCATAGGTCAGGCCTATGCTGCCTCCATGTTTGCAGATGGGACATGGACAAAACTAAAAAGTCAGTAAGTACATTTTTCCAAATAAATGGTTTCTGTCACCTATTACCTGGTAGTTCGTTTTATATGTTTTCTTGTTTTTAGTTCTTTCCTACTTAACCACAGATCGCTCAGGTTTTGTGTTTTATTACTTTTTACCTGACTGATAATGTACTCTGTGATAATTAACCCCTTTAATTTCTATCAGAGATTTCCATTAAAAGTTTTTTCTTCTATTTTAGCTTCAGCTGATGTCCAGTTATCTCAGGTTTCTAAATTCAACTCAACCACCCTCTGTGCGTTTCTTATATTTATATTCATTACATCATATTCATATTTATCTTCTGCCAATTTATGCTAGGATTTGAACCTAGTTTTCTATTCCCCTGCTTGCTCCACTGTTCTTCACAATTAGAGTCCAACACTAGCTGGCTCTTAGTTAGCAATTAGTGTCCTAACCCACAATAAAACACTGCAGTAATAACTGTTCTTCCCTCTTTCCCATAAACACATCAAAGCAATTCAATTAGATGAGCACAAAACAGAGATTATACGATTAAGCAAATGAGGATACAACAAGAAACTGAGCTAAAGTGAGGTAATGAGAAACAGTCCGGTTTGGAATGAGGATCTGTCACCAGGGGGCGTTAACTACGAATAATAAGCTTTAATTTTGTTTCTTTCAAAAACTAAATATAACAGTGCTTTTACAAAGTATGTTGTACAGTAAAGTCAAACTATAAAAAGTCAAATTAAATCTCCAGAAGGTAAATTTGATCAAGATTATTTCTTATTTGGTCTTTCTTCGATTATGTGGTTGCTGCCTCCCAAATCTCATGTCACGATTGATGTTTGTTTTCTCCTCACAGGCAGAATCATTTACTATAAAGTGCAAAGAACATAGAGAATAACAAATAAAATAATGATTAAAATAGGCACAAAGATCTGGGACAGGCAGAACTTAACAAAACTGAGAGACTGCAAATTAACGTGAGAAGAAGAAAACATGATGCTTTGGTTTATAACAGTGTTTAAAGGCTGCTGAAGTGAGAAGAAAATATAAACAGATTTACAGCCTCGGGGCAGAAAACCCAAATCAAGGGCCACAGTCTTTTTTATCTTTCAGTGCGAAACTCAAACACTGCAGCAGTTGGCAGTTGCATAGCAATTAGAGGCAGGATAAATCGATACCTCCCAGGATATGACACAGTGGAACGGCTTCCTTTCACAGATGAAATGTATTAAGGTCGGTGAGAAATAAAAATAGTGATGGGAGATGGAGAGAGATGAGAGCTGGGTTGTGCTCTATACGCAGCCCAGAGCCAGTGTGTGTGTGTGGAGCTGCTTCTATTCAGCGAGTGGGAAAATAAATATGTGCAGAAACAAGTTTAATGCATCAGAGGTTCACGTCCTGGGTCTGAGCACCAACTACTTCTGGCTATTAAATATATATGTATGTATATATTGGCTGAGTAAAGACCGATCTTTAATATAGTTTCAATGTGCACATACTCTGCAATTTACATTTAAAAATTACTGAAATTATTTATTTTTGGCTTTGGAAGGCTCATGGGACTGTTAAGTGTTCTGGTAGAATGTAGCCGTTTTAAACTTTTTTGTAATGTCGCGTTAATGTTCTGACTTGGTTGTAGTGTTTTTTTATGTCTGCGTTTAGGATAGTTCAGTTCATTTTAGCCACGCTGATGTGAAGTCACTGTGCATGTGTCAACAATCTGCTGACGTATTCTATAATGGATCTAGATAAAAAATGTGTGTCCAGTCTAAACCATCGTGCCCATACAAGACTGTGTCAGTATGACCATAACTATCTTTATCTAAAATGCACACATGAGACACTTATTGCTTTAAGTTCCAAAGCTATTTCACTTTGCCAATACAGTTAAATTTAAACAGTGTCAAGAAAAGGTCACTGAGGATGCTCACCCACTGCAGCACAATGACTCCTCTATGTGTTTATAATTCGGGGCCCTTCTGTTATTGATAGAAATTGGCAAAAATAAATATGAAACTCCTTTTACTTTTGACTTAAGCACCACCAGGATGATCTACAGCTATTAAATAGAGGTTATTACAATAAATCTTTAGGGGCTGAAAGTCTGACTGTGCGTCCTTCACTTGTGAATATACTTTAACTTGTGATGCTGCAACTTTTAGTCGAGTGAAAGAACTGAATCGCTTGTTCAGCCTCTGCAAACAGTTTTTATAAACAGGTGACGAGAGCAGCAAAGGTCTGGAAATGATCACCCTCTATAGGCCACATTAGCATCACATTGACCTTTGAGATGTGTGTGTGTGTGTAGGAGGGTGTGCTTGTGTAGAGGACAAAAGGGTCAAGTTCTTTCTCTCATATCCTGCAACACCAAGACGTTCTTTCTCCATTTCTCTTGTTTCCAAGCTTTTCTTTGCTTCAATTTTTGCAGCAAACCCATTGTATCTAAAATCAGCTGTTCTCAAAAATGCATTCATGTATGATTTTCTCTCTAATGATGACTCAAAGTTCAATCTTTGATATGCATAACGGTTGTGTGGGCACAAATGTTCTGCATCCTAATGAGAAGCTACAAAACTAAAACCTTGCAGGAACACCCCTCTGCAACTTACTGCAGTGGACTAATCCACTAACATAGGTTGTTCACCTTTATACAGCCTTTGTACTTGTAAATATAAATAGACAACGTGGCCAAACAGATGTTTACTTTTTGTATGATTCAGTTCCCAAATCAAGATGCAATCATAGAACTAACCTGATTTCAATTTAAAAACAACTACTCAACAAGAGATAAAAAATCGGTGGCCCTGAGAGTGGTTGAACCAGGAAGTTTAAATACAAATCAGATCCATTTCAGCTCTTTTTGCCTCAGGCCCAAAAACTGGTGAAAAGCATTGATGATGATCCTTTAAAGGCCCCATACTTTACACCTTTCTGGGATATAATTTGAGGTATTGGTACCCCTAAGATGATAGATCAGTGGTTTAAAGTCGAAAAAACTGCTGCAATGTGTATTTCCATGTCCTCTCTTCTGCCTCTCTCTGGAGCTGCAGACAGAACAGGCTGGTTTTCACCTGCCTCTTGAGCCCCTCCTCTGATTGGCTGACTGCACTTTGAGTGACGCGTTTGGTGTGGAGGGGTGGTGGGTTCGGAGACTGGACTGGTACCGGCTGGGTGGGGCTGAGTGACGATTGCGAACCCATATGACTCATACGGGGGAGGAAGTACGAAACAAGACGTTTCAATAACACATCTCTTAGAATGGACTGAGTGAAAAAGTCCACGGAGTGACATTTTCCATACTTTGAGGGTCCCTTCTGACCCCCATCAAGTCATTACGGATAGTAAAAGCCCAGAAAATGTATTGTACATAATGGGCCGTTTAACATATCAAGTAAGTTAGCAGCTTTGTTCGTAGCTTTGTTAGTACCTAAGAGCAAATAGAAAATAGTTTGGTCCTCAGTGCTCTTTTATCTGTTATCTGCTTTGTTTAGGACTCAAAAAATCTGCTGCACAAGAACGAACATTAACACACACACAACATGAAACACAACAGTATGACGTGGAGGAGAATTTCCAACAAAAAGTTAAAAAAACAATTATTTTTCTCTTTCACCCTCAGATCTGTCCACAGACTTTTGGAGGATCCTGCTGACAAGACCGGTCTGACACAAAATCTGGTAAGAAATATTCATTTGAAGCTCCTTTTAAAATAGTGCGCATGGAGTCAGTTTACGAGGTCACAATCAATGAGCATTAACAGGTGTGAAGGAATGAGTGACATTCAGTTGGTTAATATTTTAGGCTCTGAAATGCTTGTATCTTGCTCCTTTGTGAAGGAAGGACAGGATCTAAAGACCGTTTCCATTCACAGCAGCTTCTCTGGCTTATAGACGACCAGTGGGGGAAAATCCATAGTAACACATATGTGGTTTGTAGCTACTGCTGTTAACTCTTTTATTCATGACCAATGTAAACAAACACATCTGCTCTTCAGAAACACATTTAAAGCAAAGAATTCAGCCAAAACAACTCACGTTCAAATGTTTTTTGCAACAGTAGAATAGGTTAGTGTTTGTCTTCTAGGCTCCGACTTAATCACTCCCCCGATATGATTACAAAGATAAGATAGGAGCGATGAGCAAATACTTGTAACGCCCCCCAGCAGCGCAGCTTGAGTTGGCTGCCTGAACATAGCTCGCAGGCGTCGCTCCATATAATGGAGTTTTTATTTAAGAAAAGAAATAAGAGGGAGGACTGATAAGTATGAATCTAAATATGTTATCTCGTTGTTGCTGATCCTTCTACTTGCGTCTCACTTCTCTCCACCTCTCCTCTGTCCATCAAACCCCAGACTCACACATGTGCACACACACACACTCAGCAGGGGGACGTTGTTGGGTTTCTAATGGTGTGATGAACTGTCCTTGTGTGTGTGACTGACAACTCACTGTTGTCATTAAATATAGGATTTATGAAGAATTTATATGCTCACACTATTTATGTGTATATACACAATATATATGCAGTCTTATACCCCCCCCCCCCCCGCCCCCCCATTTATATCATTGAGGATAACAATGAAACATGTATGTTGCATCTGTGTAATGCTGAACAGTTTGACATCACAACTTGTGAAATCATACAAAAATACACACACAAACTGAGCTCTGCTGCAGTGAGGTTCACTGGCTGTCATTTTTAGCTCAATCCGAGTAGAATTTAAGAAGCGTGTCCATGGATGTGTGTGTGTGTTTATGGATGTGTGTTTGTGTGTCTGGGTGCACGCATGTCCATCTCTCCTCCTCCCTCCCAGTTTTAAGCCCAGTGCTGAGCTACTAATGGAGGACAAGCCTGTTAGAGCAACACGCCACGCTTTACCAGCAGCACACCAGGGACACACACACACACACACACATACAGACAGACATAAATACACAGAAGACAGACTGAAAAACTCTGACGTATTCATGCAAAAACACAGAAATGCACCAAAAATACTGAACACATACACAGATGAATACTCAGGAAGACAACAAGCTTTCAGTTCCATAATAGGAAACTTGCAAACACACAGCAAACCCTACACACACACCCTCACACACACACGTCCCAGTAGAGTACACCGCCATAGCAACAGCCTGCAAACAGCTAATCTATTCAGTGATGCAGCAGTCGTCTCTCAGTGTGAGCAGAGCCTCCAATTATACCTTCATTTGTTTGTCAGTTGTTTTGAGGGGAATATGAAAAGCAGCAGAACTGTAGCTCTCCAGTTTACAGTGTGGAAACCTTTTCTCACTTCATACAACGGAGAATTCATTAATTTTGAACAAAACGCTTCAGGACAGTATTAATTAGTAATTTGTTAAATGCAGCCACGTAGTGTGTAATAGTAGGAGGCTTGCAGGTTTATCACATCAGGATTCTCATTTATGATATTACATTGCAAACATTTGTATCTTTATATTTTATTGTTCACCCTATGGGGATAAGAACCAAAACCAAAAACAGTTTGAAAAACCTTTTTCATATACTGACTGTAAATAGAAATGGACGTAAAATCTGAGTCTGGAGGATGAAGACAATGCACAAGTGCCTGAAATCTATGTTCTCTTAAATGACCAGCAGAGGGCGACTTCACTGGTTGCAATAAGAACTTGGTTTCTCAAAAAGTCTGAGAAAATGATTCTACTTTTTACTTGATTTGTAACATCGGTAAATATTTTCCTGAGGCGTTTATGTTCATTTTGTAAATTATGGTCAGAGTTGGAGTCAAATAGACGATAAAGCTCGATATGCATTGACAGTGTGATTGATAATACTGTCCAATGGGTGCAGGTCGTTGGTGTAGGTGGGTGTGCAGTGTCCTCGAGCTCTCGGTCAGGCTCCACCCCCCACTCCTCCAAATACGGTTACTTCTGGTTTCAGAAAAACAAGATGGCGCTGGACAAAATGCCAAACTTGAGGCTTCTGAACGGCAGCTCACAAACTAATGGGTGACGTCACGGTGGGTTGACATCGGCATGCAAGTCTCAGAAAATCTTAGGTATGTGTCCTGGTTGTAAGTAGCGAATTACCAACTTTGGGTTTCTAGAGAATTGTCTATGTAATGTTATTTTCAGCTACACACAGTATTTGGCATTGGTAACCATTACCAGATGACGATGGATAGTGTATGATATCCTTCTGAAAAACTCAGAACAGCTTTGGGCTGCGCTGAGGGAGGAAACAAAAACACCATTTCTCAAAGAGAAACCTTTGAAAAGCCAGGTGAAAATTTAATTCTGCCCATTGCTCTGGTTTTGACCCTCGTGTTTCACCACCCTTGCATCACTCAGATGTTGGAGACTAGATGTTGAAAGGGGGTTGACAGAAGGAGAGAACAGAAGATAAGGAGCAGAGGAAGTGAGAAAGGAAGGAGGGATTCAGAGACACAGCAGTGTGTGAGCTGGAGCCAAGCATGGCAAATTGGACTGAATTTTCCGCCTGTGCGATTTCAATACACAAACGCAGGCGTACATAACCATGCTTAATAACTGCCAAGCTAATGCATTGTATAATCTCCTCTAAATTAATATGTTAGACACAATTGCCTGGTAATTAATTCCTCTCGCAGCATATCCAAATGAGGAGATTTATTCAAATCTGTCAATCATAAAAACCCCAGCGCCTGGGGCAGATTATTGCCCAGTGTGATGTGGCAGCATAAGGATGATGATGATGACGATTTGCTAGTATATGTCTGGTATGTATAAACATCCATTACCCGGGTCTTTAAAGAGCCAGTGACGAGGGCTGGTCATCAAGCGAAGGTCATTGTGGCGAAGGGAAAAGCAGCAGCCTTTTGTTTTATGGCTTCATAAAGAACATAATGTCTCCAAGGGCTCTTCAACCATCCGACATCCACCCTCCATTCAGTTTCATGGCTTTTCCTTTCCCACACTTATTACTCCCCTTTGGTGAAAGTGCAGCTACAATCCACACAAAGAGCAGCATGAAAAGCCTCCCAGTTTTTATTTCTGGAGACGAAGTCTGAAATGACTCGTGCCCTTCAACAGCAGGAAGAGTGAAATAGTAAATACAACAGAGGATGAATGGAGCTTAGATGTGTAATACTAAAACCTGTGAAGTTCACCAACCCTGGTATGTGCAGTTTCCCTGTTAGACACTACTGGCCTTTTGGCTTTTTTCTTTCACAAGCAGCTTGCACAGGACACATGTGATACCTGTTTGCTATGTGGTCTCATGAAGAGTATTTAATGACAAAGACACATGAAAGGAGAATTATTCTGCTCATATTCAGGTTGATAATTCTAATTTGGGTTATTACTTGAAAATGTAAATACATGAAATGCATCACTCTCCTCATACTGTCCTTTGCTGCAGCTCCTCTCTTCACCCTCCATCTGAAACACTTGGTTTTAGCTCTTGTCACTTTGATTCCCAGGCCACACTGGGTGCAGCATGTCACGGCTGCATCACATGCACGTCTGATGTTGACACAGAGCACGTCTGCTGTGTGTTTTCTGCAGAGCTGCTATGCAGGGTTTTTGGTATGACTACTGTGTAATCTTTGGATGAAAGTAGGCCTATAAGTCCTTAGTGCCAGGACTTACTCATACTTACTGTATGAAGCCATGCATCTTCTGGTCCTGCAAATATTTCACAATATGTTCCGTGACACATGCGCTGCTCACACAGCCAGTGTGACCAAGGCAGAAGGCCCCCCCCCCCCCCCCCTTGGTCAACCACTTCCTATACCCCAGAATAGCTGTTAGGTGTGCTTCATGTAAATGTGGGCCTGGACTGATGAGGTGTTTCAGGAGCTATATTTTCTGGAGAGGAGCTTTGGTCTTATTACTTTGCAGAAAAACTGAAAAAAAGCATAATGTCTTCTTTTAAGTTTTTGGGTTTATGACTTATTAATTGATTTATGTTATATTTTTCTGAAGTTTGCATCAAGGCGTTGACAGCTCTGGTCGAGGCTGGCAGCTGCAAACATGTGTTGAGTAGCTAAACACCTGTGTAGAGAAAAGAGAGAATATCTCGCATTGAACAGCAGATTCCAACCTGCAGATTGCAAACCAAATAATATGAACAAACAGACCAACTGGTGCTTTAGGTTTTAACCCTAAACCAGATAAGGTACATTTTCTCCAAATCCATATGTCATATTCAATCATAGCTGTTTTGGCAGTTTGTTTCCATCTCTCTCCCTCACTCTCTGCTCTGTATTCTCACAGCTACAAACAATGGTTCATAGTTTAGTCTTCCTTCTCTGATTTATGAGCTTGTCTGTCTGCAAGAGCTATGTAAATGATTTGCTAAGACAAACACTGGTAACCCACATGTAGCTCACGAGGAGTTAGTCAACAGAGTGATTGTGCTGCAGAGGCGGCATAATATGCTCAGAATTCATCTTAATTAATCCACTGATACACAAAGGTTGCGCTGAATCAATAAGGTAATCAAGAGAAAGATAAAATGGTCTAATAGATCCAAATATTCCAGCTTCTTAAATGTGAGGATTTTTACTCCATTATCAATATGAACTGAAAATGTTTTTGAATTTTTACAGTTAATTTAATTAAGAATAATATAATTGTAAGTTGCTTATTCAGTATCAAGTAAACAACAATGGGGAAATGGTCCCTGATGGCAATAGAATGATGGGAACACTCAATATTTGTACACACACACACACACACACACATACACACACACACACGCACACACACACACACACACACACACACACACACACACACACACACACACACACACACAATCAGGCCTGCAGGCATGTGGTTTTTTTTTATTAAAAAGCAGAAAGCGCAATTAGCTGCAGAATATGCTTAACCCTGTATCACTCCCTTAGCTCGAGGATATATTGCTTCTTCCTCCCCATTATTAAAAATATCACAGACATGAGAGGAGGAGGCAAGCAGACAGGAAATATCAACGCTACATGTCTAGCAAGTGGAGGCTGGGAAACGTGTTCTATTTAGTGTCAGGAAGGCAGGCGTTAGTGCTCGTGTGTGTGTGTGTGTGTGTGTGTGTGTGTGTGAGAGAGAAAGAGGAACAACAGGCTGAATGCATCTTAATCTACATGTGTTTGAATGTATTGTCATTGTCTGGATATAATTGCAATTTTATGTAAAATATGACACTAATTATTGGACTTGTTGGATGTAATGTGACTGTAACAGTGTCCGTCCCTCACTCACTAACTGACTGGCTGATGTATGTTGTTGAAATGTCTGAGCGTCTATCATGCAACATTTTTCAACCTAATGAGGCGAACATGAAACTGTTATTTCGACTTTGTGCGTCTGTGTTATGTGCAAGAAAAAAAAATAATAATAAGATCTGCTTGTTTTGTTTCCGTCAGTGTTGTTTGTATGACTGAATGTGTGATGACAAAACGTTTCAATGACATCCAAATATTTGAAGGTGAAAACTACATCAACATCTTGTTAGAAGGCATCATGAATGTACTGTTAGAATCATAGACTGTGGGAGTCTGTGCAGTGATGATCAGGCATAGAGCTGCAGTAACGTTTCACCCAGTTTTCTTACCTTCAAATAATGAATTGTATTCACTGGAAAAATGAGGCAGTGACATCAGTGTGATTAGAATTACCTACAGTAACCGTCTTTGACAAAAATGTACTTTTTGTACAAGTTTGGTCTTTGTCTCATCTGCTAATTTGGAGGAAGTGCACACTGCAGTCAGCCACCAGGGGGCGAGGGAGATGCTTTGGCTTCACGTTGGTTGGCTGTCATGTCGTCCATCTTTATTTACAGTCTCGTGACCGTAGCTCTTTAATTTTTTACAGAACCCTTTCACAATAAACGTTGCTTACTACTAACTTCCTCTCTATGAATCCAGCCAGTGTACTTTCACAATAAAACAAACATAAATGGTGCGTACATTTATAACAGCCCTACTGTTATATTTCTGTTGTTTTTCTTTACTTTGCTGCACAAAGGTTGTGCCTGTTTTATTTTGAGGTCTGGTTCATCGTTTTCCTCATGGTTCAGTTTGTGGTTTCATCTCTGGTCCTCAACACAAATGTTCTGCTGCATCCTTATGTCTGCTTCAGTGATCTGACTCTCAAAGCAGGACATGGAGTCTATGTCCTCTCCCTCTGTTGGAGCCAGACAGAAAGACAGAGTTTGTGTTGTGTGGTTCGTCGTCCTCCTTGATTCAGGGTCACACACGTTCCACTGAGGAGGAGGCCATTGTTTGTTGTGTGGTTCTCTGGAGACAGGAGAGCACTCGGGCCTCAGGCCAGCTTCAGGGTTCTTTTTAGGATTAACTTTTTTTAGACTTCCTTTGAGTTGACCTATGATCATCACTTTTCTTGTTTTTGGGTACACTTATATGCAAACAACATATTTAGCCTGCAGGAACAATATGAGCCTATGAAGTGGCCACTGTATAAACAACTGTGTTATATCAGTCAGTGGTGGAGTTGCAAATATTGACAGATGTATTTCTTTAATAGAAATTGTAGAGATGCACATCTTGATGTATGAGCTTCACAACTTACTTGACTGAGGATGAAGGATATCTGTCATCTAATCAAGTCACCTTCATTTATTAATAAAAATCTGCTATAGGTACTTGGTTGTCTAAGCCAAGATTTAAACATACCAAGTAAAACATTTCCCTGTTCTGACAAACTTTTACTTACGATCTCATAATGACGTTAGCCATGTCCCAATTCAAGGATTGCCTTGTTGGGAAGACTTCAAAGGCTGAGCTGAAATAAGATTGTCTGGTCTTCGGAGAAATTCCTGTTTGGGTCACCAGCTTGTCTCCCTCTTACCGTTGCATTGATAGCTTCTTTGAGCCGTACACTTACGCTTATAACTGGCATGCAATGATACGTTCGCCAAGTGAAGGATCCCTCCATTGGATCCTACATTGCTTGGGAAAGGAAGGATACGTGTGATGGAACCATCTAAATGAGACAGCATATAGTTGCACTGCATTGACACAATTGGTTTTTCAAATGCAGCCCTGAGCTTCTTAAGTTTCCACTTCCACCACCAGTTCTCTGCAGAGTTCAGCACATTTCTCTACATTAACATTTCTATACCTCTCTAAATGACATCATAAATTAGAGGGACTAACTCTTTATGAAAGATGTCTTTCTTTTTTCATAAATGTGGGGATTCAGGGGTTGCCTAGCAACTTGACACTACCTATTGTCCAATGTTGTCCTCAGTTATTTAATATGAGCTCCTTTCTGACAAGAAAATCAATGGATATTAATGGGAATGGGCTTTTATGTGTGAGGTGTGTAGGTTACAATCATCTTGAAGTCTGTTCCTTTCAGCTCAGAGTTGAGCGTGTACATCGCCCTTTCATTAATAATCTCCCGGACCTGTCACCGAGATTTTGAAGCAAATGTATAAAGATTACATGTGTTAAATATCAGGTGGAGTTTATGGGAGTAGTAGCTGGTTCTTTCTGCCAAACTCATTATCCTACCTGAAGTTATATTACATGTACGTGTTCTAATCTTTCTGTGTTGACCTGTATGGAATTTCACTTGAGTGAAACCAAACAACTTGACCCTTAATTCCATCCTAAGTTTGGACATCTTAAAGTTCCAGCCCTGATTAGATTATTGAAAAGCAGTGAAAAACATCCTTCTTTCTCTCCTCTCACCAGTTCTCCTCCTCCTCCTCTCCCTCCAGTTCCTCTCTGTGCCAAAACAACACAATAATAAGATTACAACACTGAGTGTGTGTGGAGCTGGGCACCAATGCCCAGATTTTAAAAGGTTGTGTGGTTTAGAAACATGCAGCCCACACACACTCTCACACACACACACACACACACACAGAGACATGCAGCTTTTGTATTTTCTCCTCTTATGGTGTTCGGCGGTTTTAGCCAGGAATGGAATTACACTTGAGATTCATTTTACCATGAAATTCTTTCTCTCTCTCATTTTTAGTCTGTTTCTTTTTTCCCTCTTAATCCTCTTTGTCTTTTTAATGATTTCTCAAATTTCTCGTTTTCTCTTTCCCTCCATCTTTATACAACAAAGGCACAGTTGTAGTGGTAGTTATAGAAGAAAGAGTTGAAGTAGTATTAATGGTAGAATTTGAAGCAGTACAATAGCAGGAAGAGGAGTAATAATATCTGCAGTACTCATAAGTAAGAGTAGAGTAGTTGTAGTAGCGTTTATTCTTGTTTTAGTACTAGTAAGACAACTGCTCATAGTACTAGGAACAGTAGTAGTAGTAGTAGCATTAGAAAAAGAGCCAGTCTTAGTACTTGTTAAAGTATTTATAGATACATTCATACTTTTATTACAATGAATTTGGGAGGAGGGAGACAAGTAGGAGTAGAAATACAACTGGTATTAATAAAGATAAATCAGCTGTAGTATTATCAAGGTAAGCGTAGTAATAAGTAGTAGAGCATTAGTGATATTATAATAGTGGGAGAGTATAGAACTAATACTATGATAGGGTTGAAGGAATATCAGTATTACTCATCGTAGTAGTAGAACCAGGACTAAAACTATTAAGTAGAGCTCATGTAGTGGTGGTTGCACTATTTATAATAGTGCTTGGTATAACCCTGTCATGGCTAACAGGAGGTGGTATGAGTAATAGTATAGGTATTACAGTAGATATAATAAGTTGTAGTTATAGTATCACTGGGGCGATGTGTTGTGTTATCTGCTTGTTTAAAAATAAAAGATGATGATAATGATGCTTTATACTGTTGTTAAATATTGAATCTCAAGATGCTGCATGTGAATCTGTTGAGGGTCTTACTGTCAACCAGTAGTATTGATCCATACTCCATCACCACACACACACACACACTGTCTTTCTCTCTCTCCTCCTGACAGCAGCTTCCTCCTCCTTCCTTCCTCTGTCGCTCCGGTGGCAGACTGAGCTGTAAAAATCAATGGGGAAAATGTCCTGAAAACAGCCGATCCAGAAGCCATCTGGCTCTTGTAGTCCTTAGAGACAGACAGGACGTCCCCAAGGGACGAGGCACATGCAGAAGAAGCTAAGGGAGAGGGGGAGAAAGAGAGAGGGAAGAAGCCCAAGCACACGACAACACAAAGCCAGTATGAACTCAATAATATGGAAATCCTCAGTATCATGTGGCGGTGACATAACAGAAGGTCCAGTAGATAGACAGGTGTCACACACAAAATAATAAATTCTACAAAAACGTTAGCATGTTCCTCCATAGACACATTGGACCTCATGTGTTCTTAAGTTGTGCCTACAAGTGATTTGGGAGACCAATTTCCTCGTATTTTTAGTTTTCTTGCAGGAATGAACAGAATTTAGTGGTCCTGACCGGTTGTAGGAGTCACCTTTAATTAGTCTGCTGAACACTTCTGTCATTGAACAGGAAGCATGGCCTTATATGTTATTATTGGGGTTTTTAATTTTGCTAATATGTGTTTATTGAATCTGACACGGCATGTTTGTACAAATTCGCAAATGTAAGAGAAATTGAGTGTAAGAATTCAAACGTGATCTTACACGAGGCATATTGTCCGTCAGCTTTTATGAAACTTGACCTGGAGATGGAGTAGTCTCTGTATCTTCTTCTGGTATCTCTCTGATATCTCTTCTGGTAAGTGTCGGTCCCAGAATGTATTACTCTGCCGGTTTTGTCCAGATTAGAACCGTGTTGCCGAGGACTTCACATTTGAGTTTCAAATTTTGACTTTTTAATAATTGCACCCTTATTAAATCAATTAATGTAATTTACAAGAGTGACTGGATGTGTGCTGCAGTTTGCGTCAGTCACACTCGCAGTGTCTGAGAAAGAGAGAGGTTTCCGGAGAAGTTTCTAATGTCAAAACTATAAAACTACAGAAAACGGTGACAGAAGGAAAGAAACAAACCTAATGAAAAAGGAATATTGATATCATAAATGAAAGAGGAAAACAGACAGGGGGGATTTATTCACCTGAATGTCAATGAAAAGAATCAGGAGGTTAAAGAAAATGTGAAAAAAAAGCAGCGATGAAAGATTAAAGGAAAGACAAATGAGAGTATAGAAAAAGACGAGAGGAGAGAAGTGACAAAACGGAACCAAAAAAAGAAGGTGGAATATAGCAAGTAGATGAAAGAAATGAGAGGAAGAAGCTAGGGTTGTTTGTGTGAGCGACAGCCAGTTTAATGCGACTCAGCCGCCATCAAACATTTTGAGAGGCTGCTGGAAGTGATTTCAGACATCTGATCCTTTAAAGGGGTTTATGATCGCTATAACAACCCAGAGGAGCTGTTCCTATCTGTGCCCATCAGGTTCACTCAGTCATGTAAGTGTTAAATAAAAACTCTGTCATCCTCTGGTCTCATCAAATGGCTCACTTAGAACTGTACATGTTTACGCTCAAACACGGCTCTCTATTAAAAGACGGGTTACGGTCTGCACGAGACCACCTGTTCTAATAAAAGATTAAAATGAAATAAATCACTGATACTGATCACCAAATCATAAATCAGCAACCAATCAAAAATCAATACAGAAACATTTAAACTATTTACAGCATTAATGAAAACAATTATCTTGAGACCCAACAGTGACAAAACCGTGATTCTGTAGTTCACATGCTAAGTGTAGTCATGGCAAAAGCAGATGAAAGAAATAAAAGCTGGAGGAGCCTCCAATGAAAATGAGTCTGTTTTCAGACATGAAGGACAGAAAATGTCAGGAAAATTGGGTCTTGACATTTTCCAGAGTTTGCCTCTGCATTCCAGAGAATGCTGCAGGACATTGTCCAGGTCAGTCACAACAACAGCTTCATCGAGGTGAGGGGTTGTACCTGGTTAGAGCAGCAGGAGGCAGGACATAATGTTTAAATTCTGCTGTGGAAATCACTAGTTTTTGTTTACAGCACATCCAAACCAACATCTGCCTTTTTCGCCAAAAGCTCTCGAATTTCAGTTGTCATGTCCATTGTTGTATTCTACATGATTGGCTCTTTTTTCCAATTTTATGTCCATCACGTCATCAACACACTTAAACGTTCACTAGGAATTTTCCAGATATTTTATCGAAAATTTTTTTTAAATGTCAGGAGCAACTGACTCAGACATTCGCCTTCTCACATGGAGCCCCTCTGGAAATGGTCAGGGCAATGTCTAAAGTTCAGTGCTTGCGTTAGATTGCCAGTGGACAAAGTTTATTGGACTTTCATAAAACAACGTGTTTTTTTGGCAAAGTTCGATCATCTGCAGAAGAAAAGAGTCAAAGTCGCAGCATCAGCCACATGTGACTGTTGGAGAGGTGGCAGGCGACAGCAGTCAGTCGGTTGTATCAGTCATGTATCAACGAACACAAGCTACAGTCACCCAGAGATTAGCCACTGCGTCGTCAGTCATAATCAACACTGATGGATGAACCTCCGGCGCTGCAGAGCTACTTAACCGTGTAGAAAACGTAAAACTAAAACAAGTCGTACATATAAATAAAATCCAACTGCTCCTCCTTTTGCTTCTTCTCTGCTTTTCTGCTCAGGACAGAGCAGAACACATGATTTTATTTCCTTTGCTTCTTCTCTTGAGGCACATTGAGTCTGCACCTGTTGTATGAAATGTGTTGTATAAATAAATGTGACTTCTGACACTCTTTTTACCACTTGTCTGTGTTTTTGTGTTGTGTAACACCCCCACAACTAACAAATTATCATGTTATTAGATTTATGTATGTGTATTTTTTATGTGTTCCAACTTTTAACAGCTTGCCATTATCAAGTTCCCATACTTGCCCAGTTTAACACCTCATATTGTTTCATACTGTACTGTACTGGTAAAGTTCATTACATTTTTTAAATGGTGAACTGGCATCGTTATCAGTGGTAAAAAAAAAAATCCCTGCGGTTTTATTCATGAAGCACATTTCATACACAGAGGCAGATTCAAGGTGTTGTACACGTTAAAAACAACACAGAGACAGAATTAAAAGAAATCTATTTAAAATCAGAAAGCAATAAAATAGATTAAAAAGAGGGTGAAGAGATTAAAAGAAGTAAAATAAATAAACAGGATAATTCTGTACAGCAATAACCTGCAAAAATATAATTTACTTATATGTGTACAGAAGTAGATTTTCCTTAACCTACTTAACCTTCCTACTTAACCCTAACCCTAACCCTATTTTACTTATTTTTCATGTGATATGTTACTTTTGATAAAGTAGAGTATCTGAACCCTTCTTCCACTCGGGCTACTTTATTAGTTTACACAGTGACATTTGGTGGGTGTGGGGTCAGGTCTGAAGGATGTATATTTAAACGGGTACTAAAACCTGCTGAGGGGTGAATGTGGATTTACTTGCTGTTCAGCAATAAAAAAGAAAAGTGCATAAACTCTCTTGAACTGAACTGAACAGGTGGGCGTGTGGAGCTCTTCTTTGCCTCCCTGCTCTCCGTCACCACATGGAAACCACATGGAGGAGTCTCTGCGGTGAAGCGGTCACACGACAGAAAAACAAAAACAACAACACAGCGAGTCAACTCCAATGTCGGCTGCTCGCCTGTGGCAGAGGGGGAACGTTCCACCCCCGTCTGCATGCCCGAGTGTGGGCAAGACCCTGAACCCCGAATTGCCCCTCATAGAAAAAGTAGATGCACTGTATGAATGGCAGTAAACTGAACTGTAAAGTGCTTTGAGTGGTGATGAAGCGCTTTATAAATACATTTACCATTTTCCCTGTTCCCTCACAGCAGCAGCACACTCGTGGTCTGCCTCCTCTCCGCCTGTGCAGCCTGTAATGACTGGAGCAGGAATGCTGCAGCTTTTATATACCCATCTAAAAATAACTCACCCCTTGCTGCCATCTATGGGCCGGACTGACAGCTCCCTGCAGCCAATGGCCACCCCCCCACATCCCTGCCGGCTCCTCCCACTCCCCCACTCACGCCGCCTCCTTAATTGGACGGCGGTGACATCATCAACCCCATTTACCTTATTAGGTCACGCATGAAATTGATTGGCAGGTGGCTCCTCCCCCGTGCCTGCCTCCCCTCTCTCGCGCTCTGTGTCTGCAGCTGGAGAAGCAAACCTGGCAACCGGGCAGCCCGACTGGCAATGCGGAAATAGATCTGGCACCCCCGAGCGCGCACTGAGGAGAGGAGCGAGCCGAGAGGAGAGGAACCACAGAGATAACAAAAAAAACCAACAACTATTTCTTTCCTCTGCTTCTTTTTTGTTTTTGAATTGAAGCGCTCAGGTGCGCTCTCCTGCACCAGCTGGGCTTTTGATCCAGCATTTCTTGTTTTTAAGTTTGAGAGGAAGATTTCTTTAATCGTTTGGATTCGGGACTTCTTTTTACTGACTTTTCTTTTTTCTTTTTCCTGCATCAAGCATGGATGTGTTGGCGAATTACAGTATTTTCCAGGAACTCCAACTCGTCCATGACACTGGGTATTTCTCCGCGATGCCTTCCCTGGAGGAGAACTGGCAGCAGGTCAGCGCTCATGCGTTTCTCTCTCCTTGTTTTCCGGGGAAACTAGAGGAGGAGGGTTGGGGATGAAAATGTCACGAGATGCGGTGGTTTGATGTTTTTCTGATGTTGAGGTTTTTCTGAGTGTGTGTTTTTGTGGTTGCATCAGTGGCGCGCACCGGAGCGCAGCGCACGGCAACGCGGCAGCCCCGTGTAGTTGCGTTTTTGTTTTTTTCGCTCACATGGAGCACGGCGAGGTCCGCTGACAGGAGGAAACACACACACACACACACACACACACACACACACACACACACACACTCACACACACACTCACATAGGGAGAGGGTGAGGAGAGGGAGGAAACAGACGCGAGAGCATTACGCACAAATGGCAAAGACGGATAAAAATGCGTAAAAGCATTTTATCCGTCTTTATATGTACGCTCCCCTCTCTCACTTAAAAGTCTCTTAAATGTAACTCAAACACTGGCCACTTAAGGCGTAAATAAAACCCTTCATCGCTAATGTAAAAGCAGGAGCATATGAAATCCCCACCTCGTGATGAATCTTGTTTTTTAACTAGAACCCAAGCAGGATGACCATCTCCTCAATGACCTGAGAAACATCCACCAGGCTGTTTCTCTTATAATTCTTCTTTAATGATATTCTTTGATACAGGACTCCACGTTGGTCTGATAGGGATCAAATTCAGCTTTTATTTACCCTTTGAAGATGTTTATTTTGTGCACATGTCCCAATGGAAAGTTTAATGGGGGATGCAGGACTTTTAGAAACAGTTTAATTCCTGTAACTTTCCATTAAGCTCTGGATGCTGTTATATCGTATGAACTACAGGCTCCATGCTGTCATTTTGCTAAACAGGCAGTTCAGATTCTAAGTGAGACACGATTGAAGGAGAAAGTGGAGTGAGTTTGGATTTTCTCTGAGCTGGTGATGGAGAATTTTGAGTATTTGGATTCTGGTTATTGATGGTATCTTTATCTGATCGACACACAGACAGACAGACAGACAGACAGACAGACAGACAGACAGACAGACACACACACACACACACACACACACACACACACACACACACACACATGGCCATGGAAGATGGGCACATGCCTAATAGCTAGTGACTTGTTCTTAAATAATATATCCATATCTGCCACTGTTTGTTTGCAGATAATCCTGCTGAATTATGTATCATCACCCACTATAGAACATACAGTACCCTGTAGAGGAGCCCACTGACTGTTTTAACCTTTATTTCACATGTTCAACCTTATTTTATTGGCATGTAAAAAATAGAACTACAGTGTTTACAGTGATTTCCTGTGTACACATGTGGAGGTTTTAAACAGTTTTTGACATGTTAGACAATTTCGAAGCAGAATTGCACAAGAAAGAATCAGGTGATTAAAAACGTTTTTGTCTTCAGTTTCCCTAGTGAGCTTGATAAATGCAGCTGTTAATTGGAAGTCGTCTTCTTAGCCTCATGTGTGGGTGTATGAGTGTGTGTTGCAGTGTGTTATCACCTTAATATGCTATTAAAAGTCTCCCTGTGTGTCCCTGCATGGGACAAAATCTACCTCAGATGGTGCTGGGTTGGTCCATTGTGCCTATGCAGAGAGGGGGTTAGACCATGTGGTCTTGAATGAAGCCCAGACTGCGTTTCTCCTCTCTGACTGTCTTACTGACACAAATCCACACTGCTTCATCCTATTTTTAGTCCCGACAGCACACAGATTTGTCCCCTGTAGTCTAACCTATTTTTGTGGTCTGTAATTATATTGCTAATTGATTGAGAGGTCTTCAGATTTTGATGTGGTGTCTCATTTTCCACAGAATGGCTGGAAAAGCTGATTAAATTGGTACCTGGAGACATGAATGTAGAGCTGCACGAGGATAAATCAGTTCCACTCAGTGTTTCCACACTTTTATTCTCAGAGAACAGTTTATCATATTACAGATATGAGAGCACATTGTAAGTTATCATTTGGAATTTGACAGCAATGCCATTGTGACGCAAGCCATAAGTGAATGATTGTACCTGTTTTGTGTGAGTGGCTATAATGACATATCAGCGAGAGAGTTGTTGTGTATTAGGCTTCCCATTTGTCGTTACCCTGGCAACAACCAGTGGAAATGAATAGTAATTGGAGGCAACTCCAGACCTTTCGAGGGGACACTCAGACATTTTAAATGTGGTTGTTTGTGATCTTAGCAGGAATTAGATAAGAAGATATATATCAGTTCCATTGCTGCATGTCTAGTACATAGACCGGTCCGAGACATGTTTAGCCAAGATTTGCATGAACTCTTAGAGCAGAAGGAGCTCTAAGTGTTCCATAGAGGTTGTCTTATATCAACTTTAATGTCAACCCAGCGATATGCTGTTTTCAGGCGTTTGGTACTTTGGCCGGTGCCATCTTTGTTTTTCATAATCAGATGTTACCATATTTGGAGGAGGGGTGAAGCCTGACTTGGAACAAGAAGACTCTGCACGCCCACCTACACCTGCCACCTGCACCCATTGGACAATATTAACTGTTCATAGAGAGTGACACATCCAGCGACATATATTGTGTCAGGGATTGGTGGAGACAAAAGGAGTTTAAATTATTGTTATCATAATCATCATGTGGACACAAACACAAATGAATAGTAGCATTGGCATTTTACAGAGCCACGATGAGTCGAGGTGTGTTGGTCTGCTTAACATGCATTTATTTTGACCCCATAGCAGTCTGAGCAAATATATTGATTATGAGCTTCGACTTTTTAAGTTAATAGATAATTAAAGCTAGCTAGCTACATAGATGCAACATGTAAATAAGTCTAATTTCAAACTGATGGAATTTATAAAGGATCATTTCATAGCTACTCTTATTTCATCAGTAGGGGGAAGCTAGCACTTTCCCCCTGCTTCCATTGTTTGTGCTATGCTAGGCTAATAACATCCTGGACCTGTCTCTGAACTGAATTTACAGCGATGAAACAAATACATTTATAATGTTGCCAAATTTTATTATTGTCCTTTTGTGCAAGTTTCCCATCAATTAATTTAAAAAAATCGGAACTTGAGGAAATTGACGTTTACTGAACTGTATATGCACTTGTGGGGACGCAGTGTTAAAGAGACACAAACACACACACACACACACTAAGGCCAGGCACAGCCATATTTTTTCCACTCTTGTTCCTTCTGTCTCCCTCTATATCCCCTCAGTCACTCCATCTCTCTCTCTCTCTCTCTCTCTCTCTCTCTCTCTCTCTCTCACACACACACACACACACACACACACACACACACACACACACACACACACACACCACACACACACACACACTGGCTACACTAATGGAAAGCTATGGTCTGGCAGGATTCATCCCGCCACTTTCGACAGTAATTGGCCGTTTGCTGTCAGACTGACAGAGAAACACACACACAGACACATACTCTCAGACAAAAAAACACATGCACACAAACAACCAGATTCATCCTCTCCTTTCCCTGCAATACGTTGCTCTTGGTCTTTGGTCTTTCCTCGTCTTTTATCAGGTACTTTGCATCGAGGCTAAACACGTGGAACCACCCGCCCCACTCCTTCCTCTCACCTGTCTATCAGTCTTGCTGTCTCTGACAGTTGGAGCCCATGTTGTGTGTGTAATTGCTGCATCCGTGCAGGTTTAGAATGATGTGATAGGCTTGAGCAGTGTGTGTGTATGAAATGGCAAACCCAGGAACTTCCCAATTAGAAGTAATCTGTTTATTTCAAAGCCAAGTCCGATGATGGAAAAAAAGTGAGAAAACAGGAGGATGATTGAGGTGATAAACGAAGAGGAGGTTAAACTCTCTCAGTCTCTTTCTCATCTCATCTCTTAATTTACATTCTCTGTGTGTGTGCAGTCATTTTCAAACTGATTGATTTATCTGCTGTGCTGTTGTTTCGCCACTCGACCAGCCAGCTCTGCAACCTCCAGCCCTGCATTTTTCTCAAGAGGGCACTTTGTCAGTGTTACATCTCCTGCACGTCTCGGTTGCTATAATGAAGAATCAAGCATTCCATCTATTTCTGTGCGATCGTCAGTGTTTCCACTAAGGAGAATCTCACAAATCTGAACAAGCCGCTCTTCCACAGAAAATCATCCAGTTAACTGCTGTTGGGTTCTCTCTCTCCTGCAGAAGCTGAGCTTTCTGTCTGTTTTCTATCAAACCCAACAAGCAGCAACATTTCAAGAATCTGTTTTTACAATCTCTAACATTCACATACTGTGTCTAAATCGAAGCATCTGTAACTCAATCTATACATTTGACTTACAAACATTGTTCACTTCCCCAACTAGGTTTGGTTTTCACCCCTATTTGTTTTGTTGCTGTTTTTGTTTGAAAGCAGGATTATACAAAAACTACTGAATGAAACTTGGTGGAAGGAAGGAACATGGGACAAGAAAGAACCCATTCAATTGTGGGGTGGATCTGGACAAAAGTGCAGATTTAGTAAGTTTTGAGATAAGGCTTTTTTCGTCAGCTAGTGGGACTCATCAGTGCAAGTGATGTTGCTCACAATAACAGCGTATTCACGTCAATGGACACGTTCAAGACAATGGCTTCAAGTCAAACTTTGAATAAACAGGTGAGCAGCTCTTTGTGTAGCAGCGGTGGTCCAGCTTCAGGGTTCTGTGGACTGGGAGCTGCAGAAGGTCTTTGCTTGCTGTGGATCAATTACTTCAGGTCACTTTTACAGTTTCAGAAAGAAAACTGCAACCAGCATCACCACAGGCCAAACAAACGGCTCATTCCAAACAGGCAGGTTTAGAACTGCAGTTGTGGTTTAAATTCAAATAGTATCAGAAAATGATCTCAAGCGTTGTTTTATGCACCAGAAGTTTATTCTCACAATTATCCTGTCAGTTCTCGTAGATGAAGAACCCGAGAAACTTTTACTTTTTTGCATATCACACCTTTATTCACAAGACCCACTCCCACTCAATATATGAAACAAGATACTGATCATAACCATCACTCTCCCAGCCCTCTCTCTGCTAACCTGTTAACCCTCTGCACACACCATCGGATAAACTGTCTCTCTCTCTTTCTCTGTCCCTCTGTTTTCTCCCTCTCTCTCTCCACCCGTGGCATGACGCTGGCCCAGGGAAGTTTGACAAGATAATAAATTGCTATGCATGCTGCGGTTTTTCACATTTCACAGCCCAGTAACTCTGTGTGTAGGTTGGCAGTGGGGCGGCGGTGAGGGGACAAGCGAAGGAAAGGATGAGAGCGAACGAAAAACACCAGCCGACACAAGAACAAATGCACATGAAAGTTAGTCAGGAAAAGGATGAGCTTCTTTTTTCCCCATTCTTTTATCACTCCATCCTCCTTTTGTCTGTGCTGCCATCCGTCCTGTCCCCCCCCCCCCCCATCCCCAACACACACACACACTGTGTTATGTAATTGTCTGTGGAGCACAGCTGCTTCCTCGTAGTCACAGCAGTTGAAAAAAAAGAGGAAGACAAGGGAGGAAAACAAAGGAATGAAGAGAAAAGGAGGAAAGAGACAACAGAGAAGTGACAGAGCGACAGGAAGAGAGAGAGATGAAGAGAAGGAGCGATGTAGCCATTGATTATGTAATAAGTTATTCAAGTTTCTGAAAACATAGGCCACCTTTTAAAGACATAACACATCAAACAGAATTCCTCATATTCTCTAAATGCATCAAATGAAACTGATGTGACTTGGCTCAAAAAGGAAGCAACATAAAACCAGGGTCATTTATTCATTTTAAGGACTAAACTAAAATTAAGCAAACAAACAAGTGGAGGTGAACTTTAAGGGGAAACAGGGCTGGAAGATGCTGAATAGAGTTTAATCATAAAAATCTATTATCTAACCAAAGTAAAAATAAAACCCTAATGACTTTATGTTTCAAGAAACCAAAAACCGCAAACACAGCATCCCTATTTCCTCAGAGTCTAAGTCTTTCAAACCATACCTGGCCCAGATAGTTTTCCAAATTGTAGAGATAATTGCATTTGCTACTTTTATGCTGTCTTGTGACAAATACAAATTAGATGAAGATGTATTTGAAGCAGTAAAAAAAAGGCATATCTCTAAAAAAAACTTTTATCCCAAACACGTTGCTTTACTTCTTACAGTGTGGAAGCTTCTGCCAATATTCTCCTTAATATGAGCCACTGTAATCACTGCACTCATTCATTTTCTTTTTTATCGTGCTCCCAAACACACACACAGTTATTGTCTTTTCCTCATTATTTGAAATCACTCGAGTCAAACGCACACACGCCCGAGAGCCCATAATTCAGTAAGTGAATAAGGCGTTCAGTGTACGGCGGCAGAGATTAGATAAGAAAGTGAGCAGTCAGACTGCCACGGCAGGAAAGCAGAACAAATGAACTGCACTCGTGATGGAGAGAGAGCTTATTCTGTGGAAGCCATAGCCCTGATCTTTCAAGACGAGTGGTTTTCTATAGAGGGCAACTCTCCAGCACGATTCACCACGCAGCGCGATTACTACAGTTTACAAGGAGATTTACCCTGTGATCTCTTCACGCTTCACGTACACTCTGATTATCATTGTTGTATGGGAAACACAATCTACATCATGTTTTGCATATGTATAAAAAAACATGTGAGGAAATGAACTTGATGGCTTTTACTGATTAGTTTCATGTGTCCGGTGAGATGTGTCGAAGTCGCATTAAGTGAAAGCAGAGGCAAACTGATCTTAAATAACGCCACGAAAACTTCCCACAATTTCAGAGCCGTCTTAAGCCGATTGCAGACATGACCTGTGGATGAAGTCCGGAGAATTGGGTCCAGACACATTTCCTTTCACCCATGCCCAATGCGGCGGGAGGTTTTCTGCACACATGTGTTCACAACAGTAACAAATACTCTGCATTATTCAGATGAGGGGCAGAGCAGCCGAGTGCAGCAGACAGAGGCAGGAAGTGACGTATTAACTCTGTTGTGGAGATAACTCCAGAATTTGTTTACAGCCCATCTACACAGTCGGCCGATCTTATCACTACAAACTCTCTTGGCATCTTTGTCGGTGTCTTCAAGTGTGTGGCCCCGCCTTTTTATAGAGAGAGATATTTGTTTCATTTTTGCATCTGTCACCTGTTTGAAGCGTCATTCACTAAAGGTGAATCCAGCCGGGAATCCCCCATCCAATTCTGCGTTTTTTATGTGGACTTTATAGTAGGAGGCCAGACAGAGAAATTCCTCAGATAATCCAGAGCCTTTCACTCGAACGTTTGCATTCACACATGCACCTCCTCTAGACAAAATATGGAAGAACTCCATATACAGTATATACTATATGTGTGTGTGTGTGTGTGTGTGTGTGTGTGTGTGTGTGTCAGGGAAACAATAGAGAGATCTAAATGATTCACAGCAACAAATCATAATCATAATTTGAAGGATTAGAGAAAGGTAAAGTGTGTTTGAATGAATGAAATTAGTTGTACAGGCTGTTATTACACACACACACACACACACACACACACACACACACACATACACTTACACAACATGACACAGTTGTGTTTGTGTGTGTGTGTGTGTGTGTGTGTGTGTGTGTGTGTGTGTGTCCTGCTGAGCCAGTGTTTGCAGACCGATTGGCTCAGGGATAAAGCCCTGTGACCTGGCGTACGTCCAGCCCTCCCATTCTCCTCACCCAGCACTCTGCCCGATTTCCGTTTCTTTTCTCCCTCCTCCCTCCCTTTTCAACCCCCACTCTCCCCACAACAGCCTTTTGATTTTGCACATTTCAAAATTTTGCACATTTCAAAAAAGGCCTAAATAAATAGTTTGTTCCTGTGGTCTGAGGTGAGGTTGATGTGTCAGCAAAGAAAAGAAGCAATAAAGCTGATGGAAACATATTTTTCAAGTGAACAATGACATTGTAGGACCCGCTTCCTCTTCTTTTCTTTCTTCTTCTTCTCTTTTTTTTAACGCCAGAGTGGAAAACTGTCAGAAATCCCGCCCAAAAAGAAAGAATAATCAAAGCTGACAAAATCCTGGTGTGTTTGTCCAGAAGAGGCAGAGATACTTAATGGAAATGAAATAAATAAGAGAAGATGCACCAGAAGAGTTACCACTGCGCTTTGCTGTTATGACAACAACAGCTGTCACATTGATTCATTTTTTACTTTGCAAACCTTATTTATAAAAGAAAAACACACCCACTTCCTGTCTCTGTTCAAAGCTCCTCCACTGAGCTGCTCACATGAACTGTTTGTGTATGTGTTTTGGTTATGACATCATTCTTCGTGTGGAGAGGATGTTGACAGTGGCAGTGTGTGTGTGTGTGTGTGTGTGTGTGTGTGTGTGTGTGTGTGTGTGAGCTTGCCAAGGCCTACATTTGGCCGTACACCACTCAGGATATAACATGCACACTTTTCACTGCTGGTTTCACACTGATGGAGTCGACTATGTTTAAAGTTAGAACTCATATAGTTTTGCTCTTTGGTCCATTCAAAGAAAGTCAGGCAGCTGCACAAATACACATTTCTCCTACTTTTAATCTCAATAAGTCTCCACCCCGTGCTACGGCTGTCTCATTAACCACACATCACCTGACAGCCGACAAAAAGATGAAAACACGTCTTGATTTGTGGTTTAATAGAAATGAAACAGTGTTTGACGAGTGTGGTGGAAAAACAGAGCTGAGCAGCTTGAAACCAGGTTTTCAACTGGGGAAATTAAGAACACAGCATATGCCTGCAGTTCATCTTTTTAAAAGATGGAGACTTAATTTGAATTTTCTGCTTTTCATTTCATGCAAGGAAGGGGGGACAATTAAAGCAATATTTTCATAAATGCCAGAATATTTACTCATGAACCCTAAAGTCGAGTCAAAGATTTCACACAAACCCACTTAAATGGCACCATCTCCCTACCGTGTGGTTTATAGTTTGGATATAGTTTATTTTACTCTCATCAAAGTAGACTTATTCAGTTGACAAATAGTCACAACCAGTCATCTCTGCAAATGATGAACAGAACAAAAGACCACATTTAAACATTTAAACATATAGTACAATGTTTTATATGGTAGCTAGACAATCAGGGGAAATGTATGTAACATTTCATATAAAGAACTTAGATTGAGTTTCAATTCAACAGCAGTGGTCCATTGTTATGCTTTATATCAGACAAAACTTTCACAGGTTTAAGCCAAAATCTTTTTTTTTTACTTGAAAGGAATCAATAATTCAGAAGAGTAATCTTAGAAAATTGATCAGTGAGTCCCTTGAACATTGATGTGACATGGGGGTAGGAAACCCTTATCCTGTTAAAGGCAATGCCAAAAAAACATCTTGTTATACTCCTCAGCAGAGGAAACTCCTCAGGGGTCAGGGCAGACAGCTGTTCGTCTAAAGCCCACAGGTTGGACTTCAATGCCCCTGATAAAAGATAAAGGTGAATTATTGCCACACTCAGTCAAAGTGGGTCTGTATGAAACCATCTCCTCAGTTTCTTTATATATGTCACTTTGTTTCAGAGCATTTGGGCAGAATAATATACTCAGTGTGAGTTTAGGTGAGTCTGATGCCTTTGTGGAGACGGAACAAGAGACAGAGAGAGAGTTAGAGTGATGACGGAGTGAGCCAGTGTTCTAGTACGCATTTATGTATGCATGATTGGTGTGTGTGTGTGTGTGTGTGTTTGTGTGTGTGTGCGTGTGTGTGCGTGTGCGTGCGTGTGTGTGCGTGTGTGTGTGTGCGCAGACTGGGACACTGTAAATGGGTCAGATGCAGTGGAGGAGGATGACCTTGGGAATTTGTCCTGTTTTTTCTCATGAGTCTGCCGACGCACTTCTTTGTCTCAGAGAGAGCGAGGTAGAGAGACGAGGACGGAGAATTGAGAGTCAATAGATCCAACCAAATGATGATTCGGTGTCAGAATACGCTTATTGATGGCATTGAACTTTGGAAACTGTGAGAAACGAACCCAGACACTGAGGTATGCGAGATCTGGAGATCACATCAACCTCGTGCTTTCACATCTCTTTTCTTTGACATGCCAATAGTACGTGTTTGAAATGTTGGACATACATTTGTTCTCCCTGTCGTGAGCTCAGAGTGTGACTACGCTCACGTTTAGTGCAAAAGCAAACTTTGTGTACGCAAGTTCAAACTTCTTCGTATTTAATAGCCGGTGTTTGGCAGTCTTAAATTCAGTGGTGATGTCATCCTTACTTTCATGTTTATGCCAGCCCTCATTGGCTTGATCCACCTGATCACACACACATGCAAACAGCTGCAGGGTCAGCAAAGTTAAAACGTCTGAGTCACTAACTGAATCCACGTTTTGTCGTTACAGCGAACATCCTTCCTACTGCAGCTTTGAGTGATCGGACTCAGTGGTTGGGATCAGACTAACGTTTGGAACTGAAACATACCTTGTAGCGTTATTAAAATGAACTACTCTCTTCCACTTCCAGATATCTCTTGTTTCAGCCTTCTAGCCTTTTCTATTCCCTCCTGTCCAAACACCAGATATAGACAATACTTTGTGTGAACATATTCATGAATATTCATATATCATGAATGTTTGAGTTTGGGATTATTTGGTCACCGTTTTCAACATTTGTCACACTTGTATTTTATGTTTAGTGTTTCTTAATCAGGCCGGTTGTGCTGCTGCATATGAACAAATGGTTGTGTTGTCTGGCCCAGCAGAGCCATGATGCCTGCTATACTGGGATATGTGGGTCGTCAGCTATTTTAATCCACAATGTTGCCGGGAACACCTGAGGGAATAGACAAGTGCTGCAGTGTTTGTGTGTGTGCGGGGGGCTTTTGGGGGGGTGCGGTTGGGGTGTGAGTGTGAGTGTGTGTGTATCTGAGGAACATGGAATGAGAGGAAGGTGTGTTTACACTAATGCAAATAAGGTTTTGAAAATGTTGACATGTCAAACAGAGCTCTATCATTCTCTAAAGATGAAGAGAAACCGATGAAGAACTAGTTCAACCTGTTTTTTTTGTTTGCAATGATCATTAGAGACCATCTGTATAAGATCTGAGGTTTTAACTTGCTGTTTAGAATTCTCTGCTGCTTCCTTTGTTTCACAAGCAGGCGTAAACGATATAATGACGGACACGTTCTGCAACAATCTAGAAATTTTGCTAAAAACAAACAAACACTGCCATCATGCTGCGATGACGCCATTTGGCATCTGAGTCTGCACGCTAGCGCTCATGGTGTCAAGCCACAGTATCTAGGTCCATCCAAACATGTGCTCGACCAATCGTGATTCAGTCTCCGCTGTCAGTCATGTCATTTCATCACATTTTTATAGCATCAAATATGTAGTTAAAACCAAACTTACTGGAAAAGTTAACAGTTATTCATAACTTGAACAAACAGCAGTGATAAGAACAACCTAAAATGACAGAAGCATTTATTTCACATGTATTTTCACAATTTAGTTTGGTCCATGTCCCATCTGCTAATGTGGAGAAAGCATTGTTTATGACCTATACTGCAGCCACCCACCAGGGGGCGATTGAAAGGTATTATCATATTGTTGTTTTTATTGCTATTTTTTTGTTTCTGTTTCTATTTTTTTCCATATTATAGACACAATTATTTATTAAGTGATAATTAAATAATAACAGTAGTTGCTTGCCTGCGTTTTTTTTGCGATGTGGCTCATTCTCTAAATCCACTGGAGACCAGTGTGTCCACTGTGGACTCTGTGGCTGTAGCCCAAAGCAAAGACAAAGAGATGCTCTTTCAGATTTATACACATTAATATGGACATGACCTCAGTTTCCAGTTGGATGAAAAGAAAACTCCACTTTGATGCCAATTGCAGACACTGCGTGTGCGTGTGTGTGTGTGTGTGTGTGGAAGAGGGGGAGACGTCTGAATTATTTAAGGGTGAACTGCAGGACACAGCAAAATGGAGAAAGAGAGGGTGTTTCTCTTTTACCCCCAAGACAACTTTCTAATGCACGCACACACGCACGCACGCACACACACACACACACACACACACACACACACACACACACACAGAGGGAGACATGTATGAGTCATGCGTCCACCTGTTTTGCTTTCCAGCAAAGTAAGATCTCTGGAGGTGAAGGAGAGAGAGAGGGAGAGACCCTTGTGTAAAACAGAAAAGGTGTGATGACAGTGGAAGCCCCTGGAGTCATGCACACACACACGATCTTGTCCTTTTAAGGGCTCTCCACTGTCTAGAGTAAATCCCTCGGCTATCATATAAACTCTTAGCTGAACATAAACCTTCAGTAATTGTAATATTTTCATTATTTGCCATTAATTTGATTGTGTTATTTATTATTCATTTTGTCCTGATAACTTTCTGTTAAAGTTTCCTTTAGGGTTTTGTATGGCAAGATATTTGAACAAGAGCCTTGAAATGTGCTGCAGGAGATGACCCTTCCTGGGCTTATTTACCATTTTTGTTAATTTAACCACATACAGATGAGTAATGACACATGGGAAGTAAAACCTAAAACTAAACCGGGTGCAGGTTTTTCTTTTTAAAACAGGCCAGAAGGTTTCAGTTGATGGATTTAATGAGGAGTGTGGAAAAATATGTGGATCATGTGCTTTGGTCTTCACGGTCACCAGATTTCAAAGCAGTTCAACACCTGTGTGATATTTTGGAGACAGTTGTTTTCAAGAGAAGTAATAAGGGACATCATTTCTTCATATTTTTCACTTTTAAGAATTACACAAAAACTACTGAACCAAATTTATTCAGACTTGCTTTAAAGGTGGGGTTTGGGCCAAGGAAGAACTCATTAACTTATTTAGCAGTTTCAATTGTTCATTTCACCTTCTTTAACCATGTGAGAAATGTTGTGAATCTTAAGAAAAAACGCAGAGACCAGGCATCTGTCGCTAATATCCCTGAACAGGTTTGGATTGAAATAGAATAGAATTCTAGAATAGAACTTGATTTGAATCTGGATCTGGATTTTGGATTTTAATAGGGTTCTATTCAGTTACTGTACGGTAACAAAAAGAGCGGGCAAATGTGTAGCTAAGATGATGAGGATTCAGTGACTTACAAGGAGTTTTGACATATCACTAAAGCAGCTTTCAGACGTGCACGTTGTTGTTGTGAACACATCTGACCTGGATGATCTTTTTTCCACCTTGGAGGTATGCACTCTCCGAATGCCCTTTCTAGCTCTTTACTTAACTGGTTAAATCCAATCAAAGAGTCCATGGGTGAGGGAGACCTGGTAGACAGTGAATTGTACCAAATCCGTGCCAACAGGCAAAATTACAACTTCTGCAACAAACTACAACAACTATGAGTCAAGAGCAGAAAACCTCAACTTTCTGTCTATCCCTATTGGTGCAATAAGGACACACAGCTACATGTGTCTCGGCATGGTAGGTCGTGTTTGCAAAACAAAATGAATTTGATTAATTTGTGAATTTTTGGATAAATACTGAGATAAAATGGTTATGTTTACTCCAGACTTCAGGTCATAGACTGCAGCCGTGACCCTCTTACAGTCATAGCATGTGACATGTTTTAAATTATTCAGTGCGAATAAAGATGTTTGGGTTTGAGAGCTCGGTGATGCATTTATTCTATGATTTTATTTTCTCTTATGGGCGCTGCTTTGTGAAGCTAAACAATACAATAAGAATCACACACACACACACTTTCTGAAATGGTTTTACATTGTATTGATGATCACATGTTACTGTGCAGAACATAATAAGTCAATTTATCAGCCTGATGTGATTTGGCTCTCTTTGATAAATTCTCATTACAGATAATGAAGTGAATGAATTTAAACGAGTGGAACATAAAGGAAGGGATCAGCTGCTGTCCCATCTTAATGGATTGACCCTTTCTGTGTGCGTGTGTGTGTGCATGTGTGTGTGATGGGGTGGAAGACGGCTGAAGTGAGGGATGAGGTCATGGTGTAGTGTGAGCATGCGTGACTGTGTGAAACAAAGGCCGATAGGACTGTGTGTGTGTATAAGTGATGACTTCACTTGTGCATTTATTTATGATCAGTGTTGCACCTCAAGCTGTGTGTGTGTGTGTGTGTGTGTGTGTGTGTGTGTGTGTGTGTGTGTGTGTGTGTGTGTGTGTGTGTGTGTGTGTGTGTTCCCACCTTAATTGGATTTTTCTGGTCTTCAGCAGTGATTTTTGACAGAACAGTATGAGTCTATTAATGCATAAAACTGTCTTTACCATCAGAGCATTAAGACTTTAAATTACTTCATGTACATGTATTGTTTTGGAGTTCATCAATACAGGGACCTTAATGTGAGGCTCTATTCACTGACCTAACAGAGACACCCCCTGTATGAGGTTAAAGGGTAAAATGTCATATTGTTAACAAGGAACACGGAAAATTAAAATTGAGACATTTCTTCAATATGCTTCAGTAGATCATGTTGGTACAAGCCATAGACTGAAGATGGACAATGATCCTATTAATTAGAAATGAAGAAAATCCTCCCAGATATAATCACTGCCATTGTGCATATATGGAGCTAGAATCTGTGCAGTTTCGATCAGGGGATTGAGCCCTGACACATGTCAGTCTCCATTTTGCTAGCATCACATAACTAATTGAAACCAGTTTTAGCAGAGAAATTAAAACTTGGACTTTCGGTGTGAAAAGAACAAAATGACAGAAACCATCTCTAAGAAAAAAATATACTCTTTTTAATTTGGTCCATGTCCAATCTACTGACATGGAGGAGGCCCAATTTATAACCTTTACTGCAGCCAGCCACCAGGGGGCGATCGAGAGCGTCCATCTTTAAATACAGTCTGTGGTGCCACAATAATACTCATTGACCAGCTGAATTTTTCAAAATAAACATTTCCTAAAAAGATTAATCGTTAGACTAACTCATTTTCAGTCATAGCAGTGAAACAGAGCGAGCTGACGAAAAAATTATTATCATCACGTTACATTTGCATTTTCATCAACATACAACGATGTAAAAAGTGAGTTGGACGAGTTTTTCTTCCGTGCAGCAGCAGCATGTGTCTGCCAGGGGATGTTGTGCAATGAAGCCCTGGTCTGAGTCAAGACACATGTGTGCACAGATGTGCTTTGCTGATTGAAAATAAGAGCGTTTAATGTATAAAATGGAAACATTTGCTCAGACAGAAATAGGAAGAGGCGATCGCTTTTGGCGTTATATTTCTCTGCCTGCGGAAATGTCTCAGTGATGTCTCTCTATTTCTCTTGTTTGCCTTGAAATGATAAACTGTACTGAAAGCAGCTGGGTGGTTCACGATAAGATTTTGTGTTCATTTCTTCTCCGTGGCTCGAGTGTTGATTTACAGCTTCTCTCTCAGCTTCTCACCAAACAACATCATCAGCTGGTCAACACTGCTGTTGACTCTGCCTCTGATACACATCAGCAGATCCTCGGTGCACTCGCCGCTGTAGCTCGACAAAGTAGTTTTGGAAGAAACAACAGCCGAGAGCATCATGGGAGTTATGGTCAAGACATGTCTTTTTGTGCTGCTGTAAAGAATTTTAAATATATAGAGACTGGGGCTCTTGCTGATGATTGGCTGTGGTATATTTAGACTGTATATAAAGATGGACGACATGACACTCTAATGTTTAAGTGTTTAGTATGTTTCATTAGTTATTTGATGCTTTAAAAACTTGTTGAAACATTGTGACTAACTTCTGAGACGGTGACCATCAGGGCGAGCTGTGGGACAATATTCATTGTTTCCAGCTTATAAACACGTTTGTATATTGTTCATATTTTGTACATCATACAAAATACAGTGTTGGAGTGCAGCTCTCACAAAGATGACAACACAGCAGTTTGCACAGGTCGATGAATGAGGACAGTGCAGGGTTGTGGTGCATGGTCAGGTTTGCTAAAATCCGGACTTGTGTCATTGATTGTGAATCCCACTGAACTATAGGACGTTCACCTGCTTTTTTACCAAAACATGTGACCATCAAGCAACTCTATGGAGCACAACCATGGTCTGAAGAGTAACGGTTCTTAATGGGCCTTCATGCTGTGGAGAGACGGTTTACAACAGCTTTTTACTCCATGAAAAACATATTTTCTGCTGTGAGCTTCAAGTTCTGATGTTATTTGTCGTGAGAGAGACGACACCCAGGACACAGAGCAGTGACACACACATGCACACACAGAGTCAATATGACCTCACATAGGTGAAAATCCTCTACTTCAACACTATCATTGCTGTCTGAGTGCATCTAACTCTGTCATTTTCTGACTCTGTGTGTGTGTGTGTTTGTGGTGTGTGTGTGTGTGTGTGTGTGTCTTTTGTTTTCTGCCACTTCTCTTTCTCCTCCCGTCTCTCGTCACGTCTTTGTCTCAGTGTTGTTCTCAGTGCTGGCTGCTTTTCTTTGGCCCTCTCATCGCTCTGAGCAATGAAGATTAGTTTTGCACTCGGGGCACACACACACACACACACACACACACACACACACACAGACACACACACACACACACACACACACACACAAATGCACACAATCCGGCTTCTTACATCAAGCTGTTAACCCCGTTTATAAGTGTGGCCTTTGAATCAGCTTGGTGAAAGTGTAATCCCTGCCCGACTATTTAATGGTAATCTCCATATCCTGATTAGATTACACACAAACACACGCACTACAAATTCACACAGACACATGTGTTGTCTGCAACGCTCCTCGAGGACTGAAGTGAAAACCTGTCCATTTGGTTCTGTCTGTGTTTCTTGGCGACTCACAGTGTTTGATGTGTCTTTTTTTTTTTCTGTCTCTTTTTGTCGCGTCTTTTTTTAGCACTTCATCCTTCATGTTTGTTAACTGACAGAACAGGGAGAAAGGAACCATGTGGAGAGTCTTTGATGGCACCAGTCGAAGAAAGTGGAAAGTGCATCCACACCTTTTATATATCTGCATTCAACTTTATTTTTGGAGCTATTTTACTTTAAAAACCAAATATTCACACTCTGCAAAACAGTTTTAACTTTGATATTGTCTCTTTGTACTTGGGCTGATTTCTACAGTCATACTTGTCACATTTACATGGCTACAGCAGTCTGCACTGAGAGTCCAAGTGCTGGTTGTGGGACTGAATGTACAGATTCTGGCACTAAGTTTAGGCTGCATCCAGACGGACAATAGCCCTGAGTCCAAAAAAATAAGAAATTAAAAATTAAAATGCAGCCTCTCACTGCATTGGCACAGCAGCAGTCCTAAAACACAGAGTTCCAGGAGAAGAGGGGAGAGTTGGACCAGGCTCAACTTTCACTGCAGCACAAAACTTTCGTCAATGAAATATGCACAAGCGCAGAAATGACTTTGACTTTTTCTCACATGCCCGCTGTCCTCTTCTTCCTAAAGTCATTAACAATACAATCCTTCAACCACATTTTATTGTTCTCGCCGCCCCCTCCATGATAGCTGCCTCCTGTGTTGGCCACCGATGGTCGGCTGTATCCTCATTGGTTGTCATGGTTGTGCCCAATGCGGCACCCAAGAAATCACTTTATCATGTTTCAGAAACAAAACACAGCTCCTCTCAAAAGAAAGGACGATGTAGATATTTAACGAAAAAGTGACGTCCGCTCAAGTCGTTGAAGTTGAGTCAGTGTTAGTCAAGCAAGTCTGACTTGAATCAAGTTATATGACACGAGTCACCCACCTCTAGCAAACAGCCCAAATCTAATTCTCCTCAAGATTCAGAGTAATAAATTCAGGGTATTATTAAATGAAAATAAGGAAATGGACAAGAAGCAGCAAGAGAACAGGAAAGAGAAGAAGTGCACAGAAAGGAGAACGCATAAGACGAGACCAAGTGAAAGGACGCATCACAAAAAAATGAGTCATTGCTGTGATTATATCTAAAACACAAAGAAAGAAGTTGTGTTAATTGCTAACTCAACAGTGATGCTTGGGCAGGATGACCACAGTTTTGTTGAGTATTTCAGTCACTGTATATCAGAAAGTGTTAAATTACTTGATGTGATGTTTGCTCTTAGATGTTAAAGATAAATTAAAGATATCATCTGTTATCTGTACTGATGCTTTATTTTTTATAGTTGTTAATTTTGGCAGTGTACAAAGCAGCCACACGCAAACATTCATGGCACAAAGATGTGTAAAAACAGTCTCGCTTCCACATTAATTGTTTAAATCATCCCAACGGCAACATCCATAATTCTAACCATATGGTTAAATCTGTGGTTAAAGGTAAACAGATGTGCTTTTGTTATTTAAATGTATGTATCTGCTGTCTTTATTAAATTGAATCACCTCCATCTGTTCTTGATAAAATCTATGATCACAAAAGTTGGTCCGATTATTGTTCCATGACCTGTGCACATGGGCCGACTGTGAGCAATGAGGAGTTGTTGGTACATACTCAACCAGCCAACTGCTGACACACACACACACACACACACACACACACACACACACACACACACATTACAGTTATTTAATGAATGTATTCTTCAGACTGCAAGCTTTCAGCAATATGCCAAGAATGCATCAGGGGGCAAAAGTCGGCATGTGTGCTGTAGTACTAAGGTCTGTCCTTGCACACAGAAACACACACACACACACACACGCATGGCATACACACACATCAGTGCTGACATATACACTATCATTGTGCAGAGCATCATTTAACAGCTTGTGGTGTCTGTTTGCGCTCAGACCGATGTGTGGGTGATAAAATCAGACTTGTTGTTCAGGGTTGAAACCATTTAAACTAAACGATCGTCAACAACAATAACCTCATTTAACCAGAATGAAAAATGGCCGATGAGCATCAGTTCACCAAATAACTGCTGGGTGAGCTAATGAGCTCTCTGCCAGTGCGTAGAGGACAATTACAATTCAGAGCCACAACTGGAAAACAAGGATTAATAATGTGTTTCTGCTTTATTCACTTTATTTACTCATGGAAAACCCTTTGTGTAAGTGTGTGGTGAGTTATGTTGAATTTGAAGAATGAAAAGTAAACTTTGGAAATAGCATCAGCATTACTTAACTTTGGAAGGTCACTTGAAAGTCACTGTATTCTGTTGGCTTTATATACCTCAGCTGAATGCCTACGTGTAAATTTGTTTATAGCACAGACAGCCTTTATGTCTTTTATATATCCTGTTGTATAATTTTAGTAAGAGGCCCCTCTGTTTTCTGTGCAGTGTTGCCAGATTGGAAATGTTGATGTATTGTACCAGAGGCAAAAAATTATCGTATGCGAGTCATACTCAAGAAAGTAAGAACAAAACATAAAAGACAAATAATTTGCTTTTGAATTAACAATCCTTTCAAAAAACAGTAAAGAGTATTTGACATGACATTGATAAACTGATTTTAGTGAGAAAGTTCCAGAAGTTTCTGAGACTTTCATTAAATTCTCCTTCATGTTTTATTGACTATTTTCTATCATTTGTTTGCTTGTGATGCTTTAACTCGAGACTCAACTGTAATTAAAGCAACATATTTTATTTGAAGATAGTCATGATATACAAGCCTTTCATAGTAACAGATCAGACCATGTGATATTTGTCGATCATTGGTTCATTTCCACCCAGTTTTTTGATGCATTACTTCTGTTTGTAGAATGTTTCCTGGTTCTCAGAGCTCAGATGAAGCCATCCAACAAACTCTGGCTCCATCTCTAAGACTGCCTCCAGTAGCATAAATAGTTGATGTATCTGAGCCTGGCTTCCACAAAGTCAGCCGCTCAGAGAGCAGCAGCAGCAGGACGGTATATACGGTCATGCCATTAAGGTTGAGGTGTTAGATGTTTAGGCTTTGTTACATGTAACGCTGGTTCTGGCCTCTGACAGCATCTGCAGGACTCAGGTGGCACAGCCCGAGGCCTTCTTTTTTTTTTACCGTGACACCAACACAACATAAAAAATGTCCGTGAACTCAGTCACGCAATGCAAGCCGCCCTCCAGGACCCTCCACGGGGAGACGGGATGGTAAAGGCCAAGCTCAGCACAGCTTGACTGACCTTAAACAGGCTTCTACCTCATCTCACACACACACACTCACACTCAGTTATAGATGGGCTGTCGTAATGTCACACGCTGGAGAAAATGCAGCAGTAATATCAACGTTTTCCAAAGCAGGATTCAAAGCAGTGCTACCTGCTGACAGCAGCTGATGCTTAAGTAAAACTCACCTCACTCCACAAAGCACGAGTATAAAAGTAATCAAATGTGAATTTGCATACTTATCATGATTGGACCAGCTGCCATGCACACACCGTGGTACGTCTTTCATTCTCTAAATAAAGCCACAGACCCCCTGTGTGTGTGTGTGTGTGTGTGTGTGTGTGTGTGTGTGTGTGTGTGTGTGTGTGATTCAGTCATAGACTACCTTTGGGGACACATTTCAGACTAATTTTTGTATGTCTTCAAATTAATTTAAGTCTATGTAAATGTGATTGTGTGTGGTCCAGATATTACTCATGTTGTGGGGACCTAAATTTGTGTATTTAGTTGCATTATAGGGACTTATCTTTGTTATGGGGATTTAGGTTATGTTTAGGTTAAGGTAAGGGTTAGGTCAAGTAGTAACTATGGTTAAGGTCAGGGTAAGTCTCCAGGAAACCAATGTAAGTCAATGTAATGTCCTCTAAAGTCATGGAGACATGACTGTGTTCTGGTTAAGTTTAGGGGTAAGATGTGAATTGTGGTAAGGTCGAGTTCACTGTTAGGCATTCATTGATCACGGTTTATTTTAGGGTTTGTTTAGGCTGTTCACAATGAATAAAAGTCAATATAAAGTCCTAACAAGCACATCCTTTCAAAATGGGTGTGCGTGCGTGTGTGTGCATGCGTGCGTGTGCGTGTGCGTGTGCGTGCGTGCAAGCTTGTTCCAGCAATTGGGAATAGTGTTTTCTTAAGTGCACGTACACCCACATGAATGCTATCTCCTCTCTGGTCTGGCTACTTGGAAGGAATGCAGTCTCATATCTCAGCATTAACATAATGTTCTACTTCCGCGGGTTCACTGGGTTCGGTGCTAGTGTGACTCAGTACGGCTGGTGGAGACAGAAATCCTCTGTGTAGGACACTACTTTCTCTGGGTTTAGGTTTTTAAGGTTGTTTATTTAATGTGCATACACTACAGTTACAAAGATAACATCCTTTGAAAATATATTATCTTCTATTCCGAATCTATTTTATTTGTATTTTATATGCTGTCTAAATTTATGTATATAGAAATAGAGCTTGTACAGTGCATATATGATTAAGCGTCACGCATTCCATACAGTTTACATATGAGGAGACACAAGAAGAGAATGCTCTGCATGTGTTTGATCAGCACTTCATTAAAGCCATGTGGTCTTTACATTGAACTGAATGTTAAAACCCAAGAGGGAATACTATAGTTTTATGGCTGCAGCATTCGTTTACATGGACATAAAGGAGTCATTTACATGGAAATGACTTCTGCATCATTTCATACAATTTCCCCCTGAACTCACACATGCTTGACATCTTTAGGGTATATGGTTTAGAGCAATGGGTTGAGAAACCAACATATCTCTTATCACAAATGAAATTACAAAATGTAAAAAATGTTAGTTCTCAATCCAGTTTCTTTCAGGTGCTTTTAATTTTACATTCTGTTTTTGTGTGGATGCATGAAAGGATTGATTTCTGTGACATTTAGGTTTTTGATATTTTACTCAAGATTACATGGAAGCAAATTCCCAAATCATCACATGGCTACCTATAAAAGATGCCTGGTTTCCATTTTGTGCTGGGCCAATATTCCTCTTCAAGACATTTCCCAAAACAATAATTTCACATCTGTTGGCAAAAAGGTGGAACAGCACCAGTTGAACCGGACCAAAGTGGAGCTAAAGGGTAGATTTCAGACCTGCTCCCTGAGTGTCTTGGCCCTGACAGACAGAGGAGCAGACAAATGAGACAGTATCAATATTGAAACAGGTTAATGGGCTAATGAATGTGGAGAGTTCTGCCTAATGTTCCCAACAGAGCTCCTAGCAAAACCATTAAAGCACTTTTATATGACTAGACAGGCACAATGCAGTAACTCGATTTATGGGGTACTTTCATGGTCAATTAGGAAGGGAGAGAAAGACCTGATAGAAGAGGTTAGCAGTGTGTGTGTGTGTGTGTGTGTGTGTGTGTGTGTGTGTGTGTGGGCGCGCATTTGGCCCTCACTCCTGTGTGACAGTCTTTGTGTGTGTGATATGAGCTTATTATCTTTAGACAGGGTTACGCCAGTTTTGTCGATATTGTCCTGACCTACACTACTTTGTGTCATTGTGATCGACACATAGTCAGACTGAAAACTGCACAATAAAGAAGCTGTCAATCAAACGTCATCATATCTGTCATATCAGATGTGGATATAAGGGACTGACTGACTGGACAGCGACTAATAACAATTCAAATAGTCACCTGGGAATCCTCCAGACCTCGGTGTGTCAGACTGAATAATAAAGTTTGACATTACTTTTATGAAAGCAGAAGCTCCCAATGGAACAATCTTATCACCTTCTTTATTACCTTTTACACAGCTGAGTGCAGGTGTGGCCAAATGTCCTTTCTTCTTCAAAACATTTTTCAGGTGACTCTGCCCTCGGGGGTCTTATGAAATGACAAAGATCAGACCTACAGAGATGAAGCCGGCCACTTGAATGTCAAAACAGGCGAAACCAAGGAGTTAATTATTGACCTAGAAGGAAATATCTGGGCATTCCTGTTGACATGAGTTGAACTTGAATGTTTGAGAAGACAACAAGACCCTGTAGAGGAAATGGTCTCGGTCAGGTCACAAACAAATCCTGGTGCAAACCATTGACGCATCTCCAATTCCTCCCACAATCAAGAAATGAAGCCAAACTATCCCGGATACGAACGCTGCCATCTTATGCATTTGTGCTATCTATAATGCCCAACTACATGGTGAACTACTTTGCTAAATGAACTTGCAACAAACTATTCTATATATATATATATATACATACTTTCCTTCTTGATTTATTAGATGTACTGACGACCTTTGGGACCTGCTTGCTGTGCTTATTTTGTCACTTCTCCCTCAAAATTGGATCATTTATCACCTGCAGTGAAAAGTGGTACAGCCAAAGTACTAATAACACGTTTACCTCTTCAACAATCACAGTTGAATTTTATAAATTTTGGTAAAATATCTTGCTTTTGTTAACAAATTGGCTCCTGGTCTTCTTGAAGAGGATTCAGACTGCATGTTAATAAAACATGTTTATTGACTGATTAGATCACCAGATGATGCTCAGAACACTGTAGAGAATCTGTTTGTAGCTTCTGAATGAACTGTGATGTCTTTTGACATTTAAAGTTGAGATATTTGCTGAGATATGGACAGATTCCAGTTTTTTGTTCTTATTTAGTTGTGTTGCAAAAAATTGGCCTCATCACTCCATTGATCCACATTTAGCCATGACAGATAAAAATCTAAAGATCAGTAGTTACGATCTCGTATCGTATTAAACATGATGAACAGAGCCAGACACACTGCCCGATGCAAACATCAGTCCAAAAAGGTTGTATTGTCAGTTCAGCTCCTACAAACCTACATTCATGAAATCTTTATTGGATCTCAACGTAGAACACAACGTGACATTACTCGTGCAGATCCCTGTCTCTCAGAAACATACACTCTTATATGCAGCTTCTCACACAGAGAAACACTCCACTCTCTCTGTTGCATCACTCTGGCCCTCCTCAGAGAATTGTCGCAGCACACAAAGTGAGTGGAGGATATTTTTAGTTTTGCAAAACCTGAAACGGATAGTGCAGGTTCTCTCCTCTGCTTCTCGGGTCACATTCAAAGAAAAAGGAGTTGAATGAAATGGTTTAAATAAGAGCAGCTTTGTGTGTTGCCCTAATGAACCCTGCAGAGTCGGGTTAAAGCTATTGTTCGTTTCTACGTTTTGCATAATTTTGTAGAAGTGACTTTGCAACCAATGATGGAGCTCAATGGATGTTGCTCGTAAACCACCAGAATGCTAATGATCACTCTTGGAAACCTTGGTTCAGTCTGATGGCAGTAGAATAATTGCAATATCTTTTGTCTCAAGTGATACAAGTTTGATGGTGAGGTTTTGTTGTTCTTTGGCTGATGTAACAAACAGCTAATATAGCCAACATGTGACAAATCCAGCTAACACTGAACAACGTTATCACAATGACTCATGAATCTACTCCAACAGGAGATTGATTATAACCATTAGAGCCATCACTTCTACCAGTCACTTGGTAACATTAGCGATTCGTTTTATTTTCTGCTAATTAGGTAGCGTATGTAACTGCGTTCAGTTGCACTTCACTGTAACCAGCTGGATAAACAACCCCTTGAATCTGCCTTGTATTGTGTGAATGTTAGAATCCAGTAGGCCCGTGACAGTGAAGAATGACGAGCGGGAGGATTTTCTTTTTATGTAGCCCTTTATTATCGGAACAGAAAATGTACTGGACAGTCATACGATTGACTCACTACGACAGATCACACTAAGCATGCTACAAAAGAACAGCACATTATGTTCGCACAGCCGCTAGCTAGCTTGGTCTGGGATTGCATCGAGTTTCTATTTGAACATTTTAGCACTTTTAAAGTACAACAACCCACTCGTTACACTTCTCATTGATATTTCCATGAGTCGCATACAGTGGACATAGTGACATTAATACACAATATTTGCAGACAGTGGCAATGCTTTAGAAAAGCCAACAGTATGTACCAACTTCTGAGAGAGCGCGCCCGCTTGAGCCAACAACTCCTCACTGATTACCTTATGTCATGTTATATGAATTATAGCAAGTGGAATCACAAACTAATCAGACTCTGTTACACAAACGGTTTGCTTGTAGCTAGCTGTGTGTCAGAAGCAATGTTTCCTGTGTTGTTGGTCTGCTGAGGCTGGACAGACATGCTACATGTTAATTTGCTACCAATAACTTCACATATCTTGCAATCATTTGATTTAAAATGTCATCTTTCACTAACAAAATTTGCTGTTGCATATTATTTATTAAACTATTTTTTTTAAGCCAACAAACAAGTCTCTTGGTTAAGCACATTTTACTGTTTGCTTTGTTACTGTTACATAAATTATGAAAATATTCAGTATTTGCACTCATTAAGTGTTTTTTTCGTTTGAAATGTGAGATTGTGTTGTGTAGGTTAGTAGTTTTGGTTTTATAGTTATTGTATATCAATTTTTGTCAAGGACCATCCTTGGTGGTATAAAATGTTATACTTCAAAGTTCTTTTACAATTGTAGTGCTTATATTACTACTGGTATGACAGTAAAGCTTTACATGTGCAAATAAAAACAAAAACAGAATTTCATCTCCGATCAGTCCTCGTTTTATTAAATCCAGCACGACAGATCCTGATTATGTAATTTATTATGTAGTTTAAATAATATCATTTGGCTAACAAATTAGTTTATTCTTCTTCTATTGGTTTTGTTAGGAAAGACTGCAGCTGTAACACGCCTACAGGTGGCGCAAGTGCTGCTTATATTATTTACCTGTAGATGGCGACATTGCATGACGTGTGTGTGAAATTTTGAATTACAAGTTTCACGATGTGCAGTTTCATCCAATTTCAACGTCATCATGTTTTCTGTTCCCGTCATTCTTTGCCCTTTGTCAGGAGAACTGTAGCAGCTTTTATCAAATCACTCGACAGGAAGTATCTCTTTACCTCTCACATTTACTCTCTTAAGTTTAGCAATCAATCGTTTTGCTCAAGTCAAGTGTCTAACATTCATTTTTATTCTGGGGCTCTCACAGTCTGGTGTGAATGGGAGCACTCAAAGTGAAAACCACTCAGGACTCACATATACCTTGGCTGATAAAAACTGTAATGACAGATTTATTTTTTATGTTTTATTGTCAAATTAGATAAGACAGAGCTTTAATGATCCATTTGGGGAAATTGAGCCATTGTTGCAGAATTAAACCATAAAGAAGAATGTAGATAGTGTGGGGCTTTAATTGTATTACATTAAAATAATTTAACACAAGAACAGGTTAAATCGTTCAATTACTGTAACAGTGTCTGTACAGTAGCAGACGTAACATCAGCAGAACATATTTGGCCAGAGAAAACAGATGAAAGGATAAAAATGTATATTTTCCTTTTCTATTTCAAAAAATATAAAAATTGTTAAGTTAACATAATAAACAAAACATTTCAAGAACTTCCCCTAAAACAACAGCTTGGCAATATATTCTTTTGTCATTAAGAGTCAGCTGTATACCAACAATGTATACAAAAAAAAAATCAATTAGCAAGAGACACTAAGGAGGCTCTTAAACGTTCATAGAAAGATCCATTCGTGTAGAGCTTGACTGAAAGGTTAGACATTGTCTGGTCGTGTGTGTGTGTGTGTGTGTGTGTGTGTGTGTCTGTCTGTCGCAGATGTGATGTGTGGACAACAAGCCCATCATTTTTCTAGCCTAGACAAATGCCTCATGGTGGAGGACAGGCCGTCCGATATGACAAATGACCTGCAGACAGGCAGAGAGAATGAGAGAGAGAGAGAGAGAGAGAGAGAGAGAGAGAGAGAGAGAGAAATACACACAGAGAGAGAAATACACAGTGAGAGAGAGAAATACACAGAGAGAGAGAGAGTTAGAGAGAGAGAGACACACACACACCGAGAGAGTAGCTTCATTAACAGAAAGCACAACAGACAGGGGAACAGATGATTCTGCCACAGATTTCAAACCCTCCATCTCAGCCAATTAATGAAATAGCTAGGACACACACACACACACACACACACACACACACTGTGTGAAGGGACAAAGAGGGAGAGAATGGCCATAAGCCTGGTTAAGCAGTATTAAATTATTCTTCAAATTAAAAGGCCGTACCTGCCTTGTCCTTTTAGAGCTGTGTGTGTGTGTAAAAGCATGTGTGTGTCTAAGTAATTAAGCTGTTAATTAATTTTATGTCACTTTATTTAATAACCGTGGACAGTTAAAATGGAGAGTGCGTGTGTCTGAGTGTTCGAGAGAGAGAGAGAGAGAGAGAGAGGGGGGATGAGTTAGTGCGTTGTGACTAATGTCTCTGTTGAGACAGCTTTGTCAGAGCAGGAGAAAGAGAGAAACAGCAAATGAGTAGAAAACCACTGGCACATATTTCCTGACTGGTTTCTGGAAAGTTTTAAATCATTCGTCTGACAGAAGAGACAAATTCACGTTTATACAAATGTGTCAACATCTGGTGGTTTTGTTGAGGACGTTTGTTTCAGCTTCTCACTCGTGCTCACAAATACATTTGGCAAAGGCTGGGAATACAGACATGGATTTCGTGTGATGGTGAAAACAAGCAAGATATTTTAAAAACATTCTTATTATATCGTATGTGTGTGTATCATTTTTCATATATAATGGAGCTTAAATTGCAGCCTTTCTGTTGTATGAAGAGCATCTAGTTAGTTAGTTCTTTCATCTTATTCATTTCATTTTCATTTGATTGTGATTGACAGTTCTCAATGCGTCCGAAACCTGCGACTGAAAGGAAATGACTTTAAATCTTTTTCTGTCTGGCATTAAAAATGTTCCAGCTGAAATAATGAGACACTTCAGGGTTTTCAGTAAGAAACAGGAGGATGAGATGCGAGGAGATGAAGAGGAGGAGGAGGAGGAGGAGGAGGAGGAGGAGGAGGAGGAGGAGGAGGAGGAGAGGAAAAGGAGAAAGTCAAACAAACTGTAGAAGATAAAATTAGAGAAAGAACAGGAAGCAAGAAGAAAAGGAGACAGAGGAGCAGGTGACCTTTGCTTTATGAATGAGGAGGAAGTGAGACGTGTGCGATGAGAAGAAAAAAGAGGAGGAGGAGGAGATGATGATAGAGGTGAGAGGGAGGGAGGGAGGAGGAGGTGTGTGTCTGCTCAAAGGCATGGAAATGGAGAGAATACAGAGAAGATGGAAAGAGAGAGAGAGAGAGAGAGAGAGAGAGAGAGAGCAGTTACACAGCAGGGGAGTCTGAGTGCTCTCCCCCATCAGAGACTCTTGATTAAAATTTCATTGGCTGAGACTGGAGGTCGGAGGTGATGCTCTATGTGTGTGCGTGTGTGTGAGCAATAAAAGCTCAGGAGTCTGCTTTCTTCTCTGTCTCTCTCTGTCTCTCTCTCTCTCTCTCTCTCTCTCTCTCTCTCTCTCTCTCTCTCTCTCTCTCTCTCTCATTCCTCTCATCTTTTCTTTGTCTCTAGCTCTCCTGAGCTCTCTGCCTGTCTGATTGGCTCTGAACAGTTAAAATTGTCTCTGTCTCTCACTAGTCGTCATTAAAAAGAAAAGCTTTTAGTTATTATTATTTAGTTAGCATCTTCATGTTAGCTACCACATAAATCCAGCTTTACTTCAGGAAAAAATCATCTCAAAGATCCAATTAAATGCATCAAATTTACAGGAAGAGCCTCAGAGAGATTTATTAATCAGTTTAATGTAAATCAAAGTTTTATTCGTAAAGATTAGAATTTGATGTTGCAGCCTGGGCCTTGTTCCCTTGTTTCCAGACTCACGTTCTCTCAGTAAACTCAGTCTGGTCTCGTTCCTCCGTCGGGTCTCGTCTCTTGTAAACCACGTTTATTAGAGCCTCCTCCTGTTTTTCAAATCAGACCTCGTCAGGATTTTCTTTTGTCATGCTGCTTTTTCAATTAAAGGCAGGACGAGAGGATACCAGAGCAAACTGACAGTGCACACAGGTGTTCACACCAACACAGTGTCAGCTCTGTCACTGTTGCAGTGTTGTGTTGTGTCAGCTCCTTTGTCACAGCTGTGACACTCATTCAGGGCTGACGGCTTGTTGCTGTTTTGTGACTCTCTCTCTCTGTGTGTGTGTGTGTGTGTGTGTGTGTGTGTGTGTGTGTGTTAGGATGCAAACCTGGCAATATTCAACTGGATTATTATTCAGTGCTGTTTTTGTATTTGATGTTGTTGTGAGCTTTGTTTTTTGTCTTTATTAGAGGAAATGTATTGTGAGCAGATACAAACTGTGAGAGGATATTCCTACAGGAACAGTCAAATCAAATCAAATCAAATTTTATTTGTATAGCCCATATTCACAAATCACAGTTTGTCTCATAGGGCTTTAACATGGTGTGACATCCTCTGCCCTTAACCCTCAACAAGAGTAAGGAAAAACTACAAAAAAACCTTTTAACAGGGTAAAAAAAACGTAGAAACCTCAGAGAGAGCCACATGTGAGGGATCCCTCTCCCAGGACAGACAGAAGTGCAATAGATGTCAAGTGTGAAGGGAAACATCATCAAGGTTTTAGCAGTACTGATAGGGGAAGACCTTTCTGAAGCATAACTGAAGGTCAGTGAATTGGTGGATTAATGTCAATAAGGGTCAAGTATCTGAGAAATACTATGTATCAAGCAGTCTTTCTGCAATCATAGTCTATGGTCAGCAGCCAGCAAGATCATGATCCACCATCAAGATCGGATGCCACTATAGTCCACAGTCATTGTTCATTGTCGCCATTAGGATCCATCATCAGCTGCCACCTTGGTCGTGGTCCAGCACCATTTTCCGATGCCAAAACGATAAAGGATCCGCCTTTATTGTCACGATCAGCCAGCACGATACAGAATCCACCATACTGGATCCACCATTACGATCTCTGATACGCAATCCACAGATCCTAATCCATGATGTGGCCATAGCTGCGGCCCTGGATCTGCGGACAATAAGGCAAAGGGACTCCGGGGAAGAAGTCAAGTCAGTAACATGTATTGATGAGACATGAATTACTTTGATATGATAACGATTGAGAAGAGGAATGAGAAGCTGGAAAGAGAAGCTCCGTGTGTCATGTGTCCCCCGACCTTCTAGACCTATAGCAGCATAACTAAGAGCAGGTCCAAGACAAGCCTGTACCAGCTCTAACTATAAGCTTTATCAAAAAGGAAGGTTTTAAGCCTACTCTTAAATATACAGGTGGTGTCTGCCTCCCGAATTGAAAGTGGGAGATGATTCCACAGGAGAGGAGCTTGATAGCTGAAAGCTCTGTCTCCTACTCTACTTTTAGAGACTTTAGGGACGACAAGTAAGCCTGAATTCTGGGAGCGCAGTGCTCTAGTGGGTTGATAAGGTACCATCAGCTCTTTAAGGTATAATGGTGCCATATTATTAAGGGCCTTGAAGGTGAGGAGGAGAATTTTAAATTCTATTCTAGATTTAACCGGAAGCCAGTGTAGCGAAGCTAATACTGGAGACATGTGGTCTCTTTTCTTGGTTCTTGTCAGGACACGTGCTGCGGCATTTTGGACAAGCTGCAGGGTCTTTAACGACTTACTGCTGGAGCCTGATAATAATGAATTACAATAATCCAATACAGTGTATTCTACAAACTATAATTTGTGTTTGTGTAAAATATTTTGGAGAGAATATGAATATATCTAGATTATCAGATAATCAGATAGAAAAACCACGATAATAAACAATAACCACATGTGACAAATGATAAACATAGTGAAGGAGGTTAGGCAGCAAAAATAAATAGTGAAAAAACATATCTTAAACAGTCACATATCATCATTAATAATAATCGATGTGACCCATCCATTGTTCCTTACGACGAAGAGAAATGCTCAAAACAAAATAATTTTGCATCCATTTCTAAAACCAGAACAAGACATAGACTGTTTTTATTATCACAGAAAAGGTTCTTGGTTCAAATCCCAGTTGGGCCGATGCCTTTCAGTGAGGAGTTGTCTCCTCGTATCTGTGTGGGTTTTCTCTGGGTTCTTTGGCTTCCTCACACAGACCAACGCACATTGGGGTAAGGATTGGAGAATCTAAATTGTAGGTGTGAATGTGAGTGTAAATGGTTGCTTGTGTTTTGGCCCTGAGATGGACTGATGATGCTTCTCACCCAGCATCAGCCGGGCACCAGTCAACCCCCCTGTGACCCTCAAAGTATGAGCTGTATGGATAATGGATGGATATAGCTTTGTCTCGCATGTGTGTTGTGTTGCTCCACTTCCTGTGTCAAAAGTGCAACCTCACAAGTTCAATCTGAAGTCAGCGAATAACAAGATGCTCAGATTCCATATAAACTAATCCAGGATTTATCATTTACATGTTTCCCTTCAAAAACAGTGAAGCTGAAGGGATTTTCTCTGCATGTGAATCTGAATCGCTGAACAATCTGACTGCAGATAAAAAAAAAGATGCATCGGAGCTGAACTGTTAAGACACTGAGCTTCAGTTGGTCTGTTTGGTTATGATGAGCTCAGGCCACCATTTCCCTTTTACTCCACATCACCGAGTTTCCTTGGATTTAACTACGCAGCTGCTCAGACGCTGGTTTTACTGAGTCTCACCCCTTCAACCAGAGAAGGCAGCTGAACATGGTGCAGTTTTTATGGAAAGATGTTACTTTGCTGCACAAACCAAACACAGGTCATTTTGGAGGAAGAATAATAATGTAATGTAATGTCAGTGCTGCCTGCTGTTCAAACTGAGAACGGAAAGATAGAAGGAAACAAATCTACAGTGAACTATAAAGAACTGCCAATAGAAACAGTTAAACATATTACTATTGTTTTAGTATCTTCAGGGAATAATGCACAGATCTTGATTTTACACCTTTTAGGACGATGTTTTATGACAAATAAATGATTAAAATTTTCAGAACACCTCTTTTCGTCTTTATTTCTAGAACTACATTAACACATGTAGGATTGTTCAGCCTTGTTGTAGGTGTGCACTCTCCGAACACTCTCTAGTCATCATCATTATTATCATGTGACTTTTAATGTGTTTAGTATAAAGAACCTATCATTTAAATGTGACTTTAAATGATTTGGTGAGTTTGACACCACATGCATCCAGTTGTGAGCCATTTTGATCCGATCGCAGGATGAACCGCTGTGAGTGCATGCGACTCCAGATCCAGTCGACTCTGCTGCAGTGACTCAAACGTCTCCAGCATCTTCACACGCAGCTTCGCACAAACCGCACTTCAGTCTCTAACAAAGCGCACACTCACTCTGCAGCGCTGACGCTTGCTCACACATGAAAGAAGCAGCTCGCCGCCAGTGGCACCCGTTTGATATTGTACACACTCGAGCATGAGGCATTATATATTCACACACATCAGTTAAAAGTCATTATGCTCTTCTCACACTTACAAACACACGCACACACACATGTACACAGCCGCATCAGCGAATTAGCTGACTAGAGAGCCTCTTTTTGCCTTTTCTTTTGAGTGGTTAATTAGCCATCAGAGCTCGCTGCACAGAGAGAGCGAGGTCCATCAAGAGGTGAAGCTTCAAAGAGCAGTTTATGGAAGCCAACGCACTTTAATTAGGGCCTATTTGTACGAGAAAGCAAAGAGAAAAACATAATTTGAAGCAAAAAGCTGAATTATGTAGAGTGAAAATAAACACAGAGATAAAGAGAGACAGGAACAAACTAAAGGGATTCAACTGGAGGAGAAGAGATGCTCACAAGGTGGTTTTCTGCAGCGGTGAGAGGAGAAACTGATTCATTATATCCTCACAGTGTAGTAGTGGTTTAATGCTGTCGTCAAGACGAAATGGGAACCTACACTATTCAAGACCTTCAGACCATTTCTGTTCGTGTCATATGTGTTTTTGAGGATTGAGATTATGTGTATTAAAGATGTTTCAAGGAGACATGAAGCCACATGACGTTTGAGAGGTTTTAAACAAGTCAGACTGGAACAAACTTGGAATAGAAATCATAAGCAAACACTAAAATCATCTCCTAAATACTCAAGCCTGACAAGTTTATATCTGTTGACCGATAATATCTGCAGATATGAGTCTTTAACAGACGTATTAGTATTATTGCATAAATGTTTGTAGATATAAAAGCTTTTATTTTTGCATTTTACTTGAAGGAATGTTAATTTTCTCAATTCAAGTTGTATATATTTGGTTGAATTTGTGTTTTTATTTAGTTTTTATGTTTTAATAAATGGTTTAACTCTAAAATGTCAAGCCGGAATTACATTTCTTTGTCATAAGGGTTTGATAACAGGGTCTGAAAAGCAGGCAACTGCCTGTGGCCCTGGAGCTGAGAGAGAGCCCTCAAGATTGGCCAATCCACAACTTTGTGAGACCCTCCCTTAAATCCTATGATTGCCTGTGTATCAACACTGTCTGAATCCCCTTAACAAGGCTCCATCATGAGTTTTCTGTTTTGCCTGGGGCCCCGAATTCTCTTGAAACGCCCCTGCTTAGGAATCATTGCCATGTTTTCCAAAGGCCTATATATACACTATATATCAGCTGATATAGGTATCTGAAATCTTTTACTCCCTCATAATCAGTATAAGCTTGTGGGCATGTATGCTTTTTTATGAGGCATTGGACATGTCTGAAGGAAGAACTGGTTCATATAACTGGGGATTTGTTTAAGACCGGAATTTCATGTGACGCTGTGACTGTTGATGTCAACATGGATTTCTATATTTAAAATTGATGAGCATGAAAGATAAAACAAGATCCAGAGGTTTTTTTGCCTGAATGGAGACTCATTTTTCCACCAGTTTAGATTATTTCAGACTGACCTTTGTAGACTTATTGTATCAATACTGGGATTATAAACCAATTTCATGAGGAAATCTTTGATGAAACAGCCATCGTCTTCTTCTCACTGTACCTGACGCTCACCTGTGCACCTCGTTTCTCACTCCCTGAGCTGTCGCTGCTTCATCTGTCTGTTGTTATACCGATGTCTTAATCTTCAGAGCATGAAAGAAGCTAAAAAAATATCATGAGCAAAGAAGTATTTTAAATGATTGACACTGTAGCAGGTGAGTTAATATTGTTGGAAGTCACTTTTGTCTGAATCTTCTCTATTTCTATATTTAGACCTTTGTGTGGGAGTGAAGAGTTTTAATGAGACTTCTGTGTTTTGATTGTCATGAAGCTCAGATAATAACTTTGCCGTGATATGTTTTGGTTAGCGGCAGCAGTCAGACGCCCACATAGCAACATCGTACACGTCTGTAAACTCAGGCTGTGTAAAAGAAGCATCATGTGGTCTTCACGGACAGAAATGGCATGTATGATTATTTGCATATAGTGCAGGGACTTTAGATCCAAGTGGTCTCTGGGGACACATTGTAATATCAGATGTGAGACAGAACATTTTAACGCTGTCCACTTGTGATCGGACCACTCAAGAGTGATGTTAATACCAGGGCTGAACAGGTCCATGTTGGCCCTGTGCTGAGATGAAAATGAAACCATTCAGAGTTAAGGGGCTGCTTCTCTTTGACTAAACCTGGATTCCCCGTTCATACACCTGGCCAGTTTATTTCCGACTGTTCCGAATCAGTAGAATCTGAAATCTCATGACAGGAAAGCCGTCCATGTGCCACTTGTTTATGTGGCAGAAACCACATGTGAAGCACATCATTATAGGAAGTGTCACTTTACAGAATCACGTTAATGGCTTAATTTCAACATTTTCCTGTGCTGGGAATAGTCCCATTACTGTGTGTGTGTAAACACAGACGGAGCATCTCCTGCTGAATCCACTTCAATCTGTTTGCGTAGCTTTGTCCTCAATGATCCTTTGTCTGTCGAAAGCTCTTAGCGCTTCCATCCAGAGCCCTCTGCTCTCTGCATTCATTATTAATGGACCTCAGCGGGCTGAGAACACACACACGGACACACAGGACCTGCACGTCATTGGTGGCTATTTTAGAGGAGACATTAAATCAAACACTCAAAACATAAAGGGGGAAAATAACAATTATTGAGGGAGCGATGGATAAAGGAGGAAAAGATGGAGTTTTTACATTGTTTTTTCTTTTTAGCTCACATCACATATGTCCACAACTAGTCGCACAAAAATACTATTGATTTTACTAGTAAACAAAGTGGAGAATTGCTTCAGACATTTGGAGCTTTTCTATAAAGTGACATATGGTGATTTCAGCAGTGTATTTACTTTTGCCCTTGACCTCTGACACTATTATATAAATCAGTCATGAAAATATTTGAAAATAATGCTCTATTTATTATTGATTTCTTGCATGGATTGCAAAACTTCAGTTCGTAGCTATTTAAAGGAAGTCATTGTGTATGCCTAGATGTACTTATTTATTTGTGTATTTGTTTTCCAAAGGGTTTAAACTGAGCCAGGGTCACACAACAGTGATAATAACCGTCACTTCTATACAGGGATAGTAGCAGACAGCTGTTAGAATATGATATATGAGTCGTTATTTTCGTTGTTACTCAGTGTTGGCCAATGGGCAAAGTCCAGGTATCTGAGTCTGAATGAGAAAGTGAAATTGGAACATCTCTTGTCACAGCAACAGAGTTTTAAGCTTTCTAATTGGATGTTTCTTATTGAAATTGTTTTGTTTACAGTCTTGTACATTTGAACTATTTGTCAGTGAAGCAGATTTTCTTCAGTTCAGTGTTTCTAGTGATAATTTCGATGATTCAATTGGAACGATTTCATGTTTTCGTGTCCGTCCAAGTGTTGAATTGCTCAAACAGTCACAAAACAGCTTCCATGAGAAAAATTAAGTGTTCTTGGTCACTTCACTGTGTGTGTGTGTGTGTGTGTGTGTGTGTGTGTGTGTGTGTGTGTGTGTGTGTGTGTGTGTGTGTGTGGGTGTGTGTGTGTGACCTTTCTCCATATGGTGTGGGACTGAGCAGGGGGACAGGAGGTGAGCCCTGCACATGCTATCAGTCTGAGATGTTCGCCAGCAGCCACTGACACACGCACACACATACACACGCTGCAGGCTCTACATGTCATTGTTACCTGATATTCATGGTCGGCAGGAGAAACAGACGAAGGAGAAGGTCGTGTGATGTCAGAGACGGTGTGTTCACTGCCGGCCGTGGGTTTGATTGCCGCTCGCTCCTTTTCCACAGCCCTGGGCTCCCTCTACCCTCTGTCCTCCCCGCCCACAATCCTCAGCATCAGTCCAGCCCCCGCCAGGAGACACACAGACCTTTCTATTTTTGATTTCTAGTCCAAGTGCAAACAATGGTACAGTACGCCTTAAGAAATAACTACCAGAGCTTGTATTTACTGTAACAGAGAGAAATAATACTCGTGGTGATATAATTCCACAAAGCACTGGGAAGGATAAAATGGAGGAAAATATCTTATTTGGGGTTTTCTTAGAAAACATTCTGAATAGTTTTACACATATTTTCCGTGTACTGTGAGCAGCAACAGCCCCAATCTTCAGAATAAAAGCATCATCTCCAGCAACAATTATGAACCAGAAAAGATCATTTTTTATTCCTGTTGAAAATATTTTCCTTCTTGTCCCTTCCAGGACTCCATAACATAATAAATTATTTCCCTTTTCTTTTTTCCAGCCTCGGTTGTATTAGTGTAGTTTTGGTCAATATTCCCATGAGTTGAGATAAAAATACACTAGTGACTAAGCAACGATACAAATAACAGACGAGGTGAGGGCAGATTTTCCTCTAGGCTCTTTTGAATTGTGTGTTGTCAGATATGCTGTATGTCAGTATGTCATTTCCATCTACCACAAGCAAACAAAGACATTTACAAGCATCAAGCCAAAGTATTATTGCTATTTGCTAAATACTTTGTTAGTGGATGAGACATGGAGCAAACTTAAAAAGTAAAATTCCAAGTAAATATATTTTTTATATTTAATTTAATTAGATATTTCATCCTATTAAATTGGGGTGAAACGTCATGATTGACAGCTGAGACCGATTTGTGATTGGTTTAAAGATCTAAAAGTAATTAAAACATCCAAAACAGTCACATTTTTCTTTCTATACTTAAAATTAAAATCATTAAGACATCATTTAATTTCAATATATTTTAGATAATTCACAGAAGATGGACCTGGCCGTTGTTATAACTAATCACTTAATAATGTAACTTCTCCTTTCAAAACCCTGCAGCTCCACCGACCTAAAACAAAGCGTTTGGCTGTTGAAGTCCCAGATAATCTCCAGCATTGGTTTCCAGATGCATTAGCAGTGACTGATCTAATTTTAAAAAGAGCTATGATAGCCCCCTTCAGCATACCCAACTAGATATTATATTACGCACAGCAATTACTGAAAGGAACACAAACGCTAACAAATCGCGGCAACAGTCTGGACTAAGTCTAACCAGAAGCTTTTCCCCTCGGCTGTAGAATCAGTTTTACAAAAGACTTTGCTACTGGGCGTCATCTTTGTTACTTTACATACTTGCTTATCATTTTCAAGTTTCCTTATGAGGCATTGTAACCCCCGAAGAAATCTATTTGATTTAAATTCATATGCAAAAAAGCATCCTTAGGAAAAGGGCTTTTTTTTTTAAGGGAGAAGAAAGAGAAGAGGGAAGTTCAGCTTATCGCCCCTCAACAGATATTCAGACTAAATGTGTTGGTTTCATCTTGTCTCGTCACTGAGGCTGAGCGGAGTAAAGCTGCAGTGCTGGCGTGTCTGAATGGACCGAGTCAATGAGCTGCAGCTAAGAGAAAAAAACCTCTTGTATAGTGGTTGTAATTTGCTCCATTGACAGAGGAGGACAGGAGCGAGGGATCAGGGTGAGGAGCCAAAGTAACGGCACGATGGAGGACGCTGCCTGAGCCAGGTAGCTTAGACAAAGAGCTGAGTGGACGTTACAGCTGTGGACTCACCTGCTGCCTTCTGACAGAAACAAACAGAAAATAACAAACTTGCTTGAGTTGAAGACTTTATTCCAGATCATTTTCGTGTGCATTTGTGACGTCGAACATGAAGCATCTGGGTAAAAAGCTGTATAATGGACAAAAAATTAGGAAAATATAATTATAGTTAAACAAATAGCAAACAAAAAAGTGATATATTCTATATCTTATAGATCTTCTATAGAGGCTGAACATGTGTTATTGTACCTGTGGGATGGAGAGAGGGGATTTCTATGAAAGCCAGTGTTGCAGGTTGGAGACGCCAAAGAAGGATCAGGGTAAAAATCCCAAGTAGACGGTGCAGCCCTTAGTTTAAGAAATTACTAGGGAGAAGAGCTTTGAGGTTAGAAAATGGATTTGTGATGGGAAGGTTGGTCCTCCAATCCCTTGAAATAAAGTGGCAGTTACCTTTGAGCAAGGAGCTGGACAACTGCACTGGGGCTGTACTGCTGCCAGAAGCTGGACGTGTGATGTAATTAAAAAAAAAAAAAGCACAGATGTCTCTGTTATCTGTGGATAAAGGTTGAATCAACAGTTATGGAAGCACTTGCTTACTTCTCTCTCCTTATCTCCCTTCCTTCTCCTTTGTTTGACTTTCCCTCATCATCTCGCTCTCCTTCCTTCCTTCCCTCTATCTTGTGATATAACTTCCACGGCTGGTTGATTTGGGTGAGCAGAGGGAAACAGGAAAGGCTTCCACAGTTCAGGGCTCCAGAGAGCTCAGGCGGGCAGCAGCAATCAGTCACCAACTAAATCCCTCCTCTCTCAGGACCGCAGCGTGCCAGGTGACATGGTGAACAGCTGCAGAGAAATGGCCTACAGTGTGTGTCTGAATTTAAAAAGACCAGCAGACAGGCTCTCTCAAACGTCTGAGGGAAATCATTGATTGTAAGAGGGAAGATTCACCTCATGTGGTCTGTTAAAATGTTTAACCCGCATATTCCTGACAACCACCAAAATAGTGACGATCCTCACTGAGAACCCAAGGTGGAGGTCGCAGATGGTTTTCAGAAAACAGCAGAGCCTCTCAGGATGGTTGTGTGTACAAGGTGTGTGACTTTGGCATGATTGGAGATCACAGTAAATGTCCCAACCCTGTCAACATTGGCGTCTCTCAGTCACAACAAAGGTCAGAGTAAGAAGGAGATCTGTTAGATTATAAAGAGCTGTACACCTGTTTGAATGTGACTGGATGTTATTAGTCTGGGGGTCAAAGGAGGCAGGGTAGGAGAAGCGTATGGCTGATAAGCTGATATACAAGCACAGCTTCAGTGTTTGAGCAAACCCGACCTAAGCCTAATTATAATTTCAACATTTTTGTACAAACCCAGTTCGACTTGTTGGGATCTGTCAGGGGTGGGTCAGTTATCCTCCCTCTAGTATGCGAGTTGTAAGAAATGCTTAGTTGACAGATGTAGAGTATATTTATGTCTGACTCTGCATTTGTTTGTATCCTTGTCTTGCAGACATGTCTCGAGTTGGAGCGATACCTACAGACGGAGCCTAAGCGACTCTCAGAGCTCTTCGATGAGGAGCTGGATTGTCTCTTAACACCGGCGTTCATGCAGGGTGGTGAGAGCGATGAGGACCTGATGGACCCCCTTCTCCCCACCCTGCCGGAGCAGCCCAGCCCGCCTCCCCTACTTGTAACTCTCCCCAAGGTCCCAGCCAAGATCCTCTATGTGCCAAACCCCAGCAAGACCCAAGCAGAAGCAGGGACTGAAACCCTCACGACCAAGGAGCAAGTCCTCGGGGGAGTCAACGCCGCACAGCTTAGTGCTGCCGTTACATCCCTAACGCCGCCGTCGTCACCAGAACTCGGCCGCCACCTCGTCAAACCCACACAAACACTGACTGCGACGGCAGACGGTACCTTAACACTCAAATTTGTGGCAAAGAAGGTGGGATTAGGGGCTGCAAAGCTGGTGGCAGCACGGGCGTTACCGTCCCCGCCAAGCAGGGGAGGGACAGTCAGTGACAGCGAGCAGGGAGGAGGAGGAAGTCTGGGAGGAGACGTACCAGAGAACAAGAAGAGAGTCCACCGGTGCCAGTTTAATGGCTGCAGGAAGGTTTACACCAAGAGCTCCCATCTAAAGGCACATCAGAGGACCCACACAGGTAAGACCTTCAACAGATTCCCTCAGAACAAGTACTTTATATCAAGATACTAACACTATCAACTATGACATCTCTGCACTCCTGCTCTTTTGATATGAAATGTAGCAGTGATTGTGACGCTGTGGTGCTGACTCTCAGCTATAATTATGTTATTGAGATTATTGATTCACTAATCAAAACAAATACCATGTTTATGACAAATACCACGGAAGTTCAAAACTACACAACCGATTTCCCAAAGGTTTAGTGGAAGGTCAGGGCATTACATTTTGAATCAAAAGCCTTTTAGGTATGCGTTTTCTGTCCGCCCTTCTCATTTGTCTTCTGCGCTCACGACTTGATTGTGTGGAAATGGACCCCAGTTCCCACAGCTTTAGAACACTGCTGCACAGCATAAAGATATGGTGATGGAGGAGTTGGTTTAGGTTGACCTTTAACTGATCATATGGTTTACTGCTGACGATCATGCTTAATGTCCTGATCAAGAAAGGTCTGACAGGTTGCAGCAGGGAGTATACCAAGGATCAGATGTCTGTGGGTCGGATTTGGCATCACATATTGAAATCGATGACTTAAAATGTATACAACTTTTCTCCATTTTCAGCGACTTTCACTAAAAATAGGTGACTATATATAGAAGTGGCTGCAATTCCTGCACTGTTAACGCACTCTCATTAACGCTGATACTCAGCGTTTCTACTGCATAGTCTGTGTTCCCCCATTATGCTGGAGTTTAGGACCAATATAGTGAGTCAGTGTTTCAATAAAATTATCAGCTCGTTAAACAACATGCAGAATAATATACTTAAGCCTGGAGCTTTGATTAGGATCCAGCACACGTAGATGTAGAAATCTGCAATATATCTGATATTCTTTGATGTTTGAGAACTTTTAAAAGAGAAAGGATCCTCTTCTTGTATTCATTTCCTCATCAGCTCTGTACCAAAAGGCCCTGCCTCAATAATGGCCTGATGATTACTTGACTGGTAGTAAATGACCTTGTGAATCCAGCCGTGTCCAGCTGGGTCTGACATGCTGCTTCAGCTGCTAACCACAGCTGCCCCATCACTGACCCTCAGACTGAACACACACCAGACTAATGTAGCTGTGAGCTCTCTGCAGTGTGAGCAAGTGGAGAAGGCCTTTGTGTTGATGAAGACGTTCTGTGAAGATGTGTTTGACTAAGGCAGATTTTAATGAATGTATGATTAGCCTGAGCTTTAATAACATTAAGTAACCTGCACCCAGCCTGATACCTTACATCAGTCATGATAAAGAATAATCTGGCATATTATTTTAAGGGTGCGCTGCAAGGGGGTTCTTGGTTTGAATCCCATTTCAGCCAGGGTCCTTCTACTGTATGTGGAGTTTGCATGTTCTCCCCATGGCTGCGTCAGTTCTGTCTAGGTTCAGTTCCTGCAGTCTAAAGACATGCAGACTGGGGTTTGTCTCTGCATGTCTGCCCTGCTATACACTGGCGACCTGCCCAGGGTGGACGCCACCTCTTGCCCAATGTCAGCTTGGCTTGGCTCAAGCCCCCCATAACCATAACACTACAGAGAAGGATGGATGGATCTAATTCTGAATGACTTATGGCTCAAAAAACACAGAAACAAAATCTCCAAACACTTCAGGAAACGTTTACCACAGGAAGGTCTGAGGACCCCACTGAAAAAGGTCTTTGTTGTATTGTTTGCCTTAAACCAACCATAGCGGAAATGAGTCCAGAGGAAAAACTAGACTTTCAGATGCATTATAGGGACAATATTGTTTCAGTTAGTAATGTGGTACGATACTACGATTTTTTTCAACTATTTCTCACCTTATCATTTGTTGTAACAATCAGCAGGTAGACTGTAGAAATATGGTGTACATTTCAACAAAGAAATCTATGTGTCGACACACACACAGCTCGATTCGGTTCAGGTATATTGCTTGATGACCCTGATTTAAATTATTGATGGGTCTGTTGTCTCTCTCAACATAACCTAAAGAGTCTTTTTAATTTAATTTTACACTTGAAAATGTAAATGAACATTTATATTCATAGTTTTAGTTCACAGTGTGTCTCTTAGAGCTACAGCACATCTTTAAAGTGACCGGAGTCAGTGTAACACAGATTTCTAAACTCTTACAAATCCATTTATCTGTTTTTCACTACTATGTCAGCTAGAATTAGCTCCCCCCACGACCCTTAAGGATAAGCAGAATGGCTAATGCATGGCTGGATGGATTTTTCGAAGTTGAGTTTCTGCATTAGACACATTTGAGCCATAAAGTACCTGAGGCTGAATCCATCACTGATCTGCAGCATGAGGCCTGTGCACACTTGTACCTCCTGAAGCTAGCATTATTCAACTTTTGCTCTAACCACAGCAATATTTAAAGCATCTGGAGGGGTTCATGGCCTCAAGTTGTCATCTTCCACTGTTGGCAGTTTCCTCTGTGTTCACTGGGATTACACTACATACCCTGCAGACCTCCACTGTATTACTACTGGCAACCTTGGCATCATTAATCCAGCGTGTTACAGGATTATATGATCCCAGTGACCATTGCATGACTTTAAGTGTAGCATTACATTCTAGGGCAGCACCTACCGTAGCCGGGGGGGGCATACAGATGTAGCTTTATTATAGCTAATCCAGAATGGAGGAGCTAGCTCTCTGGTAGCATGACTGCTTGCTGCAGTATCTTTTAATCTTCACAGTCGAGTCATGCTAACCAACAGTGAGCTTTTAAAAGTCGAATCATTCGAAAAAGAAGTAGACACCCTGAAGACACTGCAGTGTGTCTGTGTGTGTGTGGGTTGTTGGGTGTATAGACGTGGGGGGCGGTGAATTCCCTCCCGATGTGTTCATTACAAGCGCAGTACTGTGGTTTAATTAGCTTAATCCTCTTTTTGAGTTATTATGACCATAAATCATTGAACATACATGTAGGGAGGGATTAACGTAGCGTAGACACCGGGAGGAGCAGCTGTAGAATGCCTGCACAGCATCAATACACTTACACTGTCACACCGTGCACACCGGAGGCAATTAGAAACACCATTAAAGAGCAGTCTGTGAGGAGTACGCTGAATATGTGCTGCAGCTCACAGTTACATCTGCGATTGTATTCCTCTCTTCATACCCAAACAATTTCTCCGAGCTGCAAGGTTTATTCTCCGTTTTGAAAATGTTCAATTAGGGATGAGTTGTAACATTAATAGATGCATAGATTAATTCAGTAAAGACAGTCCCGAGGCAGAGCTGCTGTGAGTGTGAGCCAGGGTTTTCTGGCTCTCTGGCTGTTCTGTGTTCCAATCTCTTGGATCCGGTTGGATCTGTAAAAACAGTAGATAGCTGTATCCTCCTCGTTATTCAAGCTGCAGTCCAACAGAATATATTTAACCAGTTATTTGGCTCAGAATGGCAGAGATGATAAGCGGTTTTGGATGGAGTATAAAATTGTCTTTTTAAAAGTATTAGTTGCACTTAATGAAATCTTTGGGCGGTGCATGATCTCAGTGTGCGGGCAACTTTTTCCAAAGCTGCCAACAAACCTGATAAAATATTTGGATGTGCGTATGTTAGATTGTAGTTGCTAGGAATTAAATTAAACAGAGACGTGTTCAGGGTTAAATGGAAGCGTAGCACCTCTAGAACAAATTAAGTGTGGCAGTGTTGTGCAGTCAACAATTTAAGTTGTTCTATCCAAGGACCAAAACTACTCCACTGTGATAAATTTTGGTTTTGGTGTAGGTGCACTTGTAAAAGTGAAAGCATCAAAGCATCTTGACTGCCCCGTACTGGCTGGCTGCAGTAAAGGTTGTAAACCTCACCTCCTCCATGTTAGTGGATGGGACGTTGGCTAGCTACAAGTGATACTAAACCTACCTTCTTCTAGAAAGACAGCTCCCCCAACGTGACACCAAAGTGTCTCGAACTCGATAGACACCATCTCCTTCATGTTAGCTGATGGGACACTAAAAAGTAGACATCAAATAGATTTTTCTCTAAGATGGTTACTTGTCTTTTCGGTTGTTTTTATCAAACTGATATACAGCATGTTTAAGTGTTCATGTTTCTGGTAAGTTTTTTTTTTTATTAGTTATTTGATGCTATATAAAGGGGGTGAAACGTCATGACAGCTGAGACTGACTGACAATAGGTGGAGCGCATGCATCAGACGGACCTCTAGACTTCGGCTCTATCCCCCGATCGCTATTGAGCACTCCAAATGATTTCAGTGAAGCAAGATGGCATCGGTCTTATATGGGATATTTTGACTACATTTCCAGACAGTCGGAGGAAGTGGAGACGTGTCGTTCATCTCTTTATATACACCATGAGAGGAATCGATAGAAAGACTCTGTTGTGGATCTAACAAAACAGCATCACTCTCTCACTCATGCACATTCTAGGATGTTAGCTGGACTGTTCTTACACATGGTTTTTCCGAATTAATGTGAAGTATAATTATGAGAAGTGTAGTTCAGGGGTCACTTCAGCTTCAGTCTTGACTTTCTATGACCTCAACTTCTGACCTGACCCCATTCTCAGTATAGGTTCCACCACCCACCAAAGCTTCTTATGGAAAAAACCCACTGCAACCCCAGACCTACATGCACACACACACACACACACATATATACCTCTATACTCTACATACACTGAATCTAACCTCCAACATGCTCTCTCTCTCTCTCTCCTCTTGCTCATTCAGTTTGGGTTGCCAAGCAACTGCATCACACTCTTCCATAATTGGTTGGTGGATGGTGGATTGTCCATGCCTGTTAATCTCTCTCTCTCTCTCTCTCTCTCTCTCTCTCTCTCTCTCTCTCTCTCTCTCTCTCCCTCTCTCTCGCTCACCCACCCCCACCTCCCCCTCTTTCTCTCAGTTGCTAGGTGACTTTATCACGCATCCTTGCCTTGCCGTGCTATAATTGGCTGGCGTCATGGTTGCCGTGGCGTCAGGGCCGAGCTGGCCTTGCTTCATTCCACCAACACTATGTGTGTGTGCTTAGGGGGGGTCCTATTGAAGGAAGATGGGGTGCTCTGGCCAATTACAGAAGACGGGTGTGAAACGGCCGCCTGTCTGGCACCTGCGGCCCCCACTCATACCCCATATCACACACACACACACACACACACACACACAGACACACACACACACGCACACACACACACACAGGTTGAGTGTAGTATTTCTCCAACAGGCCCGCAGGATAAGCTGCCAAGTGGTTTGCTATTGTATGTAGAAAATATTGGTCCTGTATTCAGGCGGAGGACTCTGTGCCGTGTATAGGAGGATTCACACACATGAAGATACTAACCCTGAACATCCGACATGAATAATTTGTGGCTCTTTACAGAAAGTACAAATAATCTGTTGCAGAATCGCACATTTCACACACAGCTGTGCCAGAGGATTGTGGGCCTTTACAAAGATATGGAACTTCCCGTTATAATTTCAATGAGCGGTAAATATGTGTATTAGAAAGGCACGAGCGCAGAACTGTGCCAAGGGTCCTATTTGTCAATGTTAAAGAAAGAGAAAAAAAAAATCCTGGATGTGCCCCTTTGTCCACATCCCAGCAAAAAGTGAATGCGTTCTTTTTTCGCTCATGTCCCATCCTTCCACCAAGTTTGATGGAATTCTGTTCTGTAGTTTTTGCATTATCCTGCTGACAAACACAAACGGATGGGGATAAAAACATAACATTCATTAATTTCAACAAAATAATGAAGGTGAGTGTGAAATGACATGAATCACTGAATAAATCCTGAATTTTTCCCGTTAAGACCTAATGAAATACATCAGCATGCCATTATTATCAGTTGATATTATTTTTGATAATTACAATGGCATCGACGAGTGCGTGAATGTAATTTATTTTCGACTTTCTTAATTCTTACTGAAGTTAAGAGCTTGTTTTGTGTTTTTGTCAGTTGTTAATATAAATTTTCAATTGCTACTGTCACATTTAACAGGAAAGTTAATTGTTCTACTGTTATATAATGTGTTGAACGTCCATCCATCCTTCCCCTGGTTATGGTCACACTGAAAGTATGTTGTTTACTGTGGAGCCTCCCAAACACTTACCACCAGCAAGTTCCTCTATTTCATCCTGGGAGATCTGACACATGCTGGTAGATAAACTCTCTACAGTTTGTTATAGAGTTTCCCTCAAGGTTTCCACCAAGTCTGTGCTTTTCTTCTGAAGGGAGGCCACTTCACCTGGAGTGTGAACCTCCTGAGTTGGTTCTGTTTGATTTGAAGGAGCAGTAATTTAATAACCGGGTCTTTCTGAACTGACTCACACTTTTACTTCATCGCTCGGCCCATACGCGCCTTCGTTACTGCAGCTGATGCGTCTAATTGACAGTCAAGCTTCTAACCTTTTATAACAGCCCGTTATGCTTTTTTGTCAAAACCTGACACCTATGTTACCCACAATGCATCTCAATTGTGTCTGAATTTTCCACGTGATATGCTGATACCAGCTGATAAAGCCTCAAGCAGAGATGGGGAGCAGACGACGAGTGTTGTGAGCTCACTCGTGCAAATTTTCATTGAGATTCAAAACACATGCAAATGAAAAAATGCATGTAAATATCAATTATTTTTATTTTAAATGTTTAAACATGTAGTTTTCGGCACAAACTGACCTTGAAATATCTTTACGCATGCAAATAGTACCTGTGACCTGTGGAATAAAAATAAAAAAAATGGAATAACTCTAATGAAAAACAGGAAGAGGTTTGACTTCACTTTCCTAAACCCTGGAATCCTCTGTCGTCTGTCCAATACAGTCTCATCCACACACAGATCAGGAACTGTAGACGGGCTGGAAGAAGAAGGTCTGTTCCCAAATAATAGAGACAGAAACAAAACCCAAATCCCTGTTGTGGAAACCAGCAACCAACTGCACGAGATTTGACTGGAGGATTTGAATATGCAAATCCTGGAGAGCAGAGCCCGTGATGTGGAATTCATTTAGTCCCAGAACGAGCGTGTCACCCAGCAGACATTCTGTGTCTGCTGATGAAAGATGACTCCGTTCAAAGAGACGCAGGAACCAGGGGGGAAATACAGGGGAAGAGGGCATAATTCACAGCTGGATGTTCCTGTAGCACATCATCTTTTACTTGTCGTTGCATCACCTTGCTCTCAGAGCTGCACCTGTGAAGGTGTTTTCTATGTTCTGCTGGTCGGCTTCTTCTGGCATAATGATTAAATTAAAGTTCAGAAACCCATGTTCAGTCGTCCTGTTGGTGTGTGATGGAGAAATGTTTCACTGTGGTGTGACTGGGGATTTATGGGTGAACAGAGAGAAAAATAATGAAAAGTAGGATGCTGCATCTGTTGATATGACATGTTGTACATTTATCAGGAAATTTCCAAAAATGAAGTTTCATTCCTTCAACTAGTGCATCAAAAGGACTGAAAGGGCCTACTTAAAAATGCAGCAGAAATTATTTCACTTCATTAGTTGTTCAACTCTGCTATTTTCAGCTTATCTTAATTTCACTTTTCAATTAAAAGCAAGGGACAAAACTGTCAAATCATGTCAGTCATTTCAGCTGCGCTAACTGTTGAAAAATAATAAATTTCCCAAGAGATGGACAGATTTGACTCTGGATAAACATGTTTTTTTTAGACACGGAAAAGTCCACAAAGTCTATACAATTCTACGGATGATTTCCAGAGTTTGTCTGTCGCATATGAAGAATGCAGCAGGAGATTGTGAGGACCTTGGCAGAGAAAATAATTTTCATTGTGTCTTTTCATTGTGCAAATTCAAATGTTCCCCAATAACTGACACATGCTTTTCTGTTACGTCCTGATATGTTTCCTCCATGTTGGGAAATACTTTGTTATCACATTGGTTTAACTTTGATCTGTGTGTGTGTGTGTGTGTGTGTGTGTGTGACCGCATGCGTGTGTGTGTCTCATCCTACAAAGACTGGGGTGTGCTGTGATAGGAGTGAAGGGGCTGCTGGGACATCTGGTTAACTGACTGTAAGCTGCAGTATTAGTCCCCATTAAGAGTCATTAAGATCCCAATTATAGTTGCCACCCCCCAGTTCACACACACACACACACACAACTGAGTGGCACATGCTAGAGGTCAGAATCAGGTTTGGCTACTTTTTCCTCTTTAAATATTTTGAATATTTAAAAAATTAAATTACTTAGAGGAGATATATCATAAGGTTTACTTTCTTCTAGGATGATATCGTTTTTTGTGAATGTAAAAGTTCTGCAAAGGGAGATCTCTCCTCTCCTCCACAGAAAATACTCCTGTAAATGCCTCATCAGCAGTTCAAATGCTACTTCTTAAAGATTTTTAGAGGACAGGAGCTAAACCCAAGTGTTTCAGACAGTGGCTGAAAGGAGGAGCTGCAGCAATGGACAGTGTTTTCTGACCATAGGAGCATGTAAACCTTTTCAAGTACTAACACTAATTAAAATTAAGAACCTAAATATGAGCACAATATAAAAACAAATAACTGTTTAGTTATCATTGTAGTATCCTGTCAAAAAAGGCATCTTCATCTAAATGAAATCTCTGCTGCGTTGATTCAGAAAAAAGGGAGAAACCAGGCTCAACTTTTGAGGTCACATTCCTGTTAGATTAGTTTGTAACAGTGAAGTAGGGGATATTTGTACAATTTCAGTTACTTTCAAGGTGCATTGTGAAGGGAAAAAGTCTGAAGAGGCCACAACTCTGGCCGAACATTACTTTTACTTCAATTGTAAAGAATGCTATCTTCAAACAAACACATTTCTGCTTGTAGCCTTCATCTGGGTAGAGCTGGTTTTAATGTCATCAGATTACTCTGAAGCAAAAGTGAGAGTAAAGACCGTAAATGATTGGAGCTATATCAACTTTCCAGAATTGAAAAATGTGTGATATAATTTGCTGTTTGCCATGTTTTTGATAAGCTGTCAAACTGGACTATGCTTCATCTTCTGACTGGTGCATGTAGCAACACAGCCACACCAGTGCAGTCTCTTTATAAACCCAGTACCAGACCTCCTGCTTCAAAACACAACACAGTAAATAGGTGCAGAACCATAGATGTGCATTAAAAACTGCCTTTATTGCAGTATATAATCCAGAGATTGTATTGTATTGCTTATGGGTTATAGATCCAGTAAATTATTTGACTTAATTGATTCAAATAACTTTCCTATGACATATTGAAAGAGCTTGGTGACTCCAAGGTTCAATGTCACCCCATGAGGATGTTATTTAGATGATGAATGAATTGTTTTTGATCAGATTCTTATACCTACTCATCAACTTATTGATGATCAAAGTAGTATAGTATTATTTTTTGGGTGGTGTGTGATTTAATGGAAGTTTGCAGTTTCCTCTGCTGACCCGACACACACAAGCCTCTTTCAAACAGCCTGTTCAAGACAAAACTACTGCACCTTTATTCCACGTCATGTTCTGTATAAACAGTACAAACATGGGATGGTGGCACATTGTTGTTCCATGTTTGTGACCGGCAGTGGAAGTCGTCACAGAGCCAGATCGACGTCTGTGTAAAGCCAGGTCTGCGGGACAGACGCCAACGTACTTGTGTTACACGTCACACCTCTGATTCCTCAGCAGCAGCGTGCTATCTGATATCACACACTGCAGCGGCTTCACGCCAACTTCTTTTGTTCAATGTAAACAAGCTCAGGCGGCGTAACGAGGGGTCTTCTTAACGGCAGTGTAGCTGAATCGCTCTATAAAAGAGGCTACAGAGAAACACACTCCCATCCAGGCATTTACACAGTCAGACATCATCAAGTCCCATCTGAAGACAGGCTGCTCACTCACACACACACACACACACACACACACACACACACACACACACACACACACACACAGCTGGAAGGCTTTCTATCACAGAGAGATAACTACAGGCTGAGAACAATAGACCATCTCTTCTCCCATCTGGTGAACTGGGGGATGAAACTTCATTTACATTTCAGATCCTACCACCTCAGGGTGTGTGCGTATGTGCGTACATTGTGTGTGAGAAAGCGAGCAAGTATGTGTGTGTGTGTGTGTGTGTGTGTGTGGGCGGGGGAGGAGGGGGTTGGTGATGGAGGTGAACAAAATGAGATTCATTTCAGGGTGAATTTGGGATTATGAATTAACACGGCACAGAGCTGAAAGACTTCATTTACAGTTAATTGAGTGTATTGGCTCATTGAAATGGCTGTTGTGTTAAAACTGATCTGTCTGCCCGGCCCCTGGGCTGTGTGTGTGTGTGTGTGTGTGTGTGTGTGTGTGTGTGTGTGTGTGTGTGCGCGTGTGTGCGCGTGTGTGCGCGTGTGTGTGTGTTTGAAAAAAGCCAGGGGGTGCTAACCTATATTAGTGAACAGCTGTAGTTTGGAAGTGTGAAATTAGATGTAGAAATTTTAATAAAACGTGACGTCTCTCTCTCCCTCTCTTTCTCTCTCTCTCTCTCTCTCTCTCTCCCTCTCTTTCTCTCTCTCTCTCTCTCTCTCTCTCTCTCTCTCTCACTCTCTCTCTCTCTCTCTCTCTCTTTCTCTCTCTCTCTCTCTCTCAGGTGAGAAGCCCTACAAGTGCTCATGGGAGGGCTGCGAGTGGCGTTTTGCCCGCAGTGATGAATTGACACGACACTACCGCAAACACACCGGAGCGAAGCCATTCAAGTGCAACCACTGCGACAGGTAAACACACACGCAGGCGACAAAGCCAATGACAAACACGCGTTTTTATATTTGCAGGACATTGAAGCCTTTTGTGTGTGAAGGACGAGCTTTAAACTTGTGTTTTCCAATGTGCAGAACCAAACAAGCCTGAGTTGCCTTTGTTTCAAATACACCAATGTCGTACAGGCAGTTTTTTTTTATCTACATTAGGATTACAACAATTTCCAAGCAACATTTTGAAACAGTTGGAGAAGCACATGTGTCAATATAAAAATATTGGCAGCTGAATCCATTCACCTGCTTGGTGTCTGATGTTGTACACGCTGGCTCAGTCATTAATGTTATTAGAACACCTGTTCTGTTTCTACTATTACGAGTCAGAACGTTCCGGAGTAAAAACGACACATTAAGTTGATTGTTTCATTCAATTAAATAATTTTATAATCTTAAAAATCTGTGAAAAGTGTGAATGATAGGAACAGGGGCACTTCAGGGGCCAATTTCGATTTCAGCTAGGGCCAGTGCCCACCTGGCTTCTGCCCCCGATTTATGCTCAACGTGAGATACCATATAGAAATGGACAGAGCCCATATACAAGCCTGCACATCTTCTGAAAACGTTCGGATAGAGACGAAAAAGATGGAAAGCAGCAGTACCATCGTAAATCATGGGGGGCAGTGCAGACAATAGTTTAAGCGAGACAATCTCAGCAATGACAAAACTTTTTGAGGAGAGACTTTGTGGACGAATTGAAACTACAGACGTGTACATGAGGTTACTTCGCCCCTGCACAGGCACCAAAAATCGCTTTTGCCTTTTTCTTAAGAGGAACGATTTCACAACCTCCTCCATCGTTGACATGTTTGTTGTTGTCAGAGACTCGACTCTGGCCGGCCCTCTAATGGACATATTGCTGAACAACCAGGCCAACGTCATTGATGCATGGAAGTATGTGGGTAGTGAAGATTACATTGTTTAAAATTATCTCTTGTATCTCTCAGCCGCGACAAAGGAAGAAATATATGACTTTATAATCGCCTAATCTGACACAGTGAACATTTCAAAAATAATTAATGATCAAACTGATAAAACAACAACAGACAGGCTTTTCTTTGCATAACTCTTCCTTGTTTCCCATCAGAGCGATAATAAAAAACATTCGGCAACAGTACCACAGGATAACAAATATATATTTTTCTTTAAAATGCCTTGGTGCATTGTGTGGAACTACATCCAACACAGCAGGGAGTCACAGAGAGACTCTGACAGATGATAAATAAAACAACATTTTTCATTCAGCCTGGCTCCACATGCATCTCACGTGGCATTCACAGACAACGCAATTATGTACCACACATTTCACATCTCTTTTCTTATGCAGGAATCAAATCCATTAAATAAACAGTTTAAAGACAAATGGCTCATTGTGAAGTTTAGAAGAGACGTGAGGAGCTTTTTGAAATACCGTGTACAGGAGGGGTTCAGGTGAGTTTATCTGTCGGGATGATTAACGTCCAGACTCTAGCTTATTATGTAGGTAGTCAATTTAATGATAAGGAAAGTTATTATCTTTAAAAGAACTTGGTTTTGACTGCATTGACATTATGTGGCAGACATGGGAATACATGTGAGACCAACATTATTTAGTTTCTATTCACAAATGGAAACATTTTAAGCTTTCAAGTTCTGTTAGCTGGTCAGTGGTGGACAATTTTGGTCGAAGTATTTCGCACAGATTTACGTTTGATATAGTTTTAACTAGAGATGTTCTCATAGCATCATTAAAAATGCCTCCAATACTGTCGAAATACAGAGTCGGGCATCAGCAACCATGTGAATCTGACTCTCTCTCTCTATATATGTGTGTGTGTATATATATATATCTGTGTGTATATATACATACATAGTTGTTTTTTTCTTAAATGGACCAAGTCCAGGTATCAGAATCGGTATCAGGAAAAATGCTATAGAAACATCTCTTGTTGAGATCTGGGTGGAAAACAAAGGTAGAGAGAGGATGAGACGTTGTGTCTTTCAAACTTTATCTCCCTGTGGACAAAGGCCAGTGAGTCTGGAGACAATCACATCGTCTCTGTCTGCTCAGTGTTTTGTCCTCAAGGTGTGTGTGTGTCTTTGTTTGTTTGTGTGTGTGTGTGTGTGTGTGTGTGTGTGTGTGTGTGTGTGTGTGTGTGTGTGTGTGTGTGTGCGTGCGCGCCCGCCCGCTTACTCATTCCCCTGTACTGGCAGTTAAAAGGATTCTGGCTATTGGCAGACTGGTCGCAGCTAATTGAGTGGCACCAGATGCCAGCTCCACTTTAATATACACTGTGTGTGTGTGTGTGTGTGTGTGTGTGTGTGTGTGTGTGTGTGTGTGTGTGTTCCTGCACTACCTATCTGAACCACACACATGAACACTTTTGCCCTAGAGACAGTGTAATTGGCTGTTGTAGGTTCCCTCTAGTTTGGGTTTTAGACATTAAACCCTCCAGAAACCTGCTGGAAGCTTCTAATCCTGGCTGAGAGCTGGGACTGTATTAGCTCCTTTCTGGCACACACACACAGGCACACACACACACACACACACACACACGTATATATGCACAGTATGTAAAAACACGACACACGCCAGTACAGAGAATGGAAGCACATTTAGATCCAAAGTCATATTGACTCACACAAACATTTAAACGCTCAGATGTAACAACAACACTTGAATAAACAACACTGACGTCAACTTCAAAGACTGCATGAGAGTGAGAGAAGTTATTTTGGGTGACAGACATTTCTGTATCAGTAAACCACGGTGTAAAAAGATGGATGACATGACAGCTCCCTAAAAGTGGGCCCCTGGTGGCTCATAAACCCTGCCCGCTCCATGTAAGTGGATGGGGACACTGGCCATACTAAAAACATTTAATCACATGTTGAATGATTTTTTTCCCAAAGATTGTTCAGGTGTTTAGGTTTCTGATAAATTTGGTCTTAATTAGTTATTTGATGCCATAAAAGTAAAATGTCCTGATTGACAACTGAGATTGACTCAGCACGAAGGGACCTCCATACTGCAGCTCCACTACCTGATCACTAACGTACAGACTCTGGCTCCAAATAACGTCCCCAACACAAGATTTTTGGACAGTGTGAGGAAGTAGAGAAGCATCGTCTCTCATGGCTGACAGGTGGAGCTCTTCATGTCTTTGGATTGACATGAAAATCTCCTGATTGAATCCACACTGCAAAGAATGAACATGTGTGTTAGAAAAGTATAGAGAGGGAAGTGAACTACATCTCCCAAGGGGCATTTCAGAAAGAAACATCCAATCAGCATCAAAAATGGCAATCTGAAGCTAACACTATAGGTCTGACAGGTTTGATTTGGAGGTTGTATCCTCTATAGCAGTGATTCTCAACTGGTGGGTCCGACTTTTGGGTCGCGGACCCGTTTTCTGTGGGTCGCGGGCCCTTGCCTGGGCAAAAAGAAATGTTAAGAAAAGAATCCTGTGCTTTTATTTTGAAGGGTATTTTTTTATGCAGCGGAGTGCCGTCTATTCACTCTCCTTAACAGTATTTGTAAAGGAGTGTGAATAGGATCAGTTTTGTTGGTTGTCGTAGATTCAGTGAGTGAGTATTCTCAGCTAAAGCTACATAATTTGGGTCTTTTTGAAACTACTTTTCAGTAGGTGGACTTTTTTATTTTCAAGTTTGTGCATGAAAGCACTGTTGAGTCTGTTTAAAAAAGGCTGAAGTTACTGAATTGTTATGTATGTTGTATTACCTTGTGTCCTTAAGATACACGTTTTGGTTTTTAATTAAAATGCAGCTAATTGAGTGTAAAAGGGAATATTTCCCTCTCTAGCATCGCTACCTGCTGGTCGTTTTGGTTTATCCTAAAAAATGTTTTTGTGTGTTGGTATACTGTGATATGCTTTACTATCTCAGGTTCAAACTGCACCATCTTGAATTTGAGAAGTTGAAAATTGTCCTCGATTTGGGTCGTGGCTTGTCATTAAGGGGTGATGGTGGGTCCCGAAGCCAGAACAGTTGAGAATCCACTGCTCTATAGCAATGGCCGCTGAGGCTCATGGGTACTGTTGTATTCAGAGCGAGTGGCCACACTTACCTGATTTCAATGTACTGTACAACTTATTTTAAAGTCAAGCTACTGTACATGGGCTTTGTTTCAGTTTCCTTCGATGATTTATACAATCTGTTAGCTCGGATTCAAAGCTTTAAAAAGCGGTTGACTTCACACCTAACACACATTCTACCAAAGATGTGGATTCTTTATTTAACTTATATATATATATATATATATATAATTATATAATATTTATTTAAATGTATTTATTTATTTTTCTTTCTCTGCCAAGTGTTCTACTTGAGCGGAGAAGAACACGTTATTACTTTTAGATCAAAATCATAGAAAAAAAAAAAAGGTAGATGGAAGTGTGCTTAACACAACCAGAAAACAAGTTTTTTACAGTAGCACAAACAAACACATGCACACACACACACACACATCTGTGGTGGGCGGAGTTCAACAAATATTAACATGAGAATGGCAAAAAAGTGGCAACCATGAGAGGTTAACATTAGATAGACTGTTCAATCTGACAGTATTTCTCTTGGGGAAACACACACACACACACACCAGTCTGTCATTAATCCTGCCTAATCAAGCGGGGACCCCCTGATGTTCCCATGGAGCTGGAAGGAGGAGAAGGACAAAAAAAGAAGTGAAGAGGAAAAAGGAGAGTTTAGAGGAGAGGAGGAGGAGGAGAACGGGAAGGAGGAGTGTGTGTGTGTGTTTAGTGGGAGATGGGCGGTGGGTTGGGGTGCGGGGGGGGGGGGGGGGGGGGGGCGTTACCAGCTGGTCTGGCTGCTCCGCCCTCCAACAGTGACACAGTAACTGGCATGGCCATCTGTCCAGCAACACACACACACACACACACACAGATTGGTGAACGTGCAGGAACCACATGGCCAGCTGAGAGCTGAGGGGAAACACTCGGCTCCAGCACAACAGTGCAAAGTTCAACTGTTCACCATGTTGAATTTAAGAAATTGAACATATCGTTGCCCAAGAGAAACCAAACCGAGCTCAACCCAGCTATTCACTTATGTTGGATCTAAAGAGCGACATGAAGAGAATGAATCACATGGAAAGCAGGAGAGAGGCAGCGGATTCTACTGCAGCGTGACAAACTTTCTATTGTGCCTCTGAGTGTTTGGGCTCCGTCTGCTTGTATCTGGATACAACAACAGCCTGTCTAAATGCACACGCACTCACAAACACAAAGAGTAGCCTCTGCTAATTAATAATGAATCAAGCCTCTGGCGAGTTGAATTTCTAATTTATCTCCTCCACATTTTGTTTTGCCTCTTCTTTAGTCATATCATTCATGATTAATCTTATTGTGCGTGTTCGGCTTTAATGTCTTCACGCTGGTGTAATTAAATTGAAATACTTCATTATGAAGACATGACATGACATAGTGAGTCTTATATTATGCATCAGCAGCACCTGGTTTTTATGTCTTATCTCCTACCAGGTGCAGTCGTTGCAGAGTTAAATGGCCCAGCATCAGACAGCGCTGCCAGCCCGTCTGCATTAGTGTCCGTGTTCACAATACATATCTAATTAGTTTCAACAGTAGTATTTTACTCTGAGCTGGAGGAGTGACTGCAGTGCTATGGAGCTCTGGCTGTGATTCATGGAGGTGTTTTACTTGTATTTAGAAAGTCACTGAGCCAGAATTGGCCTGTGTTTGTCTTTGCATGTCTGGTTCCATACATAGTCTTACAAGTCTTACAAATTACGGTGTCTACTGACTATGGTGAGGTTTGCAGACCAGTGAGTTCCTGCTGTCCTGAACTTTAGGCTTAAAACCAAAAGTTTTGGCCCCCCCCCCACACTCAGAAATTCTCGTCCCCTAGTTGTACAAAGCATTGAGTCAATTGGTAGTATTAAGACATTAGAAACGCACTCCTTCTATAAGCACTTTGTCCCTAAATGTGAGATAAGCCCACGTAGCTTTTATTCCTTTCTTTAGTTTTTGTTCTTTAATGTTCAAGAAAGTATGGTTTCAAACATAGACTGTACATAAAAATGTAGACATGGACTCCAGGTGCGGAAAGTGAAGCCAATGCAAAAGTGCCTGAACCGGTATTCTCTCAAATGATGGCGACAGGACTTGTTGTCTTTGAGAAAATTACGTCTCAGTTGATTTATAATGTCACTAAACATTTTTTCCTTAGGGGTATATAGTCTCAAATTTCAAATCATTTTCAATACGGCATGTAGATCATTTCGTAAATTATGTGTGCACTGTGTGATTGACAGCTTGTATCATCAGGCTCCACCTGCCACTCCTCCAAATATGGTTACTTCCGGTTTCAAAAACCGAGATGGCGCCAGATAAAATGCCAAACTTGTGGCTTCAAAATGACAAAAAGACAGTTCACAAACCAATGGGTTCCCAAGTTGGTTTCAAAAGAACTTTATAAATAAAGTTTAGTTACTTTCTCACATTAGATTGTCCATTGGTCATGTTCAGTTAATTATAAGCTACAGAAGCATCTATGGCAGCTACGTTTTTTAAGGAAGTATTAACTCTGTCAATTCTTGATCAATCAATTTGACATATTACCAAATGTTGGACAGTTCGTCACTGAAGGGTAGTCCCAGCAAATACACAGTGTTTCAATGGGTGTAGTGGTGTGGAGCATTTCCAGCAAATACACACAGACGATGTTCAACGTAGCGGGCTGGAAGTGTGGAGCATTTCCAACAAATACACATTGCCAGTGGGAGGTTCAAGGGGCCTGGGATTATGGAGGGTTCCCAAGAAATACACAGAGCCAGTGGGGATTTAAAGGGGGCAGGGAGTGTGGCACACTTACAGCTAATACACAGAGCCCGAGGCACTCATCAGCAACACTTGCCAACCTGACATATTATGGTTATTTAGTGAAAATCTCCAGTAAAACGGGATTTATCGTGCCTTTGTACACATCTTTACATTGTCAGTTGTATAAATGTACATTTATTTACATTCACATGTATGTATTTTCATGGCTTTTAGTTTTCCGTTTCTGCCGCAAAACAATTCAGTTTCTACATATTAATACAGTTTTGTCTTTATGTTTTCTCATTTCATATATTTTTTCATATGTACTTAGGACTTAGAATGTTACATACTTTGGATGTAACATTAATATTTCTGGCACGATTTCTTTGTTTCTCCCTGTAGGTGTTTCTCCCGGTCGGACCACCTGGCCCTGCACATGAAGAGGCACATCTGAGGGTGAACAGAAAATGAGCGGGAGAGAGGAAGAAGTAGGGGGAGGAAGAAGAGGAGGAGGAGGAGAGTTCAGAGGAGAGAGGGATGGGCAGTCGAGCCGACCGCCCACCTCATTCACCCCATCCAAAAAAAACATGTCGGCATCCATCTGAGATGGCCGAAGAGATCAAACGGCCCGTCGGCCTTTTCCATCGAAGAAGATGAGGGTGACTGGAGGAAAACGAGGAGTAGCTAGATTGTTGTTTTTCTTAAAAATTACACACTCACACACTTGCAATAGAAAACAGTTCACACACCTGTCTTGAATGCATCATCCTGGTGACCTCGAGCCGCAGTCATGTGGCTCTGGGGGATTGGACACTGCCAAATCAACATATACTCGCTTGCCGTAAACATAAAGCCACCTTTTTTCTTTCTCTGTATTCAGTGTTTTTTAACCCATAAAATCACTTTGGGTGAGGAGTTAGTTCAGTGGGTAAACTTTAAATATCCGTATAGTCAGTTGTTTGTGCTTTAGCAGCTTCTGAAATCAAATACTCAACTTTTTTTCCTTTGTTTTTTACTGTTTTTCATACACGGACTTTAAGAAACCATCATCTGCTGCAGTCAGCTTCAGTAATCTATGTGAGGAAAACAACAAAGCCAAATGTGCAGGAGAGAGACTTTACAGATTGACTTCTAGCATGGCTGACAATCGAACCCAGGGCTCGGACGCTGGGTGTTTTGGTGAACCCATGGGGCTTCGGTCAGCGGGCGCTACTGCAACTCTCAGGCTCTCCTTCAGCGGGTGTTTGCATCTCACCCTCACCGAGACGCCTGCCGCCTCCGCAGGCTACCTGACAGAAATGCGCAGCGACACTTTCTTCCCTTTTTTTCTACTAAGAGGACAATAATTCTTCTTGTTGTTATTACAAAGAATGATACTTTGTTCTTTTCTCTTTCGGAGAAAATGTCTTAAAACTCACTGAATTGTTGTTAGAGAGAAAAAAAAACTGAGAATCTAAGATGACTTCAACAGAATGTGTGGGATGAGAAGGAGAACTTTGTTGGTCTTCTAATCCCCATGTGCACTGACTCTGCCTCTGCGGCCTGTAAGCAACCAGAGGATGAACGAAAACCAGAATCACGCGACCCTCGGAAAATGGATTTGTATTTTTATTTTGGACTAAAATCAAAGAGGAGAGCAGAAGTGTCTTCGGTTTGTTGTGCTACTCTTTCTGCTCAACGATTCACGAAAGCTGAAAAACACAACCTTGTCCTGACCCTCCGTGGAATCACACACCACCGGAGTCAGACTCGCTGAAAACTGGAATCTTGTTTGTGTTGTTTTTTTGGTTGGGTGGGGGGGGGGTTTCGTTGATTCTGAAAGTCATCCTGGAGCGCTTTCAAAGAATCTAAGATCTCATCTCACTGGCCGCACTTGAAGGCCAGAGATGAGGCCGCAGTGCTGCTGTTTCACGTGGGACGGAAGACGCCAACCAACCTCCAGGTGTTGGAACCGAACAGACGCGGTCACACCGGCCCACCGGTCCAATTTGCCTGTTTCGTATCCATTGACTGCACTGACTTTTTTTTCAATGTTATCTGTGCTTTTTTTTTCTACAGCGAAAAATATGGAAAAAAATAAGAAACACGATGGAAAAAAAATCATAAAAAGGTTTGAAAAAATACACTACAAAAACAATGCTGTCTCGCTCTACACTTTGCATACAGAACAAACACACATACTCCGTCCGCACACACACTCACACACACACACACACACACACACACACACACTCACACTGCAGTTTCTTTGCTCATGGCTCTTCTCGAGATAAGACTAATAAGATTTAGGAAAATAGTTATTAAACTAATGAACGGAGTTGGAAAACAAAACACTGCATGGCAGGCTTTATTGCAAATGCACACACACCAGCTCATGACGACACACACACACATGCACACTCTTCCTGGAATTATATGTTCTGCTCCCAAATCTTTTTTCACAGTAGGAATTTAGCGACTGTTGTTTAGTAGAAGAGTATCTTAGCTCTCAGCTGGAGGTAACAAACGATTTCAAATCCTTTGAAGTGAGAAATCTGCTTGTTCCCAGTTCCAACAATCACCCACATATCCTCCGCCACAGTTTGTGCCTCTCATTTAATCAGCGTTTTTACCTCCAACTCTGGTTACGTCGTTGGTTACGATTGAGCGCATGAGCCACTTTTTTCAGCAAAGAATATATCAGAGTGAAACAACTGCAGCAGGTCTTTACGCCAAATTTGTTGGCATTTCACATCCACATTCTTGTCATGGAAAGTCTTGGAAAAAATAACGAAATTGATTTCAGACAAAGTGTCTTCAGGATCACAAACATTGCAAATTTTAAACATAGACTGTAAATAAAGATGGACGACATGTCTTCACTTCCTCCGACTGTCCAGATACGAAGCCAAAATATCCCAGAAACGAATGCTGCCATCTTGCGTCCGATACACGCACCAATTACGAGTCAGTCTCAGCTGTCAAACGATTCACCCTGTTTTTCAATAACTAATTAGACTGGTCGCTCTGGGAGCACATACCTCCTCCCAGGCTAATGCCCTAACTCTCCATGTCAAAACAGTGTTTCCCATTAATTATCTAGACTGTCATATTCTAATTTGTCCCGCCACAGTTCACGTCTACCCCCCGTTACTGTCATGAATTAAACTAATTGATAATTAATTATTTTTATGGAAAACCTAACCTCATAAAGAAGGAGATTAAGACCAAACTTATTGGAAACGTGAACACTTCAATGTGATGACAACAACATAAAATTACTGAAAATATCTTTGAGAAAAATGTATTTGGTGTGTACTTTGACTTTTCAGTTTGGTCCATGTCCCGTCCATCAACATGGAGGATGTTAGTTAGTCGTCCTTGTTGTTTATACAGTCTATGATTTTACACTTTTCTACTTATCAACACACAAAGAAGCATAGCAAAGTGCTTAATAAGGGAGGGAAGAAGCTAGCGTGAGGCTAACTAATGCGGAGCTCTTGGAGAATCATGATCATGTCTTCACATTTATGCTTTGCTGAAAATAGTGCCTAATTTCTGTGAATTTCCTGAATGCAAATTAAATAACATCAAAATCTCAAAGGTAGAAGATAAAACATGAGAGGTTGAAACTGGTGCGAGCACATATCCACACAACCTGCTTCCTTTGATCAGTGGTTGCGCGGAAAGAAATAAACCTGCCTCGCAATCAGGGCATTACTGACAACCAACATCAGCAGTAACACTGACACTGCTGGTCCATCCGCCCACCACCACCTGCAGGCCCTGTAGCGCATGCAAACAGTCTAATGCTCGCTGCTGCTGCTGCTGCTGACTGGTGTAGGCTGGGTGAGGGTGCAAGGTTCCTGAAGCTGGCAGGAGATTTCACATCCCGTCGTGCCCGGTCGCCGTGCCAGTTGGCCTTGCCAGTCCTCATTAGGTGAAACAGTGAAAACATTCCCCTTCAGGGGGGGTTTATGGTGCAGCTTCGAACAATCGATACCAAAAACCTCCAGCACGGAACTGCCCTTTAGCCTACGGGCAGAATCTCCCCAGTCAGGAGAGATCAGCGGGGAACCGCCTCCGTATGAGGCCTCTGTATCCAGCGGCAGCTTTCTCTACTAACTGTCTTTCTGCTAAATATGACACAAATCAACCCACGTATGAGATGAATCCAGTGTTTCATGTTTGATTTCATTTCATTTTTACTGTTTGTTTTTTCAGTGAAAAATTCTGTATCGATGGTTGTTTTCTTCAGCTCGGAAGATGCAAGGTCACGCCAAAATGTTGAGACATGCAGAGGGATGTAGAAGGACGTACAATCACAGAGGGATGGGGATCGTAGCACTTTTGATGGAATGAATGTGTATTTGTGTGTGTGTGTGTGTGTGTGTGTGTGTGTGTCCCATTAGGCAAACTGTGAGGGAAGCAGTGATTAAGCAAAATGGTTGATACCAGATTTCTCTTTCTTTTTAACTGTGCAACCACGTGGGAGAAATGTTGGGAAATGCTTTTAATCAAAGCAATGGCCTACAATGTGTCCATGAGGTTTTTTGCTCTGACCGTTCATTCATTGATGTATTTATACAAGTCATGGAGCCCGATGACTTAAGTCAAAGAGATGCAAACTTGCACTTAATATTGAAGCACGTTAAAATCAGACAGATTAATTAAAATAACTATTTTCTTTTTTTCCTGCCCCCAAATCTCAGGATTTGTTAGTAATTGTTCTCATTGTTAAAAAACGAATGAAGTAATAATAATGGGAGTATCCAAATGTAAATCAGATCTTAAAAAATCTCATCTGCTGCCCTGTAGTTTGATCATTTCATTAACAAAGGAAGTCAGATGCAAAATCAGCAAGTCATTTGCATTTTGTACTCGTTTCCCCCGACACTTTGTAAAACCTGACGCGTCCTCTAAGCTGCTAATATCCCAAGAGAACCTGATGTACAGACGAGAGTGGATCAGTGTCATCTTGCAGCTGGAAACAAACGTTTGCCTGCTCACTAAATTACAATTAAAGTTAGAAAATTGCTTGAATTGATCTTCTCCTTTTTTTAAATTGACATATTTTTAGTTGAAAAAACAATAAATTGTGAATAAAATGAGCCTTAAGTAGAGTTTAAAAGAAAGTGAGACTTTCAGCACATTTCCGCAAAACAAATGTCCCCCAAAACTATGTAAACGTACCAGATTGTTGATTTCATTCACAGGTTTAAAGCATAAATCTAATGCTACGTTGAAATCGTGTTCCTGCCCAGATTGAAGCGACTAGTAGTTTCTCTCCTCTTTAATTAAAATCCCTCTCGACATGTGGCAGATCTCAAAGTCACTTTCGATATGAACTCACATTTCGTTCCCTCCGTGTCTCTCGGCCTGTTGAAGCAGATTTTCTGTCCCTGTGTTTTGCTCAGGGGTCTCCTGTCGTCTCTCAGGCTGCTCCGGGGCCAGTTAGCGGCCATCCCACCGCTCTGATTAGCATGAAGCACTTCCAGGTCCTGTTCTCTGGATGCAGTTCAGCTAATGAGTTATCGCTCTGGGTCACAGGGAAACTCAGTGGTCTGGGAAAAAAAAAACAGTGACCTTGAGCCAGGTCTGTACCTAGAAATTGATGCAGGAGAAACAGAATATCCCGTTGCAAATTCATTATGATGAACAAAAGGATTTCAGAAATAATTTTGCCGTGTGCAAATCTTTAAATCAGCCCTTGGTTTTTATTCATGTATTGCAGATTCAATAAATTACGATTTATCTGCAAAGTCCCATCAGATATTTAATCTTGAATTCCCGACCCTCCATCATCCTCCACAGTTGAAGTGCCATCCGTGTTTTCCTCCATCCTGACCCCCATCGCTCCCTCTCTGTCCACAGCAGTTGTCCATGCACTATAAGCTGCAGGAATGCTGAATGCACACTTTACACATTTTGCCCAAAGATTTGCATATTTGCAAGTTAACTGCTGTGAATGTAGTGGATATAGAAGGAACGAGCAGAGAGGCAGAGACCCAGAAAATTAGCGACGGATGGAAGGTGGAAGGAGAGGGATTGTTTTTTTTCCCGTTTTTTTTCTTACACACTCCCATTAAATCTTAATTACCGGTTTGCTCCGAACCTTCATGCTTCGTATCATTCTCGTTCTCGGGTCCACTGTCAGCTGGAGCCAAACTCATTGTTCACAAATGTAAAATAATGTTCTCATGGTCTTATAGGGTGCCCGCTATAGTGGCCCTAGCAGCTTAAGCAGGAGTGAAGTAGCTTTAGTTAAAGTTAGTTTCTTAGCACGCTGCAAATAGCACTAATCAAGTCTCATATTTCAGAGTAAAAGGTGGACTGCAGATTTTGGGAACCAAGGTTTTATCACATGACTTCATCATCCCCATGCATCAAATGGTCATCAATTGGGACTAAAGGTGTTATGACACTGGTGGATTTTTCCAAATCTGGGAATGATTCATTTAATAGCTTGATAAAAAATAACTAAAAAAAAAAATCTAAAATCTTCAGATGAATTGATAGGATTGCTTTGCAGCCAGAGAGCAATTTGTACCCAACAAGGCTGAACTTCACAACGTCACAATAACCAGAAGCCGAGAAATGCTTCTTTGACCAAATTTCTCATATATACAAGATGATTCCCCCTCAAACCCAGTGTGAAACAGCCTTTAGACGTCCTCCTTCTTTGACCACAGGCAGTTGTTTGGGCATCGTCCTTTGAGGAACCTGGCTCCAGTTTCCACAGTTCTCCACCATATCCACCCCGAAGTAGGATTGTTACTTCTGGCAGCTTTTGTAAATAGCGTGAGATCTTACGGACCGCTCTGTGTGAAATTATCCAGCACCGTCTCAGACATTTCACCATTTCTATAGGTCTACTTTAGTTCTCGCAAACATTGCACTACATGATCATACTTAGCTTTTGCACTCACCACATCCGGGCACAGCTAGCATAGTCTGTTGGAGCACTCAGAGATCCACTTAACATTTGTTACACACGTCCAGGATGCACTTTGCCACCAAGAACCATTTACAATGGGTCCACTCGCAATAGATCCGACTGAGATATCATAACCTTCCAGTGCAATGCCTTTTTCATCACCGTCAGTCTGGGGGATACTTTACACTCAGTCCAGCTGTGACTTGGTTGAACTTTCTTGGTATCACTCGCATCCCGGAGTGTCTGTCTGTCTGTCTGTCTGTAATACTGTGTCTGTCCAGGCTTGATGTGTCAGTATATAAGAGATTCACAGATCCTTTAGCCCTCCCGTTGTGTCTGTCTGTTCTTACCCACCTCACCCTACCCCTCTCCAACTGGAGCCACAACCGTCAGAGCCCTCAGGGGCCCAGCTCACTGATAGTCCTCAGATATCCAGCTCTACTTCTCAAGAGCTATGCAGCTTGGGAGCAGTTCTTTGGTGAAACTGCAATAACTTTTCCAGCTAAATGTCCTCGGTCAGTTTGTTCAACTTCAGTCGACCCCGTCCTTGTAGGTGCTTTTCCATCTCAGTTCGTCTCTGATGCCTGACGCTTTCTCGTTAAGTTCTTGTAGATTTTTTGGAGTTTGGCCCATTGGTTTATCTTTATCTCTCTGTATGTGGATGAGGATTGGTACCAAACAATTCTGTTTGTCTTTTGAATACACAGTAGCTCCATCCTCCAACAGATTACAGCATCATATCAATCTTGGCCAATTACAAAGATAAAACTGACTAATGGAATCTGTCCTAATTTGATCAGGTGATTAAATTGTGATCTGTTCCTGTGCAACAACACAAACAATTCTAAATTCATAAACTGTTCATACTTGTTTACTTTCATACTTTTGTCCATTAACAACAAGTCACTGCTCTCCAGCTGTTTTTTTAGGACACAGGAAAAGATTAAATATTTTCTCTGGTGCCAAACAGAAGTTGTAGTTATTGTTGATCAAAATAGAGGTTTTAAGATGATAAATTTAATTTTAAAAAGTTTTAAATTTGAGGTTCATGCATGATGTTTGTCTTGCCGAAATGGATGATGCTGTGAAACTGTATTAAATGGGAAAACCTCTGCACGTAACATATTATCATAACCAACAAGAATAAGAGACAAAAGTGATGAAAAAGATTCACGAGATTTTATGTACATAGACAGAAATTCTTACTTCTCCAATAAAAGATTTAACACAAAATAAGGTTAAACACAGAAACTTGCAGAAGGTTTGTTAAGTTCTTTCAGTCATTTAGCTTTAAAGCAATAAACATCGGCCTCCACATCGACTCAAACTGAAATCTGGAGACACAGAATGGATTTTGGTGCCAATTCTCATCCTAACGTATTGTAAAATTGACCAATCCACAGATGTCATGTGGTGAAAGCTGGTATTTAAGCCCCTTCATATCCAGTGTGTGTCCATAGTCTGTTAAAGAACCACAACTGTGTGTTTTCTGGGATGAATAAGACAAAAGTGAAGAAGATGGCAGACGTGTTTTCACCATCTCGACATCTCCGGGGCTCTGTAACCCTGACACCTCTCATATCAACCTGGGATCACTCTCACCCGCCGTCCTCTCCTCTGTCACTGTCACATCTGTTGAGTGTTTTTCTTTTCTTTTTTTTTTCATTTTGAGTTCTCTTACGATGTTTTCCTGTACAAAGTGTTTAAAATATTATTTGTATTATATGATGTTAGTATGGTAATGTTCTTTATTAAGGAAGAAGAAAAATTTATTTTTGTTACTGGTCTGTTTCATAATTCTTTTCTAAATTGGTATTGTAAGATATCTATGCAAGAACTGTTAAGTGGAGCATTTTTATTTAAGAATGTAATATGTGTAATAAATGGTAGAATCTGGATGTGGGTCCCTTGTGTTTATTTGTAAAAAAAGCTTTTCAAAATCCTTAACACACCTAAAATCTCCAAACTCATGACTCATGAAACACTTTTACTTGATGCAGGATTTTCTTCAGCCATTTTCAAACATGGCAAAATTCCCAGACAATTGGGCCCAGACTTTCTCCGGAGTTTGCTTTTCACATATAAAGAACGCAGCAGACAAGTGGGCTCCCAGTAAACATTATCCAGAGTTTAGTCCTAATTGATCATTTCAGTATTTTTCTCGATACATTTTTTATTCGATCAATAAAAAAAACAACCACAGACAATCGCACTAAACAACATGCCCATCAGATTTTGTTTCTGCCAAAGGTGACATCTTAATATATGGTTTGTTTTGCAGAGCCAACATCATTTATTCACCACAGTAAACAATTAACCTTGGAGATGTTACATTTAATGTAGTCAAATCACATGTGGAGCAGCTGTAATAGAAATTAAATAAATGTATATTTCCCTTCACTTTCTGATCCATTTAAAGTTTGCTTCTATTCATTCCACTTGCATCCCTTCACTTTCAATGAAGCTGGCAGAAAACTCCCACTATAACCTTCCAAATGACTGAAATCACCCCTGTATGGACACCCAGACGATTAAATTATGAGCAACATGACGGCACATTATTCCTTGTTAACAGCCATTTAAAGCAGATGGAAACACCCTGTCTGGCCATTGGCAAGAGCACAGACGTATGGCGCAGAGAGCCGCCGCCACATAACCACCACAGAACGGCTCATATTCTCAACACCGGTGGTAATTTAAGTCTTTATTACAAATTAAAACAATCTCATGAATATCTATGGCTCTCCCCTGCCTGCAAATGGCTGCTGAGACTGTCCTGCTCTTTAATTAGAGCTAACTTGTCACTGAGTGAGCTGACATCCAAACCCAGACACGGGGGCTAAATGAGGTAATCAAATAATTAATGGCTAATTGGGGATCAATTAAGTGGAGGAAAGGGAGCTCATGTGCAGCATATCTGCTCTGTAAGTTTGTCCTCTTACATAGAAATTGCTAATTAACTAATTAAAAGCGACGAAATTGTGATTGTATTTCTCTGGAAGGACAGACTTGGTATTTGCTCCCTCAATTTAAATCATCTTAACTGGTCTTTGGGCTTTTCTGTAAATAAAGATTTCGCATTTTCCACATATTGTACACGCAGAGGATTATTATCGTTCCTCGGCAGTGGGCTGTGTTGGCTAGAAACTGGACTTAACAATGCTGATTAGCGTGGGGGCATTTTGAAGTTGTGCTGTCAGAGATGCAGGAGGAAGACGAGTGAGCTGTTTATAATCTTATTCAGCAGCATTAGACTGCTTGGTGTTGGTGAGTGTTTTTTACAGAAACAGCAACCATCAGCTTCTCTTTACAGAAATGTGGTGGAACTGCCCCATTGCATTTTCTATGGTTTATCTCCCAGAAGGCCCATGTCAGCTCGTTTGAGTGACTCATTGTCCACCACAATACTTATACTATACTTATCCAATATAGGCCTTTAATGCTGCTTTGTACTAACAGAGGACAATATCACAACTTTGCACAAAACAGCAGCAGCTCTGAAATGACTCCTGTCAAGTGAAAAATTAAAATGTGGAAAAATATAATGTAAATGTGTGTTTTACCTCTTGGGCTGAAAAATATATTTTTAATAAACTTAATAAAGTTTTAATTTAATATACATATATATATCTATATATATATATATATAGATATATATATATATAGATATATCTATATATCTATATATATATAGATATTTATTTGTCCAGTGGCCAGAATTTTCAACTCTTTTTCCATAGCATCAACACATGTTGACATTTAGATTCTAGACAACAGATTTATTTGGGGCAGTTTTGGGATGGAAACATATTGTGAACTTATCACTTTTAAAGCTTTTTTTACACATAAGGCAAAGCAAGTTTTTCAACTTTTTAACTTTTTCATCAAGACAATTTAAAGTACCTGACACAAAATATTAAAGGCATCATGACAGATTGTACAAGCAACATAAGAAGACAAATAAGTATTTAAGAAGAAATTAAAAAGAGTTATGTCAAATTGTAAATAAAAATAAGAATGAATAATATACAGCAGGAGTATTATTCATAGGCAGTCAAGTTGTAATTGGTCCTTAAACATCTCAGAGAAACACTGTCTGACCAGATAGTGGCCTTGGATGGTATTAGTTTGGCCCCTAGCTCCACTGTGAGGAACCTTGGAGTTATGTTTGACCAGGACATGTCATTTGACCCACATATAAAACAAGTCTCTAGTACAGCTTTCTTCCACCTGCGCTATATTGTGAAAATTAGGAACAGCCTGTCTCAGAAGGATGCTGAGAAACTAGTCCATGCATTTGTTACCTCTAGACTGGATTACTGTAATTCTTCATTATCATGATGTCCCAGTAAGTCTGTGAAAAGCCTCCAGTTGGTCCAAAATGCTGCAGCACGAGTGCTGACAGGAACTAGAAGGAAAGATCCTATTACTCCTGTTTTAGCTTCTCTGCATTAGCTCCCTGTAAAATTCAGAATATAATTTATGATCCTGCATCTTACATATAAAGCCTTTAACAATCAAGCCCCTTCATTTATCAAAGAGCTCATAACACTGTATTGTCCCAATAGATCACTTCGCTCCCAAAACACAGGCTCCCTTGTGGTTCCAAGAATCTGTAAGAGTAGATTGGGAGGTAGAGCCTTCAGCTACCAGGCTCCTCTCCTGTGGAACCAGCTCCCACTCTGGGTTCGGGACGTAGACACCATCTCTACATTCAAGGTTCAACTTAAAATGTTCCTTTTTGATAAAGCCTATAGTTAGGGCTGGATCAGGTGAGTCCTGAACCAGTCTAATGTGTTTCACCTGTTGCTTCAGCTCCTTCCTGTTTCGTCTGTTCACTGTTCTCTTGTGTTTCCTGCTTCCTGAGTTTCACCAGGTTTCACTGCCTGTAGTAATTTGGGATCACCTGAGTTTCTCCTGTAAGTCTGATGGTTACTGAACACTGCACAGTTTCTGCACAGCCTGCCTTATCTTGTGCCTTCCTGTTCTTCTTGCAATTTGGGTCCAGTGAAGTACACATCTGAACAGTTTTAGCTCAGTCTCTACCAACTTCTCAGTGAACTGTGTAGCGGCTTAGCTGCTAAATGCTCTGGTATGTTCACTCTGCTATATTGGGAGCTGGATGAGTTAAATGGGCGGAAAATAACAAAATACTTTAAAACCACAGCAGCTGTTAATTCTCGACTTATCTCTCTCACGTTGTCATTGTCATTTTATGAAAATAACCTCTTTGAATAGAGGTAAACATGTTTGGTATGGTAGAGTTTAGGAAACTAAAACACATGGTTTATGTTGAGGAAAGATCACAGATGATAATTGAACATCTATGACAAGAGATGAACTCCAGTGTCCTGCATCAATTTCATTTGATTTAATCCACAACATCAACCTCATACAAGCCTCATGTTTATTCTCACAGCTGCAGCTCTGAACAACTGAAACTTCGGACAATGAAGATATGACTTCTTCTTCAAATCCTTCTTCCATCCATCCAAGCTTGATACTCCCACCTCTGACGTGACCAGGTATAATCCATAAATCTTGATTTTACGGCACCTAATCCGACTTAAAGCCATTAAACTTTAAACTAGCCACTCCCCAGACACGTCTCAGTTGTTGGGCTTCATGTCGATGTTGTTCCTGGTTCACTGAGTTCAACCATCTCAAAGTTATTGTTTCTAAGCAGTTATTGATTCATACATTTGATATGGGGCAGTTTTACAAGATGAGTGATGTTAATATTCTAAAACCCACATCAGCTATAACTACTGTTATTGTCTTTGTGTATTTGCCACAAACTATTCCAGATCGTCTCCAACAGGAAGTGAACAAAGACAAATCTGCCCTGAAGGCAAAAATCTATTTTCTCTGGCAGATTAATATGAACAACACATGAAACAAACACTGTTGGTAGGATTTTAATTCAAATGTTTATTTGGTTCATTACAAACTCTCTCTTCCTCTGTCTCTCACACACACACACACACCCTGTTTTAGGAGTAAGCACGTCCAATGAGACAGGAGTTATATTTTTCACGCTACTTGCTCGTTTTGCTGTTAATTATTTTAATTGTGAAGCTTTAACAGTTTCATTATATCATAATTAGAGAAAGAAAAAATCAGCCTTGGTAATTAATCTACGTGTGTGTGTGTGTGTGTGTGTGTGTGTGTGTGTGTGTGTGTGTGTGTGTGTGTGTGGTGAGAATAATAACAGCTCTGAAAACAGTTTTACTTACACAGAAATCTGATGGTAATTCCTATAAATAACTATAAAACAATAGCATTTGCTAGAAAATAACTTTTTACATTTACTCAAGTACTGTACTGGGGTTAAATTTTAAAGTTGTAGTTTCCATTTCCTGCTACAGTACTTAATACTCGATGATTGATGATTTGAGTTACTGGTTACTTGGAGAATTCAGACTAATAATTTAAAGAACCAATAATTGTATTCTATATTCCAGGCTAAGAGTTAAATGGGGGAAATTCACAAACTGCCCTCCAGTAAACGATGTAATGGAAATTAGCTTCACCTCTAGCAGTTGCAGAATTAAAGGGATGTTTACATTAAAGCAGCAATAAATATAAATCAATAATGGATGGTTTTCCTTGATTATTGATGCAGAAACTTACATATTTATGTACAATTTTGAATTCATGAGTTTTACTTGTAACTGTTACTTTTGTTTAAGTAAAGCCTTTGAATATTTCCTCCATGACTAAAGAAAACACTGAGGAGAGATGGCGTTTTTTGAAACCTGACCCACAGTTTTGAGAAGTTATTTATTAAACTTCAGTTCAGCATCAAAACTAAAAGAACAAGGAAACTGCTCCTGAGGTACAGCTTCCTGCTGCATGACTTTGACACAATGCTTTCTGTCACTATATCCAGCAGCTGCTGGTTCACACACAGCTCCACTGCTAAAGCTGCATTTATAGTCAAGATTTCATCCACTGATATGACAGATGCAGCAGGATTCTGTTTAAATTTTATTCTGAGCAACACAGAAAAGTTTCAGCTTTTAAAATAGAAGATAAATGTGCTTTCATTCATTGTGGGAGCAGACATTTAGGCAAAGGTGCTAAAAGGAGATTAATTATTATTATATTTAATTTGTTTGATTTTCTGTAGGATTACACAAAAACTACTGATTGAATTACTATGAAACTTGGTGGAAGGACGCAGTGTGGGTCAGGAAATAACCCTTCAATTTAGAGCATACATGTTCATACAGATCCACTTTAACATTGCAAGATTTTGTGTCTTTCCACATTTCTGTTCCTGAAACCTTGATTTGACCTTATTTTGGTCTTTAGGGAGCGATTCCATTGATTCTAGTGACTTATTAACATTAATAAATAACACAAGCGACATATTAATTTAACTGCACATCATCCCCACTTGTCAAGTGGCCTGCAGATGAGTTTGCTTTTGTTGCACTCGTGATGTGTGTGTGTGATGAATGAAGAAAGCGTGAGCTCCCACTGTGTTGCTCTTGGACAGGTGTGTGTCTCTGCTGGTGGCTTCCTGGTGTGCGGGCTCGACTCAAGCTGCCAAACTCAATACAGCTCCTGCCAGATTATGGAGGTGGGAAACCTGATTAGTTGTGACTCCGTCTTCCTGCATTTCAAACAGCAGCTTTAAGATTGAGTCAGTGCTGATAGAGTTTGCCTGCGCGTCTCCTCCTGAGCCAAGTTTTGCTGCAGTCTCGCTAAAACACTTCAGTTTCACAAAAAATATTTGGAAGTTTTTTTTCCCCTGTTTTTATATACATCAGTTTATACATGTAGTGATGTTAATTGAGGGGGAAAGGGTGAGTGGACTTTCTCTCGGACCCCAGAGGCTTAGTCTGCAAAGGTCAAAGGTCACGAGTCTGGACTCCCAGGGGTCAGTGGAGCAGAGAGAGGTAGTCTGTGTAACTTCTGTCTTTACATGTTCAGATAGATGAACTAATTACAGCGAGTGTCTGCGGAGCTCCACAGACAATCAAGTCTTTAGCTTATCTGCTGCTTACAGCCACTCAGGAGGTCAAACATACATTAGCCTGCTATCACCGCTAATCTCTCGTCTCCCTGTCCGTCTCCTCCGCACTCCACTTCAGGAGCTTTCTTTTTTCTGTTGCAGGAAACCGATTTCTTAAATGTCATATCAGGACGAAAGATGGTTTTCTTCACTAATATTCAGCAGCTATAGAGGAACTCTGTTTAGACAGGGAGGCTACATTTCTGCCATGTAGACAGATGTTTGTGGGATTTTTCATGGACATGACAAATACTTCTGTTGTGGCAGCACTTTCAGAATTTAATAGTTATTGTAGAAATATGTAGAAAAAGTCTGATAATCAAAATTATCAAATCATCAAACATGGTTAAAGAAAGTGGAAAATAAAGTTACTGGGTCCGCCTCTTAAATCACAAACTGGGTCCATAATTTAAAGGGTTTTTCCCAGATCCAGACTCAATAGCTGGACTGATGGTCAGGACTGTGATTATGCACCAGCCCACAGTGATGCAGTTCTTCTCATTGTGGGCTGAATTGTGGTGCTGTTGCTTCTCCTGCAGTAGAGGTTTTTATAAAAATCCACTTTTCTAGCAATTGACTGAGAAAAATGGACAAAAATCCAAACAAAAAGAATGAGAAAAAAATCATAATTTAGCAATGGCCAATTAACAGATGGAAAATCTTTTCACTCGCATTTCAGAAAAAATATAAAAGAGATTCAGCCTCACATTCCCATTCTTAGTTTATGCTTAAAAAAATATTACTGGACCAACTGGACGACATTGATATTGTGCCCTATAATTAATTTGCTTAGTTCTAAAGATTCTTAAGATTATATCTATTAGATTATAAGAGCAGTACAGGCAGAAAAGATGTATGTGTCACATTTTATATTTGTATGGCTTTATTCATATATATACTGTATATATATATATATGACTAACTAAACCAAGTTTCACAGGAGGAGCACACACACACAGTTCAAAGGAACATGATAAAGCGTCAGCCTCCTCAAAATGACGAGGTGCAATCAGGTAACATTACGTTTTTATCTGGAGCAGTAATCTAGTAAATCGTCGTCTTTGTGCAGACGATGAGCGCTGCATGCTCTGCTTATCACAGAGAGTGGAATATCCAGCAGTGATGTTTCTACCATCGTCTGCCTCTGTCTCCGAGCTTCTGCCGTTTGGTTGACTTTATCGCTGGCTGTGCTGTAAAGCTTTAAATTATTCAGTGCCTGCACAGATTGAGAGAGAGAGAGAGAGATTATGTGTGGCAGCAGCCTCTTCTTCCTCTTTCGTCTCACTACACACCGGTTCAGACACTGTTTACCAGAATAAACGCGTCGTCCTCCTCCTCCTCCGTCTTATGGATGTTTATTTTTATTCTGGCCAGAAGTGTTAAATTTATTCAGCAGCTGTGGATTATCGTGTCCTTTACAGTCGAACTGAGCCACACACAGTGAAACATCTATACTCGTAAATACACCCTGCTTCCCTCACCTGAAATATGGTTCACTGCTGGAGAGAACTCATCCTTCTCAATGTCACAAGTTTGAGATGTGAAAATGCCACACTAATGCCCACCAACAAAACACAACACTGGCTGGCTTTTAGTATATTTATAATGTCTAATATTGTCACTATATAGTGTCCTAGTGTTTCTATATACTGTAGTATCCCATAGTCTTATTATACAGTCACCTACACATCATTCATTATCATTATGTGGTGTCCTGAGGTTCCAATACTGTCATAGAGTGTCGTTATAGAATCATATACTGTCATTAAATAGCATTGTTATATAATTCTCTAGTGTCAAACATTGTCGTTATATAAAGCCTTATATTCTGTTATTGTAGTAATCCTATATTATTTTATAATGTCTTCTTATATAGTTCCCATTAAATTGTGTCTTTGTAGAACCCTATGCAATCATTTTATTTTGTCCTTTAGCATTATATGATCATTATAAAGTGTCATTAAACAACCATGTACTGTCATTATATAGTGTCATAGTGTTGTTATATAGTGTCATTATAGAACCATACACTACACTGTCATTATACTGTGTCCTATAGCGCCATTATATATTGCCATCCACTGTCATTATGTAGTGGCCTATAGTGTTGTTATATACCTACTATTACACACCTATGTTATATATAATGTTATGTTATATACTTCCCTAGTGTTACTGAGGGTCATTGTATAGATTCCTATATTCTGTTATCATAGGAGTGTTGTTGTATAATGTTTTATAGTGTATTTATATACAGTAGTATCATGTAGTGTTGTTGTATTTTTTCCTAAAGTGTCATTATAGAACCATATACTACCATTATATTGTCTCCTGTAGTGTTATACAGTTCCCTAAAGGAACAGTTTCATATCGAGTTATAGAACATTGCTATACAGTGTTATTATTTAGTTTCATTATAAGTATCCCATATATATTTTTACTTTGTGTTTTATGGTAATTATTTTTTGGATCCATTATTTGATAATGATTCTGTGTTTGAAACATGATAAACTGTTTAACTGGTACATTTAAAATTAAAATCATCTCCAATTAGCTTTTAACTAAACCTAGTCATTCTTTTAATCAGTGCACAGTGAGTCAGCTCAAACATGTAGAAATGTGAAACTTGCTTCAGGCCAGAATAATGAATCAATATTTCCATGGGTTCAAGTGGAGTTTTTCTATTTTCTCTTGTGCTAAATTACTGAGTATCCAGGAAATGTTCTAGGAAATTCTAAGATAATGCTAATGGTTGTGGGTGATGTTGAACTCAAAGACCTTCAGTCTCACAGTGACGGTGCAGCGGTACGAGCTGGTTTGTGATCTGTGAAGTCTCCTTCTACGTCAGAGAAGCAGTTCATGCACTTTATAGACCCAACCTGCACACACAGGATCAATCTGATGGACATTTAAACACAGAGATGGAGAAACAACAGATACATTTAAAAAAAAATCTGTTCTTCCTCCTGCTCTCTAACGTCCACCTCTCAGCTGGTCGAGCTCTGTAGGAAACAAGCTTGTTCAGTTTCTGTAATGCTGCATCGTCCACAGAAGTTAATCTGTGCAAACCAACAAAATCCTCTCTCAGGTTCTAAGAAAATCGATTTTTGCTTTAATCAGAACTCGACTCTCATCAGATGTCTCTTAATGGTGCTCTTGCCTTTCATAACAGACCTGAGGGAGCATCACGTCCATGAAGCTAAAAGCCTTGAGCTCTTTATATGTCATCTCTGTCAGTCTGTAATCACACATGAAACGTATAGAAAGGATAAACAAGAGGAGCTGCTGGAGGCTCCCGTCTCTCCTCTCATTCATCTGTGTAGAATTTATGGAGGTTTTAAAGGAGAACAGTAAGAACCTGACCTCAGCAGAGTCAGACTAATTCAAAATTGTGATGGTTATTGAATAAACTAAATGTTTTTTGAATAAATTAACATTTCTTGCTGTGTTGAAGGCTAAGGCATTAAGGTACACAAGGTACGGTGGCATAACAATAAAAAACATGGATACAAAGTACAGATATGCTCCTAAGATGGCTCCTACTAAATAAAGTGTAATTATATTACAGGTTATTAATTCTGCAGTGCAATATAATTGCACCTTATGTAATTCAATAAACTGTATGAAACGGTGTTTAATAAACTGGGAGGCTTCATTTGTAAAAGTGAAAGTCAGAAGAAGTGACAAAGTTGTAGAGAAGCAAAGGAAGAGTCAGAATGTGTGATTGGTGATTCATTTACGTTTGTCTGCGACAGTGTGTATGTGTGTGTGTGTGTGTGTGTGTGTTGGTTCAGGCTTCCTCTTCCTTTTCCTCTTCCACAATGGGTCGCTGCACAATGCATCAGGTGCAGAAAACAAAAAGGGAGGCGACACACACACACACACACACACTGAACTTTTTCACATGTATACACAATCCCCATCTCCCTGATTCAAGGTCTGAGGTTGTTTAACTACTCTCTGCTCTGATAGAACTGGAACAAAGAGGAGAACACATCCTAGTCAGAGGAATTATTCAATGAAGTTCATGTTCATAAACTCAAAATCGAATTTAAAAGTGGTAAAAAGTAAAATCAGTCATGTGAAGAAAATAAATAATGTTTTGTCTCCTCAACTCCAGTGAGTCTACCCTCTTCAGTTCAACCCTCTTCTTCCCCACAACTACTTACAGAAGATCTTGAGTTTCCAGTTACCATGCCGCTTTATGGTTGTGAGCTGCATTTGTGCTACAAGGGGTTTCAAAATATCTATTGTCATTCAGCTTTTCAATTGAATTAAAAGTTAGTCAGTGAATTAGTGTAAGAATTTCTGTTTGGACTCAAAACAAAGACAACTCAGCAGGTTTTCATTCAAAGCTGTAAACATTTCCAGGAGGATGCAAGTACTGATTGTCTTCACAGATATACAATTCTTCATTAAAATGTCTAAAAACAACTAAAACTCTATTGTATATTTTGTTGACTTGTGTAGTTACATTATCCAAAATACTTCCAATAATGTTCAAACCCAGAAAAATCCCTAATATTTTTCAAGCTGGAAGTTTCATTTGTTCGCCTTTTAATTTGCGTCGTATCCCTTTGCTGGTCTCTGCTATAACTTCAAGGATAAACAACATATGATGAAGAAAAAGACACTTGTATCAGTCGTTATGGATGATGATCATTCATGGCCATTTGCTGCGTAACGTGAATAAAACTTAAATACATTACTAGGTCTTTTGTTATTGTTTTGATTGAGAGACCCCAAGTTAAATATTGTATGCTTAAGGTGGTGCCGATTTAGACAAAGATCCTCTTAACACTTGATGCATCTTAGCTGGATTGGAAAACAACACATAAAAAGCTGTTAAACCACATCCAGAGTTCCAGTTACTGTTGTAACTAATCTTCAGAAGAGAATTAGCAATTCAAATTCATTACCTGGTATTTTAGTCAAATACCTCCTTTCTGATCTGGCAACAGAGGCGCATTCTTGAGACTTGTCTTAAACTGCAGATACAATACGTATATTGAGCAACAAGGACACTGCTATGGCTCCCTCTGTTTGTACTGGCAGTGAATGGATCACTTTCAAAAACTGTTTCTAAAGTTAGTGATGGATACGATATGACGACATTTCAGGGCCATTAGGTTAAGGAAAGAATTTAAGGGGGTGGAGGGGTCAAAAGAAAAAGCAAAATTTCTGACACTTAAATCATAAATTTATGAGAAATAAATATTCTCTCAGCAGCCACTTTATCATGTAACATCAAGTCATTCTGGGATTGTGTCAAAATAAATCACTCGGCTTCAGTGGTCAGAAGAAAAACTCTTCTTTGTGTGTGTGTGTGTGTGTGTGTGTGTGTGTGTGTGTGCTTGCTGCCAGCCTGTCCTTGCTGTGTCCAGCGGTGACAGTGGAAGCTTTGGTCCTGTCACTGCTCATCGCCACTTCACATCCACAGCGCTCACAACGTGTCAGTGTTTCAGTTCCAAATGGAGGCCAGTGGGGCATCATTACCATCTGGCTATAAGGCTATACCCATGTCAAATATAGGCCAGTGAATACACATACACACGCTAACACACACCAACACACTGATCATCCACACAGTGTGCTGTTAGCACTTGGAGAGCAACAGGGGGAAGGAGGCAACGTAGACATGAGCGGAGCCACTGTGACAGTCCGTCTAAATTGACCGCCAGCGCTCTGGAAGCAGTTGGCCTGGTTCCTTCTCATTGCCCTGTGACATTCCCTCAATCAGCACTGTAACACACACACACATACACACGCTCATGCTCATGCTCATGCAGAGTGATACCCTCCAGCCACCCTCATTGTCTCACTAGACCATCTATATGAGTCATTCTTCGCCTGACTACAGCTTCCAGTAAAGATATGCGCATACACACACACACACAAAAAAATCCAAAATTGAAGATCAACACATGCAGTCTATTGGGGCAAAAAGAAAATGTCGAACAATCAGGAAAAGGGTTTCCTCACTTTTGAAAATCAGCCTCTCTATCAATAATTAGTTTGATTCTTAAACACATTTAATTAGCATTCTCTTATCGCAAAAGATTCATAGGGGAGAGGCTCCACGCCAGCTCAAGAAAACTAACTTTGTCTGGTGTCAACAGACATAACCAACACATACACTGCACTTTTAGGCAGCTCGGTAGACAGAGGTAGATGTATGGTCAAGACCAGCAAGACATGGAAGGGGACATTTTTGATCTGATTTTGTAAATAGAGGGATAGGAGCAGTTTAAATGAGGAGGTGAGAGGATTCTCATCACCCACAATGACCGTTGCCCTATTCATCGCTCTGTCTCTGTTGATGCATTCCGGTAATCCCAACTGTTAATGGCTGACTGTTACTTTTTCCCAACACTGATTTTCCCAGCTTCATTTTCTGTCTTTGGGACATCATTGCAATGAATCTCTTGTATGATGGACGACACATCTTCACTTCCACCCACTGTACAAAACGGAAGCCAAAATATTCCATTCCTGCCATCTAGCGCATTTGATGCCAGAGTCTGCGCAGTAGAGATCAGGGGCTTGAGCCACAGTATCCAGGTACTGGACCAATCACGGGTCAGTCTCAGCTGTCAATCATGTTGTCCTCTGTTTTATTGCATCAAATAACTAATTCAAACCCAACTTACCAGAAACATAACCTGAACATGCCTCAGTGTGATAAAGAACTACTTCAAATAAAAAATGACTTGACATTTACTTTTTAGTTTGGTTCACGTCCAAGCCACTAACATGGAAGAGGTAAGAGTTTATGGCTGTGTCGTCCATCTTTATATTCAGATTACGGATGTAACCGAATGCACTGAAAGACTCTGATTAGTGGGTTTGTTTGTTTTGAATTTGCATATTTTCTCTTGAAAGGTATATATTCCATCTATAAAGCTCAGTGTAATTTATTATACAGCTGCTCTGAGACGATGAACGATCACACATTATATTGATCAGGATCAGATCAGTCTGAAACCACACAGGTGCTGTACATGGCTACAACATAGACAGGGTTTTTGCATAACGTATAAATCTGCAGCTCGTATCCCTGGAGAGTTTCATCTTGCCCAGCAGTCTTATGAGAGCGCTTGGTCTCATTAATCTCATGTTTTCTCTCCCCTGCCAGCTTTCCTCTCCTCTCTCTTTTTTTCCTCCTCCATCCCTCGCTCCTCCTCACTCCTTTCCAGACAATGATCCAATTAGCTGTTAGCTACCATGGCACCAGTTGCCTGCAGATGTCAGATGTGTGTGTGTGAGTGTGCATGTATGTGTAACTGCCTCAGTAATTACCAGTGTGATACTCCTGCAGCTCTCTAACCTTGTTCCGAGCTCTGACTCTATATGCACTCTCACTCTGCTGCTGTGTACCGCTGTTTAAAGGCCACAAGAAGCTGTGAAACAGTCCTGTGGCTTTAATCAGCGACGCTGCTGTTGAAGTCACGGATGAACTCGCTCTTTGGTCGAGAGTGGAGTGACTACAGTGGAGCCATAGTCATGAGCGATGTCTGCGCTAATGTGCTCGCATTTGAAAACCACAGTTTATGTATGAGACTGTTCATGCAGTGCAGCTCTTAGTTTTTGTTTTTAAAGCTCATTGTCTAGCTGAAACAAGATACATGCGAATAATCCAAATTCAAAAAAACGAACATAAGGAAGCACACATTCTAGACTCTGTTATTTTCACATTTCTCTTATTTTTATTCTACATTAAAGGGTGCATTTTGTGTCCATATTCAGGTTCATAATATTCATTTCTAACTGTTCATTGCTGAAGCTCGTCTTTTCAGACTGTCTTGGTTTTAGCTGCTGTCTCTTTAAGGCCCCCCCTTTTCCTGTAGGTGAAACTTTTTTATGTAATTTTAATCCTTCAGCAACTATTTCATTTTAAAAAAGCATTTAAAACCTTTTTTATTTACTTCTGCTTAATAAATATGCTGCAGTGTTAAAATTTTACTTATCAGCCATTGACTGTATATAAAAATGGACAATGGCTTCTCTCCAAAAGTGAAGCCAAAGAGCCGTGATCGCCCCTTGGTGGCTTGCTGCAGTATAGGTCCTGAACCTGCCTTCCCCATGTTGGTGCATGGGGCATGGACCAAACTAAAAAGTAAAAGTACAGTAATTTTATGTTGATCCTATTCCACTGATGTTCAAGTGCTTATTTATCCACTAAGTTTGGATTTAGGTCGTTTTAAAAACAGGGTGAAATGTCATGATTGGCAGCTGAGGATGACTCATAATTGGACGAGCATGTGCATCGACAGGATGTCACTACCGCAGCTCCAGCCCCTTGATCGTTACTGCGCAAATTTTGGTAAGATTGCAGCGTTCATAACTGGGATAACTTCATGTCTGGATAGTGGGAGGAAGAGGAAACATACAGTACAGTACCAAAGCAGGAAGTGGTGTGATGTTTATGTTGCACAGCAGAGAGGAGACTTTGATCCACATCTTGTCTCCTACACTTGTAGTCAGTGATTTCTGTGTGTGCTGTTTTTGCTTCGATTGAACCACAAGTGTGTTGATCTGAATGTTGTTTTGTTACAGCTGCAGAACATTGTTTTGAAAAGGCCTCATTCTCTTGATCACACTGAAAAGCAAGGCCAGCGTTTTTAGTATTCCCTGTGAATAGTATTTTTTGAAAAGCTCAGGGGGGTGGAATCAGCTGGCTGAGTGTGGACTGAAGGCCGAACGGAGAGAAAAACTATTCATTTTCAAATATCTCTGCACCATTATGCACACGGCCATGATGAAGAGTGACGTGAACTGTATTTCTGTGCATTTGACGGTGAATTACTGGTCTGTTGTCCTGTCACTCTCTCCTCTTTCTTCTCTTCCATCTTCGTGCTTTGTTCTCCTTCTTTTGCCCTTCGTCCTCTGAGACTGTTTCATCAAGGTCGTCGGGTCAAAGCAGCAGCTGCTTGAGGCTGTTTAGGATCCTGAGGGTTTGACCTCTGACTCTTGTGGAGATAACACCGTGCCGTCCATTTAGACTCAATTTAACACAGCAATAAGAGTGTAGACAGAGCAGAGCGAGCAGGATCAATGAGGGAGCATGTCTGGAATTTAAGCAGCGGGGTTTCATCTCAGTGCACAAAGGAGGGTGTCAGTTGATGGGAGCTTTTATAGTCGCAGAAGAATTTCATGTTTGTGGATGTTTTCAATATCAATAGATGTAATTTAATGTTTTATTCATTGTTTTTATTCAGTGACAGAACGATTATTAGGGATCAAACCATGAGATGCTAAAACTGAAGGAATAATGCCACATGTGAAAAAAGTCCTCAGATATTTGAGAAGAAGCAATACAACAGAAACACTCCTTTTTATAATAATAATAATAGATTATATATAATGATATTTAAAATTGAACCTGAAGCACGTATTATTGTCAAATATACTTAAAGTACCACAAGTCAAATAAATGACATGCAAAATGAAGAAAAAAAACAGAATACTACAGGATTTTTACTATAGATGCATTAATGTATACATTTCACTTCAATGTACTTTATCTTATTCATAATTATTTATCATAATTTATTTGATATGATAACTTTTATTTCTTATATAGGCCTACTTTATTAATAATCTGAATCTGCAAAAACACAGCTTTAAGATACAAAATCATCAAGTTAAAAGTACTGTATACTAAAGCAGTATACAATACTATAGTATAAATACTTAGCCACGTGTAGCAGAGTAAAAGTAAAAGTGCAGTATTTGAGTAATTGTGTCTTTCTTAATTACTTTCCACTGATGAATAATGCTCATAAAGGCATGTTGAATTATTTATAAATGTTAATTATTGTCCACAAAGACAAGAAACGTATTATTGATTTAATGATTAATTGATTGACAGAGAATTGATTTGCAGGGATTTTGATAAATGATTAGTCAATTGTCATTTGTTAAAGGGAAAAAAAACTTGTCAAAATGTTAATTATGTAAACGGGTACAGCTGAGTTTTGGAGTGCTGGTCAGAGAAAATATCCCAAAAATAAGGTTTTTAATATGTGAGATACTTTAGGATTAACTGCTGATCAAGAGTCTAAATGTTGGCAGATCTTTGAGGTTGTAGGCCACACGAACAGACTGGTTGATGCTAACAAATGTGATGAGAATGTCTTTAGATCTGCAGATATTTGCAGGTTGAATACCTAGGAAAGGGAGAAATTGAAGGTCTGACCTGATAATGATGATAACAGAGGTGAAAATCCCAGTTAATTTTGGAAGTCCAATCATGAAAGAGAGATTTAACTGAACACCAGAAAAGTTGACCTCATGGTGGCAGATGAATTTGTGAAGCCCTGAAGAACTCTGCAATAGTAGGTAAAACAAACTATTTTTGAGTCATGTAAATGTCTTCTCCCGTCTTATTAATCACCTCACAACCCTTCAGATTTATCTCAGAGACCCTCAGGGCCCCCGACCCCCACGTTTTGAAACACTGCCTGAAGTGTATCTGCCTCAGGCTGCAGTTCACATTTGGCTCCATCACCTTATCAGAGCCCAGACTTCCATCAGGTATTGATTTATTTCAAAGTAAATCTCCCTGCTTTGCATTGAGATGTCAAATTTTCAGGCAGCTGCTGGAGAAATGTATACAAAGGAGAATCAAGGACCTCTCAGGAAATCTGACAAACCCGGAGAGATAATATATCTGTCAGATTCAATATATAAACCAGGCTGAACTTTGGAAATGGTGAAAGATTAAAGTGGTGTTTTTGTTAAGTTCATATAGTGAAGGTGGTTGATATTCAAGTCAAGTATGGTGGTGAAGTCTGTGCTGAAAATGGACCAGAGTTATGTCTGTGTCAGGTTTCTGCAGATTCTGGTAGAAATATTAACTTTACTGACAAAGTCTGAAAACACTTTGATTGGAACTCACTCATCCTGCATACTAGACTTTTTACATTTAGATTTATTCATCAGTTTATATCTAAAAATACTCAAATCTGTTTACATAAACATCAGCAGTTTTGCCTGAGCCTGTTTGTTTGGTCTGCAACTAACAACTACAATGCCACTCAATAGTTTATACCACCAACAACAGTCCCCTCATTATACCACATTTTAATTCACTACATCCAAAATTTTAGTTGTGATAATCTGTCCAGTCAAACAGGAAGAAATACATAATTGGCAGAGACAATTATTGACCAATCTGCTTTATATTTTCTAAATTGGTAGATATAGTATAAATTGGAAAGAGTGATGGTTTTGTCCAACAGTCTTGAACCTAAAAATATTCAGTTTAGCATGATAGAAGACAAAAGGATGTGTGTGTGTGTGTCCATGCAGGTGCATTTACTCTGTCTGTGTGTGTGATGGGGGGTGGGGGGGGGGGGGGGGTTGGTTACCAGGTGTGGATCATGCCGAGATGCAGGAAACACACAAACATGCACAGATGGCCAAAATCTCCAGAGTCTTTCATATGCACATGTGTAAACAGACGCGGTGCAGCAGGAAAACCTACTGGCGGAAAGATTTTGGAAAAATATAAAAAACTTTGTCATGAACTGAAAAGCCCTTTTGTGTTTGGTTTAGTCTAAATTTCCTAAGGATGAGTTCACAGTTTTAATATCGGGTGTCGACATGAACAAAGATTTCTTCACCGTGATCCTGGTCCCACACTGAGCTTCAATAGAGCCGAATGTGCTTTCAGAGAAAGTGATGGGACACAAAATCCACAGACCTCATTTTGTGCAAAAATGCATTCAGAGGTTTATTTGAAGCTAATGAGGCTTCAGCAGACTGAGGGAGACGAATCAAGTGGGTTTTTGTCCCCATCATTTACACTGAAAGTGCTTTAGGGATCTTTTAACGACCAATTTAAACAGAAGAAGCGATTGGAACAAAGAAAGGCTCTTTCAATCTTCACAAAAGAATCTCACTATTGTTTCCAAATAGACTTGAAACTATGAACCAATCCATTCTATTCCTTTTTCTCATATTTTTTCCTAAATTTCCGGGAGTGCCATCGCATTTTTGTTGTCTTATTGTGCGCAGCAGTACAATGACGATAAAGAATCTTGAATTAACTCTTGGAGCACGTAACATTTTGGATGTTCTGTATTAGCATTTTGCTGTAAGTAAATATCATAGAGTGTATTTAAATATGAGCAACATGACTGCTCCCCAAAAGTGAAGCCAAAGCATCTTGATTGCTCTCTGGTGGCTGCCTGCAGTTTTCTAATAAACCCTGCCACCTCAGTGTTAGCGAATGGGACGTGGGCCAAACTAAAAAAGTCAAAGTATACTTCAAATACATTTTTGTATTTACAACATGACTAAAAACTTGTTGAAACGTCATGATTGACAACTGAGACTGCCTCGTGATAGGTTGGGCGTGTGTACTGGCTTGACCTCTATACCACGGCTCCATCCCTCGATCGGTACTGTGCACTCTTTTGCCCGAAGACTACTGCATTTGTATTGGAGATCATTTGACTTCATCTCTGAATAGTGGGAGGTAGAGGAGACGTGTCATCCATCAATACATAGGCTATCTCAGGTGGCAGTTTATTAGGTACACCTAGTCTAAATGTATAAAGACCTTCATGCAACAAATCCTCAGAGTTTGTGTTGAAACTGTTTGTAAGAGCTGCTCCTTCAACTTAACGGCCATTTTGGAGGCTGCTGTTTCTGCTATTGTTGAATTGTATTGTGCCATATGTAAAGTTGTTGCTAGTTCAATACGACCATAAAGTTGAACAGTTGCATTGGTTTTTTTGTTTTGTTTTTAATAACTCCAACAGATGGAGAGGGTGATGCTGCTCATGGTGCAGCCACTTACCAGCAGTATGTAGCCTATGTAATGTTTATAGCTTCATACATACAGTTCAAAACAAGTTAAATCTATTGCCTAGCAACAGCTGAAATTGTCTCTTCAGCCATGAAAATTTATTTAGATGCTGAATCTACAGTAGATTGCATTGTTACTCTCATATACGCCATGGACAATTAAATTCACATATAAGAACACAACAATCATAACCACAGTGGACATTAAACAGCAGGTAACTATAGCAACAACAACGATGAAGATAATGGTTTGAGCAGTTTTGTTAAAACTGTATAATTATAAGGTAAGTTAGTAAATTGATACCATTTGGTTAAATCTAAATTTATCAATTTAGTTTTCACTCAAGGAATCTCAAACTTTGAACATATTACATGTTATTACAAGTTATCAGAATTATTTTCTTTATGGCTGGAAAATCTATATTTTAAGCCCAAATAACTTAAGCCAATTAAAATAATATAATTTGGCATTTTTAAATTGATTTGCACTGTATCACTAAATTAACAAATATTCTATGACAATTCACAATATAGACGTCATTAACATAAACCACAGCTTTAGTATTTATATCCACTCAATATATCAGTAGCATATATATGGGGCGGCTGTGGCTCAGGAGGTAGATCAGAAGGTCAACGGTTCAATTCCTCCATTCCGCGTGCCCCAGTGTCCTTGGGCAAGCTACTGAGCCGCTAATTGCCCCTAACGGCTGTGACTAGAAAAGCGCTTCAGCTACAAACCATTTAAATAATGCACTGTTTAATTAAAACTTGTGTTAGCACAAGCACAGTGTAGAGTAGATGCCCATCGCTTCTTCAGCCCCACTTTCTCTATGTACACACCCTTCAAACATGAAGTCCTATTCATATGAAGTTCACATGTATAATTCAAAATATTTTACATGTGACATGAAGCAGTTCTTTTTGGTGAAAGTTCAGTCAAACACTCCCCACTGATGCACAGTTCATCATAAGTGGGCCTATAACCCTCAGTCGTGAGCTATGATTGGCTCCCAGTGCTGTGGTTTTTAATTAACATGTCTGCGTGACAGTAGGGAGTGTGTGTGTGTGTGTGTGTGTGTGTGTGTGTGTGTGTGTGTGTGTACATTGGCAGAGGAGTGTGAAATTGGCTAATTAACGTGACCTCCCTTTGATCCAGGGAGAAGACACATATGACATCTGAATTGCAGTGAGCCGGAGGGATGGGAGAATTTCTGGAATGTGTGTGTGTGTGTATATGTGTGTGTGTGTGTGTGTGTGTGTTCCCGAGCTTGCCACAGCTTTGAAAACTTGACTTAACCCTGTGTTAACCCTGTGAGCTCATAGACACAGAAAAGAGCAGCGAGTCAGGCTGGCTCTTTGCTGCACATAAGTTCAAGGTAACGCTCCCTCTCAGTCAAGTTTTTAAATGAACCCAAAGGTTAAGTCTCACTCTCATTGAGTTTTTTATGTGAAACTAAAGGTTGAGCAAAATAAAACCTTAAACTTGGAAAAGGTGTTGTCTTTGTGACCTTAATGTTTGACTGTAATTACTGCAAAAACTACATGGAGGCAGTTTATCTTGTTCTTATTTACCTTAAACTTCGGGGGTGAGGCAACATTTAAGAAAGGAAACAATGAATTAGCAGTTGTGTAAGCGTAGAGCTGCAACAGATGGAGAGAGTTAAGTAAAAAACAGATGGACAATGAACTGCTTCATCACACCAATATGTAGGGACCATATTCACTTCTGCTGTTTCCTCCACCAAGATGTTGTTAGCCCACGAAGCCCGACTGTAGTATTATCCAGAGAAAACTCTATCGCTAACATTATCATCTAATTCTATTAGTGATGGTGTATTGTTTAATCTTTCTACAGTTAGTTAAGCAGGAATTAAGAGAAACTCACAATCTGAGAATAGGGACATGTAACTGTCCTACACTATCTTTAAACAAACAAAAATGCAATTTATTATAAAAGTCCAGGTGAGATCAAAGACACCTGGTAAAAATGGTGGTAAAAGCAAACTTTGAACCCAGACTTTGAACTTTACCATCAGGGAAAACTGAGCACTGATAAATGCTTTATTGATACATTAGAGACAAAAACTTAAATTTTCCATTTCTCCTCTTCTTTGGGGATGATGGAGACTGACGTGCAGTTTTAGCACATTTTAAGTTGATTGGTAAATTGCATACAACGACATTCTGCAGTTGCCGGGTAGTTATTATCAATCAATGAGAGTCATATATGGGGCTACATGATTAATGTAAATCCAAGATTCACTTTCTTTTAGCTCTATTTTTGGTCTCTTCCAACTCGTGAGGAAAATGTCTGGCTCTTTAGCAGCTTAATGCTCCACAACAAAATTACGTAGTACAGTATATGCAGCTAATCTCTAGGTGCTATTTGTTAGTGTACATGGGTTATTTAAAAACTATTTTCTCATAAAACTATTTCCGACTATGAGGAGAGAATGAACCAGATCAGTAAAGTTGTGGGTGAAAATGAACCTGAACTCTTTCTAACTTCCTAAATCCGAGGAGAGCTGCAGATTAGCGTGAACTTTACAGGTTCATCACTGATGTCACAAATGTATAGAGCAATATAATCAGCATATTGCTTACTAACATGTTGTTTTTAGACCATTACCATATTGTCAGTCTTTTTATTTCGTGTATATCTATAGTTGTACTTTAAACTAACAGGTTATGGCTTTGTTTATGTATGTTTTTTATATCATGTTCACTTTCATCTAAACTTGTATCACAGCTTTCTGTCTGAACACTGGACTTGCTCTGTTCCTCTGCTTTGTATTTTTCACTAAACTATTTTGCGTCTTCATCCATTTTACAACTGCTCACATGTCTTTCCTCCTCTCTACTTTCACCTCCTGTATCTTTCCTGTTTGATTTGTCCTTTCCCTCACCGACCACATAGCAGTCTGTCCATCCTCATCCTGTCTCACCATCTCTGTCACATCAGGTCTTTTCTACAGTCTCTCAATGTCTTCGTCTGCTTTCTTCACCTGCAACTCTGTCACACGGAGTCCTCTGCTCTTTCTGTCTCTTTTCCTCCTCTGTTTATCTCCCCTGTCTTCTCCTCTTTCCTCCGCCCTCCCTCCTCCACCTCCTCCTCCCTCGTTTCTCTCTCTGTTCCCCTCCATCACCTCCTGGGTAATGACAGGGGGGACAGGTGGAGACCAGACCATCACTACCACCAGTCCGTGTGTGTTTATGTGTGTGTTTGTCCGTGTCATTCACACACACACACACACACACACACACACACACACACACACACACACACACAGATGGTGGACAGGGGTCCCTGCCGGCCAGCCTGTCTGTCTGGTGATGGGGTGTTGTTGTTGTTGAGTGCACTCAGCCACACATGATTAGCTACACAAACACACACACACACACACACACACACACACACACACACACACATTTTCCCTTCTACGGCGCACATATGGGGCTCAGCACCAAAACAAGTCACCTGCTATTCCAGTCACACACACACTGAACAGAATAAGGATCACAGGGCTGTGGGACTGTCATTACTGATTATGCATCATTTTGGTTTTATGTGTCTCTTTATGCAACATTATCGTTACACGAACACAAAAAAATAATAGTGATATATTCTTATATGCAACCCTTAGGAAAACATCACAAAATTATGAACACTGTTTCCTAATTTGCCGTTTGATTTATGTTTTGTGCTCTCTAATTTACCGTGTGGAGACATTTAAACTCATCCTCGCCTCAAGGACTGTGAAAGTGTGACTGTGGACGGGGCCTAATCAGATGGATAAAGATAGCCTGTGTAGATCAGTGCATTTACTTGCACTTAAGCAGATGGTTTGCAGTCGACTTTCTCCTGTAAGCTGATTTCTCAAAGGTCGTGTGGACGAGAAACTCCGTAATCGGGGTAAAAGATTACAGGAACCTGATTTCCCCAGCTAGATTTCTCCTGGAGAACATCGATAGCGCTGCCGTGTAGACTGCCAGCCAGGTTTCTAATCGGCTTTTTACAAGTACACATGCAGGTCACAATATTTTAGGCAGGAAAAGTGACAGTGGATTGGTGATAAAAGAGGTAATAACACACAAAACTAAAATAAAGTCATATTATTTATACCCAATGCCGTTAATCTGAAATTTGTCCCAAAGGACTTTACACACAACTCTCTATACTTTCTTAGACTCTATTCCGATAAGGAAAAACTCCATACCAGGGGAAATATTGAAGAAACCTCAGCAAGAGCTAGAAAGATTTACAGCCAAGATTTACAGCAGATGGCTACTACAGCACATGCATGTTAACACGTTATGTGATTACTTGTATAACCCGGTTTCTCTGAGTAACCTCCTCCATGCAGACGTATGGCTGCATTTCATCCATAAGCCCTGATTGAACACAACAGAATGGGATTGTTCTTTTGTGAGGAAGAAGGTGGATGAGAAAGAGGAGGTCATCGGTTAGTTTCCTTCACACAACAGTGGAGAGAAAAAGTGGTTTGACAGGAAGACGAGGTAAACAAATGAGGGGGTAACTCTATATGTCTTCTCACCGCTTTGATGACTCGCCCCACTGCATTTTTTCAGCAGAGCAATAAAAGTGATGATGTTATCAATGAACAGGTGCAGAGCAAGTGCACGTCAATGCGGCAGCACCCCTGTAACATCAAAAGTGAGTCTTTCCCAAAGAGGGGGGTCAAAGTGCAGTTGAGTAAACCAGTGCAGTGCCCAATCTAAACAGTTTGGAATGGTCTGTTTTCTTGGCCTGTGATGCTGGTTACAGCTTTCTCTCTGAAACTGTAAAACTGACCTGCAGTAATTGAGCTGTTGAACCACAGAACCCTGAAGCTGCACAAAGAGCTGTTCACCATTTATTCAAAGTTCAGTGAAGCTCGACTCAATACACAGAACCCTAAACCGGAGAATCAGTCTTCGTTGTTGTTTTTTCGTTGATGAGTCCCAGTCAGAGCACTGGTCAGTCTGTTTATTCAATTTTTATTGATATTGAACGTATCGTGGGTCCAAATTGCACCAAATTCAACACTGCACTAAACAATACACATGCCAAAGTGTGAAGCCGATAATATTATAGGTTCTGGAGATATGCAAACTACAGACAGACAAACTAGTAGATAGGTTTTGATTTTCAACAGATCAGACTGCTGTTAGACTGGGTAGCTTGAATTCTAATTAAGTTTATGAATAAAAGTCATGCTTTGTCAACTTTTTCTTATAATTTCCCTTCTGAACATCACTTCAGGAACAATGTTACACAAAACCCACCCCCTCCTTCTCCTCCTCCTCCTCCTCCAGTACTGTTCCTGGAAGACTATTCCTGTGTGTGTGTGTGTGTGTGTGTCTGTGTGTGTTCACCTGGGACTGTCGGAACAACGAAGTCTGTTCTCTTGAAGCTAATTAGCCTCATTATACAGTTAGTTAGTTTGATTTCCTGGACGTATCCACACTGTTTAATTAGAGGCTGATGTTGGTAAGTGACTGCACAAACCAGGAAATTATTTTTACTCATCGAATTATCCGATTTTTTTACACCGGTTCAAGTTACTTTTTTAGAAGCGACTACAGAACAAATAGTTTGCTTCTTAAGCGAGAGAAATGATTCATAAAAACATAAATTATTGTAGTTTTTACTTCTTGAATAATGTAAAATATACTCTCAACTATTTATCTGACATGTGTAGTTGTTGAAGTATATAAAAATTTATAAACAAACTCCATGAACCATCCAACTAAGAGTATAGGCAGATATAAGTGTCTTTTAATGTATTTGTCAACAGTGAAACCTCCTCCTGTGGGAACCCATTAGTGGAAGCCTGTGTATACTGCATATAAATGCTGAGCAGAGGACCTTAAAATAAAGTGTTACCCAGCAGGGAATTCTAACAGTTTTGGAAAGCACTGACAAATGAGGTCACGCTGCCAACGGAGGCGCCACGTTAAACCATGTCTTCTTGTCATTCTGAAGGGCAGTTACAAAACAACGTATTTTGTCATCCAGTTTGAAGGATGTTTAAATATCTCTTCAGTCAGTGTAAGATTAGGATTTTAGTGAAACATCCAGAAATCCTGAAATGTCTTTGGGCACCACTGCAACAGTATGATGATGGTGTGTGTGTGTGTGTGTGTGTGTGTGTGTGTGTGTGTGTGCGCGCTCCTATCACTCCACGCCACAGTCCATCAGCAGGAGCTGTCAGATCAGCATCAGGCCTTGCCAGTCAGATTAAGGATGTTACAGCAGCAGCATCCTGTCCAGCAGCCGAGTGACTGCAGATAGTTTACACACACACACACTCTCTCTTTTTCTCTATTTACCTCTCCTCTGTCTCTGCCTCACTCTCTCCGTCTTCTGTGCGTCTGCAGGAACACTGCCGGTCTGTCTGCTGAGGTGAAGCAAGGTGACGGGTGGGACGACGCCATGGCTTCACCACGGTCACCAGTGATGCAAAGGTAAAGAAAATTAATACACAACTCAAAAGTGGAGGAAAATCTGAAACGGTTGAGGAGGAAAGGTACAAGTGGAAAGTGCATCACACTGGTTAATGACCACTCATAAAGTGAACCACTTACTGGCTCCATCTTCCATCTTAAATTGTTCAAAGTCACAGTAAAGTTTCCAAACGGGCCCAATGCATCAGGCTGGATGTTGGGATAATGTGTCTAAAATGATGCACAAGATATTCTAGATGTTTCTATTTGATAGAATGATGTGACCATAAAAACACGGTCATAGGTTTAAACATTTTACAGCTCAGTTTTACCTTCAGTAAAATGTTGCAGCATACATAAGATATATGACATTGTCTGTGTTTCACTGTTGTAATGATGCCTTCAAAAGTGCAACCAGGTCATAAACTTACGGAATTTAAACTCAGGTGAGGACAGTTCATCTTTTTTTTACTGTTTGACAGAAAAGGGTGTGTTTCTTTCAAATGTAATTCTTTTTTCTTTCCTCATTTTGTTTTGGAAACATTTAACTGCTGTGGTAACATTTATAAAACCAAATAAATGTGAGTTTTTGTTTTTCCCCTTCAGTATTTGTGTTCCCAGGTCTCTTTCACGTTCCATTACATTTTTGATATCTTTAATATTATATACTGGAAGTCTCATGAAATGATTCTTTAGATCGTTGAAGAAAAAGTTCAACATTTTGTGAGATATGCTTACTTTCTTTCTAGCAAGGAGCTGAGAGAGGCTAAAGTTTGATAACTGTCCTACTGGTCACTAATCAACATGATATAACTTATTTGATCCATATAAAATATGTGTGGCTGACTGGCTGTGGCTCAGCTGGTAGAGTGGGTCATCCACGAACCAGAAGGTCGCCGATTCAATCCCCAGTTCCTCCATTCCCCATGCCGAAGTGTCCTTGGGCAAGACACTAAACCCCAAATTGCCCCTATCGACTGTCCCGGCACTGTATGAATGTTTATGTGAATGACAAACTTTACTGTAAAGCGATTACGTTGTTCACAAGGAAGTGAACGATTTCCTTAATAATTGTTCCGCTATGTTATTAATGTCTAAGTGTGGATACGTCCTTATGTTTATTTTTATGGCACCCTTGAGTATATCTAATATTGTGATATTAATATCAATATAATAATAAATGGTGTCACATGAGGAGGCAGAACTATTTATACCGCAAACAGCTGAACCTCCCTGTCCTGTGAGTTTGAGACTTCAGTGTGTAACTTAAAACTGTTGTGATTGCTTGAAGCTTCACCATGAGAGAACATGATCTTCATCCCAGTCTGAAAGAGCTGGTAGACGGCAGAAAACTGTGCACAGTTTTACTGAGCCTGCTAGACCCCATGAAGGTCACTCATCCATGTAAACAATATGGCATCCACGAACAAACGCACACTGACAAAGACACACACAGCGCGGGACAGTGATACGAACATGAATAAATCCATAAACTTGATGTGAAATACGAGTCACACATATGACCCAAGAGAAACAGTTCATGGTCAAAAACACATTGAAATCTGGAAGAGGTGCAGACACACGCATACACATACACACACACACACACACACACACACACACAGAGAGATACACATGCAGATACAGAGGGAGAACAAACCAGCTTTTTAACAATGATGAACACCAATACTTTATTAAAAATGTTTCTTTTTACTTATGTTGGTCCAAAGTTGTGTGTTTGTATTTACCTGATGAATAAAAGTTCAGTAAAGACTCCTTCGAGCTCTGGTTTGGTCCCCACCAACTCCAAGGAAAGTTTCATAATATTATAAGAATTTCACTTGAAATTATGACTTTATTTTTGTAAAATACAACTTTTTTCTCAAAATCTCAGATTTTTTTCTCTTCAACGTGACTCTGATACTCCATCGTACTCCACTTTCTTCACCAGCTAGCTGCTCACTTTTGTGCTGGCCAGATAACGTACAGTGGGATATTCTGAGCTGAAAAGAGCTGTCTCTTACTGCTGGAGCTAAAAAAGCTCAATATGGCTGCAGAGCTGGTGTTGATTCTCTTTGATTCTGTCAGTGTGAGTGAAGCCTTTCACATTGCACACATTTGATTTGTTATTAATCTCTAATTAGAGGAGCTTTAGTTTGTAAAATCAGTGACATGGCCCGTTAATGTTGCTGGCCAGGAAATGTATTATCTCAGTGAGTGTCCTCATGAGTTTATAAGTACAAATGCGTGTGTGCAGGCAGTGAAAGGTATCCCAATCGCCGTCCAGGCTCGTACACTGGACTCCATGAATAATGAATTCACATTTTCATACCACTTCCTCTTTCTCTCCCTACATCCCTCTTTCTCCTCCTCCCTGTGCCATAGTAAAAATAGCATCGTCGACCTGCAAGCTTTCACTCTGGTGTTTATACCATCGTGACCCTCCCCATTGCTCTCTTTCTCCTGACAGTGGGGTTATTGCTCTCATTCATCTCAGCCTCTTCACGCCGTCCTCCACGGGAGCTGGAGAGTAGAAACAAGAGAGGAGGTTGTGGGGCCAGACTGGGAGCAGAAAGAAGGTCCTCTGGTAGCATAGAGATGCTTCATCTCCATATCTTTATTATGTGCCTCGTAAAAATAGCCCTGCTTAGGCCTCCGCCGCCGCCTCCCCTCACCTCCCACTCCTCCTCTGCATGCACTCAGCCTCTGCTCAGGGGAAATGAGGAACCGCTCTGCCCAGACATTAAATGTAGAAACTAGGAGGCACAGACAGAAAAAAAATGAGATGCCTGCTCATTCTCTGTGGATGCAAAGCAGTAATAAAGTTCCTTGTCGGTACATGAATATAGTCATCAGGGAAGTAGGATGTGGAAAACCAGTAGGAACTCGATTTTTTGTAAATGTGAGTGTGCCCAACTTTCAACAGTATTGGATATTAGACAAGTAAGTTAAACTGGTTAAAAAATGTAAGTCAACTAAACTAAACCCCTTCCCCTAACAGGAACTGTCCAACCATAGTTTAACAACCGTTGCTAGGCTTGGCGGGTTTATTAAGTCATGCCTTTCCAAAACCAAAATGAGAGCAAAAGTACAAGGAATTCATTATACTCTGTGTATGTCTGCTCTAATGAAAGCTAACAGTAGCATGCCTGTTTACCTCTACAGCTTCGCGGCTATGAACCATTGTAATGAGGCCTCTGGTATTACGCTAGCACACTTAGCTCAGCCTTGGCTCATTGGTGGGAACAGTAAAACAGTCCGAACCAACTCTGAAGTACAGAATAGGGAACTTTATTGCAGAACTACAGCAAACATGCTCAGCCGCTGTGCCTCAGTGCTCACAGTGGCCATAAAACAGGTTTCTAACCTAGATGGAGGTGGGGGAGTGTCTTGTTTCTGTGGCCAAACTTGCCAGCAATGTCTGCATCTTCCCCGTCACACATAATATCCATAAGGCCACCTTCTTAAAGTGTCAGGCTTGGCTCGTAACACCTTCCATGGCAGAGTTGGCATACTATATGTCAGGGGGGCTGACAGTGGCTGTAACCATGGTTGTGCATTGGTGATTATAGCTACACTACCTATGCTAACAGTGCTTACCACGCAGGCTAACTAGACTGTGCTGCACTTGGGCCTCCGAGAGTGAGTATGCTCCTGAAATAAGTTTTTAAAAACACTTTTACCCACAAAGATATCTCACACAGTCTCAGACACTGTAAGAGCAGCAACACGATGGATCCATTTGAGCCTTTAAATTAAGGCTTAATTAAGAAATTAAGACTTCTATAGAAACTTCCTTTTGGAACCAGTGGAGTCGGCCTCTGCTGGTCATTTGAGAGAATACAGGTTTCCGGCATTCCCGCATTGGCTTCATTTTATGTATTCAGTTGTATGCATAGACTGTACATAAAAACTGACATAGACTCCAGGTCCGGAAAATGAAGCCAATGCGGGAATGCCGGAAACCTGTATTCTCTCAAATGACCAGCAGAGGCCGACTCCACTGGTTGCAAAAGGAAGTTTCTATAGAAGTCTGAGAAAAATGTCCCACTTCTCACTTGATATAGAACTTTGGAAAAACATTCTCCTCAGGTCTCAGTTGCTAGTTTCAAGTATTCTTCAATACAGCATGATCTTAATTTTTTGATTTAGAAAATTATGGTCCAATTTCAAGTCAAATCGATAATATAATACTGTGTGATTGACAGTGACTGCAATCCAATGCGCACAGTTCACAGGTGTAGGTGGGCATGTAGCGTCCCTGTGCTCTCAGTTGTCTCGTCCCAAGATGCTGCTGCTAGTGCAACATCCAGTGGCAATGAGAATTGTATATACACCCTTTACATTTCTATCTGATGTTCCTATTACCTTATTATCACTTTATCTAAACTTACTTATGATCTGACATAATAACTGATGGGCTATTTACACAGTGAATGGAATGTAACAGCTTTTACACACCAGGGAACATCTAGTTAGTGAACTCTGACAGGACATTTTAAAGGGAGACAGACAAAGTGGGAAACCATGAGATAAGGACACACTCCATTGATAAAGGACTTGCTACTTTCTCTGTCTCCTCCTCCACTCTTTTAAAAGGTCACAGTGGAAATAAGGAAAAGATGGATGAAGCAGATGAAACGAGTCTACTGGAACACTGATCCTATTCTCCATACTGAAGAGGCTCCTGCTACGCACGATTTGCTCAACACACACACACATCATAAAGTATGACAAAGTAAATGTCAGACTGTGACTTCAGGTATGTTGGTATAAAATGAGGGTGTTTACATATTAGCAGAGAGTCTGCCAATATTAAAACCTATGAATCAGTTCAGAAATTAATTTTGTCCCATTTCAAAGGCTCCTTTAAATGCAGCAGACCAATGTGTCCTTCCATTCCCGAGAAACAAAGGATCCAACCTGTGGATCCCTCTTTGGCCAACCTATCCCAACCTATCCCAGGATTCATTGCACACCAGTGCGGAAGCCAACAAGCTAGCTATGAGGGTGGCTGAGCTGCAGTAAGTGCAGCTGCTCAAAGTAGCTAACGATCTAACAGTAAGAGCGGAACAAAGTGGTGAAGCAAATAGAAATCCTCTGTAGACCAGACTGTCTCATTATGGTTCAGCCTTCAAGGTCTACTCGGTTTACGAAGGCTTGGCCCTCTGAAGGATGCAGCCCTTGAGTTTGGACACAGTCACAGAGAGAGAAATGATAATCTATGGGCCAGAGACCCATAAATTATCATCATGTTTTCAAGGTGACAACGTTTTTCAGATGATGTGTAATGTTTTAGGTATTAGTATGTGTTACTGTTCATGAAGCAAACCCACTCACTTCTTGGTTTACATCCTCATGTAGGTTCATTTTTATGATTTATTTAATTTATTTAGTGATATTTACTGTTTGGGGTTTTGTTTGGTCCTCATTTGGAATCTGTGGGACTAACACAACCCTAATGGATTAATAGTCACTAACCTATGACTTTCCATCGTTTTTGTCCAGTCCTGTTTATTTCAACACTACAACAGCAAGGAATGTCAGAGACAGAGCACGACAAGGACAAGTAATATTATTCATAGCTGTGACATCAATTTCATCAGCCTCTCATGTCCATAAATGTCTGCAGACAACAAGCAAGCTTTAAGGCTGTCACTTAACACATAATTTACTCACCTTACTCTAATTCAAATGCTGTCCATATCGTATAAACCTGAACTAAACACTGTTGTACAGTCTGTTCTTATTGTGCCTCCACAGTCTCACTGTTTAACAAATTAACCAGTGATCTCAGATTTGTTGGCACTAATGGACTCTAAGACAGTTTAATCTTTAAGAGGACAGCAAACAGGTTTAACTGAATCTACAACCTTTCCATATATGGCGCTGAATGCAAAATGCTTCCACATGTTAGTTTTCAGACAACTTTTCATCTGTCCAGCATGACTCATTGGTTTATGTCCTTATCTGTCAATGAAGAGAGCAACAGTAGTCTAGTTTATTGTCAGGGCAATGGGGTAAACCATACATCAGATTGACAGTGCATTTTATGAACACAATCCACTGAAGTATAAGGCCTGGGTCTGGTGTCTTTACGCGAGGAATGTATTTTCCAGATTCAAACTAGAAATATCATATTGCAGTTTCATTCTTTTTAGGTCCGAGTGATAACTGGTCAAATTTGAAGAAAAACCCAAAAGGCAGACATGAGATATAATGTTCAAAAGGCAAAAACATGTTTTGTTAGGCCACTGTGACCTTGACCTTTAACCATTGACCACCCAAATCCAATCAGTTAAGTGAACATTTGCACCAAAATTTAAAAGAATTCTCTCATGGGATTCATAATATAACATGTTCACGATGCAAAAAAAGGTCACGTCATCTTTACCTTTAACTACCAAATTATTATGAGTTTATCCTTGTGTCTAACTGAACATTCATACAAAATTTGAAGAAAGTCCCTGAAGGTGTTCTTGAGATATCATGTTCACAAGAATGGGACAGACAGATGGACAACCTGAAGACATTCCTCTGACCACTGGCTGTCACGGAGGCAGAAGAATACGTTAAATGTCAAATAATGTACTGTAACATGGAACATCTTCTGTATGTGTCGGTGCTGCTGTTTGTGTCTTCTTTGAATATATGACTGGTTCAAAGCTCTGGACACACAGATGTGGATATGAGTTGATGGCATTTGTATGATGCTGATCTGTGCTTTGCAAATGCAGACAATTAATATCACAAGACCTTTTGAAGAGATTCCTTGAAATCTCAAAACACAATGAAATATTGATCCTAAAGATGTTTCAGACATGAGGCAGCACAGTGTTTGATCAGTCGGCTTTTGTTCTTGTTTTTCGTTCCTTGAGGTTAACTTGTCAGGACCCTTGAATTAAAAACCGGTCAGTGTTATCCAGGGATACAAATGACAAACTGTGACCAGCTGAATGGTTTCATTGTTGTTGAATGAAAATGGAAGCTGTGGTTTAGGTGGTTCCTCTATTTATCCTTCTGTGAGAATATAAAAAAAAAAATCTCTGATTTTTGAGAGAGTATGAAATTGTGCAAGAAGAAAAAAAAAGACAGACTGATTAAAATTCAGGCAAGTTACTGTATAGGTGCATTTCCAGCATATGTGACTAGAAAGAAAGTGTGAAGCAGCAAACAGACATATTGTGAAGAGTCGACATCTGTGGCATCGTTTGAAAGGCCGGCGACACACAGTCTGTAACACTCTGCACTGAAGCATGCTGATACAAGCGTTGCGAAGGAATCAAAGTGCTGTTTTCTCATCCTTTGTGAATATGAATCATATCACAGATATACTGTCACACCTTCTCTTTGACCATTTACCATGGCAGGTTTTTTCCTTTTTTCAAATTACCCCCCGGACATCCTGGCGTCTCCAAAGCTTTTCAAAGAGCCTTTAGTTTGGCATTTGATTCCCTGCACTCCTTCTCTTTTTCTTTCATGCAGAGCACCTTGGCCGCTGATGGGGAGCGTTGGAGGAGTCCACGTTCATTCAATGTGCAGAGACATGACGTGAGGAGAGGAGAGGAGATAAAACAGACTGGATGAAATAAGGACATGAAAAGAGAGGAGACAATGGAAAAGGAAAGGATATAGAGAAGGAGAGGAGATGAAAAGAAAAAAAACAAGGTGAGGAAATGAAAGGGGAAAGAGGAGGAGATAGGTGAAAGAAAGGAGGAGAAGAAAACGAGAAAAAATTGGAATGAAATTAATGAAAAAAAGGGGAGATGATATGAAAGTAGAGGAGAGGAGTGAAAAGAGGAAGACGGAAGGAGAGGACAGACGGAGAATGAGAAGCCAGTCGTCCTTTACCCAGGGGGGGAGGCACAGCGTGGGGTGGGGGTGGGGGGTGAACGGGGGAGGTAGGCTTCTCATCCTTCTCTCCTCCAACTGAGCCTCCTTTCTCAAGGTCAATCACGCACACAGACACACACATGCACACAAACATACACACACATGCAGGCAGGTTGGCAGACATGGTACACACACACACACACACACACACACACACACACACACACACACGCACGCATGCACTCACGCACATGTTTTAGTCGAGCTCAAGTAGAAAAGACGCCTTCTGCCTGCTTTTCTCTCTCTGACTCTCTGTACCAACCAGCCAAGTCTCAGTCAACCATCTGGAGATAAAAACACTATTCTTCCCACACACACACATACACTGCACACACACTGTGTATTTATGATAATAGACCAAATGCCTCTATTGATTCTTTCTCTTTCTGTGTCTGTCTGTGTGTGTGCATGTGGAATCAGTTTTATTTCTACATGAAGAACCCTTCCCTCTCTCATCTTTGAAATATTCCCCACATTACACGTTTGGTCAAAAATTTAATACTTCTCCATTTTAATAAGTCATTCACTGTCTCTTACTGAGTCCCAGGAATCTTATTTTCAGAGTAATTTCCAGTCAATTTTTATTTTAAGCACAGATGTCCATAGTTCTATTGCCAAAATATACCTACGCTCAATTTTAATGGCAATAATAGACACAATTACTCCATCTTCTCCAAGTATTAACACAAGTAACTCATTGGATCTGAATATTGGATCTGGAAAGAAAAAATGCATGTTACAAGAAAACCGCAGTGAAGCATTGCAGTTGGATATAATTGGGATACTTGCCAGAGACACATTTAAAAAAACTAAACTGGCACTCTGAAGAGAACACATACCTGAGCCAAGGCCCAACAGTCCCTTAAACTCGATTAAGCTGCAGCAGATTTAACACACTCATTGATATCAGTTCCCTAAATATGCCGGATTTTTCTTTATTGAGATCTTTTAATCATTCCCCAGGAAACAGTGAAAATGTCAAAAAACGTTACAATCTTACAAGGTTAAAGAAAGGGAAAGTGTTTGGATCCGCACCAAAATTGTATGGGCTCTTTCTTGGCCGATCTCGCATCCCTCCACTAAGTTTTGTCGAAATCCATTTAGTCATTTTTGCTTAATCCTGCCGACAAACAAACCAATGCACAGGGTCAAAAACAGAGATTACAAACATAATGAATACATGTGCTCATTGGATGTTTAAAATCCTCATTTGGTGATAAATTCAGAATTTTAATTGGAAGTGTTTAAAGAGTTTGCGTAAGGAAAGATGTTTAGCATATGGGCAACACTTGAGTTTAAGCATTTGTTGCCACAAGACCTCCTGGATCCAAAAATGGGCGCTGCTCAGACTGAAGCCACTTTCAGGTATTTTTGGTGACTGATGACAGTGCTTTCAATCATACGTGCTCAAGCATGTCACAGCAAGGACAGCCACAACAGCACATCAACAGTAATCACCATTTTACTTATCAATCTATATCAACCTAGACAACCAATACGTTATGAGGAAAGGACAGTGAAGGATGCTTGTTGGACAAATGAAGACATCCTTGCTCTCTTTAGGGGAAAGATGGTGTTTTGAGAAGGAGCTAGAAAGCAAAGGTTGGATCAGAAAACATATCAAGGACGTAAAGATACAAGGACACAACACTCAGGCAGAAAATGCACAGAAAGTAATAAAAAGATGAAACAAGATTATAGACAAAAATAAAGGATACAAATGCAGCACAGTGGAGCAATCAGAGAAACCATGAAGAGGTTTTGTGCATTCCTGGTCTAATAGTACTGCACTCTGCATTAAAGGCACACACACCAATTTTTCATATGGAGTTCAATTTACTTGTCACATGGAGCACTACTATACAGTTGAATGATGCCTTCTGCAGCTCTACAGGGAGCTTTACAAAGACTGAACAAAAAAAACACTGAGATCTAATGAAAGATGCCGACCAGTTGCATTATGGAAAGTGTTTGTGGAGCTTGATCCATGCCAGAGACTAGAAGTTGGGACCTCTTGGCCTTTCCTGCTTTAGTCTTGACCATCGCTAACTCTGCCAAGAGGAAATGTTTTAACCCATGTCTGCTGGTTGGATGGTTGGTTGTTTGTAGTTGGCTGACTGGCTGGTTGGTTGATGATTGTAGATGTCTGACTGGCTGGTTGGTTGATTGATTGTAGATGTCTGACTGGCTAAATTGCTAGTTGGTTGGTTGTTGTTGGCTGTAGTTCGTTGGTTTGTTGCAGTTGCCTGACTGGCTGGTTTGTTGGTTGGTTGTAGTTGGCTGAATGGCTGGTTTGTCAGTTGGTTGATTGTCATTGGCTGTAGTTGTTTTGTTGGTTGTAGTTGGCTGAATGGCTGGTTTGTTGGTTGGTTGGTTGGTTGGTTGGTTGGTTGTCAGCAGGTATATGCAAAAGTTACTGAATTGATTTCCACAAAACTTAGTAGAAAGGACTTGACATGGTTCCATGAGAGCCCTTGGTCCAATTTTGGCACAGATTGGGAGAAAGGAATTTCTCATCAAGTTCTTTACTAGATAGGGCATTTTTTACCATTTCAAGGATTTCCGAAGGAAAATTCCATGGATCTACCAGTGTGTACAATTGGTGCAGCTTGATTTAATTTAAAGGGACCGTCTGGCCTTGGCAGAGGTATGTGCCAGTTTCTTCTGTTTATATTTTTCTGTTATTCATTTCCTGTCTGGATATTTTCCGGCTTTGTACTACTGCAGTAATCCCACACATAATGTTAATTGAAAAATGTGCATATTTCAAATAACAAAATACCATTTATGCAATGTGAGGTTTTTGTCTCCTGTAACTGAGTCGTGACTAATGGACGATTACCCTGCAAAACCAGAGAACAGCTGAAAATCAGCAGTCTTGAAACGTCTAAGTGCAGAAAGGGCTTCTCCCCCCTCCTGTAAAATACAAAATATTCCTCCCCTCTCCTCTCTGGGTCAAAATTGTCAACCCCTCCCCTGGACCCCCCTCCCCCTGTTTTTTTATTCTTTTTTATAACTAGCTGCAAAATCACTGCTGTTCATTACCCAGACAGGGTCAATTCCCCAAACAATGTGTTTGGTGTCACAATAAAAAGGGTGTTTTTTATGGTGTGTTGCAGTAAAATGCTATTAAACAGATAAAACACCGGCAACGAGCATCAGGAGGATTATAAAAGGAATTGCCTTGATAAACTCCACATATCTGCGTGATGACACACCAGCAGCGCTGACGCCGGGGAGGGGGAGTGGAGGCAGAGACAGGAGGAGCACATGGTCCAAGAGTTTGCACAGATTTACAGTGCCACCATCTGGAGAGGTAAAAAAAACAACAGATCCTGGCCTGTGTCGAGCTCTGGTTCCATAAGACAAAAACAAATATCAATTATAGGTATGAAATTTTTCATTCTGAGGCTTCAAAAGCATGAATAAAACAGAAATTTCTTGGTTCTTGAAATTTCTTGCTTCTTGAACTGATTGATTTCTTCCATATTTTGTCATTTTAGGTTGTGGCATTTTATTTGCATTATATGTTTTTTTTTCTGTACGGCTTTCTAAAATTCTGCACCACAGAAATGTGTATATTATAAATGTGGTCAAATAGAAAACAAACGGCTAGATTGTATGTACATCTTAAATTATTATCGTTAGTATAAATATGATTTATTTATCATTATCATTTGTTTAGTGGTGAATATTGAAGCTGGCTGTAATTGAGTACATCATCCTGACATACTGTATATCGGTGCTAAAAGTCCTAACCCATGATAAGGTAGCAGAAAACTGGTTTGAATCCCAGGTTACAGAGGCAATTTGGTCAGATAAAGCTCAGTCTCCTCATTATCACAATGATGCATGTCAGAAAAACTGCAAGTGTCTGTGTGAGTTTTATCTTTGTACTCCAACAGTCCACAGACATGAAGTTAACAGGAGTCTAACTTGCCCATAGGTGTGAATGTGGGTGTGAATGGTTGTTTGTCTCTACGTTGGCCCTGTGATAGACTGTTGACCTGTCCAGGGTGTTCCCCTCAGCCAGTGTCAGCCGTGATTGGCTGCAGCTATCCCCATGACCCTCAAAGGATAAACTATAATGAACGAATAAATGAATGGGTGAATTATTGAAAATGGAAATACCCACTCTGTGGTCTATTGGTCTGTTGCTGCTCTCTGGTGGTGACAGTGAGATCACAGCAGATCTCAATAGTGCAGGTTTTACTAATAACATTAACTCTGGCTCTATTCTATGAGCAAAATCACTTGGCATTTTAGCCATTTTTCATTTTCACTCCTCTGTTTTTTCAATAATTATGTTAACTGTGTCTTGAAACCCCACAAGTACGCAAGTGGAGAGATATTTGTGTAAAGACTTTAATGAGTGGAGACACTAACAAAATTCTGGTTTTGCTGCTACTGAATATGTTTTTGTGTAGCCCCTCTTTTTGTGCTAATCGGTTATTGATAATATAATAATTGTTATTGGTATTAATGACGATAATGATAATTATATGTATTGCTATTTCTTTGTAACTGTTTCTATGTGTTGTGTATGTGAATTTGTTATATATTTTTGTTTATTTCAATAAAGAAAACTATTTGATTGAAAAGGAAGGATCTACCCAGTGTTAGTATGGTGTTCCTAATAAAATGCTCCACGACAGTGAGTGTATTTCTTCAGGAGAAAGTGCTTCCAGTTGAAAACTCATTTCCCTGCTGTACTCACACCAACCCTAAGCCTTCATAATCATATTCAAATAGAAATAAAATTACTAATATTTATAGATCACTTTTCAAAGTCTAAGTTACAAAGTGCTTTACAAGGGCAGCAAAAGAAGACAGACATGTTATAAAACCATGAGCACAGCAAAAATTAAGGAATCACAAATATTAAAAGACAAAATTCATTAAAAAGATGTAAAGTTCTTTCAAAAAATAATTCAAATTCAGGTAAAATCAGGGAAGTATCTACTTTATTTTGGTGATTTTTTTAAGTTATAGATACTAATTATTATATATATATCTATATATGCGTAATTTAATGCAGTTTAATATTTATATTAACAATAATTATATAACTATTAAACTGCTGATTTTGTGTTTTTTTCCAAACCCTCCTCCAGCCAGGGAAGGTGTCGTCGTGGTTCGTCTCTTCTCGGCATTTTCCGGCCATCTCCGTTCGCCCTTCGTGTATTTCCGCCCGGCGTCGCCATCTGCTTTCTCGTCCTTCTCCAATCTCCGTGTTGTTGTTCCCGGTGACGCGGCGGAGGTGTAGCCTGACGCGGGCTCTTACGTGTCGGCCAGAATAAAAGTGGAGCTCCGGAGGCTCGGGAGTGACGAGGGGAGTCTGTATCGGTAAGGACGGAGCGGTGTCCGCGGCTCGGGGACTCGGGTTGCGGCCGCAGAGAGTGTCGGTCTGGTCGGGTTCGGCCCGAAGGAAACAAAGAGATCATGGCGCCGCGGCGCGTTTGTAGCGGGATGGAGGGAGGGAGGCTGCGGTTACTCGGGAGGAACAGAGCCGGTGTGCGGCTTTGACAGAGAAGCAGGAGGGACAGTTAGTGTGGAAACACGTCACTTACTGTAGGAAGACATGAGCCGTGTTCACACACTCTCCCTGCGGGAGAGGAGGCAGGGTTCCCCGCACTGATTTGGGCTGTTTTCCCCTAAACGGCGCATTCGAACCAGCAGTTGCGACATTTTCACTTCTCTGTGTTAAAGACCCAGTTTTGAAGTGTTTTAATTATGAATCCACATCTTCTCTTATCTGCTCAGTTGTGATGCTTGTGTTTAATAATGGGGTCGATCGGCCGTCGAAGGCCTCACTGTGAAAACATGAACTCAGGCCTGAGAGATTCAAACTAACACACATCTGCAGTTTGTGGTTTGTTCGCTTTATCTGCCGGGATGTGACCGGTGTGTGTGGAGGGGGCGGTGCCCGGCCATGTGTCTCTGCTGTCACACACACACACACACGCGCACACACACATGCATCCGAGTGGTTTTGAAAAGCAGAGGGAGAAATGTGTGAGGCCAATCATGCAGCGCAGGGAAGCTACGCACAGTGTGAGATCACTGAGCTCGTCCCAGATCAACACAGCACGACCTCTCACCACGCTGCACTCAGAAATATAACGTAAAACATACAAGTTGATGAGGCGAGCCAAACACGTCACGTTTACTAAAGCAAATCATCAAACTTATTCAAAATATTAAAAATGATACTAAATGTAAATGAGCAGACAGTTGAAAAAACATGATAATCATCAGCTGATACTGTGTGATTAATAGTTTTAGTCAAATATTTACATTTGACCTATTGATAGAAAGTAACGTCACTTTTTATTGTTCTTTCCTGCAAATTAAATTTGCAATCGACCTCTTTGCAGTCACCGTCTAAGCTTCTTTGTTTGGTGTTGAAGCTAATTGTCTTCACTTGTCAGTCTGGTGCTAAATTCTCTTCATCACATTCTCTGCAGGAATTGATGGGCTTCTCTATAATCTTTTTAAAGGTTCACTGTGTCGAATTTAGTGACATCTAGTGGTGAAGTTGCATGTTGCAGCTGAATCCCCCTCACCTCACCCTCCCCTTCCAAACATGAAATAGAACCTGTGGCAGCCTTCAGTTGTGATTAAAAACTCAAAATCTGTTTAGTTTGTCTAGTCTGGGCTACTGTAAAAAACATGGCGGCCTCCATAGAGAGAAGTATTTAAATATAAAGAGCCCATTTTAGGGTAAAGAAAACAACAATTTGTACAATTTATATGATTACACACTATTATTTTATATTCTTATCATGTAAAGTGCCTTGAGATCATGTCTGTTATGGTTTGGCGCTGTACAAATACAATTTAATTTAATTGAATATCACTGAAATACCTCTACAGAATGTCTTGCAGCAGAATTTTGTTTCAGTTGGAGCCAATCACCTGTTGTTTCCTCCCAATTCCTATATTTATTCATTAGAAATATATTAAATTATCATTTTCATGCTTTCAATATATACAGAAATTTAAAGATTTCATAAAATCGCTTTAAAAATATTAAATTATATATGTATGTTGTTGCAGAAGTACACACCACTGAATACAGTAAAGTACGAATAAATATTGTACAGCATTGTAGATATGGAATCAATCTATATCTTAAATGTGTTATTCCATCCCTGAATATACATGTGATGGATCATTTATTTGATCTCTTGAGAATTGCTCTATCACTTTTTTCAAAGATGATAAACTAGTCTTATTTCTCACACTCAGATCAGTCTGTGCTTTGGAGCTTTTAAAGTGTGTTTCTTTAAATTTGAATAAATATGGGCTCAGATTTCTGAGATTCAGAAACACCTTTGTAATAATGACAATGTGTTCAAGTGGAATTATTCAGCGCAGCTTCCACAAAGTCCACTAGTTTTTCCTTATATGTATAGAGTTGAATCCCTGAAGTACCAAGTACATCAGTACACAAGTGTTTACTGAATATTTTTTTTGAATGATTTGTTACCAGCACAGTCTCAGTCAAGTAGTGAATAAAGTCTGTTTTTGTAATGTTATAATAAAGAAACCCTTTGACGTGTTGTGTGTATTAAAGAAAACCTGAAACAAGTTTTCTCAACATTATTCCTGCTCATTTACTCTGAGATGTATTTAGTTGAGAACTGTTGGTTAATATTCTTATGACAAGTGACCCTGAAGAGTCTCATGTGTTTCAGTATAATTATATCTATAAATTTGTTATGTAACAGTAGGTCTGCCTGTGGGTTGTATTGTGCGCATTCCCACTACGAAAGCACACTACCTTGAACTTGTGGCATATGAACAGTCAATGATCCTGGTATTATATGTTATAGCTACTTTTCAGATCAGTTTTAACAGCTTCTGTTCAATTCTGCTTCCTCAGCTCAGCTGATGAAGATGGAGTCAGCAGAGGCTCAGCAGGAGACTGCTGTGATTGAGACTGAAAACCAGCACATCACCTCGGCACAGATCGCAACTCTGGCACAGGTAATGTGTCACGTTAATTACCACTGATTCCTGACGGTGCAAGTTGTGTCCAGGCTCAAGCTCTTCACGTTTGGCTGAGTTTGTGTTTTTAAAGTAATCTTCCAGAAAAACATGTTTCCTCAGCAAAGTAAGGTAAACAGTTTTATTATATGTGCTGTTGATGCTCAGGAAGTGCAGCAGTTTGAAAAGACCCGTTTTTAATTTCACAAATGTTTTTGAAAGATTTCATGTTAAATGTCACATGACAGACGGCATGGTCACATCACCTTTTGAATTTCAGGTAACCATGGCAACAGGCCACGCCTCAGTAACAGGTCCAACTGTAACGCTGGTCCAGCTTCCCAATGGACAGACTGTTCAGGTCCACGGGGTCATCCAGGCTGCACAACCCTCTGTCATCCAGTCCCCACAGGTCCAAGCTGTGCAGGTAAAACACACACAAAGTGTTTCTATATCCAACCACGACATAAAGAACTTGAAGTTATAAGTTTAGTTTGATGTATTTGTGTCTGGTTTATCTGTTTGTTCCAGATCTCCACTATAGCAGAAAGTGAGGATTCACAGGAGTCAGTAGACAGTGTGACCGACTCTCAGAAACGCAGGGAGATTCTGTCACGACGCCCCTCCTACAGGTAACTATTTACTGTTTTATTATGTTTTGGTTAATTTATTAATTGCTAATAGGCAACACAATCAGCCCATCTTGCAGCAGAAATTGTAGCATGTTTATCAAACTCAAATATCTATTTATTAGGCGTTTTTCAGTGAAAAGCCAAAATAGTGCTAATTTTATGTGCGGGTGTGGAAATTACAAACAGTGGTGATAATACTGGAGCTGATGTATTTCACATGAAGAAGTGTGACATTTCTCTATATGAATAAATCCCACGGCTGTTTTCCCATTAGGAAAATCCTGAATGACCTTTCATCCGACGCACCGGCTGTCCCTCGTATCGAGGAGGAAAAGGCTGAGGAGGATGTATCAACTATGGCTGCCACCCATGCCATTACAACTGTTACTGTCCCCACACCCATCTACCAGACCAGCAGCGGCCAATACAGTAGGTGATTGGAGTTTGGTGGAGCTGTAGCTGAGGCTGCAGGTTGATTGAATTCAAACATTATAGTTGGGGTAGTGAGTATTGCTTTCATGTCAAATGCTCAGCGCTGATCAGTTTCAATGCAGTTTAATTTTCATTAAAATAGTTTGAGCAAAATAGCCAGCAAAGAACATTTAACAGCCAAAGAACTCGATATTTTTTCAAGAGTTGGTGAAGATCAGGCCAGACAGAAATAAAGAAAGTATTTTCATGGCTCTCTAGTGGACAAAAAATTACTCTTGTGAGATAATAATCTTGCCCTGTGCTGGATGTGTAAACAGTCAGTTCTTTGCCAACAATTGTACTACTCTATTATATGAATGCTGTGTTTCAGTTAGTTTGATATGCTTCCCTTTAGACAATAATAGAAATGTGTTGATGAATCTGGAAAATGTTTCAGCTGTAGTTGTCTGGCTTTGTGTTTCTTTCTTGTGCAGTCTAAGGAACTCAGTACTTTATTCATTTAAGCAGCTATTTGTTTTCTCAACATTAGTCTGTGGAGTTTTTCTGTGGTCAGTAGATCGCACAAATCAAGGGTTATCACGGAAATATGATGCAATACATTTTGTCTGAACAAGGTTCAAGACTTTAAACTCAAACAATCTAAATCTAAAATCAAAGCCGAGCTGGAAAACACATCGTTTCCTGGCTGCTCTGTTGTTTGCCGCTTTGACTTTCTGCCCAAAGTTCAAACTTTTAATTTGACTTTATTATAATCTGAATTTAACAAGTTTCTAATTTATCCCCGTCATCTGTCCCTCTCTCTAAATCACACAGTTGCCATCACACAGGGCGGGGCCATCCAGCTGGCTAATAACGGTACAGATGGAGTCCAAGGCATTCAAACTTTGACCATGACCAACGCTGCAGCGGCTGCCCAACCCGGGGCCACCATCCTCCAGTATGCACAGACTAGTGACGGCCAGCAGATACTGGTTCCCAGTAACCAGGTGGTGGTCCAAGGTGAGAGTGTGGATCTATTACCTTTGACCATACCCATTTTGTTTTATTATGCAAGGCTTCAGAAAGTATTTCTGCCTAATCAGAGTAATTTTCATTTTAACATCCACATTCCACCATCTGTACCTTTCAGCTGCCTCTGGTGACGTCCAGGCATATCAGATCCGGGCTGCCCCCACCAGCACCATCGCCCCTGGGGTGGTCATGGCCTCCTCACCCGCCCTGCCCACTGGGGGAGCCACTGAGGAGGTCACTCGCAAACGGGAGGTCCGCCTCATGAAAAACAGGTAAGAACTTTGTGTGTTAATAATGTATTTGCTTTGGGAATTTCTCTGCATCTACAGCTGCTCCTATCTGAAATAATGACCAAAATAATCTGTCAATGTAGTATATAACCAGTCTAAAACATGGAAGTCATCTATTTATTAATGGAGTTATCCAATACAATGTATAAAAGCTGCCAGATCACTTAAATCGCACAATAGCATGTGTAGTCTCAGTGATAGATCATGGCATGATTATTGGTGCTGCTTTGAGTATTTCTGAAGCCACAGATCTCCTGTGATTTTGAATGGTGCTCCTGTAAGTAGCTTGGTTTTCCAATTTTAACCATAAACTCTCTTAATCGCCCCAAAACCATAGAAAACAAACAAAACCCAAACTGTGTCTTATCGTCCCTACAGAGAAGCAGCCCGTGAATGTCGCAGGAAGAAGAAGGAGTATGTAAAATGTCTGGAGAACCGAGTGGCCGTCCTGGAGAACCAAAACAAGACGCTAATTGAAGAACTCAAAGCCCTTAAAGACCTTTACTGCCATAAATCTGAGTAGGTCGTCGTCCTGAAAACACCAAACTGGGCCAAGTAGCATTTCAGTTCCTTTCAAATACTTTGACTGTTGGATTCTGCCTGTCTGGCCTTCCAGTTTACACATGGCTGGCTCTTACTGACCAAGTTGCCCTAATTCAGTTTTGCTTGTATTATTATTTCTTCTGTAGTCTGTCGGCATACTACATTTAAAATAGACAACATTTTTGCAGCAAAAACAAACTGAGAATGAACTGTCATCCAGGTTGAACGATGGAATAGTCCAAAGTGCTAAATCAAACTTAGTAACATCATTTACTGGGTAGAATCGGCTGCTGACAACAGTTAAGATGCTGCTTCACACAGATTTATCAGTGAGGCTGCGTCTAATTGTCGTAGTTTGGCTAATACCCACATAACTTATCTTAAGATTGAACTCATCACGGTCATTGTGGAGATGTTTCACTGTACAGCCCATCCAAAAGTGCCTGTCAGTAGAGCATCATCCAAACTAGAACCTGACCAACGCAGATTTTTGGGGCTGATGCCGATACTGAAATTTGCACCACATTTGAAGACATTCCCTCAGGCTGATCTTAAGATATCATGTTAAAGAAAAACATACTTTGTGAGGCCACTGTGACCTTGACCTTTGGCTACCAAAATCAAGTGAACTAATACTTGTGTCCAAGTGAATGTTTGTGCCAAATGTCAACGGCTGGCATTCAAGAGATATCACCTTCACAAGGCAAAGAAATGTGCTTAGTGAGGTCACTGTGACCTTGACCTGTGACCTTTGACCACCAAAATCAAATTAGTTCATCCCAGAGTACAAGTGAATATTTATCAGCCAACCAATAAATCAGTCCTCTAATCCTTGAGCAATAAACCTGCCTCTTCACCTGCCTCAGTCAGGTTCCACCTTTTGTTAATCCCTGGCATCTGTGTTCTGTAAATTGTGCAGATGTTGCACTGCATAGTTCTGCATTTTTATTCACGTCAGGTAACCGGTAGTAAAGTGATATTTTAGGCTTTCTTAAAAAACAGCATTTTCTTTGGGCTCTTTGGGTTCAAGCCACGTTTGAAGCCGATTGGGTGACCAGTTGTCAAAAGACGTTTCTCCATTAATAGTTCGATTATAGTTTAATTGTTGAAAAGATATTAAAAGCTGAGATTTCATTGGCCTCATGTGACTCCAGTAGAGTATTTGTGTCTTATATTGTATGTAAGCAATAATGGCCAATACCTGCTTGAAGCATCACCGTCGCTGCTATGGTTACCTGCAGTTTGTTTTACTCACACTAAACTGTAGACATGTTTTTTAGATGTTGTGATTTATGATTTTACAGAAACCTGCCAAATAATTATAACTGAATACACTTGTGAATATTCACAGTGCTTGAGTTCAGTTTTAAACAGAATTCCAGCCACAACTACAATAACAAGACTGCAGCTTATAAACAAAGTTATAAAAGATTATTTGACTTTGATATAAGGACTGTTTGATACATCTAAATTGTGATTGTTGTGCTAAATGTCAGTGTGTTTTAAAAAACATATTTAAGTCTCAGTTTGTATAACAGCTATAACTCGTATACCTGACCGCTCAGACAAGCTCAGTCAGTGGCAGTTAAAGGTTTTGAATTAATGGTCTCTACTTGATCCACGTCCTGATCTGAACCAGCCTCTCAACAATGTGGCTGGTTGTAACTCGGACGCTACAGCTAATTTGGCACAAACAAGTAATTTTTTCATTATAACTTTTGAAGATGCTATCAACTGACGATGGTGAGAGAAGTGACACAGTGTCACAGCAGGCAGTGGTGTGTGTTAGAAAAAGGGACATTTTGAAATGTGACATCACATTTTGAATCTGTTAATGGTTTTGTTTTGCTCGTCCACAACAGATGGTTGACAGAGCTGCTATTAAAATGAGATTATTAGCAGGCTGAAGCACAGTTTTAAAAGAAAAAAACATTATTGTTTTTACTACCTGGGATCTTGTTACGATTGCTCACCAACGCTCCTGTCGGTCATGGCAGTTTAATCGTCCAGAAGGCCGGCAGCACAAGGAGCCATTTTATCTAAACAAAATTATTTAGGAATGAAAGTAAATTTGAATGCTGGTTATTTCAAATATTTGTTGTTGCAGAAAAGCTTTGCAGAACTACTTCCGGGTTTACATTGATTGGCTGTACTTACTGCATTTCTGCGCACAAGAATTTTTATATAACATTTAATTTTAGTTAACATTCTTGTTTGTTTGGTTCAAATAACTGGGGGTTTGTTTATTACTCACCCTCTGTGTCCCATCACATCAGCAGTTCACTTATGAGTAAAGTATTGTCTCTTTACAGATGAGATTGATGTCTGTAAGATTTGTTTGTCAAAGATCCAGGTTTTAGAAAAATGCACATTTTTTAGTAGTAATGTAATTCCACCAGGGAAGTAGTTCTATAAAAATTTGCAGTCATACATCATGTTGTTGTGTTGCAGTAAATTGTCGGCGTGAAAAAAAGGACCACCCCCATCAAAGTTATACTTTTTTCGTGTCGTCTGTTAAACGGTGGTAAAATATGGATAGCAACAAGGAGCCATATTTTGAATGTGGTGGACTTCTTTATGAAATATAGGCTACAGGAGTTTAACACTAATAATCAATCTGTTGAAAGGAGATGGCTTTAGTGGGACTGTATGTGGCTTTTGAGGAGATGTGTGTACGTATTTGTTTGTTTATTTTTATATTAATGTATATAGTCTCTACAGCATGTGTAGACCTCATGTATTTCTGTTTATTTGATATGAAAAAAAATGTTCTTATGGCTTGTATGAAACAACTTTGAATATTTGTAACATATGTCACTGTATAATAGAGGACAATGTATGTGTATGTATATCCACCAGGCCTACCACGATCATGGCAGCTAAGTGTATGAAAAAAAGGCCTTTGTTGGACTTGTTGAATATTTTGGAGTGTTGTACTGTTTCGAATCAACAGTGTTTTGTTTGTTGACAGTACTTGGGGTCCACAACTTTTATCAGATAAAATATTGACAATTTTCTTTGTTTGAAACCTGCACAGAGGAGCCCCAATGGCTTCAAACTCAGCCACACGTTTGTTTTTAACTGAAAATGTATTTTTATGTCCTGAGCAGAAACAGCTCCATAAGTTTCCTTTTTTTTTTTGTATCTGCTCATTCATGATATGAAAGCACATGTTTTCTTTCTACTGGATCCATTCATATGTTTATTTTTACTGTGCATTAATTGTACTACTTACATGAGATTCTGACAGTGGTTCCAGTGGTAAGATGGATGTTAACCAATTATCAACTCAAGATAGTTTTTGATTTGAAACAAACCTGAATCAAAGACAAACAAAGATGTCTGATGTTTTGAGGGGACAGATGCCATTTTGTTCCGGAAAATCTCAAAGTTTTCCTTTTTCCTCATAGACTCATAGAGTCTTGGTTATAATTTTAACTTCTATTCCTGAGGGACATTAAAGTTGATTCTTGACATCGGAAACAAGTGGTTTGACCAAATAAATGTAACCTCAAGGTTTATTTTATAGCTTTTTCTAGAGCTTTCAAGTGCATCTCAGCAATTGCAGTTCAATCGAACAGCTGTGGCTTCATATGGGTGTAAGTAATAAGCCCTGCCTCTATTCAAAGATGGTCATCTGAAAGCTCCAGAAGTTAGTAAGTGGACCTTGAGATAATATTATTATTGTTTCAAAACCTGAATTGTCAGCTAAAGGAAATTTAAGGGCACTACTTTTTTTTTTATGATTTTTTATTTATTTTGTCCTTTTTGTTATTCAGAAATCATCAGGTCATGGTAGCTCTTCTGGTTTTATTTATCAATCATTTGAATCATTTTGATATTGTACAGTATGTACTTTATGTAGGATTATGAGGATTAAAGGGTTGACTAAAGAAATCACACAGCACTTAACACTAGGTGTAATTGATGATCTATTGACTCACAACACATTAGCATGTACTGTGGCTGTACTTGTCATCCATCAGTCTATGTAGACTCAACAATATGCAGAGGTAAACTTTTTTAATGTATTTCACTGCATGAAATTAAGTCTGACAAACAACACCCTGGGCCGCACTGATTCTAAAACTTATTTAAGTGGAGAGGAAGCAGCAAATTTTTAAACGTGCCATTCCAATACCTGAGTTACTGAGCTGAACACTTTTTTAAAGTGTACTCTGAGAGAAAAAACATAACTTTCCACCTGTAATTCACACATCAAATGCTGGTGCTGAAACAAAATCTACTAGTAATTTTTTCTGTTGATTTGATATAGTGAGCTCTGTGATGTGATGACACAATAATATCTTCAATCAAAAACAATGTATTCATTTCTGTGCCAGAATAGTTTATACCCACGGGTCTAAGATCTATGTGCATGAAAAAAGATTGAAATCATTGTGTGTAAAGTATATATATATTATATATATAGAGAGAGAGAATTTCTAGAACGCTGATAACATTTTTCTAACTTTTAATGTGACCTGTTTATATATTGCCCCTTTTACAAGTTTAAATTTAAATTCCATGTATTGCATATTATCTTGTAGAGACAAGATAACTTGATGCATTACATCCTGTTTGTTTCAACATTGTTACACGATCAAACTGAACCAGACCATTAATTGAAAGTGCTGTTACTCTGACATTACATCACTCTTTTGTAAAAACTTACTATGTCGCAATAAACTGCTCTTGAAGATAGTCATATGTTTTGTTGTTCATTAATCAGTATTTGAACATTTTATTCATGATAGACATGATGACCTAAGAAAAGGTACTATTTAAATCTCAGAAAGGTACAATTTAAAAAATGTTTCCAATTGCTCTGCAATTATTAGGAATGACTGCACTGTTTACACTTCATTATTCTGCTAGGGTTCACCAACTAAGTCACATGATGTTTCATTGTGCAAGATGTTCATGTTGTTAATGACAGAAAAGCGAGGGCCCCATTAATAAAATCCAATTGTGCTTTTGAAGTTAAACTGTTGTAGAAATATTGGTTTAGAGAGAGTTCAATGTTGTGTAGAGTGGAAAGAACTAAAATCTTATAGTTTAAATACATTTACTAAATAAAGGTACCTTAAAGTAATTGCAAACTCGATTAGGTACATTAAAATTGTTCTTAAAGGTTCAGTGTGTCGTATTTAGTGACATCTAGTGGTGAAGTTGGCAGCTGAATACCCCTCCCCTCACCCCTTCCAAACATGAAAGAGAACCTGTGGCAGTCTTCAGTTGTCATAAAAACTCAAAAGGAGTCTAGTTTGTCCAATCTGGGCTACTGTGAAAAACATGGCGGCCTCAGTAGAAAGGACCGGCTCATGATGTAAATACCAATGCTGCATTCCAGATAACTCGGAAGTCAGATATTCCGACTTGAAATTTCCGAGTTAAGACTTCCAAGCGGTCAGTGCACGGTGATGGCACGACGTCAAACCTATACAAACATGTCTGACCATGAGAAGCTACAGTATTTACGTCTCCATGAGCGCCTCCATTGTTGTGTGACGTCAGACAACTGCTTCTCCGTGCAGCATACATATTTAAATATAAAGGGCTCAAGCCTGGATAAAGAAAACAACAATTCTTACAATTTAGACGATTAAACACCAGTTAAAACATCACTAGGATTATTTTATATTCAATAGATTTCTTTGAGCTAGATTCAAGATTCAAGAGTTTATTGTCAAATGCGCAACAATTACATTAAGCAGTCGCTGGCAATGAAATGCTTGGGTCACAGGCTCTCTTATAGCAATGCTCCGAAGCTAAATCTTACACATGGAACCTTTAAGTAAAACAAACTCATACATTTTTCCCTAATCTCATGAATGAAGGGGGACGCTTTGATTGACAGGTAGAGGGGGCAATAGGAAGCCGGTTTCAGTTTTCATTGTGAAAAAGGGTGTGGATGAGTGACGATATAAAAATAGCAGCGTTGTAAATATATTCCGCTGGTTTAAATCGTCTCTGACAGACGGCTCCTTCAGCCAATGACCGGCTTTGAAATACCCCAGTTTCCTTTCTCCGGCCAATGGGGTTGAATTGCATCCCTGCGTGGGTGGGACTTAGAGGTATCCACTGGTCAGCTCCGGGCAACAGATGGCGGCGGCGGCGCGGAGGACATCCAGGAGGAGTCCGGAGCAGCTAACAGAGCCGGTGGCCTGATGAAGAACCAGAAGAAGCTTCACCCATCCTGAACTCTTTGAGGATTTCTGACCTACATTCCTGGATCTGCCTCTTTGCTTTTTCAACCCGGTTCCCCAGTGGAGGCCGCAGGAGCCTCGGGATAGATTTAGCGACACACCGGGGCCGTGTGCGAGAAGGCGGCTGTGGATTTGTTTGGAAAGTGTCCTAAAATGAATTATTTGGGATTTTTCTGGTTTTGAAGTCGCGACGTGTTTATTCTTAAGAGTCGATTGTGTTTACGAGGACGACAGAAGTGGGTTTAATGGGGAGTAGAAGAAAGTTAACTAGTTAGCTAGCTTCAATGCTAGTTAGCTTCCTAGCAGCGACACTCTTGAATGAATGAATGAACGAATTGGCGACCGCCTGCATTAAACTAGCATCTGCTTCTTGTTCTTACACGAACTTATCGAGTATATCGTAGGAAAGACGACACAAACAGGGTGAGCTACAGCCCTCACACCCTCAAATGGACAGGAATGCGATTCCCTGGAGTTGGACAGCGGCGATTTAGCTCCCAGAGATAGCGCAGTGCTAATACTGACCTGAGCCTGGTAATGCCTCTGAGGCTGGGGCAAGCTCGCTTTAGCTAGCTACACAGATTTGCACTACTTGGACTTGGCTGCAGCACAGAGAAGCCCACGCCCGGTTTGGAATGGGGAACACGGTGTCATGCTGCGTCTCTCCCGAGTCGAGCCCCAAACTCCCGTCGAGACAACCGGTGGAGCGCTTGGAGGAGCTGCAGACCAGCACCGAGGCGAGCGATGACAACACGGTGCCCTACCTGCAGCACATAAGCGACAGAGAGGTCCCCGATGGTAGGTGACGAGTGCACCGCTTCATTTCCACACAGTGTGTGTTCTGTTTGTCCACGGGGCTGTGGTGATCCTTCATCCAGTCACCGAGAGAAGAGGGAACACGATATGAACAAGGATCTTCATGGGACTCCCAAACACGCACATCACTAATAAGAGGAATCCACACCACATGTGCAAAGACACCCTCATACTACTGTCACACAAAACTTTATTATAGTGGCCAAAGATTATATCACGATAATAATCAGTCTGTATCAATAATCATCAGGATGCATGTCACATTGTCACATTGTCTATTAAGCTTGAAGATTTTGTGTGGTCTTAAACTCTTCTTCATGAGCAGACAATGACAAATACTTGTTAAAGTGGAATACATTTTACAAAGTAAGTGCATGAGGCAGATCAGTTGTGTTTTTACCTCCTCTCTGTGTCACACAATGCATAAGCAATATATTAATGGTTGACATTGTCTTACTGCCCAGCCCTTTAACAACACACAACTATTTTCATATTCAGTCTTTCACAGCTGCACGGACAATGCACACACACACACACACACACGTAGAAAACTCTCTAGCTTTTGCCAAGTTGCGAGGCTTGTTCACTTCCATCCCACTGTCAGCAGAGCACTGAGGATAGTGAGGACATTCTTGGCATTCTGTAGCTGAGCACTGTATCATATTGATCACACTGGCTTCATATTACCAAGTCAGACATTAACAATGAAAACACACCACTCATCTTCTTGGCGCCACATTAACCATTCAGCCATTAGCAATAAAAACAATTCTTGCCGGTTCTTTCTAACCAACCTCAGTTTGTATTATCATTGCTCATCAGGGAGTGAAATCGTGTAGAGGTAGAGAGGGAAAGACAAACTTTCTTAACCAAAACAAACCAGCTGCATTTGAAATGTGCAGCTTGTTGACATGATATCTTAATTCACCATGCCCACTATTATAGGGTGCAAACCTAAGGACCATTCATGACTGTTCTTTTTCCAGCCTCACGTTTATTTTCAGATGGAGGAGACACAAAGTAGAATAGGAAAAAGATTTTTAACCAGATCAGACAGTTTCTTCTTACGGACTTATGTGCCTAATCAAAAATAGCAATTTTCGCTTCAATTTCAACTTGATACCACTGTGCTTACTATTAGACTACAAGTTTAAATTTCATGCTGTGATCCAGGGCCCCAATGTCCTCTCAGCCCCCATGGTGCCACTCCTCATTGACCCCCAAGCATGCTGTGCTCATTCCATTCATGTTGTTGTGGACTCTACAGTGTATGAGACCAGCTGTCGGTGGGGCGACGGTCAAAATAAGTCCAGCAGTCCTTTCTTCATTCCTCATGTCTCCTCTTGCTGTCCTCATGTCACAAATGCTGCCATCACCTAATCCCCTGTCTTTTATGTAATGTGCCGTCTGTACGGATTTGGATGAGAAACAATTCTCTAAATCAAGGCTGGCGGATAATCCAGTGTTCTGTTTGTGTTACAGATAGAACTGCAGGGTCAAGCAATGCAATCAGTAAATTGACTTGATATCCCCAAGTAGTTGTCTTATAGATACCATTCTATTGTGCTCTCTGCAAGTAAAACCTTTTCAATTGCTGTTTGTTGAGTAGATTTACCAGACAGTTTTTAACACATTTGACACAGGGAAACCTGCATTGTTTATTCTCACTTCTGACTTTTACAGCGATATGGTCTGTGCTCTTAGTGGCATGTTTGATCTGTGTCTGCCTATAACTTCCTCATCTTTCCATGGGCCGTATCAGGTCACAGAGGTACCTTTTGTAGACATATTGTCAGTATAATGCACTGAAATAAACTTTGTTTTATAGAGTTGGCATTGGAGTCGAACCCTTCAGACCACGCCAGAGCGAGCACCATCTTCCTTAGCAAGTCTCAGACAGACGGTGAGCAATCTGAACATGACACTGTCCCAGCAGCGATTCACATGAACTGTCTTCCTTAAGAATAAGTGTGTTAGCAAGAAGAGCAAATGCACACATCTGCAACACATGATTTATGATCAAATATTATGATGTAATCCTGTACTGCGTGTTTTAATATTTGTGCAATTCTATTATTTTGAATCCGTGGCTGTTTTATTGTTGTATGCAGGCTGTAGTGTTATAATGTTCATGACTTGCTTCACTGTGGCGCTTGATGAAATTGGGAGTGTATCACACACCCATTGAAGCCACAAGCATCTCTGTTATAAAAGTCTTTATTTGACTGCAAGCAATCACCAAAACAAATCAACTGTAATAACGTACTTCATCCTGACTTCTTTATAAGTAACCCGTTGTATAAAACAAATCTCTCTGAACATTTCTCTTCCTTTACAGTACGAGACAAGAGGAAAAGCAACCACATAAATCATATCAGTCATGTAAGTGTCAAAATCGATCATAAATCTGATTGTTGATGATTATATCTATATTATCTCAAATGACCAGAAAGTGAGTTTACGCTGTAGATTAGCCAATTCAGGTTCATGACAGCAGTAAATGTTATGAATGACGAGGGGAAGCATAGTGGCTGCGCAAAGATGGTTATGCATTCAATTTTCTTGGTTTATTTTTATGAGTTTATCTGTATATACTCACACATGCCGCATCTGCTGTATTGAATTCTCAAATATCTCTTCTGTTTAAAATTGTATTGCTTTTTGCAGGCATATCTTCAGATATGCATCCAGCTATTCAGACACCTGAAACCAGTCCAACAAAATGCACCCGTCGAAATAATTCCTGTCCCAAGTTGTTGATTGTGCAATATCAATGTCTCCAGGTATCTCCTGGTCTATTGTCAAAGAAATACAGCTCCTGCTCCACAATCTTCATTGACGACAGCACCGTCAGCCAGCCAAACCTTAAAAGCACAATCAAATGGTAAGAGAATTTCTCTCTCACACACACACACACACACATACGCATAACGCTGTTGTCCAAAAGTCACTAAGTTCACATGAGAAAATCCTGTTGCATCACAGTGTGGTAATCCTAAAGTATTACTTAGTGGATGCGTGACTAAAACAGATGTTCTTACGCCTAATTTAGGAAATTATTATAGAGAATCTGGATAATCACATTTCATCAGGATTATCTCGGAGTGGTTTCCTTGCTGAATGTGTGCACGTTTTGTTACACCATAAGCTTTGACACACAAAAGTACACTATTCTCCATCTGAGCTGTTTTTTATTGAAGCTATAAAACATTTATCTCTTTTTACTCCCTGTCTCCAGTGTCACGTTAGCAATATACTACCACATCAAAAACAGGTGAGTTCACTTCTTTAATATCATTTTTGTTACATAATATGTGTCAATTTATGTTGCTAAAACTGTTATGCATTACAATTGTGTTAACAGATGTATTGTTTGTCGTTCAGGGACTCACACAGGTCACTGGACATCTTTGATGAGAAGTTGCACCCCTTATCAGTGAGTATTTTGAAGAAGTTACCACAAACACACATGTTTGCTGCTCATCATTAGAGGAGAAAGTCATTCACTCCAGTCGTCTTGATTCACCAAGTCATTTGTCTGTTACATTGCCGATCCGTCCAACCAGAATCAGTAAGTCTCAGAAAAACTCAAGATGCTGTTGCAGTTTACTTCCTTGTTGACTTTTAACCTTCACACTTAGTAAACCATCTGATGCCACAATCAGAGATATGATGGAATGATGACTGGATGAATCTCCATAACAACCAAGAGGCTTTTAGACTCCTTCAATCCTACTTTCTTCCCTCAGACGTTTGTGTTTTACCATTCTTTACAGAGAGAACCAGTGCCAGACGACTATGCCCATGTAGACCCCGAACACAAACTGATCTACCGCTTTGTCCGAACGCTCTTCAGTGCTGCACAGCTCACAGCAGAATGTGCCATCGTCACTCTTGTAAGTGGTTGTAAATGAGATTAAAAGCAGTTTATTGGTACAAATGAGAGGCACCTTTTAACAATGTTCTTGTCTGAAATGTATTGGATATTAATGCAACCCTGAAATTTAGTAAGATATTATGGGAATTTATTAAAGTGCACAGCAATGGTTCAAACACATGTATGCATGTGACGTTAGATTTACCGGTCAGCAGAGGGCAGTACAGTCATGCCCCAAAAAACTTTGATACATGACAGATGAGTGTCTGTTTGATGATTAAATATCATTCTGTCTATTTCAGAGTGACATGGCCAACATATTATCTGTTTTTGGATACTGCTTAATATTGATAATTATCTGTGTATATATATTTATAGTGGAAGGAATCACATTCAGTGTGTTTGTTATACCTCAAGGATACACACCATGTATGTTTACATGAATCCTCCACAAGGCACCCTTTAAATGTTGAGGCTGCAATACTGTTACATTTCTATGTTTCTAATAAAGACGTGTTGTGTGTTTCAATGTTCTTCTTCCACCAGGTGTACTTGGAGCGGCTGCTGACCTACGCTGAGCTGGATATCTGCCCCGCCAACTGGAAGCGAATCATCCTGGGAGCCATCTTGTTGGCCTCCAAAGTCTGGGATGACCAGGCTGTGTGGAATGTCGACTACTGCCAGATCCTTAAAGACATCACTGTGGAGGACATGTGAGTTGTTGTTTTGAGTTTGGGTTGTAGCTGGTTGTTACAATACTAGTTTTAAACTAGCATCAAGGAGCAGGAGAGAAGTTCTTCCCGCAGATTGTCACACAATGCAGGGTTCTGACTTCATTGTTCCAGAAGAAGAGATCCCCCTTTTTTCCAGGAACATAAATATGAATTCAGCAGGTTTTTATAAAGATGAGTTTTATGTGTGAGTGATTAGAAAACATCAGAGGAGCAGAATCTCCTGTTGATCTACGCAAATTAATGCACCTCAGTGCAGAGGTGCTGCTAAGGGGGGCCAGGTGGTGGCACCTTGATGCAGTAAAGGCTGTAATCAGAGTTTGTCCTTTTAAGTCTTGGGTGCAGCACACAAGTGTAAACTGAATGATTGTCAAATCAGTGTGGAGAGAACTGACCACTGTCATAGACTTACTGCTGTAGTCTGGTTTTTGAATTGAAAACCTTATTTTGTAAATTACAGCACAGTTGTAATAGCAGAAACAGTCTATAATACTTTTAAAGCACTTTCTAAAAAAAGAGAGTTCATATTTGTGTGATGTGATTATTTGATGAAAAAGCAGCCATGTGCAGTGATATAGAAAACTGAGGACGGTTTGGTTAGAATCATGTCAAACAGTATGGCGTCTACGAATGAGAGCCAGTCGAGTGCTCAAAATCAAAAAGATGTATGGAAGAAACGTCTCCCACAGCAACTCGTATCAAAACTCGGAACATACAGAAACCTTCACATTACTGGAACATGTTGGGATCCACCAGTGAGAGGATGTGGTTAGGAACATCTGTGAGACTCCTTCACTGACACCACAACCCAGATCCCTTTTTGTAGCGATTGGATAGACATGGCTAAGCTTTGTATTTTGTTGGGCTTGTTGGCCGCATTGAGTTTTTGGTTTTCAGATCTCCAGTTATTTTAGGTGTATATAAATAAATGGATTCCTAACAAATAAAACAGAGCTCCGAGACTGCATATTCGTCCCTGATAGAAGAAACATAACAACAAAGATGCACTTGAAGCAGACAGAGAAAGAGAAGTGCGGGAACAGATGGAAGCTGCAGCATCTTTTCTGTCACTTGGTATATAATCCTGTGAAGAGGCCAGGGGCTGCACTTGGAGCAGCCAGGCTTTATTTCCTACAATTGCTCTTCCTGTGTGTGTGTGTGTGTGTGTGTGTGTGTGTGTGTGTGTGTGTGTGTGTGTGTGTGTGTGTGTGTGTGTGTGTGTGTGTGTGTGTGTGTGTGTGTGTGTGTGTGTGTGTGTGTGTGTGTGTGTGTGTGTGTGTGTGTGTGTGTGTAAAAGAGGTTGGAAGTGCCTCCTTGTTGTTTTGTGATTTGGAAAGGTGGGTGCACTGCCTGCATGTGTGTGTTCTCTGTCCGAGAGTCTGTGTGTGTGACTCTCTCTTTCCTCTCATACCGCATCATGTCTGACCTACACTCTCTCTCTCCGCTCTGTTTGCATCGCTGCCATTGAAGTGTCTTTTGTGAGGCGTGCTCGGGTCTGGATGAAGGGAGGGATGGGAGGAAGAGTAGAGAGAGAGACAGAGAGAGAAATGGAGGGGAGGGTCTCAAGTGCTCTCACTCCTTGTACATAATGGCCCAGGCTCTCGCCCACTCCATTAGTTGCCCTGGGAGACCAGACATCACACACACACTCACGCTCGCTCACACACACCACCTTTGCTGACCAACAAAGCATCCTGGATGCTGTTTCCTTGGCGACCACCTCCCTCAGCTCTTCTCATTGCTATGATGATGATGATGATGAGGAAGGAGAATGTTGGAGCTTGTAGTCAGGAAAAGACGAGCTGTGATACTCAAGCAGGGTGTTTGCAGAGATATGTCTGATTACCTGCGGGTTTCAATGTGTGTGCGAGAACTTAATAAATGACATAGAAGTTTGTCAGGAGATTCGTTTTCTGTTCCAGTTTTAGAGTACGACCATTTCTTCTCTTCATCTTTTCTGCTGCTCAGATCAACAAGGACCAAACCACTAAAGAAAAATATTGAAAAGCTGTCCTCAGTTCACATCTGTATTCTGGCTGATCAAAATCCAAACACAAATACACGTCTTTTCTACCTCCTCTGACATGATGCCATTTTGCTCTATTAAGATTCAACAGGATCTCATGGGATCATCACTTATGATCGTAGTTTTGAGTATTGATCTTATTTACAGTGGCTTTTCTTCAAAAGAATGGTTGCAGAACATTTCTATGATTGTTATGATTGTATTAACCCTCTGTTGTCTTTTCCCAGGAATGAGATGGAGCGTCACTTCCTGGAGCTTCTCCAGTTCAATATCAACGTGCCAGCCAGTGTCTATGCCAAGTACTACTTTGATCTGCGGCAGCTGGCTGATGACAACAACCTCAACTTCCCTCTGGAGCCTCTCAACAACCAGCGTGCCCAGAAACTAGAGGTGAGCTGCTCTCCTCAGACCTCGACCAGTAACTGGTCTTTGAGGTTGTCTAACTATGATTTATTTTTAATATTTAACTTTCTGCACTTTTATTGTGTTATGCCTCTGACCTCAGGCTACATCCACAGTACTGTTGTTTTATTTTTAAAATCCGTCACTGTTGTTGCATTTCTGTCTGCCCTTGAGGCTTGACACACAAGTCTTTGAGCGCCTAAAAGGGAGAACTTGATTACCAGCAGTGAATGCAAAGTAAAAAAATGTTCTTACATATTCTAGGAGAACTTACCGATTACCTTGTTTTGTGTGTTTTTCTGCCCAGGCCATTTCAAGACTATGTGAGGACAAGTACAAAGACCTGAGCCGAGCAGTGATAAGACGATCCTTCAGCGCTGACAACCTGATAGGTATACGACGCTCCAACGCTGTGCTGTCATAGGCCACACTGCTGCCATCTGCCCTCTCCCAAAGCCGAGCTAACCCACAGAACCCCCGCCCAAACATGGCTGCCTCACGGGGTTGACGCAGCCACACCAGGCAGTATGCTTACCATGCTACAGTGTGACCTGACTCAACAGAAATTTACATCACAGCTGTAGAGCTGCATGATTGTGAAACCTAAAACTATTGTTTTTACAATTTTTTCTTTATTTATTTCTCAACTGGCCCTGATTTCCATGATGACGTGTATTAGAACTGGCTCTGGTGCAGTCGATCACTAAGGAGTAGTCTTGGGAATTGTCATTAAAATTTAATTCTTGCAAAAATATTTCAACATAGCCTTGAAGATTAGATTGGTGTGAGACGATATTTTTTATGATTCTCCAAATCCCATTAAAATAAAAATAAAACCACCGTCTTGTGCAAGTCAGTCTAAAAACATTCTGACTCTTAACTATGTGTAGCAGTTAAGACAGTTGGTTTGTTCTGTTATTTGACAACAAAGACATGAGATATCACACGGTTATTTTGAGGTCAGTTTATTCCTGTTTTTTTTGTGGGATTTGTTGACGAGAAAAGAAACCATACAACATCACCAAAATAAATATTGTAATAGGCACAACAAATTAAAAATACTAGGGCTGGGCGATACGGCCAAAAATATTATCTAGATTATCTAGAAAACATTTCTATATAAATAATTATCACAATAAGTGTCACATTATTCATTTTCTGTAAAGTGAGACCGATTTTTGATCACGAGTGGAGGTTGTGGTTTTAAACTCTTCTTTTTGAGAAGAGAATTATAAACACTTGATAAATCTGAGGTAGAACATTACAATACAATTAAGTAGTATACCTCCTTGTATAAGCAATATATTGGACTTTGGTTATATTTCTAGTCATACTAATTGTATTGTGATGATTATTGTAGTTATATCGCCCAGCCCTAAAAATGTTCCTTCTTGTAAATTAGAATTCAAACCAAAAGAAATTGAGAGTGTAAATCAAACGTGTTTACTGTTGATACCAGTGGTGTTGCATCCTGTCTGAGTAAATTATCTACCTATTTGGATTTAGCATAGAGCATGTCTCAAATGAGAAGTATTAAAGTATAAATATTCTACAGCAGCTGTCTGAAGTCAGCACAACTTCAGTCGGCTGTCGTGTGTGTGTGTGTGTGTGTGTGTGTGTCAGGTGCCAATCTGGGATCAGCTTCACTTTGGAGGTAAACTCTACATGTGGTCAAACTGGACACATTTTACAGATTCTAAATCAGTTCTGCTACAGACTGGCTCAATGTAGCAGCTTAAACATAATGCAGGTTGGGTCCACACTGTCCAGGCTCAGTATTGTGCCCTTCAAATCCTGCCTCCACCTCAAGGAGGCGCTCTACAGATCACCAAGCCCCTTGCTTGTCCCAGACCCTGACCAGAGCTTATGAACGAACTACATAGATGAGGGGGAAAAGAGACTGATGGACACCCCCCTCCTTTTTGCTTACTATGTAGGCCACTAGCTGTGAAATTTGTCTTGTTTTTAATTGAAAAGAAAAACATTTGCAGATGGAGTATTTTAAATAAACACTAATCATGTAACAAAGATGTGTTGTGTTTATTGCAAACTTGTGTGTGTGTGTGTGTGTGTGTGTGTGTGTGTGTGTGTGTGTGTTCGACTTGCCGTGCTGTTGTAGCACAAAGCTGATTTATTTGTACAACCAGTGTACGGCGCGTCCCAGCTGCAGCAGCCTCACCTGGAACAAAGGCTGCTGACATCCTAAGGTCAGAAATGATAGTTGGTGAGAAAATAAAGGGCATTCTGAGTCAAACCTTCACCAAGTCCAGCAGTCGCCTAAAATTCAATCAAGCCGCACCAAATGTCACACAAAGATATCAGTCCCCTAAATGTGACCGATTTCCCAATGTTAAAGAAAGTCCTTACTGCTATTCATACCTTTTGTGAATGAATTCAGTGGATTCTGGTCTATGAGGCAACAATCAGAGAGCGTTTTTAAGATGGAGGATGATGGTACGAGCCACCAACTTCTAGTTTGATCTCACCTCTTGACCAGAACAGACATCACATTCAGTTTGTCTGCATGAAGCAGCTAAGACGACATGTGTCAATGGGCTTACATTTTTTAAATGAGAATGTTAGCGAAGGGCTAAATGATTTCAATACAGATAAATTGTAATATTAAAACCACTAAGCAAACCTAAAAGTTTTAATATGTGGAGAATACAAGGGGAATTCAATGTTTCCATGGATATTAAACTTTTGAGTCACACACACACACAATAACTCAAATAACCACTCGTTACAACCAAGGTATGCAGAATACCATCACTGAACGCACAACATGTCGAACCTTGAAGCAGATTGGCTACAGCAGCAGAAGACCACACCGGGTGCCACTCCTGTCAGCTAAGAACAGGAAGCTGAGGCTACAATTCGCACAGCCCGCCCCCCCCAACAAAAATGTTGCCTGGTCTGATGAGTCTCGATTTCAGCTGTGACATTCAGATGGTAGGGTCAGAATTTGGCGTAAACAACATGAAAGCATGGATCCATCCTGCCTTGTATCATCGGATCAGGTGGTGTAATGGTGTGGGGGATATATTCTTGGCACACTTTGGGCCCCTTCGTACCAATTGAGCATCGTTTAAACGCCACGCCTTGTTGAATCTATGCTACAAAGTATTAAGGCAGTTCTGAAGGAAAAAGGGGGTCCAACCCGGTACTAGCAAGGTGTACCTAATAAAGTGGCCGGTGAGTGTATGTATATATATATATATATATATATATATATGTTCTACTCTTTTCTTCTAATCGCTTTTAAGCATAAATTAAAATAGAGGTTGGACAAATGCTGCACACATCTTTATTCTTGCGTACCTGAGGGAAAAACTGATCTTGTGCCCTTCGGTAAAAACAAAACTCCTTTTATTTGGCACATACAGACACACAGACGTTTATGAGACATAAACTAGAGATCAACTCACTTTTAATTCCATAATATGAATCAAAATCTACAACATTTTAAAATCTTTTAAAGAGTTTATCTCGGTGTGAAAAAACAGATTTACACTTCAACAAACAAACAAACCTAAATGTCAGTGTTTACTGACATTTATCATCATACATCATCACTCACACAATCGCATTCACTCAAATCAGACTAATAAATTAGACATATTTTCTAACACGTGGACACAGTAGTTAACACAACTGGCCAACAACACTGACGTCACAACACATCACCGCAGGAGGAAGGAGGCAGGAAACAAACTGATGATTAAATAAACTTTAAAAACACTTAAGTTTAATTAGTTATTTTTAAGTTATTTTATCAATAAATTCTGTTTTGTAATGTTGTGACTGTTTACACGGATCTATGTGGGACAGCGTCACTTTCTGTAGTTTCTTCCAGTTGCAGGATGATTTGTTTCAGTTCATTTGTGCACTCACAAAACGTGACCTCTGACCTCTGAGAGAAGAGGTGAGGCTCCTTCACATTATACGACAGCATACAGTTTTGTTGGAAACTGATAAGAGCTTTGCTGGCTTGTAAAAGTCTCCAGAAATGAACATGATTTATGTTTTAATACTGTCAGTTGAGGTAAATTAGAAACCATCCTTTAAAACCTCCTCTGATGACTGGTGATTATTTGTCAACGTAAGTGCTTCTTTATGCTCTAATTCATAAGAAAATAAGGACATATTCAGTGTGAACTCATATTTTAGGATATTGCAGTTAGATTTCTCTAAGTGATTATCATTTTTGTTTTGTGAATTACCAGACAACATATTTCAGCACAGTTTCCGACCAAATAAATTATAATTTAAACTGGTTTTAAGTCAAATTATCCTGATTAGAAATATGTATATAAGGTGGAAATATTGTTTAAGTCTCATCAGTATTACATAATATAATGACATATATTACATGTAACAGAGATAATGTGTATATTTATTATTACCTAATTAATTTGCTTAATTTCTTTGGTCTATAATATTTTAGAAAATGATGAAAATGCCTGTCACACTTTTCCAAATCCCAAATTGATGTTTCCAAATTGCTTTTTCAGAACAATAAATATAAGAATTATTGTACAATGTTTTGAAACTAAAGCAAAATCTAACTGAGACTTATATAGAAATAACCTATAGAATTGGTCGATTATCGAACCCGTCTGTGGTTAAGTTATCTATTAGTTGAGTTATTGTGTCAAAAATCCATCAACGTGTGAATTTTTTGCCTGTTCAGAGTCTGTGACATGAAATCATTAGAAAAACAGAGCAACGGTTCTCAAGATGAGGTCCAGGGACCTCGAGGAGGACGCTGAGGGCTTCAGAGAATCCACAGCAGAGTCAAAAGAGTAAATATTTTTAAAATGTTGATTATGTCTAAGAAAATTAATCCAATTGTAGATTGTGTTGCCTCCACTATTTTTATATTTCATACTTGAGGATCTCTGGTCTCATGTAATTCTAGTGGGGTCCATGTTTGAGTCCCTGGTGTGATCAGTTCCTCTGTCAACCAGCAGGTGGGGCTAAAGGCCAAGGGCAGTTTCACCCTGTTCGTTTACATGTCATTGACTAAACTAATTCACTCTTCAGAAACTGGAGTCGTCCATTAGTGACTCTAAAGTCTGAGAAAAAACTTTTCAGTTTGTAATGGTACAAAAACACTCACCATCAAACTCAAACACTGATATGTACAAATTTATACACACTTCAAATCAGATGAGATTCGTTTCCCTGGTGTCTCACTCTTGACTTGTGGCAGTGACATTGGTTGTTTACTAACTAATCATCACACTATACAACTAATTTTCTCTTTTTTTTACATCAAATGTATACAATATTTACATAAATAAATATGTTTTTCTCTCTCAGTGCTCAGGATAAACAAACAGGAAGAAGAACGTGTGATCCCATCGAGGATCCTTGTGTCTCATACTGAAAAATAAATTTACGTTTTCCAGCTCTTTAAAGCAGTTCAATTGTTTGATCAGTTTTTTTCAAATACCTTTAGATTTTTTCAAGTTACATTTTTTATGATTCAGGTTATTTGTTTATTTTTCCCGTTTTTTAAATTTGAGCTGATAATCAGAGTCACAGTCCTGCAGATGTTTGTCCATATCTCGTTCTGGAGTGTTTGGATTGTGTTTCTAAGTGTCCACACAGGAAACTGTTCAGTGTGTATATGAACATAATAATAATAATAAGTCCAGTCAGTTCATATATGAGAGGGAGCTGCTTTGTGATAGATCCCTGATGTCAGCCCAGTTCCAGTGTGTCCAGTTAAAGCAGTACTGGCCTCACTGTACATGGAGGGTGGAGCAGTGGCCTTCTGCAACCAGCAGGGGCAGCATCGAGCCACAAACCTCCTCCAGGACTCCAGGGTTTTTCCTGACCAAATCCACACTCCTGAGGTGATGCCCACCACCAAGCACATGAAGTACTTGAGCATGAAGACGGCGTAGTCCGGACCAAGGCCCGAGCGCTGGCGCTCAGTCAGGCAGGAGCAGGCCAAGGCTCGCTCCCAGCCGGGCCTGTAGTGCTGCTCGTAGACCAGGCAGGCCACCACGATGGTGGCTGGGACGGTGTAGAGCACCGTGAAGAGCCCAATGCGGATCATCAGCCGCTCCAGTTTGTCCGTCTTGGTGCCACCTTGCTTGATGATGCTTCTGATGCGGAAGAGAGAAACAAAACCTGCGAGCAAGAACAGAGAACCAGTGAAGAGGTAAACCACCAGAGGAGCAAGTACGAATCCCCTGAGGTTCTCCAGACTCTGGTTCCCCACGTAGCAGATCCCAGCCACAGGGTCCCCATCCACAGAGCTGAGGGCCAGGACCACGATGGTCTTGACGCTGGGGATGAGCCAAGCGGCGAGGTGGAAGTACTGAGAGTATCCAGCAATGGCCTCGCTGCCCCACTTCATCCCTGCAGCCAGGAACCAGGTGAAGGACAACACCACCCACCAGATGGAACTGGCCATGCCGAAGAAGTACACCAACAAGAAGACCAGGGTGCAGAGAGCCGGGCCTGTGGTGTCATAGAGGATGTGCAGCTGGTCTCCACCACCAGCACCACTGCTGGCACCACAGGCCACCCGCTCATGACCTGCCACCAGGCGGATGATATAACCCAAGGAGACGAAGAGGTAGCAGGCAGCCAGGAAGATGATGGGCCTCTCTGGGTACTTGAAGCGCTCCATGTCAATGAGGAAGGTGGCCACAGTGGTCAAGGTGGAGACGAAGCACAGCACCGACCAGAGGCCCACCCAGAAGCTGGTGAAGGCCCGTTCATCAGCTGAGAAGTAGTGCTGGTGGCAGGGCTGGGCACAGTTGGGCAGGGGGCCGGTCTGCACCCGGCCGTACAGGGCGTGGGACTCCCTCTTGATGGGGACCAGGGGGTCTCTGCAGCGGCACTCCCTGTCACACTTAGGGGGGCTCGGGGGTCTGGTCCGGCCTTTAGGGGTGGGTTTGGGGAACGGGGGAGCCAGTGTGGTGGTCTCGCTGCTGTTCTGGTCCATGCACAGGGTCTCGTCCCCCAGCTGAGGCAGCCGCTCGCAGCTCATCCTCTCGGGCCACTCGAAGCCGTACTGGCTCATGAGCGGGGAGCAGCCGCGCTTGGCCCGCTCGCACACGGAGCGGCAGGGCGGCAGCGGCTTGCGGTAGTCCGGCAGACAGATGGGGGTGTACATGCTGCACAGGAAGAAGAGCAGGTCCGGGGAGCAGTGGATGCGCACCAGGGGCCAGAACTGGTGCACCTCCAGGCCCACCTCCTCCTGGGTGTCGTGGTTGAACTGGTTGGGCATGTAGGTCAGGTTGTAGACGATGCCCTTGCACATGGGCACCGTGATGGGCTCACACACCAGGTCCTTGGAGGCTGCGGAGGTGAGACTCGCACCACGGAGGAGCAGCAGGAGAGAAAACACGAGGGGCCGCGGGAGCACCGGGCTGCGTGGCGCGCACCTCACCATGAGTGCCATGGGGAAAAACAACATTCTATTCAACTTTTAATCTAAACTAATTGAGAGGATAAAAGTAATACAAGTGAAGGAAAAGTTGGATTTAACTCATGATTTCATCTCTGAAGCCTGAAAGAAATCTTCGCCCTCACGTGTCTCTATGATTTAAACAAGTTCCGCGTCTGTGGGTTAATCCACCGTGTCCCTGCAGCTCCACCACCGAGCTGTCAGTCATTCACCAGAGCTGCAGCAATCATTGTGGAGAAAGTTCATCTCCACTGGTCACGATCCAATCACTTTAACAGCCCTGGAACCTTTTCACCGGGACGGTTTGTCCCCTGCGGCTCCTCCACGCAAGAAAAAGTCGCATCGTGAAACTTAAAACAAGTGAAAATGAGACTAAAATGAGTCCAGGAAAGTGTGAGAAACTAAAAATCCCAATTCAAATCTTCAGAGAGGGAAATAAAAGTCCACGAACTAAAGAATCTCCAGTCAGTCCGTCTGGAACCTGGTGCGTAAAAACGCAGCTGGACGCGTCCTCTCCGGGTTTATTCCCTCAGGAACATGGAAACAGGCTGAAAACACGTTCGATGTTTTTTCTTCATGAAGTTACACATGGGTTTTCTCTGCTGCTACGACAACCCGATGATAATCCACAGTTTCCTTCAGGGGGAGAAAGAATCGGAAGCTCCCGGTGCTTGACAGAGCTGCAGCTTCTCTGAGCCTCAGGACGAAATAAAGTCTGAGTGAAGCTGCGGATTCTCATCACACCGAGGGAGGCGTTCACCGGCGGTGGGAAATAATACAACTCCAACATGAGTGTGAGGATGAACATCAGGATTAACAGTTTTGCCATTCAAATTACAATATGATTCAAAAAGATTCAACGCAACTTTATTAATCCTGAAGGCAATTTAGACTAAAAACACAAGATTCAGACATGCGACTTACAAACATCCACTAAAACAATAACACAATAAAACACCATATAATAATAATAAACTTTATTCATTCAGCACCTTTTAAAACAGTTACAAGGTGTTTTATAAATTAGAAATGAAAAACTGAAGGAAAACAATAAGAAACTATTTAAGAAGTACAAAGATAAACAAGATTAAAATAGATGGTAAGATCCAAAAAGAACATAAAAGAGGTGCTCAGTAAAAGAGCATTTTCTTTAAAAATAACATCTTAGACATTATGAATATTTAGTCAGATACTGTTTTTCACTTGGTTTAATTATTCATTACCAGTTGTTAGTTCTTTTGTCAAAGACTATATTAAACCTGTGTCGGCTTTATAAAAGGCACAGAAATGCATCAACTACACAATAAATAGCCTCTATCTTTATTGTGCCATTCCCCTAAAGGGCGATTAATTACCAAGTAAGGAAATTTAAAGCAATTAAAATAGTTGTTTGACCATTTTTATCAATGCATTATTTTGATAGTTACCCAATTATTAAGCTTTTATTAATTGATAACATTTGTTTCTGTTTATTTTCTGCAAATCCACCTCATGGAAGCAAATGATTAAACTCAAAGTTTCCAAATTAATTTACATTATCAATCAGAATTATGTCCAACTCAGCCTGTCAACAACAATAACATGAGTGGACATAATACATGATCAGTAATACACCAATACAATTATGTATCATTTGAATGTAGCACACACTTTTTGTTGTGAAATATCTGAATTTCTATTTTAGTTTAATCTTTTAGATTTTTTCTCTAAAATATTTACTTAATTCCTTCATCATCAGATTACACATGATACATTTTCAATATCTTAATGTAATCTTAAAAAACTCTTCACACTAATCTGGATTTGTTAACCATGAATATATTTAGGTGAAAATGTAAATTTTCTGATTACCTTTCCTCATTAAATTGAATGATGTCAGAGAACGATCGTCACCAACTGCCCGTGAACGCATCACTGAGTTGTATTTATGACTTCCTGCATCAGGAGGTTGGAGTTTACCAGAGGAGCTTGAAGGTATTAGATGATGGATCAGGTCTCTCCAACCACTGACACTGACTGACACACACACACACACACACACACACACACACACACACACACACACACACACACACACACACACACACACACACACACACACCAATTTAAACTTGATCACAGTGTCAATATCTACAGTAATAACATATTTGCTCATACTCGCATGTTTCATTTCATACCTACATGATTTTTTCTTAATTTCATGTATTTTTTTTGATGCTCACTCGTCTCTTCTTCACTACCACCATTTCTCATATAAACATTTTACATTATCTATTGGTCAGTTCTTTTTTCTTTCTGTTTTCTCTCTAAACTCAAATCACATGTGTCTTTCCGATGAGAAGTAGCTAATATTCCATGTCCGGTCATGACGCATGTTCAGGAGCAGGTATAAAGGAACATTAATATATGATTTACTCACACACACACACTGTAATCTCAGTTTAACATCTGCACTCAGTGTGGTTGGTTGTGTTTACACTGAAGGTGAATCCAGGACAGATCATCATTAACAGTAAATGATGCTCTGATACATCTAATGCAACATATAACATTGTGCATATAAGACGTGTGCAGAAAAAGTTATTAGAGTTTTCATATCAACCTTCAATATTTCAGGGTTCAGAGCAACAGACACACATTGTATCCAATAATAAAAATAAAAGTATTGTTCAATATCCAGTCAACTTCAATTGCCAACATGCACTAGTGTGTGTGGAGACAAAGTGAATAGAAGCAGAAGGGGAAGTTTGAGGTAACTTCAGAAAACAACTAAATCAAAATCACTGAAAAACTCTGGTGATCTTATGAGTCTTATGACTTCTCTTTCTGCACACATGGAGTCATTTTCAACATGGGACAAAGGTCACAACGCTCACTGAGGGACAAAGGTCTCATAGGGTGTGTGTGTCTGTGTGTGTGTATGTGGTAGTAGTGCAGGTGTGTGTGTGTGTGTTCCTGTTCTTATATCTTAGTGAGAACCATTTTAAGCATAGACCCTAAAGAGTGTGGACATTTTTGGAAAGTGAGGACATTTTGGCCGGTCCTCACTTCTTCAAAGGGCTGTTGGAGGGTTAAGACTTGGTTTTAGGGTTAGGTTTATAATTAGGTTTGGATGGTTAGGGTAAGGGGCATTATGCCAGTGAGTGTCCTCAATGAAATAGAAGTACAAAACGTGTGTGTGTGTGTGTGTGTGTGTGGGGGTGGTAGTAGGGAAGGTGTGTGTGTGTGTGTGTGTGTGTGTGTGGGTGGTAGTAGGGAAGGTGTGTGTGTGTGTGCTCAACATATCAGCTAAGACAAGTCTCTCGTGGTCTGATTCACCTCCATTCAGGTGACTTTGATAAATGAAAGCAAACAGTGAGGAGTTCATGTGTAAAGCCTGGCTGGCATCAATGTCCTAAGTCCACATACACACAAACACACATAAATATATGTAATTACTTACAGTGATTTTCCCATGCAGGTGCCCGGCGAGTTTGACTTGGACTTGAGCAAGAACGCAAGGAGACGTGACCTGAATCACAGGCGGATGAGGCAACTACGGGACACACACACACACACACACACACACACACACACACACACACACACACACACACACACACACACACACACACACACTCACTCAAATCTGCACTTCTCTGTTCACTGATTGACACACTGACTTACTCGGTCTGTTACCTTAACCATTGCATGCTAATCTTAGCTCCAACACTTTGGTTTTGTCAAATGGCCATTTGAAAAAGACCTGAACACCAAAGTCTATCAAAGTCTAAGTCTTTACAGAGAGGAACAGCAGCTTTTTAATGTATAGGTCAGAAATGATGTTTGGAAACACTAAACAAAATGCACAGGACACAAATCCTCCACCTGCAGCAACAATGATCCTAAACAACCTTGTTCACTGTAAATCACAGCTTTGGGTTTTTGTTTCCCCAGCATGCATTGCTGTTTTAGACATGTCTCTGTTTTACCCTCTGTATTCCATCCACTCAGATTGCAGTGAGGAGGGTGAACTACACAACAACAGCGTAACTCTGACAACAAAAGCAGGAGTGATGTTTGCTCACGATGACGAATCACCTCAGTCAAACAAGCTCTGTGTCGCCACATGTTGCTTTTCGTGAACGAGGCAGAGTGGGCGGGTGAAAGAAAACAACCATAAGAGTAATTTGTAAAAAACTAAACAGTTTTGTAGTAAAGTGACATCATGGGTTAGTAAATAACCTGAAGGTGAGTTCACACTGGACACAAAGCAAAGCTTACGTGAGTGAATCGAGTCAATAGACACAGATTCGTTTTAACACGTTTCATCTCTGCCTCTTCAGTCTAAAAAAAGATCCAGAGGTGACGTGTAACATACGTGTAACATATGTGTAACAAACGTGTACTCAGGAACTAAACTGAAGAACCATTTATCAACCATTCCCATTTTATGCTACTTAATACTTCACAAACGTTGTGGAGCCCTGATGCTGAGGCTGCATCCATATTAATACGTAGATCACAAACCTCCACCAAGGCCCAACAGTCCATTTAACTTCAACCAAACTGCTCACACTCATAGATACTGTCCCCTCAATGTGCCCGATTTTCTCCATCAAGTTCCATGAATTATTTCCCAGGAAAAGGTGGAAAATTTAAAAATGCCCCTGATGCAGATCTGCACAAAAAATGCAATTCGTCCTTTTCTGGAGGATACACCAAATCCTTTCACCAGAATTCAATAAAATCTATTGTGCAGGTTTTGCATAATCCTGCTGACAAACGTCAATAAAACGTAACCTCCTAAGTGGAGGTAATAAAACCTTACAGAACATACATCTGAAACAAAATGGAAATTATTGACTTTCTTTAAAGATGCAAAACATTACAGGGAGTTTGGATGGCAACTCATCTGACTTTGTGCTTTAGGTTGTTGTGGTTTTTCAGGAAAGAATCTGGATTTATGATTTTAGTCTTTTTTTCATTTTCATTTCATTTTTTTTCCAGCGATTTCAGTGATTCCCTGAGTGAAATCCTGGCGAGGAAGTTGTTTAATGCTTTATGACATTTGACGGAAAAACACATTTTAATGGTTATTTGAGTAGAAAAACAGTGGTTGTACCCTTTAACACTGACAAAAGCACAGAGACAATCTGCTCTGCTCAGACCTGCTGAAAGCTCCGACACGGCCAAACGAGCCCCTGAACAACCAGGTCACTGGGAACACTGGGGCCCAGCCAGCTTTTGTGTAGCAGCTCGCTAAACGTCGGGGTGGAGGGGCACCGTGTGTGTGTGTGTGTGTGTGTGTGTGTGTCAAAGTCATACACTCTCCTCATGTTGGGAGAGGCCCGGTCCTTCCCTCCCCTGTGACCATTGTCCACCTCCCTCCTCCTCCTCCTCTTTTCCTCCTTAAACTGTCTTTTGTTTTCATTTTCATTGGCATTTCTGCTCCGTCGTTGTTCGGGCCTTAAATGAGTCTTGACTGGCCCGCGGGCCACTGGAGAAGCACAAAGGACTCCGTTCTACTCGCTACAGTTGATCCATTGTGGGCGTCCCACAATGCACTAATTGGCGATGACAATTAAGCGCGGTCGACACTCAGCTTCAATTTGCCCAAAGCTCGACATACATCACAGGCAAATGAGTCAGCCTATGAGATTCCTGCTCGCGCAGACAATATGCAGATTCACTCAGGCAGGTGAACTCGTTTGGAAGTTCTTTCTTGACCTCGAAACCAGCGGTTGAGAAAACAGACACGTCACAAGGTCTGTTCAGTGGCTGTTCTGGAGGTTTCGATCATTTCACACAGTCTTTATCCAGTTTTCAAGAAAATTATAGAAATTCACACTTAAAATGACAGAAAACAACTTTGAGAACGTTGTGTACTTTTACTTTTTAGATTGGCCCATGTCCTACCTGCTAACATGGAGGAGGCGGGGTTAAAGACCTATACTGCAGCCAGCCACCAGATGTTTTGGCTTCACTTTTGGGGAGCAGTCACATCCATCTTTAAATAGAATCTATGGATTTAAGAGTGGTTTTAAAAGTTAAGGTGAGGGACTTTTTTTCCTGTTTACCTGTTACCAGTTTCCTTTTTTTTTTGCATTTTAAGTTCTCCCAGTCCATGTTGTTGATTAAACTTAAAATCAAAACTTTAAATACTTGAAATCTTCAAATCAAAAAAGCTGAGGTGCTCATAACAACATATTGTACATGGCTTGTGTTTGTAGCTATCGCTGTTAGCACAACGATGCAAGCAAACCTCAGCGCTTATTATTTAGCCTGTAACCTTTTAAGTAAAATACACCTGTAAAATAAATGACAAACAACACAAAGGTTTCTCTACAAAGGTTTCAAACATGTTCACTTTTACGAACTTTGTCTTTATTGGCATCAGTGGCTATAGCGAACAAATTTGAACAAAACCAGACAAGAGGAAGATTAAATTAAATAATCGACTCCCTGTCCTTGCATAAGAGTTTTCCTGCAATGAAAAGAAACAATGATACAAAAAACAAAAACAATAACTTAAATTGTGCAAAGTAGAGAAGAGTTTCAGTCCAGTTACTCTGCTTAAATACTGTACAATATATTCTTCTCCAAGCATCAAGTAAAAAATACTGCGATGATCATAATGTGCCTGCAACATAAAGAACAGTTCCGTCCTGTTCTCATGATGAAATAAACATGGAAAAATTAAAACAGCTGCAACATATCATACAAAACAAACTCCAAGGATTTTAACTTTCTTCACATTTACGAAACAGAGGGAAATGAAAGACATAAAAGAAACATACAAAAAACTTTAACTTAACACAAACCTGCACGTTCAAGTCGTCTGGATCGACAGACATACAGCATTCAACAAATAAGATGAGTCAATTTAATCCATTTAAGTTTTAAAAGTGAAGTGAACTGCTGTAGCTACACAAAGGTAAACTACACAGTTATGTCTGTTTGTGGTCATTTGTACAAACAAATTAGTAAATTCCTGCTCTCGTCAGAGTACAACAATACTGAAGCATTTATCCCAAATAGCTGAGTCTCTTCATCAGTCAGTCAGAACTGAAGAAGCCTTTTTGATAAGAGGTGAAGCCTTCAAGTTTCTAAAGCCTCATTTCAACTTTTTTGGTGTAACCAGGACTTGTAGGACTAAACATCTTCAGACAGAAACTTTCTTCTGTTTGGTAAAATAATAATTATCAAATAATCACTGGAGATTATCCCACCACATTCTAATTAAGTCTCATTCAGTCCAAAATATAAACTTGAAAATGAGTTTGAAACCAAGTGTTTCCACATCATGTTCACTACTTCATCTGGAGGGAAATGAGTATAAAAGTTAAATACTGTTTACCTTCCCTTCCACCTATTTTACAGGAAAACTGTTTTGTTGAAATCTGTTTCTTTTTAAAGACATATTTAGTCCTGCAAACCGAACCAGATCCACCGATGTGGCTGCTTTGTTTTGGAAAGCTTCAGACTTGAGGTTGTTTTTTTTCCAGACTGGCCAATCGCCTGCTTCAGAGTGAGTTTATGCTGAATGACACTAAACTTTACAGTTTGGGTTTCAAATTTGTCAGAAGCAGGTCTGAGCAGAACTCTAATCTGTGCACACAAATAAGAAATGAGATTAAAATGCATCTTGACACCTGTTGGACTCCATATTACACAAATCAAATACAGCAACAAATAAAAACAAATAAAAAATACTTTCTTTTATGCAGCAGGCAACAATAACTTAATAACACTTCACCTGACTGTGGCTGCAGGCTTCAAACCAAGGTAAAAACAAATCCCATTAAATTCAACACATCAGTGCACTTTTCCTGCCAAATGTTAAACTACGGGGTTATTTAGTTTCAATCTACAGTTTCCTACATGCTTCATTAACACGAATGACTGTTTGGGTCTGATCAGTGAAATACACATTTCCTCATAAACCTGTAACTCGGTGTGGTGCTGATTTACTTTTACAACAGCTTATTCACAAATGAATTCCATTAGAAAGTGAACGTTTTTATTGCTCAAAAAGATGAAAAAAAAAATCAGCCTCAGAGTGAAGTGAAAGAGAAAAAATTAACACTGAAATGAAAAAACAAATTGCAGGAAGAAGAAGCAGCTACATTTCCATCCAGCATATCATCAAACTTTAAAGCTAAAAATCACGGATATTTTACGAAGCCCGCAATTTAAAATAAAGTTTCTGATCGATGTTTAGCTGGGAGCAGATTAGTGACTTTGGACACAACATAATGAAATCACTCTGTGTAGCTTTATGTGATAAATGAAGCTGAAGTACCAAAAGTTGGTAGTTTTCATATTGAGACCGAAGACTAAAGAATTTTTGATTGTAAAACAATTTCTTACATAAATTTACCCTCTGTTGGAAAGTTTTGGTTGATACAAAAATCCCATAACCATAACCCCCCTTTTGGATGAAAAACTTCTGAAGCTAATATTTAATGTTAATGTTGAGACAATAATAAAAACAAAAGATACACTAATAATCCCAAACATTAGAGTGTAATACTTAATAAAGTACATTTTTGTGGTTTACTTTTTGTCTTCAAATTGGACGGAAATGCAGCTGTTTCAAGAATTCAAGAAAACGTGAACAAGTGTTTCCAGACCTTTACACGTATGAAAGCAGTGAGTCAGAAAGGCCATCTAGGTTGCATAGAAATACTAAAAGCTAAAGCTGCTATCACGTTGGATAGATTCTGCATGAATAAAGCACAACAGGAGGAAGAATCACAGAGGAAGAGAGGAGGAGGAGGAGGGGAAGGCAACAATGAGAGAGAAGTTACAGTAGATTATTGCCTCTGGTATTTTACAGTTAGAGAGAAGAATATGTGCTCAGACTGAGAGTCTTCTGAAAATCAAAAATCTCTTTACATTGAACATTTACATAAAGAAACTGGTCAAAATGAGTGAGTAAACAAACATCCTTCATTGCACATCTACAGGTTAAATAACTGTCTCTGATATTAAGTCTGGGGAGAAGAGGATGAGATGATATGAAAGAGGAAGAGAGAACGATTTCAATACTTCAATCACAGCGATTCAAACGTATAAGTTAAAACATCCAAATACAACGGTTCTGCTTGAATCCTGAATGATCCCTGATCTGATCGAAGAATCAACTCAGAGATTTGAACGTGAATGCATGACGTCTATGACTTTTATTATCTTAACTCTGTTTGTTAATTTCATATTGTATCAATTGTCAATTGTATTGAAAAGTGCTATACAAATAAAGTTATTATTATCTTTTTTACCAACAGCAGCAGCCGTCAGTTTGGATTAAAGTTCGTTACAACAGATTTCAAGTTGAAAAGGTTTGACCACCATCTTTGCAGCATAATGAACTTTCCCACATTTGATTGATATTTTCCCCAAAACTCAAATCTCCAAATCACTTGGTCTCTAATAGTTCAGAAAACAGTTGAAATGCTCTTCACCATCAACATTTTCAAATTGCTTCCTAGTCTCATAATGGTTCACAACTGAAAGATATTCATTTTACTGTAATATACTACAAAGAACGTTCACATGTTTTCAAGTCTCTCTTAAAACACTCACATGCCTCATTCCTCCTGTTCATACAGGACATGAACAGATTCCATGAGGGACACATTTCACTCTGTCTGTGCAGAAATATCACAGATTTTAACTGAATTTTGAGCAACTCCACATTAGATAATGCAAATGAATGCACCTGTCTATGCTCTACAGTTATGTGAATATTAAGAGGTGGCTGATCAAGCTGTATTATAGTTTCTACTTATTTAGTTGTTTTATTCACAAGTTAAAAATGTGTAATAAAACAGGCTGAATAAAACCAAAAGTGTGTTTTGTTTTTTTTTTTACAAAATTCCCTTTTCTTTTGTTTCCCTTAAGGTGTTTCCTCGCTGAGATGCAGCACAAAACAGGAATTTTACACCAAAAAAAACCTTGGGAATATGAAGCCACTTGATATGACTGACACTGCTGAAGAATCTTTACATGTGGGAAGTGTTTTTGAATAAAAAGGCTGGTGAATTTTTTTCCATCATCACTTAAATTGAAATCAGTTGTAAATTGTAAATGAAAAGACTTGAACAAATGTGAACATTCCCTTTAATGTTTCATTCCATTGTCATCAGTGACAAGAATCCGAGTCGACAACAGCTGCTGTTTCCCTGCAAATATTTTACAGCCACTTTTTACAGTTTTGAAAAAGGTGGACCATCACTTAAATTTGAGCAGGACTGCAACTAATGATTCTTTTTCCTTTACAGATTCACCAGTTTTTTCTTCAAGTAATAATTGGGTCTGTAAACAAAGACAAAAATAAACATCACTTCCTCCCAGAGGTCAAGGAGAGAGACATTTATATTTATTTTATTTTCTCTGACCAACGGCCCAAAAGAAAAGGCAGCAAAGCTTCTACACCTGAAGCTGGAACCAGAAAATGTTTCACCAGATTCTAAAACTTAAGTGTGACTTTATGAGCAAGTGGAAGATGCGGTTTAGAATAAACCACCAGAATGTTTCAACCCTCAGTTTGAGGTTCTCCAGTTTACCTGCTGTGATTTTACACATTTTGTCTCCTGGAATAAAAAAATAAGTGGAAGGTCTTGGTTGAGGTGAAGGGACGACGATGGTGGAGGATGACGTTGACCTTTGTGAAGATTTTCAATGACAAAACACGAGTAGCTCAGTGTGTGAAGCCTGGTGCAGCGGTTCTTCAGTTGGTTATGTCCCTGCTCTTTACAGAGGAGCGAGGCAGGCCCCTCTCAGGTGTGTGTTGACAGGTAAACACACATGAACACAAACCTGACGACGAAAGCAGATTCTCAGAGCTCATCCTCTGACCAAAACTGTCCTGGAAACACACAAACACAGAGACTTTGTCCCGGTGTCATGGCCCAGCAGCGCCCATTGATACCGCTTTTGTGTGTGTGTGTGTGTGTGTGTGTGTGTGTGTGTCTCAGGTGTCTTGGTAAGGCACGTGAAAACACCCAGGGCTGTCATCATCAGGCGACCAAAAGGAGGACGGCCTCTTATGGTGCAGCTCTCGCTGGACGCAGCGGGGACACGGCTGAGCTTTCTGTCGACACTCGGTGTGGAAAACGGCACCGCAGCCATCGCATCTGCCAGCGCACAAGAACACGATCACACAGGTTAGGAAGTCACAAGTACTAACAACTTGTGTATTTCATATATATACACTGCTATTATTTGAATTTTTAGTTTTGAACTTATGTAAAGTGTTTTTGACCATTGTCAAAATCCCTATATAAATAAAATAGAATATATTATTAATATTTTTCTCTCAGTTTGTTCATCATCTTTAAACAAGGTTTGTAACTTTTTATTTCTTTAATTTCTATAACTTTTTTTAGCCGCTGATTTATTAAATTTGAGTCCATCTTAGTATATATATTTTTCTTGTTAGATTCTTTTAAACCATCTGACAAAAAAGGTTGTGTCTTTTGAATTTGCTTCACAGTACAGTCCCCTGGTTGAGTTACTATTACTGACAGAAACAACAAATATTACACACAACATTACACATTTAATTACTGTTTTCATTAATCCAGTAATACCACATTTCCTGTTCCGTCTGCATGTGAATGACTCAATCAACAGATCTAGACTCAGTGAATCTTTACAGCTCTGTTCCAGTTCGTACAGTAGATTCAGCTGTTATCAGTTAACACTTAACACCTCCTCCACAAGCCATAAAACACAACTCAACAAGGAAGGTGTGTATGTGCGTGTCAACGTTTCCCTCCACAGCTCAGAGTCTTCTAAGAATCTGTCCTGATCGGCTGTTATCGCTCTGCTCTCTGTCACTCTGACTATCGGTGGCAAAGACAAAGCTCTGGACTGTGTCATTACAACAATCCCTCCACCTCCTCGGTGTAACTAACAAGCAGCAGGCTCAGTCACGCTGCTCACACATGTAACACGATGCCTTCACCAAACCTTAAAAGGGTCAACTCGACAAGATGACTCAAATATCTACTTTCTTACTTCTGTCCAGCATTGTCTCTCCATACGGACAGTTTTGGGTGTGTGTTAGAAATGTCAGCAACACGCTCACTCGCTGGCTGTGAATTTTCCTGCTGTATTCTCACATGGACTCACACGGACATTTTACTAGTGTGCCGACAGGAAACACTGGACAGAAAATGTCCATAGCAACTGAACCGGACGCTCTCACATACAGCCCCTCTGGATAATTTCAGGAGAATGTCCGGACTTCGTGCATGAAACCAGAATAAGATATTTAGCTCAACACCAGTATAATTGATGGAATTATGATTCTGCAACTCTTCTCGCCTCATGGAAAAAATTTAATGAAAAAAGGAAAATCACCAGCACAATCTGCTTCCTGAAATAGCATCGATTGTTACTGACCTCGCTGTCATCTGTTGATAATCCGAGGTAACCATGACAATGTTTGTGAAAAGTACATTTTCATTTCTGAAGAGCATGTTTGTTTTTATGCTTTAAGTGCCACATATACAATCAAGGCAGAAATCTCAGAGGCAGATATTTCAAAACCTTGTCAAATAAAACAAAAAAGGTGTTTTTGTTTTAAATTCCGCTCAACAGAATCGAACTTTGATGAAGTCCGGACCGGCTAAAACATGTCAACTCCCAAGGTCTCTCCCTTAAATTGGCCCTCAGGAAAAAAAAGAAAGACAAGAGCAAGCATTCAAGTACTGAGGATGTACGAACAAAAAAAACAAACAAAAAAAACACACTGGACATGAGAACCAGGAACCAAACTGAATTGAGCCTCTAGCTCATTGTTCGTCCTTTCTAATGTTGTATATCAGTTAGAGTCCTCACACCTCTGTGACTTTTCCTACTGCTCCAAACTGGTAGGTTATTACTGAAAGGGAACATTCAGTCAATCTCCAGAGAAAAATAGAAAGTGCATGATGATGAGTTTTTTCTTACACTCTCAGAAAAAGAAATGTTCTTGATACAACTCACGCCTTTTAGAGAACACTTCCAAAAGCTTCTGAAGGTAGACTGAACATGACGCATATTTCAAAAGGTGGATAAAGACACAAACTGACTCAGATTCAGTATAGTCATCACAAACTGCAAAAAAATTATGTTACACTTTTTACTGTTGGCTGTGGAATAAAAACACTCACAGTACAAAGTGGGTTCATGTTCAGGTTGCACCTTTAAAAGATAAATTATTTCAGTCTTCAGGAAGTGTAGATTTTAGATTCCAAGGCTTAAAAGATGCAACCTCATGTTAAATGACCAATCAAGGCCAACAGAAAAGAGGCAAAGGAGGCATTCCTCAAGCTGTAGCTTCTTTACATGAATACAATCTTATACATGGTCAGTGACGGCTGTGTAACATAACCAGGATCATGTCTCCTGAGGTGGGATAAGTCGAGTAACGTCACCGAAAGAATGTAAACATGCTTGTTGGTCTTTGTCTATCTTTTTACAAGTCAGATCAAAGAAATTCCAAAATCCTCCAGCCCAGATTACTTTAGTCAAAATTGATTGAAATGTGATCGGGTTTGTGTACCTCTTGGTGGCGTTCTCCTGGAAGGGGTAGATGACCTGTACGTTTTGGCAGAGCTCGCAGATGAAGCCCTTCTCTCGACACAAACTGCAGCTGAAAACATGGGAGCTGGCAAACTTGATCACCTTAGACAGGAAGGGAGCCAGTTTTCCATCAATCACCTGCAGGGTGAGGAGAGAGGAGGAAAAGGGTGAGGGTTTAAGAAGAGGGGAGGAAAAATGACATGATGAACAACAACAGCATTAGGCTGTAAATTGTCAGTCATGCTATTTTCAATTACATTTAAACATGTAAAAATCACATTTTGATGGGTAAAAGAAATGTATAATAGTATATCATCTGCATAGAAGTGGTACAAGACACTTTTAAAACTAGTTATGTAAGAAGATGCATAGACATGGCAAAGAAAACCAGGACAGAGAAGACAACCTTGTGGCACACCATTCACTTGTTTGAGTGTAGACACACACGCACACTGTGTCTTTTTCACAGTATCAGGCATAGCATTGGACTAGGATCGAGCCTGTCGGGTTCAGGTAGGCCCCATTTAGTTCTCTCTCGAGCTCTGTCAGGTTCGAACCTCTGTGAGGTGGCACTCTAACACACACACAAAGGTGCGATTGAGGCACTTTCTTGCAAGTAAGGGTTAACACACAGACAGGTCTTTGTTTGATTTCAAACTATTCCTATAATGTGGTATTCCTTTAAAGTATTCCTTCTTCCACCACGTAATTTTAACACCGACTTTAAAATTACCACAAGAAAGTAGTATCCTCTTTGGCTTGGAGGGAAGACCGGAAAACAGGAGGAGAAGAAACTGAGGGAAGGAAGGAGGAAGACAGTAAATGAGGTGAACGCCTTTTAATGGCAACGCTTGGCAAGTTCCTTAAAGAACTGAGTGTAGGGGGTTTTGGCAGCAGGGGGGCAGAGTTGTGTGGTCATGAATAGACAGTGGATGACTCAGAGAAACAGGGAAAGAGAAGCTGTGCGGAATCTTGCAGAAAGTAAAAACTATATACAGTCACAAAGCTTTGTCATATGATGTTAATAATTCCATCTTAGCCATGAGTGTAATGGAGGAGTGAAAGTAAGACACAGAGAGAGAACAGTATAGAGTAAGAGAAAGAGTGGTAGAGATACAATATACAAGAGAGATCTTGAGAGAGAGCGAGAGCCTGTATTGAAGTGGTTCCACCTGGCAGAGCTCTGGACCTCCCAATTATAACCTCCTTCATGCTGTTTGTTAGACGAGGGGAGAAGAGGAGGACATGAGATGGAGAGAGGAGGAAGAAACCACACACAAAACAGAGGAAACACAGCACTGAGGTATTCTGATCCACTTTGCAGAAAATTACACATCAGGGCCGGAGACTGCTGCACTTTACACCGAGATGAAGGGCAGCGACAGAGGTTTTCACTCACACAAAACATTCTGCACAATATATGATGTATCATATCAAATTATCAGCAGCATCAGTAGCAAGTAAATGATGTCAATTTGTCACTTTTCAAGCAAATTTGCCAAATATTACATTATTCCACCTTTAGACCTTTGGTTTATATGATAGGAAACAGAATATCTTTGGGTTTCGGCCGAACTAAACAACCAAAATAAAGACTTTCGATTAAAACAATTAAACTTGGTGGAAGGATGGGACACAGGGCAGGTAAGAACCCGCACAGATCCCGACAAAGGGCCGATCCAGGAATTCACCTTCTTTAGCATTGGTGAAAACACACCCTATCTCACAGTGTCCCAGGGAATAATCCATGGATGTTAATGGAAAAACAATTATTATATTTAGGGGGACTGATATCTATGAGTATGTGCCATTTCAGGTATGTGTTCTACAAAGTGACATTCTGGTGTCTGTCTGTCTGTTTGTAGGATTAATCAAGAACTACAAAACCGATTTCGATGAAATTTTGTGGAGCGGTGTGACGTGACCTGAGAAACAATCCATTAAATGTTGTAGCAAAAAGGGAAAACGGACATATCCAGGATTTGTTTTCTCAGCACTTTCTTTAACATGCTGAGTTAGGGTGTTAGCCTTAGCAGAGTGCTTTCTGGGCGATCTTCGTTTTATAGACTGAACAATGAACGGAATTACTCAGAAAATAATTTATGATGGTTGTTTCCTTGAAATGAGCTTAATCAAATGCATATTAATTATTTTCTTAACTTATTGTCAACAGTCGCAGGTTTAATAGAAAAAAAATCAACTTTTAAATAAACGGCTCTGTCCAGCACAGCCCACACCAAACCTACAGAGACTGCTCAGTCCGGTCCAGCCCAGTCCACATGACGAATGGCTCTCCTGATGGAGGCTGACAGCCTCAGTAATTAAGGACCTCTATAATTGGACTGGGCAGAATCAAACGACTGGCAGAACAGCTCTGGTGGCTGACTGGTACTCTGGAGGGACACTGGAAACAACAGAGGGAGACACATAAAGATGGATGGAGGGTAATAGAAGTAAATGGACAGATGAAAAGAGGGAAAGGGTGATATTAGGAAAACAACAAGTAAATCAAATCTAGCTTCTCGAAGGCGCTTGAAACCTGGATGCTATTTATCACAATACACACCGAATTACTAAAAGAAAAACTGAAATTAATTTCTCTAAATTCAGAAATCTTTTCCTCAATTTCCTAAAATGCCGGAACGCTTGCTGATACTGCTGTAAACACTTGCTATAAATATCGAGTGACTATTTAATTAGCTACATTAAAGTAGCACTTGCCAGCAGGGTCACACTGGGACAATCACTCAGACCAGAACTTCCAAGTTCAACCCTTTTTAATTCGTACACTCGCCCATTCAACAAAGACAAGACTGAAGCCAAATATTGAGCGTCTGGGTCAACCAGCAGTCAGACCGCTGGCAGATCTCTCAATGCTCTGATGGGCGTTCAAGGTCGACTGGGTCGGACCAACTTCTGTCTCCAGAACACACAGAATTGGTTTCCGTGTCATAAATTAGATTTTTTTTCCAGATGATGAAGAATAAAAGATATTTCTGTTACACAAAATTATATATACTGTCAGACTACAGTCTCTCTCTAACCTTTCTAATTTCTTTTTCATGTGCAGGAAGTGAAGTAAAATAGCTCTTAGGTCACGAGGAGGTTGCAAGATGACATAACTTCTTTTTGGTATATCACACATTGAAAAGGTTTGGAAACGACTGCTCTATGCAGTTCACAGCAGTAGAACAATGCAGTCACTGCAGATTTTATAAATGCACAAATATTTTGGTATGACAGGGAGAAAATAAGTTAGAACCCCTCCAAAATAATCTCAATTACGTTCACCCCCTATGGCTTTAAGCTTCCTTCATGTCAACTGCATGAATGAATAAATGCATATTCAGCTAGAATGGCACTCAGACCTCCGACATGGTCCAACAGTCGCCTTAAAGTCAATTGGACACTCTTAGATATCAGACCCTTGAATGTGCTGATGTTTTTTCATCAAGATCACTGCACTATTCCTTGAGAAATCCACAAAAATGTAAAAAAAAAAAATAAAAAAAAACCTATCTCACAATGTTAATAAAATGCTTGATCTGCCCCCTTAATCAAATTAGCACAACATCTGAATGGGTTCTCATACCCCACCCTTTCACAAAGTTTAAAGAACATGAAACAAAGAAATGGTAATTTATTAGTTGCATTTTTAAAAAGTGATGGAGCCTGTGAAAATACAGTCATCTTCCTTTCCATCGTAACATTTTCTCTTGCTCTGCTCTTTCCCCAGGTGCCAGACATAGCATAAGCATTGTGTCTCCTTCTGTAAATGTCCTGTCGAGTTTGACTACAGCTGCGGCTTTGGTCTGAACTACCTATAACATTGAATTATGTCGAGGACAAAAGACAGATAGATATGTTATTGAAAGTTTTAAAGGATGTGAAAAAACACAGCTACGACAGACAGGAGTTTAAAGGGTGGAAAAGGACGATGATCGCAAAGTGATTCTCGAGAAGCCTTCAGGAGAAACTCTCCAGATTCACATCCTTTAACCTCTTTCCCTCCAAATGACACCCACACACACCCACACGCACACACACATCCATCCTCTTAAACTCCTCCCCCTCCAGTTCAGCCTCTTTCTCTGCTCCACATCAAGTCTTTGTGCTCCAAAACCTCCTAATCCCCTAAAACTGCTGTTCAACAGCCGTTCGCCTGCCCTCCTCTCTCACACACGCACATACACACACACACTCTACCACAGCTCCATTGAGAAGCTGGAAAGCCAGCTGGGATTACATGGCTGGAAAGACCAGGGTGAGCCCTGTTTGGATAACACCCTCTCCTCACACACACAGAATACTTGATGTATGTTGGTTGTCAGTGTATCCACAGTGGGCTCTGTCTTATCAAGGGGGGTTCCCAAAAACTAACCTCAAAAGTAACCTCCCAGATGAGGATATATACGTAAAAGCAGGACACATTTTTACTGGTGATGATATGTCTCTATGACAGGCGATAAATGAGAGGCAAAGATTTTCAAAATGGATGATGTGGACATATACAGATAACAGCATTTAAACTAATTGACTTTGGATTTTACACACTGAAGAGCCATAAAATTCCCATGAACACAATGAAACCATGTGTAAGATAAAGAAATGGTACAGGAACGATGCACCACCATTTGTCTTGTGCCTCCGCCAATGGATCAGTGTCTCCCGAAGACAGGAATCATGACCACACTGATTTTTATTCAGTTTTTAAACTCCTTTATACCAACCTACAGTATATGTACCTACATACTATATTTGAACGATTATTGTAGTTTGGGGTCAATGACAACTCGGAAGTAGCAGCTCAATAGATTTAATGAACAATGGACCAACAAAGAAGTTGTCCCTTGCTACAGTGAGCAGAGAGTTTGTAGTTAAAGTGGTTTTAGCAGACGTGTGGTACAGAAAAAGAGATGACTGGGCCTTTTTTACAACTTGCTTCACATCATCTTAATTCTCCTGCATAAAAACCTATACATATGGAAATTATAGGTAGAGAGTACCTCCTTAATGCAGGAATATAAATTAAGATTAGTCTTAATTTATTAGTTTGTTTGTCAGCAGGATTACTCAAAAACTACTGAGCTGGTAGGGTTAGGGTTATTTTATCTATTCACTTGATAAAAGAATAGAACCTGAGCAAAGCAAGAATTTATAAGATTTTGGCGCAGAAAAAGGCAGATCCAGGATAATGTATTTAATCACTTTCTTTAAAATGATTACATTAGGTGGGTTTTTTGGACACTTTCCCAGATTTAACATTGTTAGTTAGGGTGTTTGTCATATTTTTTGTTGATTTCTCAAACAATAATTCATTGATCTTGTTTTAAAAAGATCAGACAGGTTGAGGCTACTGATATTTATGAGTAGATTTGGTCCAAATCTGGATGCAGTAAATTTAAATGTGATTTAATAAGGGGACCATTGGGCCTTGGTGGAGGTATGAACTCTAGTGTGGGCCATTTTAGTTGTTTTGATAATTCCTTATATTATTAGTGTTACAAAGAATTCTCTTTGACTTCATCATAGAGGTCTGTGTTGTGCATGAACTAACATTAAGCTCTACCTGAAATAAAGGCTGTGTGGAGGAACTGGAAATGTTTCTGATAACATTCAGCATTTACTTAAGAGGCCTCTGTGTGTGTGGACAAGTGTGAGTGGAGAGGCATGCCTGGCATAGAGGGGATGCCAGGGTGTCACTGTGGGAAGCCAGTTGCACAAACACAACCACAAGCACACCTTCTTTCCAACTACTTTAGCCCTCACACAAAACCCTACGAACAATCCTTAAAACCAGTGGAGGAAAAGGGCAGAGTGCCCTTAAACAAACACATATGGTGTCTGCAGAATAAACTGGTTGCTAATAGGGGGATATGGGTGGAGGCTATTTGTCGGGAGGTGAATAGACTTGCGTGGGCCAGGGTTTAGCCAGGGGAGTTTAGCCTTCACTGACCTCTGGGCCGGAACAAAAAAAGCCATGTTGATTAAGAGCGTCATTTTATTCAGGAGGTGAATCAAAAGAAACAAGCTTGTTAATATGGAAAACCAATTAAGAGGAAGAGTGCTTGAGAATCTCTAAGAGAGAGAGAGATGAGAGGGGCAGAGATGGGGAGGTGAGAGGGGGGAGGAAAAGAGAAGAGGGAGCTGTGCAGACTCTACTAAAGATAACCTATTGTTAAAATAAAACTAAATCGCCAGTTTCTAGCTTAATCACAGAGTTTAGCAGGTAAATAGAGTGAGGAACACACACACACTCACACAAAACACATGTATGCCGAGTGTGTGTGTGTGGGGCCAAGTGGATGTTGGGAAAAATGTAGGGATGTCACGCTTTGTTTTTCTGCCTGTTGATTCTGAATGTGACCAATTAGTGAAGCAGAGAGACACAGATTGTGGGAGTAGGGGGACGAGGGGGGTTAGGAGGGAGAGGGGGGGGTTCCAGTCTCTTTCACCGTGAGACTCTGTGGTCGAGCTCCGAGTCAGAGAGGGGTGAAAGAAATGGGCCAGGGTACAACATAATGAACATAATGACAAACAAAGGAACTTTTGAGTCATTTGTAGTCGCTTTTCTCTGACCTGCCCCCACCACCACACACCACCAAAAATATCAGTTCAAACGCTGAAAGGCCAGGGTGTGTCTCCATTTTTCATGATCTACTCTAAAAAAGAAAAATCCCTACTTTCATACTAAACTGAACTGTTTAAATTCAGATTAATCCAGAGGTGGGAGGTGCAACTGGTATCAACAGCAGATTCACCAGTAGAGGTGACAGTTTCCCACAGAACTCATTCAATTTATGTTGTGGTGCATGTGCATGCGCATGGCAGCTGAAACTATGAGCTCTGACTGTGCAGACAGTAAAAACTGTGGCAGGACACATTGGAATATAGTGAGCTTCCACAGTCTAATACTGAATGGGAAATACTGCTATGTAATCACAAAATCTGCCAATTTAATATGTGATAATGAGCAATGGGTTGTTTTGATATTGGAAAATAACAGCAGATATGAATTCTTTCCTCTGAGACGATTGTTTTCCTCGATCAGGATACTTGGAAGAGCTAATCCTGATTTAATAGGACTATTAGAGGGAATTAGCTGTTCTTATAATCATTATGATATGGACACTTGCCAACAAACACAAGTGTTGCGTTTACATTATTTTGCACAACAAATCCCACGATAATACTACACAACTAGTATGTGGCTCTCAGGCCATTTGTTTCTACTGAAGGTGGAAATATTTTTGAAATCCAATGAGAAATGAAACCTAACAATTTCAAAAAGGCTACCTAATTTGCTAAAAACAACTGAGCTGACATTTAGTCATTCGGCAAGGTTACTAAACAGAATGAATTTGTGAATATGAAAATGTGAATATTTGGTGAAATTTAAGACCAGAATGTGACTTTGACACTTAATGTTGCCACAAAAATTATTATATGTCAATCACTTTATTTTAAACGAGCAAAATCAAATCAGTGACACTAACATTATGTTTAAATGAGTTAAAATGTAGCATCAAACTTAAAATGAAAGTGTGTGTGTGTACCTGCTGCAGGTCAGCCATGGAGTACAGGTGAATGTGCTGTAGCAGATATTCTCGGGGAAAGATCCTGTGAAAAGACACAAGAGACACTTTCAATGCATCTTACCCTGAATTCCAGCAGAACCTGCATAGTGTAAACATACGATCATGATTGGGTTTTGCACAGTCACAAAAATATCATTACAAAACTGGTGTCAAGTTTATTTTTCTTAAATGTGACTCTTACTAAAACACAAACAGAACTCAATTTCAAACATATACTTTTATCCAGTGTCCAAGCCAGTTTTTAAATTATAGCCACAGTCTTGACAACATCTACATGTGGAACAATGATCGCACACCAGTAGTTAAATATAAACATTGCACTGATTTAATGTTTAACCAGCAGCGTCTCAGTTCACGCTGCTAAACAAAGTAATGATGTTAATCTAGAGTCAGTAACTTTCCATCTTCTAACATCAGGTGACAAAACACAGTCAGGAGTGAGTGTCTGTGTGTGTCCTCTCAGACCACTAAGATGGATGGCACCATGTTAATTCCTGTCTAAGCTGTGATGAGTGTCACCAAAACACAAGTATGTGTATGATCCAGACGCCTCATGGTGATAGGCACCACTGATAAACTACTATGTTTGGCGCGTGCACACACACACACACACACACACACACACACACACACACACACACACACACACACACACACACACACACACACACACACACACACACACACACACACACACACACACACACACACACACACACACACACACACGATGTTTGCTGATGACTGTGTAGTCAGTACCCAGGTGAACACACCCTTGAAGTGTGTGCTGATCATGATAAAAGCACTTGAGCACTAAAACATTTTAGGATTAGATTACAAACAGAGGAAACATGGATCCATGCGTGTGTGGAAATTCACACACAAACAGACAACTCACAATATTTGTATAAACCATGTTTGTATTTGATTTTTTTTCTGTATTTCAAATGTTCTTTTCACTCTAGAAGACACACCTTTCATTAAATATCTGTCATCACTCAGAGGTTATGATTGTTAACTGAAGGAGGGTCTGACCTGATTAAGTGTGTGTGCGTGTGCGTGCGTAGAGGAAGGTCACACTTACATGTTACAGTCTAACGCAAACCAAAAACTAGATCTCTGCAATGAATCTTATCTGGTTCATTTTGTGTTGACACGGTATCAGTAAAGTGTCGATACAACTTTATTGAAAGCTAAAGGTTTGCCACTTGTCGTTTACACACATGTTTCTGAACCACAAAGTTCTGTTGTTGATTTACCACTCATAAACGGTATGTTTAGATAGGATGACAAGACAGCTCCTCAAAAGTGAAGCAAAATCAACTTGATCGCCCCATTGTGGCCGGCTGCAGTAAAGGTCATAAACCCTGCCTCCTCCATGTTAGTTTATGGAACATGGGCCAAACTAAAAAGTCAAAGTACACGTCAAATACATTTTTCTCAAAGATGGTTTCTGTAATTTTAGGTAGTTTTTAATCCCACCGATATACGTTTAAGTGTTAATTTTTCTGATAGTGTTGAAAAGTCACGATTAAAAGTCTTCTCTCTTGCTACTGAGCCGACTCACAACACAAGCAGAACCTCGCTATGAAACAGGTTTTAGTCTGAAGACCCCGTCAAAGTCTCCTTTGCAACATGTTATCACAGATGTAAACCTGTGATAGCACAAAGTCATAAACACAGCCTATAGTGTCTCATGTGGTCGGATGTATGACTGTGTCCATGGCTCTCTGCTCGTGTGCAACAGACATCTCTCCTCAGATTGTCCTGAAGGAGACTGATGACTAGGGGAAGGTTTTAGCGCCATGGCCCTCATCAATCCTACAGTGTTTGGAAGTGGCGGGGCACTAGCCGGCACTAGCTAATGGGACAGAAGTAAACACAGCACACCACGATGCTGCTCGGCTTTGCTTTGCAACAGGGGACCATTAATATGGTATTTTAAAGAGTAGATCAAAAATACTAGTGCTTTCAGTTAGAAGGTAGTAGCCAAGCCTGAGAACAAATATTTTAACAGGGGGACATTGAAACAATTCACAAGGACTAAAATAAAGACTTTGCAGTTAAAGCATCTCACATTTTCCATTAAAAAAAAAAAACACTGTTATTCTGCTTCTATACATTTTCCAAACTTAAAAACATGGCATAGAGAGCTTAAACTACAGCAGCAAGAAAAACTAAGTGAGGCCAAAAATCTCTCTCAAATAATTTCAGATTGTTATGTTTATCGTTAGGTTTATGAATTGATACTATCAATTGTATTAAAGTATATATTGTTTGCCTTTAATTGACAGAGACAGTGACAGAGAGACAGGACAGAGTGGTAGAGAGAAGGGGAATGACACCCAGTAAATGATCTGGCCAGCTGGGAATCGAACCTGAGAGAGAACCTGATGCTGAAGACATACACCCATGGAATGCCATCTAATCATTTGGATAATAGCAATTCAATCAATTTCAACATAAGTACAAATGTAAAGTCATTGTAATGAATACGTCATTTAACAATGTAGATTAGAAAAAGCAGGTGAACTTCGAGACTGATGACATCAACTAAAGCTAATTGGGGTTAGGAGTTTGCAAATCCAGAGTCCAGTATATAAAACCAGATAGGAGGTCTGGGTTAGTCAATCGGACATTATGAGTTTGCTGTTGACAGGAAGCATCTGCTGTGAATGGTGCCTTGCAGGAAAAAGACTTGATAAGGTTGCTGATGGTTTGTATTAAAGAGTTTACACATGAGTTTAAACATTCATCTGTCGAGAGTAAAACTAAGTGTCTATAAATAGAGACGATTTAGTTTTAACACCAGAGGCTTAAAAATAATCCCTGGAGCTGATTAACATGTTTTATTAACATCTCATGGCTGCAGCGAGGAAACCATGGAGGAAGCTGCTCTTCTCCAAAACAAACTTTACAAAAAGCACAGTGACAGTGTGCAACACTACTGCGAAAATGTTGTGCGGACAGATGAAACTAAGGTGGAATTGTTTGGGAAGAGCACACATCACTACATATGGGTTAAAAGGAGAACTGCATTCCAACCTGACAACATCATTACAGCAGTGAAACATGGAGGAGGGAGCATCATGATTCACCACTGAGCCGAGATGGCTCAACCTCATCACAGGGGGAAAAAAAACTATCTTTTAAGTTTATTATTGTGTTTATTAGTTTTTCACAGTTGTATTTTTTTTTTGGGGGGGGGGTTACAGTGAAAGAATATCTTTAAGAGTTTAGTGTGTTTGCTGAGGTGAATGATTCTCTTTTAGACATGCTCCATCAGATCAGAGTGTATAAGTGACCTGGAACGGGGCGAGGAGCATCCATCACAGCTCACAGACAAGGCTTTCAGAGTGGGACTCCACTCAGATAAACAGTCCCCCCCCCATCACACATATGAACACACACACACACACACACACACTCATCTTTTACGTGTGCAGGAATGCATGCAGATAAAAGTTACGGCACTATACACACATGCACTCAGACATACACACACAAACACACATACACATATCATATGAGGAGATGTTAACAGTCTGTATAATCAACTGTCTGGTCATCAACATGGGGAATATAGCAAATATTTAAGTTCATCCGTCAGCGTGACTGATGAAACAGGCTGTTCATGTTAAACAGAAAAATAATAGCTGATGTCTCCTGTGTCCGTAGAAAACAACTAAGAATTATCTCAACATTTACTGTCAGTGGTTGATTAAGTTTGTTAAAGTTACATTATTTTGGGCTATAGGTGTTCCAAAAATATAGACATTTTCTGATACTTCCTAATTTGACACATTTTTCCATTGAAGGAGCCTGACACAAATATAACCAACACAGAGAGGATTCTTAATGAAGTAATTTTACTTGCACCAACAGAAATACACCAACCCGCACAACTTCATTGCCAACCTACCGTCGTCGGAGGTCCTCTGCAATGGTTGCCCGGCAGCTGAACAGGTAGGCCCGCAGCGACTGTAGCTGCTGCCGGAGACGTAACACAGTGCTGAGAGGCTCACAGTGCTCATACAGACAAGGGTTGAGCTGCTGGACGTCAAGCAGAGGCTCCTCATACACAAACTCCAGGAATTCTTTGGCCTGTTTAGAAACCTGAGGAAGAACATCAGAGTCTATATTAGGATGACTGCATCAAGGAAATCACTAACATTAGAGAAAATCTATTGTAATGGATTGATGTGTAAATTTAATAATCTTTATACATAGATTAAACTATGAAAATGCGTGTGTGCGTGCGTGGTCACACCTTGTGCTTGCTGGTGTCCCAGTTGTGCAGCAGGCGAGCTGGGATGAGGAAGGAGTTGTCCTGATGGCAGCTCTGGCAGTAGTACCAGCCACTGTAGCAGCACACCTTTGCCTTTCCCCTTGACAGGCCGACTGGACGCTGACAACCTGAAGAGAAAATCATCCGGTGAGAGTGTGAGTGTTTGTGTACATATTTATAACAAATTGAAGGTACAAGATGATGCTCTTCAATGTTTTTCAGGCCAAGGACCCCTAAACTGATGGAGAGATGGAGAGATGGAGCAGGGACCCCTTACTATATATATGTGTGCATTGCTGACTGAAAGATAATCTTCTGCCTCCATTTATCCGTAAAATATGTTGGATTCATGTTAATGTGTATTTAAAGACATTTCAATTTGTGGGAAAACAATTGGTTGGAAAAAATATAAAAAATTGTCAAAAAACTTCCAATTTAATGCGGAGCAATAATCTCAGACAACAACCTGCATGCAATAAAATGATGGCTTCAATAAAACGCTACATTTTTTAATGTCCATTAATGGGTCCCAACCAGTTAATTAGCCCTAAAGTGTTGCACCATAGAGCTCTTGGTGTCATGTAATCTGCTGGAGCAGCAGTTAAGAGGAACACAAAGGTTGTGGAGGAAATAACTTGATGTTAATATGTGTCAGTTTATTGCCCCTCACTAAAAACCACACTAATCCAGCCGAGTAACCCTGTAAATAATAAACAAGCTATGTCTCTTTAAAACCCCAAACTGTCAAATCTATCTTTTGCATTTATTTGTTATACAGTGAACAAAACCAATTTAGAAGATAATAAAAATATACTAGAGGTGAGGAAAGTTTTATTGTTATTTCAAAACGGTTCACTTTAATTGACTCTGGACTCCTGCAGGTTAGAAGAATGATTGCTGTTGGAGAAAATGGACGTACTTGAATAACAAGAGGAAGGTGAGGAGAATTTCAAAAGTGTGGGGATGTCATGGTTCAAAGTTGGTTTGAAACTGTGATATGCTGCTGAATCTCTGTATTATTTAATTTATTGGGTTCTATGTTAAAAATCTTGGTTTCTTGTTTGTTTTTTCTATTTGATGTGTTTTTTTCTGTTGATTGTGATATTTTGATTGTAATAATAATGTCCATACTGTTGGCCATTTACATATAAGACAGATAAAAATGTAATAAAAATAAACAATAGAAAATAAACTGGAGGTGAAGAGAAATAATCCTGTTTGATTTTATTCTCCTGTCATCGAAATCTACCTGACAAATTCATTCAACGTGTGTAGTCTCGGCTCTTCCAGTAGTCACAACAGCAGACTTCAAGACAAAAGTGTTTTGTAGAACTAAAAGACCAACAGATCCTCTGCTCTATTCATCTTGATCGCAGCCCCATGGTCTGCTTTGTCTGCCAGACCCTTTAAAGTTCATTTTCACAGTGACAGGTGTCCCTTATCCACACGATCTGGGAGGGAGGACATGGGGCCTGGAGGAAAACAGCAAGTGAAGAGAGGTAGAGAAGAGAGACGGGAGACTTTTATCTAGGTTTTCAAAAAACAGACGGAAAGCTAAGGACAACAGAAAAAGAAGAACAGCAGAGGAAGAAGGAACGTGTGTCAGCCTGTTTGTGAGCGGTGCCTCATCATAAGAAACAACACGGCCTGAAAAAAGGGGAAACAGAAAAAAGAAGAAAAGAATGAGAATATCAAGAGATCGGAGAGAAAGAATTGAATGAAAGAGAGGAAGCTCAAACAGGGACAGATGAAAGAAAGATTAAAAAGAAGTTAGTCCAGGTCCCTTTTCTAACAGATAAGAATCTTAAAAAGACAATATAGTCTAATCAGCACTGAGAGCCGGAATCCTGCTTTATCTGACCAAACGAAAGGGGGAAAGAAATCATTCGGTTTGTTCACCAGAAAGACTGAATGATGGACTGAACTACATCACTTACTACTACTCCTACAATCAGTTAACAATTTTGTTTTAAACTACTGATTACATCTTTGGTGTATAAGTGATAAATGGTGTTGTCCATAATTTTTTCTAAAAAATATATACAACCATGACAATTCCTACAATTTCGGTCTAATTTAAACCGTTTTGACAATTGATTTTTTAATGTGTGTTGTTAACCACTGCAGATCCCAACCATAACATCGCCCTGTTCAATATGTTAGAGTAATATGAGTTATCAGAAAACAACATTTCTTTTCAGTCAATAAAACTGATTACAGACCAGCATTTAACTCAAACAGTTACTTCTGAACTTTTCCTGCCAGCCCCCTGGTAAAATGTCCGGAATATGTGAGCCCATGTGACAATACAGAGAGAAAATGTGCAGAGAATTTGCTGCAGGCGAGTGGGTATGTTGATCATGTTTCTAACACGAGATTAACACTTTATTTATCAACTTTAAAATGTCTGACTCATGTTTTGATACTATTTCTCTTTATGGGACTTTGTATGTTACATCTGGTATTAATATGCCTTATTTTAATCTCATCCAGTGATCCTAGATTCAGAGAAGTCACTGTATCATATGCCTGAGGGACTTCTACAGCGTGCAGGGTGAGGGTCAAGAGACATGTGGACACAGCCGAAGGAAACAGTAGACTACTTCTTTGTAGCCCAACATAGGTCAACATTAATTTTAGTGCAGAAGGTTTCCAGCACAGGAGCTGACTCAGTGACCCCCTGTCAGTCATATGACAGTCATCATATCGGTCCCTCAGGAACTTTGCAAAGCTGCTGTATGGGTTCGACTTATTTTTCCTTTGCCAAGAACAGTGTGGACTGGAGCTTTTTGATGAGCAGCTTGAGTTGGGTTAACTTAAATGTTTTCCTTAAAAATGTGGTTACTGTACATAGAGCGTCTTCACCAGTGAGACATCTAATCACAATGTGAGTCCACCTCCAAACCCTCTTCAGATGTGGTCTGGCTGTTCACATTCTGCCATTTTCACTGCAGCTCTAAAAACTGATTGATGCTGTGATCTAAGAATCATCAGCATACATTTTTGCCACTCTCCAAAGTTTGTTTCCCCATCGGTTGTTCACACTTTTGCTTGTGGTTAAGATGGCAAAAATCTTATCTCACTGAAGGAACCACATCTGTGCAACTCTGATCTAGGTAGGCTAATTAAAGCAGTGAGCTCATGCTGTTGTTGGGGTGGATGCTCTTTCAACAAACCTCAGACCACTGGTTGAGAGCCAGTCGGCAAAGGGGATGGTCAACAGTCAGAAAAACATTGTGTCACTTCGAGGAATCAGCTGACCACCGGGCCGGCTTTCAGGCCAACTGTGGCCTCAAATTTAGTCTGTTGCTTTTGGGACAAGAGGAAGAGAGACGTATACGCCTGGAGCCTGAAAAAACTTGCAAGCTAAATAACAACCTTTAACCTTAACCTCAAATTCTATATCATGCGGACAAGAGGAGTGCACCCACACACGCACACTGCAAAAGTACTTCTGCCACAGCTGCGGCAGTCTATAATGAGTTCTGCACGGTAAAACAGGCACAAAAGTCAGAAGAGATAATGTGGGACAATGCAAGAAGAAATAAATCTGATGCCGACGTGATCCTGACCAAAACCTCAACAACCTCAAGGCAAACAGCAGACAGCATTCACTCTGCAGGAAGTCTCACCACTGAGCCGATAGATGAGCTCATGTGGACCAAAGCAACAAGGACAGATTGAGATGTTTCTGTTGTATGTATGTGCTGCCCCTTTAGGAAAATTATACAGCCGGCCAAATGGAATATGGGAGTGTGCGTAAAGTTCACAAAAACATGAATAAACGATTATTTGCTGATTTATTAGTTATTAGCTATCAGTTGTTCATCTGTAAATTGAGCAATATAAACATTTTATTTCTGGTTTAGTCTGAATCCTCTCAGGTTTTGAAATATTAGCCAGACAACACTTAAACCCTCAGGGGGGTGGGTAATTCTGCCATTTTATGCATTTTAATAGACTAAACAATTAGTCAATCGTTACAGAAATTAATTGATAGATCAGTCAGTAGTTAAACTGCATCCCAAAAGAATGTGGATTTTTAACAACCCAAACAGGAGGCCATAATAATATTCTGCGTGCTACTTGCTTAAATGTTAGAGTAACAATTAACACAATTCTCCTGGTGACCTACTTCCTCCATTATCAACACAGAGTAACAACTGCTTTCTCTCCTGGTCTCTGATCTTTTATGGGTCTTTCTGGGACGAAGAGAAAGAGGGACGGAGGAAAAGATGAATGGGAATTCAAACGTAGCTCAAAGGTCTACCGATTGTACTGCGGCTCTCTGTAGTGAGAGAGGGAGTCACTTTGACCTCCCCAGGGTGAGTACACGGGGAGAAAGAGTGGAGGGGGAGAGAGACGTACAGTCTCACAGAGAGAGAAGAGAGAGATGGCATCAGGGCAAAAAGGGGCTCACACTTTCATCTGCCCGCCAGTGGTTCAACCCAGCACACCTCTGAGAGGAGGAGGAGGAGGAGGAGGAGGAGGAGTGTGTGTGTGTGTGAGGGAGAGAGTTATGTACATGAGTGTGAATTAAAACTGAAAAGACGAGCAAGGCCCGAGCTTTGATGTGTCTCATTCACACCAACCAAACACTCAAATGATAATATGCACAAATGGAGAGTTCTATGAGTAACTGTGTGTGTGTGTGTGTGTGTGTGTGTGTGTGTGTGTGTGTGTGTGTGTGTGTGTGTGTGTGTGTGTACGCCAGGTCTAGCAGGATCCCACAGGTTTAAATGACAGTTTGAAGTTTAAGACTTGGTTTTAGGGTTTGAGGTGAGTTCACGTTGTACCTTCTGCACATTAAAGGACTGATTTTAATAATGACAGACACATTGACAGATGTAACCTATTTTTAATATTTTAATCTTGAGTACGTACACAGTCGACGCATGACCACACTTGGTGTTTAAACCAACTATTTCTGAGTGGCAATTCCCGGGACATGGGAACTCGCAGAAACTTGTCTGATCAAACTTCAGAATAAAAACAAACATGGTGGCATAGTGCCATGCTTGTCATCTGGTTGCAATTGTTTGTGTAATGTTTTGCACAAACAACAGGACACATTAAACAATACCTCACAATCCAGTAGTCACACTTCCCGGGCGGCTCACTCTCATTGGTATTGGTGGTTACTGCTCACTCGCCCAATCGCTGTTCCTTTCATACAACACGAGTTTACACAATTTCAAATAAGAAATATAAAATTATATTTAATGTTTAATATCTACAATTCGAAATTAGGGAAATTCTGGATAAGTCAGTAACATTAAGATTATATGTGTAAACCCCTCACACTACAGGATCATTCGGCCAGATAATCAGATTAGCCTATAATCTGTAGCAATCCCGCGATTGTTGTTAGGGCTGAATCAGAACCCTCTAGGTATTCAGTTGTGATGGTTAAGATGAAAGGATGTCAATAATGGGTCCCCACAAAATCAGGTGTAAGACTGTGTGTGTCTGTGTGTTAGTTGAAGAGAGTGAAACTGTATCTTTTGATGTGAGCCCACCTCCTACTTCCTCCTCTCCCTCATATCTACTGACGCCCACTTCACCCAGAGCCACCACCCACCCCTACAACCCACAGACTCACATGGTGTGTCAGGGGCCTGAGAATGTGCTCCACTGCAACAACAGGGGTCACCAAACCTAAGGGCACCCTCTGCACAATGTGCGTGCATGGTGAGGGGTGATGGGGAGTCTCGGTCTTCAAACGAGCACAAACCTTTTCCTTGAAAAGGAATCAAAAAACGCTGCAGTTCCTATGTGTAATGAGTTGAATACATTTTACATTTTGATGTTAAATAACCAATAGCCTGATATGTATGGATGGACGTAGCATGCATATGCAAAGGGAAGACTTGAAACAGGTTCAAAGAGAAATGGGTTCAAACTAAAGTAGGATACTGAACATTAGGCTTTGCTGTCGCCACCATCAAGAGATCTTTTATTAGATTAGTGGCTTCATATATGAATAATCAGATATGCACTCAGGTTAACAACAGAAGATGGAGGCTTTTGATGAAGGCTTTTAAGGGTTTACCATAGATAGTCAGGTCTGCAGGTTAGACAATGTTCTGTTTGTGTAAATAAGAATTTTTACTTCTCCGACCCATGCCAAAGTTCGCAAAGCTGTTCAATTTAATTTCAATTGATTATTTATTTGATAGGGCCAGCGCTCATTAGCGCTCTGTAGCAGGAACGGCTGGGACTCATTAACGCAACAACAGTGCATTCACGGGTAACGAAAACTTAAATTAAGGGTTCTGCGTACTAAATTGAGCTTCAACAAACTTTGAATATACAGGGAAAATTTATTCAGCTTCAAGGTCCTGCAGCAGGTCTTTACTTGCCTCAAATCAATTCCTGCAGGTCACTTTTACAGTTTCAGTAAGAATGCTGCAACCAGCATCACCACACACCAAGCAAACTGTTCATTCCAAACAAGCAGGTTTAGAATGTGCAATGCATTATTAATTGAAATGTATGACAAAATACTGGTTAAATCTCAATAAAATGAGCTGCTCATTACCGAGGGGAGGTGAGATCCAGAGGAGGGCAGAGGGAGCTTGAGTGTCTACAGTTAAAATGAAAATTCTCATTGTAAAACTAGTGGGAGTAATACATATAAGACCAATTTCCTAATAGAAACAAAACATGAAAATAAAAACTATAAACCCATAAAGACACAAGACCTCTAACACAATCTTGTGGAATTAGAATGGTGTTGGATTTAAATAGTGTAAAATACTTTTTCAAGACCTGCTAAGTAACACTACAGGAGACGAAGGTGCTCTGAATGAACTGGTGAAAGGAAACAAAAAGAAAGAGAGGAAAAGGCGGGAAATAAAGGGACTGAGTTAGCAGAGGTGTGCTCTGTATAGAAAATGGACATATCCAGCTGTCCCTCACATCCAGCTCTACCCAGAAACCCTTAAATCAAACAGCTACGATCAGGCCTGACCACCGCCGCATCCCCAGGATGCTTTCATTCGCCTTCATTCATTCATTCATTCATTCATACATTTTTTCCTCTCCCCCAGTGCTTTAGGCCTACCAATTATCATCAGTTGCCCCCAGGCGGCCTCTGTCCTTGTTCCTGTTTCAGCTGGCCTTTCAAACAGCCTTGCATTAATAAGCCAGTTGTTACAAATAAAAAAGGGGGGTGAGCAGTGATTATTCAAAGCCCTCCTTAGAGCGACAGAAAGAGGAAGCCCACGTTTCACACCCAGGGAGAGTAAAAGCACCGCCTGCCATTTATGGGACCGTCCAAGGCCGGGTGTGGTGAGGTGAGGAATAATAATACAACAGAGAGGGGAGGGGCTGTGATTGTCCAGGATTTGAAAAGAGACTAAATACTGAAAAACACGCAGGAAAAGGTAGATGCATTCAAAGAGACACCATTCTTCATATATCCATTATGCTTTATGTAAATATTCAATGTGTGAAGATGTGTGTGTGGGCCACTCACCTGCACATCTGAAGCTCTGAGCAGTGAGTCCCTTCTCCACAGCCAGACAGGTGAGGATACTGAGGAAACTGGTAGTGACTGACTGCCTCTTGGCTCTCTGGGCCTCCCGCTGCCTCCTCTCACGAGACGGTTTTGATCTTAACAACACTCCCTGGAGGCCTGGAGCTCCTTCCCCCGATTCGACACCTTCTTGTGGTGCAGGCCTCTGTGCCGCCACTGCCTCTCGCAGCATCTCCACCCATTCCTGGGCCTTAAGTTGATCATCAGCCCAAAGTCTGAGCACAGTCTTTGGGGAAAACTACCTGGAAATGTTCCCTTCTATCTGTCCACGGCTGCCCGTTCTCTGGTTCCTGATCATGCTGCACAGCCAAGCAAGATGCCAGGGAGTGCTGGAGGACGGGCTGGGACACAGACCCTCGGCCCTCAGTGGGGAAGGCTTGGAAAGCAGATCTGGTCAGGACGAAGGTGAAGGTCCGCCAGTTGTTCTGGTCCATCAGCTGGTGGAGAAGACCAGCTTTGAGGACATCCTGGCAGGGTTGGGTAAACAGAGGAAGGGTGGTGGGTCTGCTCACGATGCCAGAATTAGATTGAAGAGAGAGCGAGGCCTCTGTTGAGGTGGGGGTGTCGCTCTCACCATCAGGCCTGGTGTCAAGCCCAGACGGAGAGGGGGATGAGGACGGTGACATGGGTGTGGAAAACTTGACAACCTGTTGATTTGCCACTGCGGTCTTGCACTGACGGTTCTCCTGCCTCGCAGGTCTGGCTGCCTGCACCTTCTCCCACATCAGCCTTCTCCACTCCATGGCCTCCCATTGGCTAGCCGCCTTCAGCTGGAGACGAGTGCTGTTGAAGAACAAAGCTTGCAGCGTGCGTTGATCGGCAGGCTGGCTGATTTGGCCAGGCTGACTGCATGGTGCTGGTGAGATGACGCTCTGGCAGTGTGACAGAGAGTAGGCAGTGCCCAGCTGGCGGTTGGCACTGTTGTCCAGAATGTACAACCGGAGCTCGCAGGGTGTCAGTTCGACATGACACGGTGTCCAGCGGCCCCGGGGCCCCTCACGCTGCTCCATCTGACCCTGCTTCACAACACTGCTACTGCTAATGCTGCTTTTATCAGCTGCACAGAGGAGAGGGGGGAAATGAGATGAGTAATGTGTGCGAGTGAACTGAGACAATTAACACCTTCCCACTGACCAAAGGCCATCTTCTGCAGGCACAAATAACAGGTCACACACAATTGCTTTAATGTTTGTAGCTTGATCATTTGTGGACATGGCGTCTGTAATTTATAGATACGTCAATAAATGTTTTGTTTACAACGCCTGCTGAGATGTAATGCATCTTCTGACATTTTCTTAACATAGATGTATAATAGGGTAAATAAATAGCAAATTATATTGAATTGGTTAAATAAATCATGTAAAGAATCTAACTTAACAGCTTAGAAGACACATTTCCTCAAATCTTATGTATAGTGGCCATTTCACATTTTGAGTTTCCTTGGAGGCTGATGGTCAAGAAATGATGCATGATGTGCCTTATGTGGTAGTTTGCATTGAAAACTTTACTACTTAAGTTTTATTTGTGTATGCACATTTTGAACTTTGTTTCAATATTTTAATAGTAAAAGAATTGTTTGAAGATTGGATGTGGTTCCATGTGTTTTTTTGGAGGGGTCGGTTTGGTTCATTGTCGGGCCCCTCTGGTCCCTTTTGCCTAGGCCCCACAAGTCCCTTGAAACGCTCCTGACAGTATCACAACAACATGTAGGACATGCATCACATTTAAATATTGTGGAAACAATGGAAATATCTTACATAGATGTCTATAAAAGCAAACCATATTTACCTCATTTTTAAATATCTAGATTTCTAATTTTTTGAATCAATTATTACTGGGCAAATGCATTTACTTAATAATAACAACAACTTCTATTACAAGCCTCGACCATTATGTTTAATTGTAAACCCTGACCAGAGGCAGTTTAATTAACAGATACAGCATTTTGTTTCTTTAACATGCTGAATCACTCAAGGAGGGAAAAGGGAAAAGCTGAATCCGACACAGCTCCTATTAACTAAAGGGTGGCGAGTCAAGTGCCTCATCAATCTTGTAAAAACAGCAGCAGACTTTGTGTCACTCTCTGTCTCGGACTTTGCATGTTAACAAACCTTTTTGTAAAGGGAACAAACGAATATGCAAATTAGTTAAGCCGGAGTCAAGTCTGGCTGATTGGCGGTCTTCACGCTTGGGATGGTTGAGATGAGAATTAGGCATCGTGGTGAAGAGAACTGCTCTGTTCAATTAGCCTTCATCTCCACCTGGTAGGTTTTGACACAACACCCCAGTATTAGTCCAATATACACATGTAAGCCTTCAACCAGAATTAACACTTTTCTCTGCGTGCTGCAAACTAACTCTCCAGAACAGCAGCCCTCAAGTCAATCAAGACAAAAACGTCCGCTTCAGCCTTAACCAAGTAGCCTCACCCAGTGATTAGGAAGCCAAAACATAATTTACACACTGTTTTTAAATTAGACTGCAGGGGCTACGTGGATACCAATGTACATATAGACTGCAAGTGAAAATACATCCGTCTCCTTCAGGGTTCACCTAAATTATATAAGACTTATTCAGACCATTTTAAAAGCACAAAGAATAAAAAGGAAAACCAACCAGTAGCATACTACGTCATACAATTAATTCAGATTGACATTTTATAAACTGGAATGAGCAAATATTTCCCTTAGGGTTTTGTTGATAATTAATAATTCGGTATCAGAAAACAGAGACTGTAAAATTATACTTACACCTATGACAAGGAGGTTATGTTTTTGTCTGTTTGTATGTTTTTCAGCAGGATTACGCATAAAACACCCACAAGATTTCCACAAAACTTGGTGGAAGGATGGGACATGGGATGAAACCATACAATTTTGGCTTTGATCCGGACGCTACTTTCGTTAACATTGTGTGTTCTTTGTTTCATTTTGGGACATTTTTTGTCATGTTCAACAATTTCCCAGGGAACACGTCATTGATCTTGGATATATAAATTGTGTTTATTTAGGGGACTAATATCTATGAGTGTGTGCAAATAACTTAATCTAGTTTTTGTTTATGCACGCTCATCTCACATTACTCTTACATTTTTGATTAACAGGTGCATAGCTTCTCATTGCATAAACCTTACATTTTTATGAATAAAACGGATTATTTGCAAGAAAAAGAGAAACAGAAAATCTACTCAGAATATATAAACAGATTTATACACTCTGTTACAAGACATAAAGGAGCTCTAATAAAAGCTAAACAGAAAGATTATTTGGTCTACATACGCATGTATCATCATTTAAATTTACCATCTAAACATCCCCAGCTGTCACTAATGGAAAGGCAAACAGGCCACTTTTTTTCAGCGTGAATGAAGAGACGAGGCTGAACCAAATCACGCTGCCTTCTGCTTATTATCGTCCTTTTTCCTACTTCTCTCCTTTCAATACACATCCAGCCAAACTAAATAACCTGATGCCTTTTCACACATATGCTAATACTAAATAATCCTGCCAGTGTCAGGAGCCGGGTAATTGGGTTGCCTCTTCTTTCGCCTCATTTGAGTCCATTTGCTGACAGGATTACAGGCTATTATCCCTCAGGATCCCTCAGGATCTCCTTAGGCCTTCAGATTGGCCAAAGCACACAAACAAACGGTGTGTGTGTCTGTGTGTGTGTGCACTCTCAGCACTGGCTATCATAGCACAGCTGTGTCATTTCAAGTTATCATCATCTTCTATCATTATTGCTTTCTCTGAGGATGCTTCAACATAAGTAGAGCATACGCCCCAATCTGCAGCACAAATAGTCCAGAACTTCTGTCCTCCAAAAGCCTCTGAGAGGCTGAGACAGCTTTCCAGTGAATGGACACTCTATCCGAGCACAGCGGCAGGGGGAGGTGTGCACTGTTCTGACAGGTGAGGTCCAGCCTTTTTGGCTTGTATTAAGAATACGGAGTTCATCACCTGAGGACATGGCATCATATTTAATGAGTCAAAGCAGCAACAGCTCTTCACGCCATAAATCCCCAATTAGGAAAATCCAAGTCAGATACAGGATCAGTTCAACCAAATTAGAAAACATTAGTTTTGGTGCAGCTTTTAAAAATTCCTCAAAATGTACTTTAACCGAATGGCTTACATATAAATTGTTTTCACTTATTACTTGTTTCATTTTCTTTTAGGATTATTTTTAAGTCTTCAAATAAAATTACAGATTTTTATTTGTTTTGTTATATTTTTAAATGGCAAACATTTTCATTGTTATTTCAGCTAATTGTTTAATCAGCTCATCTTTTCTGCTCAATTTTGACTCACTAATTCAAAGCATCTGCTTTCAACAGCTGATCACACAGAGAATCACACCATGTGAACTCACCTTCTTGCTGGTGGTTGAGGATCATGTTCTTCAATGTGCTACAGTCCACAGTGGGCAGGCCATTGTCCGTGTAGGCAGACGGCCGGTAGTTGAAGTCAGATCTGGACCGGTTGTGTCCCTTCTTGAAGGCGGATTTGGACGAGGAGTTGGCGGTGTTGTTGGTACACTCCTTGGAGTGGGCTGCCAGGTCATTGGTGGAGCGCGCCCGGCTTCTCTTGCCGTGCCTCAAGCCCATCCCAAGCCCTAACACACTGAAGTTGTCAGCCCACGCCAGGCCTAAGGGGCCCACCTCTGGCTGCTCTCCGGCCAGTAGGCCCCACACGCCGCTGGAGCTGAGCTTCCCCAGCGCCACAGTGGACACCTCCTGCAGCTGCTTGGGCTGCCTGGGAGGCTGCACGTTCCCTTTTTTAACCTGGCTTGGACCTTGGCCTTGTGCATCCATGCAGTGGATAAAATCCTCAGTAGCCTCCAAGGCCGGGCTGATATCGCCCACCATGTCAAGTTGCTCAAGACCCTCCATGGCTGGGTCTACCCCTGAGCTGTATATCTCACAACTAGATATTTTTCCAAGACGGGGGCAGAAACCCCATTAATAGGATCCACATGTCCAACAAAGCAAACTAGACTATTAGGTACTTTGATGAGCTAAGAATTGGTGAAGGAGATCCAAGCAGCCTACAGGCTTCACAAACTGCTGTCTGAAGACAAGTCCTGCTCCCCGCCTCAAGATAGGGCCTTTGTCCAGGGTTACACTTTTCCTTTTCCAATAGTGAATCTCTACCACTTGGGGAAAGCTACAGGGGCATCATGCCCGAGCTAAACAAGACTGGCAGCAGCTTGAGACTCTCTTAATCAAGCCAATATGGGCGGCAAACAGATACTTGGCCAGATCCACACACTTGGGGCTACAAAAACAGTAAAAATCCCTCTGCTCTGTCTATAATGTTCAGGAGTCGGATACAAATCGTGAAAGATGTGAAGTCAAAAATCGACCATCAGCTTTTTTATTGGTGCTGTCTTGGCCTGTCAGGTGGCTGTGGGGTCATCGAATGGAGACGGTTTGTGGCTTGACTGTAAGAAAGAGAAGCGAAGATAGTAAAGAGGAAGCATGCCCAAGAAAGGAAACACAGCTGTGAGAAAAAAATACTGTGATAAACTTATACAGAAGTCTTTTTCCAGATTTTAAAACCTTAAGTTTCACAAGTTAAAGCACCAAACTACCAACCCCACTGACAGCATCTTCCTCACACTGACACTGGAGCTTCACAGACTCATCCTCAGCTAATAGAGACGATGATCCTCCCTCACATGTCCTGATGAAATAATACTTGACTTCCTCTTCAGCTGCTTATCACAGGCCTGAGCAGACAGGGAGGAAACAGGCCTGGGTGGGGTTCCCTTCTGCCAGACCGCCTGTCTCTTGTGATTCTCTCCTCTGTCTTCATCTCTCTCCGTCTCTCTCTCTCTCTCTCTCTCTCTCTCTCTCTCTCTTCTCCGTCTGTACATCTTTCTTTCTCATTAGTGCTCCTTTTCTCGATTTTCTTTTCCTTTTACTTTTCTCCACATATCAATTATTTAAAAGGCCATTACATCACTGCAATTCAATTCCTAGTCAGCTGGCCTACATATTGAACATTTATGATTTATTCATGATCATTTGTTGGAGATGCAAATAAACTGGGATATTACTGCAGATATCAATGACTTTAATCATCTTTTGGGGTTTTAATTGGAGATTTAGTAACTCATATGAATTATCCTTACACACAATCAGCTTCTGCATAGCACCAAGGAATTCCGTGACATTATATACTAGTAACACTGCAGCAAAGATGCTGAGGCAGTTGAAAAATCTATTTCTGTTTAAGAAGTCGCTTTTTACTTTCATCCTAAATGTATTTGGTATTGTATAATTCCTTTGGCTGATCGTGCTTCTCTTTAGATGACATATTGTAATGCTGACATTTACTCTGACATCATCTGCTGCCAGAAAATCTGACCTAACTGAGGATCGTCATCAAGGTTAGTTACTCATTGACTCATGTGGACTCATGCATTCTGTTACTCCAATACAGTCAACATCAGCTGAGTAAACACAGATTCAAGTGATCAGTGATGAAGTAACTCAAGAAAAAAGTTCTATGGCATTCATTCTCTGTATGTATTTGTTTTACAAAAAGGTTTTCAAGTGAGCCAGGTCATACAACAAATATAATAATCATCACCTCATATAACATACTGCTCTTAAAACATGTTATATAAGTTGATGCTATTTTAAATGCACTGGTATCAGATATGTACACTCAATTAATTTGTCATTGCTGTTCCCTTCATCTCTATCACACTTTTTCTTATGTACAAATACTTATGTTACAAACTGTTTCTTCTAAGCAATGTTGTAAGCACTAATATTTTGTTGATGTTCTCAGTTACATGCAGCATCTATTGCACTTCTGTCCATCCTAAGAGAGGGATCCCTCACAGGTGGCTCCCTCTGAGGTTTTTCCCCCTTACTCTTGAAGAACAGAGGATGTCGTACCTTGTTAAGCCCTATGAGACAAATTGTGATTTGTAAATATGGGCTATACAAATATAAATGTATTGATTGATTAATTTATAAGCAAAGTCCAGGTATTGGCATCAGCAGGGGCGGCTCCTGGCATAGGCGACATAGGCGGTTGCCTAGGGCACAAAATACAGACAGGGCGCCACAAGAGGCTGATTTATCATGACGTGATACATGTAATGTTAACCAATGCAGTAACGTCACACCATCATCCTCTAACCACTGGGACACACCGGAGGCAGAAGCGCAACGAAAAGCTGTGCACCGCCTTTCCGCGGCCATATTAATCAATTGGGCTGTTCACACCGGCAGCAAAGTGCCGGGTAGCGCCTCTAAGCGCAGTGGTCGGCTTGCAATCTGCAGCATAGTTTCTGGGTCTGTTCTATTTTTTTCGCTCGCCACACTGAAAACCCTAACCCTAACGATATAAATGATATATTATATAAATGATCAAATATACATCCCGTACTTTTGATTTCCCCGCTTTTCTCCTGGAGTTTCAATTTCCCCAATTTTTGGGCGCTTGTAGTTTTGTGTGTGTATGCTGGGGGGCACCAATCTGAAATCTTGCCTAGGGCTCCAACATTGCCAGGGCTGGCCCTGGGCATCAGTATCAGGAAGGGGAGAAAATGGTGTTGAAATATCTCTTTTTCTATGTAAACAATACATTTTGTCTTTATTCAAGTCAATTTTAAAGCACCAAATCCTTTTAGATTGTATTTTTCTTTCGACATCTGAAAATGACAATTTCAACACAACACAACATGTGATAATGCGTTTTTTAAACAAATTAAAAGTGGAGAGCTTAGATGGAGATTTTCAGTGCATCAATGGTCCTGATCATCCTCTTTAATAAACATTAAACAATGATGCCCCTTCAGTTTGACAATGTTAGCAGCAGATATAAGAAATGAAAACAAGCCTCAGCACCGGTGTGTTTGTTCCAGTATCTATAAACACACAGTCATCTCAGCACAGAGGTGAAGCCACGGTCAGTGTGTGTGTGTTAGCCACATTGACCTGCACTGTATGCTAACTCTCTGATACACACTAACGCCCCCACACACAAACACAATGTGTATAAACATGTATGACACAGTGGAGGGTCCTGACAGCTGAGAGAAGAGGGGCCTGTTTCTATCCCCAGCTCCTGTGAAGGGAGCCGGGGCTACTCAGCTAGCTGCTAACACTAGCTTCCCTCCACCCGTGGACGAAGTGGTTGTAACTCGAGATAAAACTGTTCTCCCACATCAAACCCGCACATCCGTTGTATTCCGTTAGTTTTGTTCGGTTGTGAATCTGGTGCGAGTACAAGCTGTAAAAAATAAATCGAGACTCACCTCACTGTGTTTACCATTATGTCATTTCACGGTCCGTCAGCGGCAGAGTCCTCCGTGGAGAAACTGAGGCTTCGTGGTAAAGGTTCCGCGCAACGATGCAGTTACAGCCGTGGTGGGGAGCGATTAAAACTTTGCACCGTGTATAAATACTCTGCTGCAAGTAAAAGTCCTGCGTTCACAATCTAACAGAGGTAAAAACATTTTTTTTAAGTATTTACATAAAAATCTACCAGTAGTATCAAAGGCTAATGTCCTCATTATGCATAATTTATATAATATATATTATATTATAATAGGTGATTTTAATTACCTTATATAGCCTACTGTTGTTTACAGACAGTTTATTTACTGTCTGTAATGCAACTACTTATAGTGGTTTAACTTATTCGAAAACAGTAATGCAGTTACAATTACTCCAATTTAAGGCAGGTCACAATTTTCTTACTTTTGTTTTTTGTGAAATAGAAAAATCTGATCGACTACTAAGTAGCGATTACTTTTTAAGCAGAAAGAGGTCAATTACTGATGAGTAAATGTTAATGTCAGATAATGACATAATATTAATAATCTAATGCAATCATATTGATGTATAAATATCAATAATGTTCATTCATTAAAAAAATTACGCATGAATAATATACACTTATAAATACTTTTATAATATAACAAGGGTTTCTGCATTATTTTGTATTATTATTAGATATAAAATATCCCTCAAGGACATGGTCAATACTGTGGTTAATAGTAGGAGGTGGTGCCTTTATTTAGTCTGACATAGAAAGGTTGTGACTCAGAAGAATCTGACCAAGAGGAGAAGAGGACCAGAGAGTGGAAGACAAAGCAGAGGTGGAGAATAGTTTCTCACTAATGGGCTGCTTGAAGCTGCCCCAACATCCCAAGTGTCAGTTCCACTGAGAGAAGAAGAGAGGGACACATCATTTCTCCTCAAACCTGTTCCTACAACAGTTAAAATCCATATATGGTTCCAATGATAAAAAAAAAAAAAACAGATCTGTAAATCATTATTATCACAGATATGCAGGTTTATTGATTAGATCTGAATATTTATATGTGTGATCACAACTATGGCTTTGAGGGGTCAAACAAGAGTATAGCGTATGTACAGGTCAATGCTGCACTGGATATCTGTATGGTTATTGATTTGTTGCTGTCTGAACCCAGTTTTCTGCTTAATTCTTGAATAGTATGAAAGGAATATTTATCCACAGCCTCAGTCTGGGTGTCTCTTTTTGCCTTATTCCACAGACAATGTGTTGTGGTCGATTTCTCATTGCGCAAATTAAAAAAAGAAAAGCCCCCAGAGCTTCAGGGAATCCAACGTAAGGGGACTACGATAATCTCATCTTTTTTGCCTAATATTGAGGCCCTGTTTTAATTCCTCATCAGCTCAGTACAGGTCATATTTATTCTGTTATTTATTTATTATTATTTATTCTTTAATTCTGTCTGTATCACAAGCTAACACAAACATAGCTATATGAGAAGATTTAGTGTCCGCTCCAAAATGAGTGATCTAATCGTTTACACTGTTATTTTAAAGAGGTCGATACAAACAAGTTGTGTTAAAGTTTAAGCTGATTTAACTGCATGGCCAAATTTCAGCTGAATAGGCATTCATATCTTTAGTGTGAAAACCTGATAAATATTAATATAATTAACCAATTAAGATACAATACAATAAACTTTATTGATATCATGCCGGGGAAATTCCCTTGTTACAGCAACATATAGTAAAAGGCATTAAAAATAGGCAATAAAATAGTAATGATTGATTATAGATCAACGGTATGTGTGAATTAGAGGCCCCGCAACAACGAGATCTAATGTGGAGAAACTGGGCATGATATATAATCAACCCTGTTTCATGAGCAGGGTGATTCTGAAAACGTGTAATTTTCTGGATGTTTTGTCAGAAAGAGAGAAACTTAAATTAGTAAAATTATCAGCCCTAATTATTTATCAGTAACTTCAATCCAAGAAATATCATTATCAACTTGCAAATGTCCATTTGTGAAAACCCCAGTCGGACCCCCCTCTTCCTCCTCATGATCCTTTGATTGCTCTTTGTCTGAACGTGTTTGAAAGGTTTTCCACAGTGAAGGTTAGGAGGGCCAGGTCGCCCTAATGGGCTCCACTGTGTCACTCTCTGCAGTATTGTTGTGGGATAATAGTCCTACATGTCTCAGATATAAACCAAAAGATTCCACTGATATTCTGATGTTTCTCTCCTTTTTTTTCTTTCTTTTTTTATGGAAGAAATTATTTTCTTTTTTTATTGAGCACAGAAACATGTTTTTTTTGTTGGTTGAGGTAAAAGTGTATCACATTTTGGCGTTTTGGGCCCTCCAGGTATTGATGATTATGGCTAAGTCACTGTATCTGCAGCATCTGAGCATTCAAAATCCTTTTCCATTATTTTCCATCTAGCAGGAATCTAATAGCTCCATTGACACGTGCGCTATCGTCTCCCTCTGTCCTGACAGTCTTGCCTATTTCCTGTCTTATTTTGGTCGTACCATCTTAGATTATCTTAGATTAAATTATGATGAGATTTAAGGATGTGAAGCACTTTCATCTGTTTAGTGCGTTGTTTAATACTGCTCCCCTAACCCCTCTCGAACTCCCACCCCGACCCCCCAAACACACACAACACAATAGCAGTCTACCTCGACTCACTCTGCCCCTATTGAAGAACAGAGTGGCTGCTTGGTCCCCATGGAAACGCTGTGTGCCGTGTGTGTGTGTGTGTGTGTGTGTGTGTGTGTGTGTGTGTGTGCAGTTAATGTTCTTCACTCGCTGAGATTAACTTGGAAATGACACATACACAAACACTCAGCATACACACAGGCTAATTTTTTATTATGCAAATAATCTGCTCTCAAATGCAACTTGTTGCATTACAAACCTTTATATGACCAGGAAGGTTGAATACGAGTTTTATCATTTATTATTTATTTATTCCAAATCTACAAATCTGTGTAAAACATGGCAGATAACGCCACCCAGTGTTTCAGACCGTCTTTGAGGGCCAATGCCTGTTAGTGACCGCTCTATGTAATGACAAAGGTGTAACTATGAAGAATAAAGTTACTCTTAAAGTAGGGACAAATGCAGTAAATAAACTATCCCACTACATTTCCATTGATTTCATTTGCAAAGATGCAGAAGCAATTGAGTGAAAATACAATAAAATTGGCAGGTTATATGATCAAGTATTTGAATTTCAGTTAAGTGCCTCCTCACATCAATCTTAAAGATATTAAAACTCACTTTAAAACTATACTTGGATTTTAATTTGAACAGAATAACAAAAGGCGGTCCGTGTACACAGCCAATTAGTTTTGCTGTATTATGCTATCTTGTTATGGATGGTAAAGAAGAGATTTAGATGTTTTCCTTTTCATTCTAATGTTTAAATGAGGAGATGAGCTTTGAAAATAATGGTCTGAAATCACATGTGGGCAGAACAATGTTTGACATAAATACAGCAATTTCAGATTTATTTGCATCAGTGTGGACCGTGTGTGAGCAGTAGGCCGTGGCACCACAAGTCTCATTCACACCTAATGAGCCCAACCTCTCACTGGCAGTCATCTCTCCTCCCAGACCAAATCCAATTACTGGGGACAATAGAAACCAGCTCCATGCTCAAGACTCCATCAGCTCCTCTGAGCTTCTGCTCGGAGACTCCTGGTGGACCCCGAATCAAGTCGAGGGTCCACAAGAGCCCCAAAGTACACCTGTACACCTGTACACACACACACACACACACACACACACAGATGCAAGTGCAGAATGAAACACAAATACTGATGCATATGAATCACAAACAAATATAACTACTGATCAATATAAATAAAACATTTAATGTACAAACAAGCACAAACAAACAAATTTTAAGGCTGCACTGATCACTAGCCCCATCTAGGGGAATAAATATGAAACAATATCTGATGATTCAAGATAGGCCAGGATGAGTTAAGAAATCCTCAGCACAGGACTTTTCAAAAAGCACAATGAATGTCAGTTACAACACCACAGGAAGGATTGAATTGAAGCGTAATAAAAAGTTGTATTTCTTTATCTTGATGTTTTCTGTATGCACACAGATTGAGTTACTATTTATCTACATTTTCAATTGTTTCTACTTGCCTTGGCTTTTACTACATGACATCAACATCTGTGTTGAGACAAGACTATTTTACATTAATTGAGAGATAACAATCTATTGTTTTTCAGACATGCCTTGGTGCAATGGTATAAAACATTAACTCTGATTGTTGACCTCTCCTGCACAGGGTATAAAAGTCATCTTAACCTGCCACAGAATTGGACCTGAAGAAATTTTACTCGTACAACAGAAAATGTAATTCCAAACAAAACAAAATTGAACCTAATGGTGGCCCGAGAGGAGTCACAAAGGGATAATCGAAGTCAGTTGGATTCATCCTGTGGGGACCATGGATGTCTGTTCAACATTTCAAGTCAATCCAATGAACAGCTGTTTAGATATTTCAGGCTGAACCAAACTGGCAAGCCAACTTAACCATCCTTAAACCCATGCTCCCATCAGGGCTAAAAAACAATTACAACCCAAAAACAATTCAGATGTATTTCTTTATAAAAATGAATAGTGCTGTATGTCAAGACATACTTCCCACACTGATTTCAGTTCTGTCAGAAACACAAATGTATTAAACTAAATATGTTACATTAAATACTACTTGTTCTATTTGACTACATCACAAGTGGATTTGAACTTACTCTCAGTTGCTGTAGTCAAAGCATAAATTGTAAATAGATATGGCCAACACATCTCCGCTTCCTTCCACTATCCAGAAATTAAGTCAAAATATCCCAGATTCAATCACCACCATCTTGTACATTTGGTTCCAGAGTCTGGAAAGCTGGGGATCAAGGGGATGGGGCTGTGGTATCACATCCCCTTCAATCATGAACAATGTTTAAACACCATTTTTATAGCATCAAAAAACTTCAACCAAACTTACTGAAAAATGAGCACTTGAAGATACATGAGTGTATATCTTTTGTATACAGTCTATGGGTATGAGTCTAAAGCTTAATGGCCATTATAAAACCAAATGGTGACAGCATACAGTGGTCTAAGACTAGTGAAGCCCAGTATCTTCAGTGTGTCATCTGTACTGTTAGCCTTTGTCTCCTGTAACAAACAAAAATCGCTAACTATGCTGGAGGAAGATCAAACACATGGTGTGTAGCTATTACACAAATGGAAACGGTGGGTCTAGTGGCTTTCCATTATGATCTACATTGTTGCATGTTGTCGATCATTTTCACGCAGGCAACAATGGTACAATGGTCCACAAATTACCCTATACATTTAATTCTTGATTTATTGCTCCACCAGCCACGGTTCAAAGACCCTATACCTCAATATTGTTCCTTTCGTACAGTAGTGCCACCCAGTGGCAAACCTGTTGTGTCAGTTGACTTACAATTAGAAACCAAGCTGATGCAAAATGGAAGATCTTTTCAGAGCCTCATTCCAAGCCTACAGAAGGCGTGTTTGACACTCAAAAGCCTGATTTTAAGGGAATATACCTAAAAGGGTGGTGATCCCTATACCATCTCCTTGTTCCAAAAATCAATTTAAATGCAAATGATTAGAAATAAGCTCATGGTGTTTATTGCTCTTAGGCAGTGGTCACCAACCTTTTCAAGCCCAATATCACTTATTAATTCCAAATGTAAGCCGAGATCTATCACCCTGATATCTATAAAAAAACATTTAGCAGGGTCATATTTATTATTCTTTGCATTGTCTGTTAAAGGCTGAATGTGCAACTTTATCTATTCAATGCACAATATTCACATAAAATCAATTCATATTTACAGCATCTGTTCAATACACAATAGTTAGCTTCAGTTAAAAAATATTTTCTGCAGAGGAGCTGCTACTGTAGCACAATGTTTTTACAAATGCTTTGGCTTGATAATGGTCATAAATATGACTAATTACTCATGTAAAAGTAGTCATGTGTACTCAAATAAATACATACTATACAGTATAAACCGTGCATCTTCCGCTCCTACAAATATTTCACAAGAAAACCCAATTTTTAAAGAATGGATTCTGTCAACAGAAACGCTGGAGAGCTTTTATTTTGAAACGCATACATAAAATGTTGCCACCATTTAAATTAATCAGATAAACATTAAAACTCAGGCGAAACATCATTGTCACTGTTTATTCTGCAGTGAATCACAATGCTTATCTGTCTATGACACAAGCGTATTTACAACACGTCCCGAAACCGTTTCAAAGTAAAAGCACTCCAGCATTTCACTTTCTGAATATATTCTTTTGAGAGTCCAGAGAGTTACTAAGATCAACGGTGAACACTGTCCAGGCCGACAGGTAGATCGCGATCGACGGGTTGGCGACCACTGCTCTAAAGCATACATCCATAATGCAGTATTTCTAGTTTACAATGTATCTTGTGTTTGATCTTGGCTTTGAATTTTTTTAATTGTTTGAATAGTAATGGATCTCTTACTACAATGGAATGCTAAGTGTTTACGGCTCAGGGACACTTGGAGACTTTATTTGATAGGTTTATTCAAATAAGAGTTGGGACAACCTTCCTGATAAAGCTGTCCCAACTCGTACTCAGGGCAGTGTCATTAGTCCCATATTGTTTTCCATTATGATTAATGATGTATTTTCTCAAGTTCAGGGTGATTTTCTTCTTCTTCTTCTTCTGTCTTTGGTGTATTGGCAAGTGGCAACTAACATCAAAGTGCATTACCGCCACCTATTGGAGCAGCCTTTAAACTTTATAGTGTATGTTGCCCATGATTATGGCTTTAAACTTTGATCTTGGTTTGATGGCCAACCACTAGTGGACTGAGCAAAGAATAATAATAAAGAAATATAGTAGGTGGTGGTAATGCATCTTAACATTGGTTGCCACAAAGAAGAAGAAAGATACATTTCCACTTCAGCACACTTTTAACTATGAAATCATTACTTTCAATCTTCAAAAAGCTTTTCAGTAGAAAAAGGGAGAAACTAAGAGGGTAAAAAAAAATTCTTATGAAAACATTACACAGAATTACTAGAAACATTTTAAAACCTAAACAATACAATGCATATGTTATAGTTGGGCATAGTGAAACATATCTCACATACTTTGATCGTTTCATTTACACATATGAGAGGACAGGAATTATCAGAAGAAAGCCTTCCCAAAGCATTCACAAAGCAGCATATCTAGCTGGTCGATACTACGTGAGAAATTGAATCTATAAAACATATGCAGAAACAGAACAAAGATACGGACAATCAGATTTCAGTCTATTTTCAGGAAGAGTGATAACAATATGGAGGTATGCACAGAAGAGTGAGAGATAGTAGAGGTGAGGAGGGAGGACTAGAGGAGAGAGCTGATGAAGAGTTGAGGTTTAAGATCAAATTGAGATTTGGTGAGGAGAGAGGATTTTATTCAGTGAGTCCAGTGAACTTGATTTCTGTGTTGAAAAACCATGCAGGTAAGAGACATACGCAAGGCTAAGGATTTCAGAGATGGGAATTTGTTGATTGTTTGTAGGAATAAAGAGCAGAGGGAGCGACAGGAAGGATGAGAAAAATAAAATAAAAACAATTTAAAATGGTGAGTGTAAGCCGCTTTGAGAGAAGAAGTAAGGGAGTGATTCGCGGGGTGCTTGTCGAAGATACAATGGAGGAAGTTAAATCAAACCTGAAAGGGGGGACTTTAAAAGGTAGGTGGTTGCAGGTAACTCGAGATTGGTCAGAGGCTTCCTCGTTATTTTTAGATCACCCGCAAAATGCCCACCAACCAAACATGCAATCTGTTGTAATGCACACGCAATTTAGCACTCTTTGTTTGGGATCTTAGTAGATCAGGCCCAGAGAGTATATTACCAAGCCAATAAGGTGCTAGAATTGTCAAAGATTTGGAATGGTTCTCTTAATACAATGGAATGCTCGGAGTTTGTTAATGGTGGTTGAGAGCAAATTTGGATTTGGTTCACATGGAATGAAAATATACTCAAGGTACTCTCCAAATGTGGAAAAATAATAAATATGGGGAGAGAGCAGGTCGTCAATGAAAAAATATTTATGTAGCGCTCTTTATATCTGTGCTATGGTTGTATTGCTAATGGTTCAGCAGCTAAAACATCGTAAAAAGGTTGGAGGTTGCGGACGCTAAAGCTTTGAGACCCCAATGCGACTGCTTTTACTCCAAACACTGAGAATTGGGTCTGGTTTGAGTTGATTTGTCCTTTTAAAAAGAGATTATATCCACAGCCAGAACTTTGTTCACAGTAGAATAAGACTAATCAGCAGGTGTGTTTGTGTCTGTCAGCAGAGGTAACTCCACAAATATTCCAGCAACTGCAACAAGAACAGCTGGAAAAAATGAAAAAACAGATAAGAAGAGACAGAAAGACCACATCAGAAAAGACAGTCCCTCAACTACCAAAACTGCCACTGAACAGCCAATCAGGAAGATACCTTCACAAGAACAACTCGTTAGGAAACCAGTGGTAAGGTTTCACATTGAATAGATTTTAGAAGTTAATAAGATATGTATTCTTTTAAAATCATGGACAATTAAAATGTATGAAATTTGTTTTTACTCTACAGGAGACAAAAACAGTTTCAAAAACAGATAAAGGAAGAAGCTCAGTCTCAAAGCAGAGGTAAGTGAAAGCCTCTGCCTGCCACCACTACCCAAAAAAAGAATGTCAGTTATTTCTGTGCACGCTGTGTCTTACATTAATATTTACAGGTTTACCTGAGTAAAATAGTTTAGAAAAGGTTAGCGTAACAAAGTAAACACATGTACATTTCCACTGAGTGAGGTTTTTTAAGATTAATAAAAAAGAATATCATTTATCTTTTTTTTCAAAATATTTTGTTTCTAGTTTTTAAGCAAATTTACATTTCAATTTGAATTTAATTAGCCTTTTGTGATTTGATGAAGTAAGTGCTTCATCACATCTTTCAGTAAGGTTGTATGGGGTGGGTGTGGGTGTGTGTGTGTGTGGGGGGGTGGTTCTGTTTCCAATTCGACATAGTCAGGCGCTTCGCGCTCGAAGTGTCATAAAGCTTATAAAATAACATTGATTGATTGACAACCCGAATGCGACTGCTTTTACTCTAACACTAAGAATTGGGTCTTGTTTGAGTTGATTTGTCCTTTTAAAAAGAGATTATATCCACAGCCAGAACTTTGTTCACAGTAGAATAAGACTAATCAGCAGGTGTGTTTGTGTCCATCAGCAGAGGTGACTCCACAAATATTCCAGCAACTGCAACAAGAACAGCTGGAAAAAATGAAAAAACAGATAAGAAGAGACAGAAAGACCACATCAGAAAAGACAGTCCCTCAACTACCAAAACTGCCACTGAACAGCCAATCAGGAAGATACCTTCCCAAGAACAACTCGTTAGGAAACCAGTGGTAAGGTTTCACACTGAATAGATTTTAGAAGTTAATAAGATATATATTCTTTTAGAATCATGGATAATTAAAATGTATGAAATTTGTTTTTACTCTACAGGAGACAAAAACAGTTTCAAAAACAGATGAAGAACGATGCTCAGTCTCAAAGCTGAGGTAAGTGAAAGCCTCTGCCTGCCACCACTACCCAAAAAAACGAATGTCAGTTATTTCTGTGCACGCTGTGTCTTACATTAACATTTACAGGTTTACCTCAGTAAAATAGTTTAGAAAAGGTTAGCGTAACAAAGTAAACACATGTACATTTCCACTGAGTGAGGTTTTTTAAGATTAATAAAAAAAGAATATCATTTATCTTTTTTTTCAAAATATTTTGTTTCTAGTTTTTAAGCAAATTTACATTTCAATTTGAATTTAATTAGCCTTTTGTGATTTGATGAAGTAAGTGCTTCATCACATCTTTCAGTAAGGTTGTATGGGGTGGGTGTGGGTGTGTGTGTGTGTGTGGGGGGGGGGGGTTCTGTTTCCAATTCGACATAGTCAGGCGCTTCGCGCTCGAAGTGTCATAAAGCTTATAAAATAACATTGATTGATTGACAACCCGAATGCGACTGCTTTTACTCCAACACTAAGAATTGGGTCTGGTTTGAGTTGATTTGTCCTTTTAAAAAGAGATTTGATCCACAGCCAGAACTTTGTTCACAGTAGAATAAGACTAATCAGCAGGTATGTTTGTGTCCATCAGCAGAGGTGACTCCACAAATATTCCAGCAACTGCAACAAGAACAGCTGGAAAAAATGAAAAACCAGATAAGAAGAGACAGAAAGACCACATCAGAAAAGACAGTCCCTCAACTACCAAAACTGCCACTGAACAGCCAATCAGGAAGATACCTTCACAAGAACAACTCGTTAGGAAACCAGTGGTAAGGTTTCACATTGAATAGATTTTAGAAGTTAATAAGATATATATTCTTTTAGAATCATGGACAATTGAAATGTATGAAATTTGTTTTTACTCTACAGGAGACAAAAACAGATAAAGAAAGATGCTCAGTCTCAAAGCTGAGGTAAGTGAAACCCTCTGCCTGCCACCACTACCCAAAAAAACGAACGTCAGTTATTTCTGTGCACGCTGTGTCTTACATTAACATTTACAGGTTTACCTCAGTAAAATAGTTTAGAAAAGGTTAGCGTAACAAAGTAAACACATGTACATTTCCACTGAGTGAGGTTTTTTAAGATTAATAAAAAAAGAATATCATTTATCTTTTTTTTCAAAATATTTTGTTTCTAGTTTTTAAGCAAATTTACATTTCAATTTGAATTAAATTAGCTTTTTGTGATTTGATGAAGTAAGTGCTTCATCACATCTTTCAGTAAGGTTGTATGGGGTGGGTGTGGGTGTCTGTGGGGGGGGGTTCTGTTTGCAACTCGACATAGTCAGGCGCTTCGCGCTCGAAGTGTCATAAAACTTATAAAGTAACATTGGTTGATTGACAACCCCATTGCGACTGCTTTTACTCCAACACTAAGAATTGGGTCTGGTTTGAATTGATTTGTCCTTTTAAAAAGAGATTATATCCACAGCCAGAACTTTGTTCACAGTAGAATAAGACTAATCAGCAGGTGTGTTTGTGTCTGTCAGCAGAGGTAACTCCACAAATATTCCAGCAACTGCAACAAGAACAGCTGGAAAAAATGAAAAACCAGATAAGAAGAGACAGAAAGACCACATCAGAAAAGACAGTCCCTCAACCACCAAAACTGCCACTGAACAGCCAATCAGGAAGATACCTTCACAAGAACAACTCGTTAGGAAACCAGTGGTAAGGTTTCACACTGAATAGATTTTAGAAGTTAATAAGATATATATTCTTTTAGAATCATGGATAATTAAAATGTTTGAAATTTCATTTTACTCTACAGGAGACAAAAACAGTTTCAAAAACAGATGAAGAACGATGCTCAGTCTCAAAGCTGAGGTAAGTGAAACCCTCTGCCTGCCACCACTACCCAAAAAAACGAACGTCAGTTATTTCTGTGCACGCTGTGTCTTACATTAACATTTACAGGTTTACCTCAGTAAAATAGTTTAGAAAAGGTTAGCGTAACAAAGTAAACACATGTACATTTCCACTGAGTGAGGTTTTTTAAGATTAATAAAAAAGAATATCATTTATCTTTTTTTTCAAAATATTTTGTTTCTAGTTTTTAAGAAAATTTACATTTCAATTTGAATTAAATTAGCTTTTTGTGATTTGATGAAGTCAGTGCTTCATCACATCTTTCAGTAAGATTGTATGGGGTGGGTGTGGGTGTCTGTGGGGGGGGTTCTGTTTCCAATTCGACATAGTCAGGCGCTTTGTGTTCGAAGTGTCATAAAACTTATAAAATAACATTGATTGATTGACAACCCCAATGCGACTGCTTTTACTCCAACACTAAGAATTGGGTCTCGTTTGAGTTGATTTGTCAATTTAAAAAGAGATTTGATCCACAGCCAGAACTTTGTTCACAGTAGAATAAGACTAATCAGCAGGTATGTTTGTGTCCGTCAGCAGAGGTAACTCCACAAATATTCCAGCAACTGCAACAAGAACAGCTGTAAAAAATGAAAAACCAGATAAGAGACAGAAAGACCACATCAGAAAAGACAGTCCCTCAACCACCAAAACTGCCACTGAACAGCCAATCAGGAAGATACCTTCACAAGAACAACTCGTTAGGAAACCAGTGGTAAGGTTTCACATTGAATAGATTTTAGAAGTTAATAAGATATATATTCTTTTAGAATCATGGACAATTGAAATGTATGAAATTTGTTTTTACTCTACAGGAGACAAAAACAGATAAAGAAAGATGCTCAGTCTCAAAGCTGAGGTAAGTGAAAGCCTCTGCCTGCCACCACTACCCAAAAAAACGAACGTCAGTTATTTCTGTGCACGCTGTGTCTTACATTAACATTTACAGGTTTACCTCAGTAAAATAGTTTAGAAAAGGTTAGCGTAACAAAGTAAACACATGTACATTTCCACTGAGTGAGGTTTTTTAAGATTAATAAAAAAGAATATCATTTATCTTTTTTTTCAAAATATTTTGTTTCTAGTTTTTAAGAAAATTTACATTTCAATTTGAATTAAATTAGCTTTTTGTGATTTGATGAAGTCAGTGCTTCATCACATCTTTCAGTAAGATTGTATGGGGTGGGTGTGGGTGTCTGTGGGGGGGGTTCTGTTTCCAATTCGACATAGTCAGGCGCTTTGTGTTCGAAGTGTCATAAAACTTATAAAATAACATTGATTGATTGACAACCCCAATGCGACTGCTTTTACTCCAACACTAAGAATTGGGTCTCGTTTGAGTTGATTTGTCAATTTAAAAAGAGATTTGATCCACAGCCAGAACTTTGTTCACAGTAGAATAAGACTAATCAGCAGGTATGTTTGTGTCCATCAGCAGAGGTAACTCCACAAATATTCCAGCAACTGCAACAAGAACAGCTGTAAAAAATGAAAAACCAGATAAGAGACAGAAAGACCACATCAGAAAAGACAGTCCCTCAACCACCAAAACTGCCACTGAACAGCCAATCAGGAAGATACCTTCACAAGAACAACTCGTTAGGAAACCAGTGGTAAGGTTTCACATTGAATAGATTTTAGAAGTTAATAAGATATATATTCTTTTAGAATCATGGACAATTGAAATGTATGAAATTTGTTTTTACTCTACAGGAGACAAAAACAGATAAAGAAAGATGCTCAGTCTCAAAGCTGAGGTAAGTGAAAGCCTCTGCCTGCCACCACTACCCAAAAAAACGAACGTCAGTTATTTCTGTGCACGCTGTGTCTTACATTAACATTTACAGGTTTACCTCAGTAAAATAGTTTAGAAAAGGTTAGCGTAACAAAGTAAACACATGTACATTTCCACTGAGTGAGGTTTTTTAAGATTAATAAAAAAGAATATCATTTATCTTTTTTTTCAAAATATTTTGTTTCTAGTTTTTAAGAAAATTTACATTTCAATTTGAATTAAATTAGCTTTTTGTGATTTGATGAAGTCAGTGCTTCATCACATCTTTCAGTAAGATTGTATGGGGTGGGTGTGGGTGTCTGTGGGGGGGGTTCTGTTTCCAATTCGACATAGTCAGGCGCTTTGTGTTCGAAGTGTCATAAAACTTATAAAATAACATTGATTGATTGACAACCCCAATGCGACTGCTTTTACTCCAACACTAAGAATTGGGTCTCGTTTGAGTTGATTTGTCAATTTAAAAAGAGATTTGATCCACAGCCAGAACTTTGTTCACAGTAGAATAAGACTAATCAGCAGGTATGTTTGTGTCCATCAGCAGAGGTAACTCCACAAATATTCCAGCAACTGCAACAAGAACAGCTGGAAAAAATGAAAAACCAGATAAGAGACAGAAAGACCACATCAGAAAAGACAGTCCCTCAACCACCAAAACTGCCACTGAACAGCCAATCAGGAAGATACCTTCACAAGAACAACTCGTTAGGAAACCAGTGGTAAGGTTTCACATTGAATAGATTTTAGAAGTTAATAAGATATATATTCTTTTAGAATCATGGACAATTGAAATGTATGAAATTTGTTTTTACTCTACAGGAGACAAAAACAGATAAAGAAAGATGCTCAGTCTCAAAGCTGAGGTAAGTGAAAGCCTCTGCCTGCCACCACTACCCAAAAAAACGAACGTCAGTTATTTCTGTGCACGCTGTGTCTTACATTAACATTTACAGGTTTACCTCAGTAAAATAGTTTAGAAAAGGTTAGCGTAACAAAGTAAACACATGTACATTTCCACTGAGTGAGGTTTTTTAAGATTAATAAAAAAAGAATATCATTTATCTTTTTTTTTCAAAATATTTTGTTTCTCGTTTTTAAGCAAATTTACATTTCAATTTGAATTAAATTAGTTTTTTGTGATTTTATGAAGTAAGTGCTTCATCACATCTTTCAGTTAGGTTGTATGGGCTGGGGGGCGGGTTCTGCTTCCAATTTGACAGTCAGGTTTTGCGCTCAAAGGCTTAATCCAATTTACCCCCTTGGCCCTACCCCTACCCTACCAGGGGCGGCTCCTGGCATAGGCGACATAGGCGGTTGCCTAGGGCGTAAAACGCTGAGAGGGCAGCATAAGAGACTGATTTATCATGACGTGATACATGCAATATAAACCAATGCATTAACGTCACACCATCATCCTCCTACCCCGGGGACGCACTGGAGGTAGAAGCGCCGTTAAGCGCCACGAAAAGCTGTCCCCCTCCTTTCCGCGCCCATGTTAAATAATTGGGGTGTTCGCACCGGCAGCGTAGTGCCGGGAAGTGCCGCGGCCGGCTCGCGATCTGCAGCAATGGTTTCGGGGTCTGTTCTATTTTTTTCACTCGCCACGAGCAAATCGGGCCGAAAAACACACTGAAAATTGATTTTAAACGATATAAGTGATATCTTATATAAATGATTAAATATGCACCCCATACTTTCGATTTCCTCGCTGCTCTCCTGGAGTTTCAATTTACCCGATTTTTGCCCCCACATGATGAAATTTCCCCATCTTTAATTATGTACTTAATCCACACATTTGTCAGTTGTGTCTAAACAGACAGACACACACAAGCACATAATCTCTTGTGGGGGTGGTGGCGGCTATAGGTTTGCGTAGGTCAGTCACCTGTGAAGACCATCATCATTTACCCCTGAACCAGTCTGGGGAAATGCGCTTCCTGTGTGAACAGCCAGGTGGCTGCTCGCACGAGAATTGGCGCTTCCGCCTCAGGTTCTCCCCGACGTTCACGCTGTGGGGTTCGACAGCGGTTAGAGTCAAAGATGAGTCAAAAAAGGATTAAATTATCAGGTGCACAATTCAGAAAGTGCGGCAAAGTAGAGGAGGAGAAGAAAGAACAATATAGAGGTAAGAATCACCCCGATTGTGGACATCATTAATGTTTATTTTTGTCGACATGAATAGCTAGCTAGCTGTCAGTACAGCAGATTTCAGACTCTTTTTATTATTTTTTATAGCCTACAATTTTGTCTGCCTGTGTGTGCATCTGTATACAGTCCAAAAGGTCTTGGGGATGCATGACAATTTGCGTGTGTATGTTGTGGGGCGCCAATCTGAAATCTCGTCTAGGGCGCCAACATTGCCAGGGCCGGCCCTGACCCCTACCCCTTGTTTTTTGAGGGTTATCTTACCCCTTGAAACAGAGTCACAAGGGGTAGTGGCTGAAATCTGGCTGTGGCTGGGGATGTCATTGTAATAACATTGTTGGGATCTTTAATAAACCAATGCTATTGTTTGCAGTTATTAAAGTGACAAACCTATAATATCCAAATAGCATCTATGCTAATGCAGGCGAATCAATGACATTTGAAATTGAAAAGCTTGGCTGCTCTACATTATTTCATGTATGAATCAAGCACACAGGCTGCTAGCAGTGTTCCGATAAAACCCTGCCAGGATGCTTTGTTATTAGAGGAGCAGTTAAGTTAATTTACATCGCTGCTATACTCAGGTTCAATCAAGTGCATTGTGTGTCTTCAAAGAGGTGGGATTCAACATGAAATTATGTGAAAATACAGGATTATCATCCAAAAAAAAGATTGTTAGCATGCTAACGCTAGCAAAATCTCTGTTTCGATGGCTATAAAGCCCTACCCCTCGGCCCTACACCTCCGTCCCAACAGGTATTGGGACACCCTACCCCTAAGTGAATGCGCAAAAAAGTAAGGGGAAGGGCTAAGGGCTTGGGCAAAGGGGAGAAATGGGATTGGGCCAGAGCATCACAAAATGTATAAAATAACATTGATTGATTGACAACCCCAATGCGACTGCTTTTACTCCAACACTACGAATTGGGTCTGGTTTGAATTGATTTGTCCTTTTAAAAAGAGATTATATCAACAGCCAGAACTTTGTTCACAGTAGAATAAGACTAATCAGCAGGTATGTTTGTGTCTGTCGGCAGAGATGACTCCACAAATATTCCAGCAACTGCAACAAGAGCAGCTGGAAAAAATGAAAAACCAGATAAGAAGAGACAGAAAGACCACATCAGAAAAGACAGTCCCTCAACCACCAAAACTGCCACTGAACAGCCAATCAGGAAGATACCTTCACAACTCTTTAGGAAACCAGTGGTAAGGTTTCACATTGAATAGATTTTAGAAGTTAATAAGATATATATTCTTTTAGAATCATGGACAATTAAAATGTATGAAATTTGTTTTTACTCTACAGAAGACAAAAACATTTTCAAAAACAGATAGAGGAAGAAGCTCAGTCTCAAAGCAGAGGTAAGTGAAAGCCTCTGCCTGCCACCACTACCCCAAAAAAAGAATGTCAGTTATTTCTGTGTCTTACATTAACATTTACAGGTTTAGCTAATTAAAGGTTAGCGTAACAAAGACAACACATGTACATTTCCAGTGAGTGAGACTCTTCTTTAAATCAATAAAAATACATGCAATTCTTTTATCAAAAATAATTTTAAAATACAATTTTTAAATAATATTCTGTTCACAGAAGAATAAAAATAATCACCAGTTGTGTTTGTGTCTATCAGGATAGATGACTTCATGAATATTCCAGCAAGTGCAAAAATCTTAGCTGGACATAAAAATGAGGAAGAAATGGAGGAATGGGAGTGCAGACATTTCAGCATTATGAAGGTAAGTCTCACACAGAGTTCTACAGCTTCACATAAACCACACATTCAGCGGTCTGGACATGTACATCATAAAACAAGTGTGCAACTGTAATACTGAACCATGGGACTTTATTTTTCCTCCAACAGAATGAATTGGAAAATTACCTAAATATGGCAGAGCCAAGTACCTCTCAGAAACCTAACAACAAGTAAGAGACTCATTACACATCACTGTCAGCATGTGTCAGGACAAGGCAAATCAATTTCACAGTTTACAAGTTCATATTTAAAACCAAAGACACTAACAGGAGCAGTTCTATATACAAAAACTCAATATTTCCAACTGAACTGTGGCCATAGTAGAATCACATACTGGCACTGAAAGTCTGATCAGATTTGTAATCTTGTTTAGTTTTGTCATTATTTCATCAGACAGATCCTGGATTTTACTAGGTTTCCTTTGCTTGTTTATAGAAATGTTCTTGAGAAAAGTAAAATATTGACGGTGAGGATGTTTTTTTTGTGTTAATTCAGCCATGGGTGTTGTTATGGAAGTTTTGTGGAAGCTGGTGAAAGGAGAACTCAGGCAGCAGCTGATGTCTTATGCAGAAGGTTTTAATGTAGACTTGATACATCAAGGAGACCAGAAGGTGCAACAATATACAAATGCTAACAGAGTAACATGAGCAATTGTCACCCCCAAGTTTGAAGATGTCTTCCACAGCTTCCCCATATATCTTCCTCTACTTGCATCACCCATTCTAACAGCACATCCATGAATGGCTAGAATTGCTGTCACTCTCTATGTTACATGTACTGTAGGTGTTCGCATCCTATTAGATAGTCAAGCCTAAAGTATGCATATCTAAATCACATTGTGTCCTTACGTCTTGCCACTGGTGAAATATATATCACCTCAACATAGACGCTACAATGCATTGTTGGTTGGCCCTTTATCTTTAACCTAACCTTGGGTACTGCTTAGAGAGAGAAGGGAGTATCTGTTGAATTTAGACAGGCACTATTCTCCTGTACAGATATGATGTGTAATATACAATATACATTAATATATAGTGGCATATACAGTAATGTGTGAGGATATTCAAAAATTCCTCAAAGGCGGTCACTTGAGAATAAATGCTACACTCATGTCTGTCATGTTGACTGGCATTCGTGTCTGTGTCATCTTCTAACCAGTCATGACTGCTTGGGTGGGTCTCCCTCCTCTGAGGACTGTCTTGGGTGAGTTAATCTGCATAAACACACATACAAGAAATACAATCAGCTGATCACCGGCTGTTTAATTACATACTCAAGCTTCAATTATAGAAATACCTAGCACTAGCTGTTTTCACTTGTTATGGGATTTTTCGTAAATTCAAGTTATTTTGCCAAACACCTTCATCCTTGACAGGTTTCCAAACCCCGCTCAAATCTGCTACCTGAACTCCAGCATCCAGAGTCTGCTCACACTGATTGATTTCATCAGAGACATCAGCTGTCAGGAAGATGCGTGGAAGATGGTCCCCGAGGCTACACTTCTCATGTACTGCAACAACACACAATCACACTGATGCTAACACAAACACACAAGTCTAAAATGTCAGAGGTGACAGCAGAGGTCTCCTGTTTGTTTACCCTCTACAGGGCATTCATGAGCATTGTGAGGTGTCATCGCTCCCCTAATGAACAAAACAAACTCAACGCCCTCTTTACCTTCAAAACGGAAATGGCTAAGAGGTGTCCAGAATTTTCGGACATGGGGCAGAAGGTGTGTTGGCTAGTTTGATGGTTTGTCTTGTGTCTTCTTCGTCCTGATTTTATCCTCTGTGCATTGAACCCTCTGCATTTCTCCGTTTGCAGGATGCCCATGAATTTCTGACGTCCTTTCTGGAACACATTGAAAGGTTGAACCCTGTGATGACAGAATTCTCCAACAAGACCAAAAAAGTCTACAAATGCCCCGTCCAGGTACACCTGTCGTTCAAGATGCAGAACACCAGGACCTGCAGGAGGTAAATCCACACAAGAATTTTATTCTTGTTTATGTGACTGGAAATTCATCTGGTCATGACCTTTGCGTCTGTAATTTTATGCACGTTGTTCCTTTATATTGCAGATGTGGACACAGTTCTAGGACAGAGGAAATGTTCAACAACCTGTCTCTAAACATGGTGCCTCAAGAATCAGTTCAGGACATGCTAGAGAATTTCCTGCGAGTGAGTCACGGCTGTCCCTGTCTAGTGCCGTCATCCCACAAACTCACACACAAACACACACAAACAAAGTTACTCATAGTACTCTTCATTCGTGCATATTATCATTTGAATCTTTGGTCGCTGTGAATGAGACAAATCAAAGTTTGTACATTGCTCATCTTTTCAGTTTTAATTCACACCCATACATAATAGATCTCTCTCGCTCTCTCACACACACAGTATATCACTGATAACATATCATATCTGTATTGTTTTTCAGGAGACAGATTCTGACTACAGGTGTGCCTGTGGTGGCACAAATTCCATCCAACAGTACAGCTTTAAAACCTTGCCCAGGTAACTGGCATCACATCCACCACAGTTTGACCACAACAGATACTTTTCCTTAATCAAACATCAAGTTTACTTGATATTTTTCACAGAACATTTCCTCACAATGTAAAAATAAATTTTCAGACTCGCTTATTTTGTTGTCCATCACAATAAAAATCAAGTGATGATTACTTTTAGTTTCACTGTAAGGTAGTGTACAACCGATTTTACTTTTAGTGAAGAACAAGGTTTAATGTGAAATGTAGGTATTAAATGTTAATTTAGCAATCACAGATTTTGATTATCAAATTAAGAGTAATTCATTAATACAAATTATTAAATAAACTTTCTTCTATTTCTTGGCTGCAGAGTTTTGATCCTGCACGTGAAGCGTTTTTGCTACACCTTGTCCAAGAACCTGAAGAAACTTCACAACAATATCGATATTAGTAGGGAGCTGTTGGTCTCATCCACTCAGGTAAGAAAGAACTCACCTCACTTCAAGTACAAAGTCAACATTTGGTAAGTGAGTTCTGGTGTTTTATGTGAGTGACTGTAACTCCCAGTTGTTAAATTTGTTCCTTCTCAGGCTAATGGCTGGTACAGTCTGGTGAGTTTTATCAGCCACCTTGGATGCAATGCAAACTCAGGTTAGTTATCACACAGTGAGTGTCACACTGTCACATTCTGTAGTCCTCTATCAGGTACTCGGGCATATTATAGATACATGGCAGTCCATCAGTGGTAGAAACATATATGTTTTCAGTTCTTTATTGTTGTAAATTAGGATATTTTAATGAAGTTGTTTTACATCTGTCATTTTCCTGGAATTGAACAGTTGAGTGGTCCGATAATTATTTCTCATTTTTACTTCACCGTTGTGGGTTTTCCAACAATTTTTCTGATAAAATATAGTTTTTGTTTGTTATTACAATAGTATACAAAAGCAAAACTGTTTATTATTAGAGGTGTAACAATTCTCCTCTCTCAATACGAGAATGTGAATGTTTGTTTTGCTGTTTTGGTCCTTGTCTCAAAATTGTTACAGCCTCATCCTGATACATCAGTTACCTCCACACATAAAAGCACCTTTTGTAACAATGATTTGTCTCCTTTCAGGACACTATGTTAGTGCGGGAGTCCAGCGAGAAGCAGTTGAAGATGATGCCACTGACTCCTGGGTCATATATGATGACAATTTTGTCACAAATGTATCAGGGTCATCCGTGTGTAGCCATTTAAAAAAAAATGCTTACATCCTTTTCTACGAGAGACGGGTAAGTTTACGTATTTTTTTATTTTTCTTAATAATAATGGTGATAACAGAATGTGACATACAAAATAGACAAGAAACACAGACCTATGTACACACAGACATAACATAATGCAGTTAAAGTGATGTGTATGATAATCTAGTAAAATAAGGGTTTCTTGAGTAGAGATGAAATAGGGTGTGTGTGTGTAACAACAACAATAACTAAATAATAATAAAATATAGTAGTAAATACATGCATATACTCTATAATATAGTATAATATATAATAGGTATTATAATATATAGTATAATAAAAAACATCCTAATAATTAATATGCTTCTCTTCAGCAAATGAGTCGTTGTACCTGACCAGGCAAATGGCTCCCCCGACCTGCTCCACCAGCACCACAGCGATGAGCTCAAGTAGAGGATAAGCGGTGTGGGTCAGCGAGTCCCCCCCCCTCCCCTTTGTTACTTGTTCATTTGTATTCTACATTTTTGGGTGGATCTTGCATTGAGCCATGTCCAGGCCCATAGGAGGACGTTAGCCCATGCAGATCTTATGCTGCTCCGTGCTTTGGACTACTCCCAGACCGCTTAGGAGGGGGTATATTCTGAGACAAATTAAGCTTTTTGAGAGTGTTCTGCTTAAAAAGAAATTATTGAATAATAATAATAATATATTTTGTTCTTTATGTATTTGTCTATTATTTGTGTATTCCTCCTTTGCCAATCCCAACCCTGGCCACGCCGTCTCCAGAATCCTATGCCTCTCCACCAGGGGGAACAGGCAGAGAGCCGCTGCCCAACCCCACCTCCAGCCAGCCCAGTTTGGTTATAAACACCTTTGCTACCATCGACTATTATTATATATTCTATACATAGCAACAATTCTATATGTTAATTAAATAATAAAAAGAAAGAAAAGAAAATGGAGAGGAGCAGCAAAAGAGAGATAAAAAGAAAAGATATCAAAGATAAATATATATAAAAATATATATACTTTTACATATGTAAACACCTATAAATATACATTTATGCAACTGCATGCATTCATGCGTTCGTATCCCAACATACACATACCTTAAGTTATAGAATGAAAGAAAAGAAGAAAAAAAAAATGTAAAAGGGATCATATGAAGCGAAAGAAAACAGAAACCATGGATGTGTAGATGGGTATGTTTATATTTATGGGTGTGTGTGAGTGTTTGTGCATGTCTATATATAGTTGTGAGGGTCAATTTTGGTATGATACCATCATTGTGAGGACATTTTGAGGGCATTTTGGCTCGTCCTCATAAATTCAAGAGGGCTGTTTGGATGTTAAGATGTGGTTTTAGGGAAGGAGTTACAATGCGGGTTGGGTTAGGGTTAGACATTTTGTTATGGGGGTATGGGGATGCATTATGTCTTGTAGTGTCCTCACAACTGAGATGTGTGTGAGTGATGGGATGTGTCATGGGTGTGTGTATCCAGGTTGATTTGTGCTTTTTCATGTGATGTGTGTGTGGGTATGTGAGCAGCACTAGCTCAGCCCCATCAACGACAAAAATAGGGACCATCTTTACATAAAGTCTGCCCTATTGTTGATATTGTGGGAGGTGATTTTTTCCATAGATATGTATTCTAAAAAGAGGTTGGTGATAATTATTGAGGTTTTTGATTTCCAGATTTTTTGATTATTGTTTTCTTGGCGATAGAGAAATGAGCAAGCTGTTCTTGTATTTGTTTTGTATGTTCTGACATGTCTCCTAGCAGACAGAGCTGTGGGGATGAAGGGATTCTGCAGTCCAGAATGGTGGAGAGATTTAGTGTTACCGTGTCCCATAAGGAGTGAACCGGTTGACATTCCCAGAGTGCGTGAAAGTAATTATCTGTTGTGCCCATGTTGCATTGTGAGCAAGTGTCTGTGTTTGCTAGTCCCATTTTTACATTTTATATTGAGTTATATGTGTTCTGTGTATAATTTTGTATTGAATTGTGTAGGTTTGTTTTCCTCGTCATGTCAAAGATCCTGATATTTATTTCTATCCAGAAGTCAGTTGAGGGAGAAATGTTAAGGTGTTAATTCCAGTTAGCTGTTGACATTAATATGGAGTTGTCTGAGGTTAATATTATTCTATAGATTTTTGATATTCGTTTATTTAAATCCATAAATTGATTATGTTATTTATTATTTTTGAAGGTTCAAGCGGGCTATAAGTTGTATTCATTTTTGTTTTTAATTATAGATTTCAGTTGTAGGTATTCCAAAAATTGGTGTCTGCCAAGTCCGTGCTTCTGTACAAGGTCTTTGAATTCTATGTTATGGAAAAGATGGTGGAGTTGTCTAATGCCCATTTTTTTGGGCCCATGTTTTTGGGCCCATGTGTGATAGTAAATAGGAGTTGTGCGAAGTTTAAAGTCTGGGTTGTGCCAGATAGGAGTGTATTTACATGGTGCTGGGGTGGAGTTAAATATCTTGACTTTCCACCAGGCTGTCAGAGTTGCTGAGATGGCAACATATTGCGCATACTTCCTGTTTGTAAGTCCAGTACAATTTCTTTCATTAACTTCTTTTCTTTAGTGATGGTCTACATTTTTGTGGTTGCATTTTTATGGATGTCTGTAGCGAGTTGTTTATTTTTTTGGTGTCTTGGTGTCTGTGATCTTGCTGCCTACAGCTGGAGACAGGGTGCCGCCATGTTTGGTCTCACTGTTGTCCCGTTCTCGCAATACTCACGCAGCCATCTTAGCATTTTCTCAGTTTGAAGAGATGTTAAATTCATTGACTATACTGACATGGTTTGTCTTTTTTTCTCAAATATAGTTTATGACGAGATCTACCATCCTGATATCTTCAAAGAAACCCACTTAGGAGGGTCATACTTATTCTTTTTTGCAATTTCTGTTAAAGGCTGAATGTACAAGAAATAAATATACACAAAGAGAGGCAGTTGTGCAACTTTTTCTATTCAATGCACAATATTCAAATTAAAATCAATTCATATCTATAATGCACAATATGTAGCTTCTCAGTTCCACAACATGTTCTGCAGAGGAGCTGCTACTGCAGCACAATGTTTTTAAATATAGGCTTTGATTTGAATATGGCCACAAATATGATTATTGCCCAGTATGAAAGAAGTCCCTTTTACTCAAATAAACTAGGATTATTTTATATTCAGTATCTTCCAATAGATCCCTTTCACTCAAATCTTACACCCTGAACCTTTAATGAGTAAGGCCTGGAGTCTCCAAGCTTGAACTCAAGTGTCACCTTTTGCTGCCTATAGGCACAGATATAATACAGAGACTGGAACAACAGGTAAGAATTAAAGGAACAGAACTAGGCTGGTTTAAGTTGCACTAATTAGAATACAAACTCAATATGATGACTTACTTACTCTGTGTCTCAAAATGGCGACTTGCTAACTCAAAATGAGTTAGTAACTCAATATCTTTGGCTGTTATCACAATTTGACTGAAACTACTTCCTTCCTAAAACACTGACTATGGTTCAGTCTGTATTTATTTTGAAAGGTTTAACCAAACCTGTTCCGGTGTCGCAGCAGAGGAACCAACATGGCGCACAGCGGAGGGATGAGCGTGGATGGAGGAGGCGCGATGCGTTACGCTGAACACGCACCGCAGACGAAGAACAGGGGCGACGCAGAGATAGACAGACGACTGGTGAGTGTCTGTCTTTACTCTCGGGACCTTTGTGGAGTCGGTCCTGTTTCATACCGGCTGCTAACCTCTGTGACCGCTGACGTACCGGCCCGTCACTGTCAGTGGTTCCGGTGGGAACCTTTGTGCTGCACTGTCGGACAAACTAAAGCTTCTGCACAGTCCTTGAACCAGCGGTGTTATTATGTGTTTCTGTGACAGGGAGGAACTCTGATAGCAGTTGGTCTTGGTGTGGCTGCTGCAGGATTTGCAGGTATATATAATAATAATAATTATCATTATTTTATTATAATTGTATTATTTTGTTAGTTTGCAGTGTACTGCCTTCACTTGAAAAAAAGGTTCTGCTCCCGAATTTTCTGCTTTCATGAGAAAAGTTTTTTTTAACCAAAATGTATCTTTTTCTCAAGTGAATGCAATATGCTCGTGTAAGTTTGAAATACGCTGTTTTATGTGTTTTGTGTTTGATCCACAGGGCGCTATGCATTCCAGCTGTGGAAGCCTCTGGGCCAAATCTTCTCTGACACTGTCAAGAAGATGCCAACCTCAGTGAGTGATTCATCAACCTCCTGTTAAACCTGTCTGGTAGAGCCCCGACAGATGTGATTTAGTAAAAACAAATTCTATACTGTATCATCCTATATATATATATATATATATATATAAAAAGAACATTGGCAGTGATTCCTCGATGTCTAACCCTTTTATTTCTAAATTCTAAATTTAGGTGAGGCTTGATATTTTACAGTTTAACTATTAACCGTATGCTAAGTTAGTATCAATAAAAAGAAAAAGATACAACCAAATATACAGAATTTATAGATCGACAAACATAAACGCAGATACTGATATGTCTGCGAAAGACTCATAATCAATGTTCTCAATGCTGTTCTGTCACCTTAGTCTTTCTCATCGTATTACAAAGGAGGTTTCGAGCAGAAGATGTGCAAACGAGAGGCCAGCCTCATTCTCGGCATAAGGTAAAACAAACATTTATTTTCTTTAAGTTTTATCTTAATTATTAGTTTTACTAAGTTTTACTTATTTTATTATTAAGTCCTCTCACATGGATGTTTTATTTTGTGTCCAGCCCGGTCAGCACCAAGGCCAAGGTCCGTGAGGCCCATCGGAAAATCATGGTCCTGAACCATCCTGATAAAGGTATAAAATTTAAACACCTAATTGTTTTCCTCACCTTTAACCAAGGTCCAGGTTTCCTGTTGCCTCAGTGTGTTGTTTTCTGCCGCTGACTCTTAAAATGACAGAACTCAAAATAGTGTGCAATACTCCAATCAGTACTGGTCTATAAATGAAATAGATATTTTGTGTGTCAGACTGATTTATCAATCCTTTTACAGAAATGTAAAATATATATATATATATTTAGTTGTATTTGTGTTTTCATTTTATTGATAGTTATTTATTAAAAAGTTTAACTGTAAATTATCAAAACTCAATTACAGTTCTTTGTCATAAGAAAACATTTTAGAATTTCTTTACTTCCTAATATTGGTATCAGCCTCCAAAGAACCGTATAGGTTGGGCTCTAAAAATGTCTGAATCTAAACATCTACTAGTTACAACACAGTAAATGTCAGCTACAGTCTTGATTCACAATATTAAAATGTCATGTGCACATAGATGGTCACGATTTTCCCTATCTGTACTGAAACTGAAATATCTGATTAATCTGACGATGACAATTTGTAACTTTACAGAATAGACCATCAGAGCTTTATATCTTTATACACATCATAGTCATGTTGTTTCTTTAATAATTCACCCATGTTTGGCACATTTAGGCCTTAATCTAAAACATCTACTGTCCCTAATTCACTACAATTCATACATGACATGGATTTTAAAATTAGATTAAATGCATTAATACTCAGTAAGTAGCCTGGTCTTGATTTGCCGATCACACTAAAATTTGTGTGTTTGTGTGTGAAGGTGGGTCACCGTATCTCGCCGCAAAGATCAATGAGGCCAAAGACCTTTTGGACAAGGAGATGCGGCGATGACCTGCACTGCTTAAAGGCTTCCATCACTTAGTTCTGTTGTACTCCTCCATCAACACTAACACCTCACCTGGACCTCCACTCAGGCTCCGCAAGATGAAAACAAAAAACAACCATTGTCTGTCTCCAGATTGTCACATAACTTCTCTTCAACGACCTTGACAATTTGTAAATGTGGCTGTCAAATGCTGTATCGTTGCCCTCTAGTGGTAACTGATGTACGTCCATGATAGATAACTGCTCATGTAACAGAGTGCACTTACTAAATATGAGTATGTAATGTGTTATATAAAGATGATCTTTGTGAAAATACTTTTTTTGGGGGGGTAAATTTCCTTTGAACTCATGTTGTTTTTATTAATATGTGACTGTGGGTTAGACTGTTGATGTGTCTCTCAATGATAAATGGGAAAATATTTTGTGACCAATAAAAAGCACATTAAAACAAACATCTCAGACAGCACCTTCAAAAAGCGTCTTTATTTTGAGGATGAGGTCATATGAAGTCACTGCATGTTACTGGACTGAGAGGACAGAAGCATTTAGCAGTTACACTTACAGCAGCAGTTACCGGTAAAAAAAAAGGAGCAAATAATCACAACAAGGTTGTTAAGCTTAAGAAATTAATCAAATAAATAAAAAAAAACAAATCTGTCATTCTCTGATGTCACCGTGTCTGCAAACCAGTCACAGTGATGTGTGTCTGTTGACTCAACTACAGCGGAGTCAGGTCATCTGAGTCCCTATGGTGAGTTTGGAACAGTGAGCGGCGCAGGTTCGATCTCCATCATGAAGGCAGAGGGTTTATGAAGAGCAGCGTGGTCGGAGCCTCTGGGTCCTTGAAAGATTTGAGCATCATGGATGGACACAGTCCCAGAGAACATTTCAACAAGAAACAGCATGAAGTCGAACAGAAATGAAAGGAGACAACGTATGCTCATGACTTAGGTTAAATTAAGCTGCTAGGTGTGAATTATGCAAATGTTTGGAATCGATGCAAGGTATTGGCTGCACGACTGACAAGGTCATAAAGGAGCTTCAGAGTTTTCTGTGGAGGAGAGGAAGGTCCCTTTAGCACAGACTTTTTAACTTTGAAGACATTTTCAACACATTTAACACAAAGAATATATAGGTCTCCTTTGAAAATGGATTTTTTGCTGAATCTCTCCTTGGTCCGTTTTTATTTGTATATTCGCTTGGTCAAATCGGGACATTCTACAATACAGAGCCCAGGAGGTATTTGTGCACACAATTTAGTAAACCATCCTCTTGACTGATATCATATGTTGCCTCCTCCCCTGCTGTAGTGCGGAGACTTCAGTCACCTGAACTTTAAAACAGACAATTTATCATCTAAGCTGACTTCAAAAACTTTTAACACACTTAAAGAATCTCAGAAAAAAAAAATATCTTTAGTTCAGCAGCCTTGATGTGTATCAACATATCTTACAAATACAAGAAAACTAGCAAGAGTGTCTAGGCACACAATGCAGGACTTTTAGTGTATGTTATACTTCATTTATTAAATTGTGCACACAAATTTGTTTGCTTTTCTCAAGACCGCCTGCTGGACTGAGTTCGTAAAAAAAACTGATTCTAATTTTATTTTCCTGCTTTATTACTTCACCTGTATTACTATTACTATTACTTCAAGTCTTTACTGTGAGCTTTGACAACAGTTTGTATACAAAGACGAACGACATGACAGCTCCCCAAAAGTGAAGCCAAATTACCTGGATCCCTCCCTGGTAGCTGGCTGCAGTAACATTTACAAACCATATCTCCTCCATGTTAGCAGAAGGGACATGGACCAAACTAAAGAAATTATATTTCACGTAAAAAAAAATCATATTTCATATTAGGCACTTCTTGGAGTTCAAGAGTTAGGTTTCCTGGTAAGTTTGGCTTTAGTTAATTATTTAATGCTATAAAAACAGCGTGAAGCATCATGACTGACTCATACCACGGCTCCACGCCACAATCACTGGCTCAAAGTGACGTCACCAGCGCAAAATGGCAGCTCCTGTATCCAAGGTATTTTGGCTTCATTTTTGTACAGTGGGGAGAAGGGGAGGTGCGTCGTCCATTTTTATTTACAGTCTATGGCTTTGACAGTCTGGCAGTCATTTGTGAATACGACAATTTTTTTCTTGAGGGGAATTTTCGACGACTTGCAAGAGGATTTTATAAATTATGTGAGTGTTTCATTTTTATCTGATCTGGTTGTCGTATTGTTGTGTGAAGCTCTTTGGGCCTTGCAGTTGACTCCTCTCCTCAAGTCGCCATGGAAACAGTCTTATAACTTTGAGTTTTTGTCAATAAAGCAGATTATTTTCTTCAGCTTGTCTGTACTGTGGATTTAGCCGGGAGAGTTTCATGTCGAGCTGAGTGTTGAACAGGTCTAACAGGCCTGACACTGTCTGCAGGTGGGTGAAATGTTCGGGACCGTTGCTGCAGGAGCAGGATCGAGTCGCTGCACAGCTGATAAACTGTAGCTCCACCCTTTGAGTTCCTGCACCAGCCGCCAGCTTCAGTCTTTTGTTAGAGGACGCAAATATAAAAGAGGCAAAGAGGCAAGAAATGAGAGAAAGTCGTAGGAGGCACAGACAGAAACCATGTTAGCACCATGGAAGCTCCACCCACATAGGTGAATGAGAGGCATGCTGGGAAGGAGAAGACTTCTTATCCAAAAAGGTTATTTTACAGTCATCAGAGAGCATCAGGGGACATGAGTATTAACTATTCCAGTAAATATTTCCAGTATTTTACATTGGATCCAAAAGGTGCCGTTTAGAGGGTAATGATCCTTCACTACAGCCAGGGGGAAAGCTTTCAGAGCGGAGAGGCTGATGGGTAATGTAGTCGGATGTAGATAAACAGCAGCAGTAAGAATGAGACTAGTAGCTGCAGTGATCCAGGGCTTTCTTGGCACAGGGACAGCAAATCGTAGGTCTCGCTGGAAATGAATGAGCAGCCCTTCATTGAGGCTGCTCGCTTCAACGTCGTCCATTAGCAGTCTTGCGTGGCCCTGTCTAACTCTTCATCCTGCGGCCCAGCCTCCTCTTCCTCCACCTCCTCTTCCACTTCATCCTCCTCCTCCTCTTGATCTTCTTTCTCACTCAGTTCCTCTCCGATAACATCGAGCCGTGCCTCCTGTCCGTTCAGCACCTCATCGTCATCATTATGGAGACCCGCCTCCTGCAGCTGCAGCCGCTGCTCTTCCACCAGCAGGAGTCGCTCTCTGACGCCCTCCGCTGCTGTTGCTGTGTCGCTGGGACTCCCGAAGTACTGCTCGCTCCTGAAACGATGATAACTTGAGTAAGGAGTGTGTATAATATATGAGCTCTGTGTGTGTGTGATGTGTGTGTGTGTGTGTGTGTGTGTTGTGTGTACCCATCAGGGAAGATAACGGGTGTGGTCAATCTGTCCAACAGAGTTTTCCCAGAGGAGTCGACCTCATCCAGCAACTCGGCCTCGACACATTCTTGCTGTAAAACCTGAAACAGTACAAACACACGAGCTGAAGGCAGATTCAGATTTTCAATATGACTGCAACATTGTGCAAGGGTGTCACAATTCCGTCAGCTGCTTCAAATAACTGGTCACATTGACTCGATGTCAACAGGTCGCCGTTTTTAAAATTTCATCCCGACTCACAGGTCTGCTGCTGTTAACACCTGACACATAAAGTCTGTGTCTCACCTTCTCGGCGGCGGTGTGGAAGTTCAGAGCCAGCTCCAGTCTCTGTTGCCTCTCTTCACCGCTGACGCTGAACTGTTTCCACACTCGGTTGAGTCTGGGCAGAGTATCTCCGGACGAGCGCGTTGTACAGCGCAGCGATTGACAGAGGACGACGGTGGCCTGCAGCAGCTGGCGGCCATAATCATAAGTGCTCTGAAGACAAGCAGAGAAACAGAGTTATTGTCTGTGTCTTGTCTTTGTAGTCAGAAGAGCTCATACCGCTGCCAACAGCCCAACAGTTGCCTTATATTCATATCAAGCTGCACAAATTGCACACACTCATAGATATCAGTTCCTGGTGTTAATAGTGGGAGTGAACCATTAATCGAAGCTGCTCCGATCAGTAATTTACATTAACAGAGCATCGTTTGTGTTTGAGTGTAGAGTGGAAGTGTCTCACCTGAGCGACGTCCACAAACTTCCTGTGTTTGTCCAACATGGTCCTCGTCTCTTGAGTGTCATCACCCAGTCGGACATGAGTCTTCAACAGGGCGTCCAAAAGCTCGCCAAGCCACTCTACTGACTGAGAACACACACGTCCCATCAGTACAGAAGGTGCCTCTGTGTGTGTGTGTGTGTGTGTGTGTGTGTGTGTGTGTGTGTGTGTGTGTGTGTGTGTGTGTGTGTGTGTGTGTGTGTGTGTGTGTGTGTGTGTGTGTGTGTGTGTGTGTGTGTGTGTGTGTGTGTGTGTGTGTGTGTGTGTGTGTGTTTGACCTGTAGAGCGTCCTCTTCACATTTGAACAGTTGGACCATCTGTAGCATTTTTAGCCTCCTCACATCCACCATGTCCTCACACCTGCAAAACACACACACACATTAAATAAGTTTTTGGTTTTATTCTACAGCTGAGAAACAAAAAGAAGGAGGAGGGAACCTCTGTTTGCGTAGCTGCATCTCCTCCATTACAGCCTGGATGTGCTGGACGTTGTCTTGCTGTTCTCCTGCTGGACTCTCCGTTTCCTCCAGAGACCACGGTGGCTGGCTGCACATCTGCTCCATCAACAACGCCCCCTTCTGACGCAGAGAGGTGAGACCTGCCTCTGGAGGTAGAGAATTTGTAGATGTACTTAATAAATACGAAAGAAATTTGTAATTTAGAGGAAAATTCAAAGCACGAACCGACAGTTTGCAGCTTCTCCTCCAGCAGTTTGAGGTTTTGTTGAATTGAAGCTCCGTCGGCAGGCGCCACATCAGCACAGAGCATTCCCAGTAAACCGTCCAGCTGCTGAGACAACTGCAGAGTAGACGTAAAGCTGTAATCACTCGAAAAACATCAAAGTCACTTGTTTCTCTCTCTACTTTCACACATTCTGCCTCATCCTGACATTTTGGTTTTTAGTTCTGTTCACCTCCTGAAGAGCTGCTAATGTTTCAACTACTATTGTTGTATATTTATTATCATTTGATGGAGTTTGGCAAACAGTTTCTGCCTAAAGTCTTAAGCCAAGATAGGCTTAAAGCAGCACTTTGTAACTTTTAGCAACAGCTCCCTGAGGGATGCTGGGCTCAAAGTCTATCGATGTGTTGATTGGAGCTCTGACATCGTAGTCCCAATCACTGAACTGAAACACAACTGAACGGTGGATATTACCCATGATCCCCAGCTTCCTGAACCAGAAGAACTGCAGCTGTAACATATCCACCAAACTCTGTTCAGAATTCTACAAAAGTTTCCTGGCTGAATATGAGATAAACACTGGTTTTTAATGACTTTTAAGTTTTTCAACTTATCTACAGTTCAGCATTACTCTTTAACACGCAAGAATTTACACATTTAGCTCCACTCCACTGCAGTGGTAGCAGCATACAGCTGTTAAAATATGTTTTACATAGATATTTTCAAATGCCCCGGTAACGGATTGACACTCAGTATCAGCCAATACACAAAGTCCAGTTATGGAAATCAGTGTCAGGAAGGAGAAAATGGTAAAAGTGTGTGTTACCTCCTGTGTGGTGCTGTGGAAGCCCTGCGCCGCCTGCAGGACGTTCTGCCGATTCTCCAGCTGAGCCGCCTGTCGGTAGCAGACATCGCTGAGCTGCTGCTGCAGCGACTTCAGCTCCACCACTTCCTCCTCCTCCCCAGCATTGAGCAAGGCAGCGATCTGCTGGTTCAACTCCACGTACACCGCAAACCACTCCTGTGCACACACACGCAGCGATAGAGAATCAGAGTCACATACACTGCATCAGGTTTCTTCAGTTAACTCCCCGCTAAAAGACAAACTCAGATCTGTATTTAACCACAAATCTCATTTATCAGTTTTCCCTCGTCACATGATGCGTGTGTGTTCAGTGTGTTGCGTTACACTGTGCTGGCTCTCGATCTCCTCGTGTTTCTGCTGCAGGGCCTGTGCCGCTCGAATCGAGTCTCCGATCGCCTGATGAGTCTTTAACAGCTCTGAACCTGGACCCTGCAGCCAGGTCACCACCTGAGAGAGACACAAACAGAAATCCATGTACACATTTAACTCGTTACCATCAGAGAAAAGGGAGGAAGTATTTCAGGTGCTCGTCCAAGAACAAAAAGTGCCATTCATTTCCTCCAGGGACAACATAGTAAATATTAGTTTTTTGTCAAATAAAAAGTCGAGGATAAAGCCTGACAGGTTAACTTTGACTCCTCTGTGCATTTCGATATGAAGCATAACTTAATAAAGCTTCAGATGATATTTCATGCATCAGCAACATCGGCAAGCTATGACCGACAAGTCGTGACAGTGTGACAGCCTTCACAGCATCAGGACCCTGAAACTGAAGCAGCTAAATGGAATTCAGGCCTCATGAATTTGAATTTTTGACAACTTTGTTACTCTTGTGCTTTTCCTTTCTGTGGTATCTCACAATGTCTAATGTGCAGAGGTTCCTCAGAAAAACAAATTTCAGTCTCAGTGAATTTCCATACACCCCAGACGTTTCTCTGAGTGTCTGAGCTGCAGTTCTGCAGAGCGACCAACAGGAGGCCATCAGGCTCTACTTGTTTCCAGTGATAGAGTTCACATGATACCACCATCATTGATGTTGACTCTTCATAAACCTTATATTCTATAAAAAGTTCATATTAAATTAAAATCACAGTTTCCCTAATCAAATCCATATATATATATATATATTTACAGCTGATTAGCTCAAAGATGAGGACTTAGATATTAAAGAAATTAAGCATCGCACTTTGATTAAGTTGGAAGATCAAACAAGAATCAGATTTAGAAATCGTCCAAATAGTAGTGGAGGTGGAGCTATTCTGACTTTATGTGGGTAAAAGTCCAAAAACACAGGATCCTACATTTTTATACTGCTTTTACAATTTAGGCATTTTATTTTCTTATTTTATTTTATAAAACTAGGCGTTTAATGACCAAACGTTTAGTCACTGGTTCTGCTTCACTCTGTATACACTTTATATTTTTTATTCAAATACACTAATACTTATATTTTTCAACTTATTTTATTATGTTTTACTCACTGTACTCTAATCTAGTTTATATTGTATTGTTACTTTAATAGTGGAGCAAGCTGGCACAAGAATAAAGTATTTTTTTATTCTATCTTATCGTAAAATGTACATAAAACAATTTGCCCGTGTTTGTCTGATACAAACAAAAAACATCATGATTTAGATTTTATCATGAGTTGAAGTTAAAATGTTCACCAAACAGTATAATACAGAGCAACATCTGTAACTGTCTATCCAGATGTACCAGTATCGGGATTTGAAATTGTATTTATCAGGTCAGTGATGCCTTGAAGAGCTAGCACACACACACACACACACACACACACACACACACACACACACACACACACACACACACACACACACACACACACACACACACACACACACACACACACACACACACACACACACACACACACACACTTCGGTCCAGAACTAGGCCACCACCCCCCCCCCACCTCAAATCCTCCAGGCTAGCGACCGATATGTTGAGGTTACCATGACAACCCCCGGCTCATCTCATCTTCAAGACAGTCGTCCTACCCATCAGCCCCTGCGGCTGCACATGAACCCCGGTAACCACAGTAGAGTCTATGTCTGCTGAGGAGCCCGGACAGTGAAGCTGCTCACTGACACCGTTTCAGAAGGTCAAAGGCTGGATGATGAAACATTGAAGACACTGAAAGACGGAGGATTAAGTAGCAGGACAATGGTTTAAATGTGGAGGACGTGTTTACAGATTTGTTCTCATGAACTTCACCTTGGCCTTTTAAGACTCAAAGATTTATACAGATAGTTGAAAAACACTGTTTGAAAAGGGTGAAAAAGATTGATGTTTGAAAAATATGCTTATCTTTTATGTCCAGTAAATATGAAGAACCAGTCAGCAGCCAGTTATCTTAGATTAGCACAAAGAGTGGAAACAATTGGAAACAGCTCTCCTGGCTCTGGCTGGAAGTATAAAAACATATCTAGCAGTTTAATCTTACTAAACCTCCAGCTCAGTGTGGAGGTATAAAAATCATAAAATACTCACATTTGAGAAGTGTTCTGTATTTGTGCTTTAAAAACAAACTAAAACGGGTTTTTCATTATATAAAGGTTAGAGTATATTTTAGCCAACTAATTAATTAATCGATTAATCATAGCAGCTTTATTGTTGACGTATATCACAAGTCACATTTTAAGATCCATTGTGTGTGTTAGTGTGTGTGTGTGTGTGTGTGTGTGTGTGTGTGTGTGTGTGTGTGTGTGTGTGTGTGTGTTACCTGCATGACCTTGGTGTGAATCTCATCCAGCTGGCTGCGTTTGTTTCGCTGCCTGCAGAGCTCCTGGTATCGGGTGTACTGCTCCCTGAGTGAGTCCAGCAGCTTCATCACCTGAGGCTGAGCCAGCAGCTCCTCCTCCATGGGACGCCAGGCCGGACCTGCAGGTCAGAGGTCAGAGGTCAGAGAGAGATCAGAAAGAAGTGGAGTTACAGTCTGGTAGTGTGTGATGGTCCTGCTGCTTCTGAAGACAGAGATGCTACAACAAGTCACTGTGACCTTGCCCTGGAACAGCTGAATGACTGCATTCAACAAGACAACTATAAAGAAAACACTTCAGACGACACCCCTCGACCCACAGCTGCTTCCTCACCTCCCTGTCCTCCTCCTCCTCCCTCGGAGCCGTTAAACCGACGCTGCTGCAGCTCCGACAGCAGCTCATGACCTGCACACAGACACAAACAAAGGGGAGAGAGGGCTGGTTTGAGATTTAAGAGCCTGTTATAAAAGCATCTGAAACAATAACACATCAGTGTTTGTGTACATGCTGTTAGATAATGAAAGGAGCTGGTAGAGGGAGGAGGGTGGAACCACAAACAAAGACTCCTTTCACCTCTGCCCAGCAAACACACAGACACAGGCCGCTCAGTACAGTGAACACAGCCATCCACCCAACCATCCATCATCCACCCAACCATCCATCCATCCATCCTCCAAGGAACCATCCATCATTCATGCACCGTTAGTGTCTATCTAGCTCCAGCAAACTAAAGCTGCTTTCAGACATGCACTGCACTCTGGATAATCTCCTGAAATCATCTGAAGGGGCTGTGTGCGACGTGCTCTGGACATTCTCTGGGGTTTCCACTGCCAAGCCAACGAGTGAAAAGTCCAGATAATGTCTGAGTGAGCCCACGTGAGAACACAGCAGGAGATAATCCAGAGGATTCAACGCAAGTGAGTGGGTGGGTTGATGTTGTATATAACACGCGACAGACTAGAGAAGATGATAGTTACCAGTCTGAAGAACAGTCTCAGGGTCAAAGGACGGTAAGAGGGCAGAGTCAGCGGATCTGCAGAGAAGGGACAAGACAAACAACTTGAAAATGTAGCTTTGTGTGTTTGTGTACGTTTGTGTGTACGTTTGAGTACGTGTGCGTACTTTTCCTTGTCCACCGAACTGCACTTGTCACTGTCATTGATGATCGACAGCTCATCCAGCAGCGACGTCGACTCTTTGGTGAATTTCTCAAAAACCTGAAAACAAGATGAAACCAAACTTGCTTGGACTTGGTGGCAGGTTACCATGACAACAAGCATTTTGAATCACATATCAAATACATGGATTTATTTAAATAAAATGAGAATCACCAGTCTCTTGTTGAGCCAGTCGTTGTGGTCGTAGTCCAGACTTCCTCCAAAGTCGTCCGTCAGCTGACAGGGTTCGATGTAACGAGTCAGCTTATTGGCCGAAACCAGGATCACCTGACACACAAAACAAAAACACAGGAAGCACATATAAATCCCCCATTAATGATGAAGTGCAAGAACATTTTCATACTCTGATCATGAACTGTGTCCCACAGTGGATTCACTCTTATGTCTCTTCACTGCACAAACTTTTTGTTACTGGCTGGTTCCAGCCTGATGAATATCACATGTTCATGAGGACGTTCAGATTAGATTTATTGTTAGATTATCTACGGACCCTTTCTCTATTGCCTGTTTTGATTGTTGATTAGTATATTTAAACTCAAATGAATTCAGATATGATGATACACCATTGTACAGTATAGTATTGAAGAAACAACAAAAGTCCAAACATTTCCCTCTTTCAGAAGTGATGTCCCTCATGTTTGCTCGATCAGGACGCCTGGAAGCCACAGTTGTCTAAAGGCAGCTTTGGGTGTGGCAAGTGTCTCCAGTGCTGTGACACACCAGATCGTAAATACTTCAAACATCAGCGTTCTGGAGAGAAATGTTATCCTAACCACTGGCTCCTGACTATGAGGAGCCATGTTAACCACATGGAGAGCAACACGTGCGTGACTGATGCAGGTCAGACACTGGAGCTGTTGGTTGTTTCTGTATTTTACAGAGATTTGGGGGGGGGGGTTGACTCATTTTAGCTTCTTTATATACATTGCCAACCTTTTATTCAACTGTTTAACAAACTCACGGCCATTTTTAAAAAAACATCTCTTTGCCGTTTCCAACATCAGCACTGATATTATTTTAAGTGTTGCCTCAGTCCATGATCCAAACAGTTCTTAGATCACAAGACAAACTTGTGTTCGTGAAAAGCCTGTGAGCTCATCTTTTTCTTCTGTAGAGAAAAATAAAACCAAGTTTAACCTTTACTTTAGCCTTGACAGATCTCTTTAAACAAAATCGTACAGAACTCTGAACAACATTTCTATGAGATTGTTTTACAAATACCTGGACAGTCAGACAGCTGGTCGCAGTTGTCACGGGAGCAGATTATCAGAGTGCGCCGGTGTGTGTGTGCGTGTGTGTGTGTTTGAATGTTAGGTCAGACGTTAGAGCAGCTGTACAACACACACCCCACACACACAATCCATAGTTAAGATGAGTCACATTTCAACACTGTCACTGGAATCTCCCTCCAGCAGCTGTGTGTGTGTGTGTGTATGTGTGTGTGTGTGTGTGTGTGTGTGTGTGTGTGTGTGTGTGTGTGTGTGTGTGTGTGTGTGTGTGTGTGTGTGTGTGTGTGTGTGTGTGTGTGTGTAGTAAGTGAAGACACGGTGAACTATAACAGAATTAAACTAGAAGGGCAGTCAGAGAGTGGATACCTCTGACGGCCAATCTTGCCACGTTAAAGAGAGTGGAAAAATAATCCTGGATCTGCCCTTTCATCCAGATCCGCTCTAAAATAGAAAGGACTCTTCCATGGGTCCTGCCACACCCCGCCACAAAATCTCATTGAAATCAGTTGACTAGTTTCTGAGTTATCCTGCTGACAAACAGCCAGACAGATTGAAAACATGATCTCCTTGGCAGAGGTGCAAATAAACTCAACCGCACCATATTTTTTTACTCAAAGCACCAAATATTTCTTCTCACAAAACATATTCAGCATCCAAAAAATCCAACAAACTACATGTTTATGAAGTCACAGCTTAAACAAGAGCAAACTCGGACGTTGATAATGAGACATTTACTCATTTCATACAGTCAAACTGTCATGTGTCACAGAGAACACAAGGAAAACCCCCAGTGGGATTTAAAAAAGTAAAATAATCTCAACACTCACTATAAGGATCCATATGCAGCAACAATCAAGTTACCTACACACCCAGCAACTTGCTCGGGTTACCACAGCAACGGTCGTAGCCGTACAGCCTACATGGTCGTAAGAATTTGGGTCACAGTGCAGACTGATCTCTGTCAGTAAAACCATCTGTTATAATAGAAGAGGAGGAGGCTAGCTAAAAATCACACACACACACACACACACACACACACACACACACACACACACACACACACACACACACACACACACACACACACACACACACACACACACACACACACACACACACACACACCATCGATCCTGGCTCAGGTTTCCCGCAGCACTCAGGATGGGTAATGATGCTCAGGGCTATTATATTAGTTTTTGTTTGATATCAAGTAACAACACAATGAATGACTCTGTGTGTGTGTGTGTGTGTGTGTGTGCATGTGTGAGACTGTGTGTGTTTGCTCTTATTAGAAATACAAACACTGTTTCTATGATGGGAGACTTTTCGAGCTGCCTTCCTGAGCAGCCAATCCAAACGGGCATGTAAGCTGTATGTAAGCATTGGAACAACGAACAACTGACACTCAAACTCTACAGCCATGCTGCAGGCAGTAGATGAACACACATCTTCAGAGTCAATATGGTAACAAAGTTTGCTCCTTGTTGTTCTTAAAACTTGACTCAAAGTGAACGTTTGTACCAAATTTGAAGAAATGCCCTCAAGGCATTCTTGAGGTATCGAGGACGGACAACCCCCGAAAACATAATTCCAGTCACCTCTCAGAGCTCCAGAGACCAGTGAGCGTGAGGGAAACGTGAAGCTGGTTTGTCCTGTAGAAGAGTTGAGGAGACTCACCTCGAAGCCCAGACGATCTTTTTCCTTCCAGAAGCAGAAGTGTGTGACCTTCTTGTCCCAGAATTCATCTGGCTTCACCACGCAGACCAGCGAAACCTCGGCCGGGATCACATTCTGAAACAGCAACGACAGTGTCATCAGCTGCTGATTGTGCCGACAGATTAAGGAAGGTCGTCATGTATGGAGGGGCATTAAAACATGCTTGTACCTGCAGCATGAGCACCACAGTCTTGACAATGTTCCACTGAGACTTGCGTCCATCCACAATGACGGTGAAACCTCGGGCCTTACACTTCTGACTAAGAGAGAGAGAGAGAGAGAGAGAGAGAGAGAGAGAGAGAGAGAGAGAGAGAGAGAGAGAGAGAGAGAGAGGAAGCTTTTTACAGAACAGGGTCATGATGCGATAAGACCCAAGTTGTAATAAAGTGGAATCATCCTTTAAGCCTTTTCTATAACATCTGAACATGGATTCTGATGATGGAGTAAAGAGCCGAGTACAAATCAGCAAATATGTCCAGAGGCTTTAAAACACAGACACACACCAGACGGTCACGACTGATACCGCATCTGTGTGTGTGTGTGTGTGTGTGTGTGTGTGTGTGTGTGTGTGTGTGTATGTGTACCTGGGGATGCTGAGAAGGTAGTCTAGTGTGGCGCTGAGCTCCTCCATGCTGGTCTGATCTGAACTGAGAGGTATGGTCAAGATTAGACCACTACGCCGGTCTTTGCCCCCTGAATGAAAACAGACAATTAGAGGAGGAAGAAAATGTCATCTATGGAAAGTTTGTTTTTAGGACGTGTAGGCATGTTATCTCATATTTTGTTACTTATTGTGTTTGTGAGTGTGTGTTTTGTACCTGACAAAAAGGCCAGTTTCTTCTTGAGGATGGGGAGCATAGGTGGTCGCTTCCATGGTAACGTCAGACATCTGTAAGCACACATCCAAACAATACTTAAATGTACATTCTCACAGCTGAGAATGGTCCATTCAGACACAAGTTTACAGGCTCAGACACTAGCCCACAATGTCAAACACCTGTCCGTATAGTGAGACACTAGTCCAACAGGGTCTGACACTATAGTCCATCGTTTCAGCCACTAGTTTAAAGGCCCAGATACTAGTCAACATAGTCAATCAGACACTACTCCACATAGTCAGACACGAGCCCACAGGTTCTCACACTAGTCCACATAGTCCAACAGGCTTGGACATTAGCCAACATGCGCAGACACTATAATAATTTTTGACTTTACGCACTTTCCACAAATAATTATATAATTAATGTTCAACTCTACTATTAGACTTGGTTTCAGAATAAAAGCTGATATTTTAACACAAATGTGAATATTATCTATTTTGTAATATTATCTATTATTATCATCTTTATAAGCAGAGGTGAAGGACGAAGTATTTGTGCTTGGTCTAGCAACTGCAGCAGCAGCAGCAGCAGTCAGTCCTGCAGCATAGCTTCATGTTCCTCCTCCTCCTCCTCTTCCCAAGCCTGTCTGTCTGAGGCCTGGCCGCAGACGCAGGACGGCCCGGCCTGGCTCGGATCGGTTAGTCTCGGCTTGGGTCGGCTCGGCCCACCGACACAATGACCTACATTCAGTAGCGCCCTCAGGCTGCGGCTTTTGTGGCTCAAACCCCACTGACCCCAGACTCCATCCACACAGCATCGACAACTTCAGGGATCGATCAGTATCGAGTATTGATCAGGCTTTTCTTACCTTCCACTCAAATCAGCTGCATTTTATATTGTCTCGGTTTTTGTAACCCACTCTTCCTCTTCTCCTGTTCTCCTGCAGCTCCTCGTCCTCCTCCTCTTCCTCCTCAGGCTGATGGATCAGCAGATACTGAAAATATTCTCCATTAAGAATAAACACTGGAGATTCAGTTTCCTCTTCGCTCTTAACAACAGTAGAAACACAGAGAACAGGCGGTGGAGCTGCGCAGCCTCAGTGAAGCGCAACAAAATAAAATCACATCCGGTAAAGCAATATTCAAAGTAAAAGCCCTGGGGTCTCAGGGTAAAAACTCTCTTTTGGACCCCACTGTTCATTTCTACAGATACCCAGAACCAACCCGTTATTTATCATAATTAAATTATAGCACTATTCAATTAGTTAACTGATCTCAAATGTATTTTGTACTGTGATTTTTTTCATCTTTAACAGTCAAATATTTCCTGGTACCATTTGTTTTAATGCAAATACAGTAAAAAAGAGAGCTATGGATATATATATACAAGCAATCTAAAATAAGTTAAAAAAAACTGACTGAAGTATCCATGATGAAAGTAACGTATAAATGTGTTAATTACTTTACACACATTCTAATAAAATGCAATTTTACAACAAATGTAATCAAAATAAATTAAAAAGATCAGGGCCACAAGATGGAGGTCAGTTAAATGAATTTGAGTTTATGTTTGATGCAGCAAAATGGCAATTGTGGGATTAGTCCGATTTTCGTAGAAAGTAATATTTTAAGGTATTTTAAAGGCTGTAATGGTGATTGTAACGGAAGACAAATTGTCCCTTTTTTCTCCGATTAAATAAGTATTGGACAAATGAAGATACTGAAGTGATAATGGCACTTTAGAGGAAAACTTTACAAAAGGCAAACTCTCACATGATAAGATTCAAAAAGGTGAAGTAAAATAATTACTTTTTCCTACTAATTACTGTTATTTCCCCAAACATATTGACAAACATGTTATTTTATCTGTTTTTTTGTCTGTAAAAACACTGCTACATATTCTGATTTCTTTAAAAATGGATATCTATTCATACCATGCTTTTGTTCTGAAGGCCTGTTTGCTTCTTTCCCGATAAAATCCCGATCAGCTTCATAAAACTTAAACTGTGCTTCCGGGGCAGGGCCACTGTTAAACAAGCCACGCCCACGCAATTCAGCCCGGCGAGGCGTTCATGAGACCCAGGAACTGGAAAACATGCTTTTACAACTGAAATTATTTGCAGTAAGTATGATTAACAAAAGATGATTAAAATATTTTGAATTATATAATCATCATCATTATTATTGTATATTGTGTATTTGAGTGCACATTTTTCACAAAAAAAAGACAGATTACTTATATCTGATTTATTAATTCATACATCACATTAAATAAATACACAACTGTCTATTTGTTTTAATCATACAACAAGAAACTGCTCAAGTTTATAACAACAAACAGCATGACTGCTGCTAATACAAGAGACCAAAACTAATTTTACCTGGAGTTTTTAACAGGATTGACACTTATGTTTCATTCATATTCATTTCAAATCCATGTTCACAATTCACGTCTCTTTCCTCTTTCATACTGACACTGTCATATTTGCTATTCCTTTCCAACTGGGCGAGGCAGGCGGTCGTCCACCCTGAGTCCAACTATCTGAGGTTTCCTCCCGTCAAGAGGGAGTTTTTTTCCACAGTGCTCACTCGTGGTCAGATCTGTTGAGTTTCTCTCTATAATATAATACTTAAAGGTCTCAAACTTACTCTTTAAAGTGCCTGTGTTAGTTCCGATTTGGCCCTGTATATAAAACTGAATTGAACACACTAAACTGGATATACAGAGAGTAAAGTAATTTGCTGTATGGTTTTAAATAATCAATTGATTGGAAAATAATACATTCAGTCATTCGGTTCACATTCATTTTAGTGACGTTTTGCATGACCTTCCCTTATGGAAGTACAATAAACTAATTCATAAAGTGTCAGTGAATGCATTACAACAGTCTCTGCAGACCCTCTCCCAGTGTTCACACGTCACCACGCAGAGGACGCAGAAAACTACAACACTGACAAAACCAGATTTCTAAAAATGAAGTGCTGGATTTTTGGAGGGTTTATGTGTAGTTTGTAGTTTTCTGTGTGTGTTTGTGTGTCAGGAGTCTTAAAGTTGAGTCATGCAGATGATCTCAGGTGCAGTGAGCTGATCTTTAGCAGATTTCCCATCATCCTTTGACGGAGGGGTGGAAGTCCATGGCCACCTGAACCTGGAAGACAGATTAAGAGATGTGCATTCAGACCCCACTACACAGTTGGTTTTCATCCTATTGTCAAGTGATTTTGGTTGTTAGTTTTTAGTCACATGATTCTTATTGTAAGTTTGTAGTTTTTTCCTTCTGTACATATTTTAAACATATATTTGATACATTTGTTTTTGTCTAAAAATGTTAATTTTGTCATTGTCAACAATTGTTTCTGTTCTTGTGTCTGCTGTTTGTTTTCATGTATCTATTCACTTTTCAAAAGTGGATTCCTGCTGACTGTAGTTTTATTTTAGAAACTTTGAAATTATATTAAGTGCCAACCAATAATTGTTTTGAAATTTGGTTCAAATTAACTGCCCCCAGGTCATTGCTTCAAAATACAAAACAATACATGATACATATCAAGGCCTTGGTATTGGCTAAAATAAAACAACACGTTGAGCCTTGCAAGATCTCAGATTTGTATACACACAGACACATTTGTAATAAGAAAGTGCAGACTTACCTCTGTTTGACCGCCATCTGCTGGATGGTGTCAGGCAGAGGCTGCCTAAAGGTCTCGGGCAGGAAGACACAGAGAAGAACACTGAGCAGTGACAGACCACTCACAACAATCCACGGCAGGAACTCATAGAAGACAGCTGGAGAAAAAACAGATCGAATCAGGTCATAGTGACTTCATACAAAATTGGTCTGATACAGAATTCAACCAAATTACAAAGTCAATTCTCACTTACATCTATAGTGGTATTGATCAGTGCAAGAACTTTTGGTTTCATTTGTCTTGATTTGAGATATCTCTCTGACACTATTCTTATTCTCACACTATCCACAGAATGATGAATGAAGTGAAAGGTCTCACCCAGCTGCAGCAGGTACGGAGATACAGCGGATCCCAATCTGGAGAACATGGCACAGGACGACATTGCTGTGTTCCTGATGACTGTGGGCGACATCTCACCAGAGTACACGTAGATCAACCCGTTACCAGCCAAGATGCCATATTTACCCAGCAGCACCAGGGACAAGGTGACAGCTGGATGACCTGCAGAGAGGAGTAAATGTTCCGTGACATTACAAATCAAGTGAGAAGTAGAGTCATTTTCTCATACACTTCTACAGAAAAAGATCAACCAGTGGAGTCGCCCCTTCTGGTGATTTGAGAGAACACAGGTTTCAGGTACTTCCACATTGGCTTCACTTTAGAAAACTCAAAGTCTACGTCCATTTTTATAAACAGACTATGGGTCTAATATAAATAAGAAAAAAAAAATAGTGAAGTGAAGATTTGGCCTCTTCAGTTCTGTTTTGCTTTCACTGTGTAGGACAAAAGGCACAGAGTTTGAGGAATCGACTCATGGCTCTGCTTCAACTGTGCGACAGGATGATGTTGGCCGACCAAAAAGTCTGACAGAAATTTAGCAGCGTGTCTGACTGTCGGTCAGGAGCAATGAACTGTACACTGCAAGGAAAACAACGCACAACAAAGCTGAAAATCGTATGACTCTTTGTATGACTCAGAAATCAGGGCAAAAACGGGCTTAAATCGTACAGTGTGTGCCCAGTTTAAGCGGGTCGTTGTGCTGCAGGAAAACGTGCATTCAACAAATATCTATAACAACCAAATCACTGAGCTAGCATTAGCCAATTCTCTGATTGATGCTAACTTATCTCTGGCTAATTTACAGCTGATAAAAGCAACAAAATCTATGTTGCACTAGCTAGAAATGAGCAGCTGTTTTGGTCTTTCAGAACTTCAAATGCCAAGTTGATTATATTTTAAAGTGTTTCAAATTTGAAAGTTATTGTAAAATGGGCTCTGAGGAAAGGACATTTTTAACAGTGACTGGGGGGTATCTGTGCTGCAAAGATTCCTAAACAATACTGTTTCAAACTTTTTTTTAACAGGATGAATATTCAAATTCGTTAAAAAGGGAAAAAATATAATGAGGTGCTCCGTCATATTTGTCTTACTCACTGTGTTGAGTGACCTGGACGAGGAGCAGTGCTAGTGACCCCAGCAGGGTCAAGCTGATAAATGACAGGCGACGGGGAAGATTGCGCGTTGACAACCAGACTGTAACGTATGCTGGGAGCTCAACTGTCGTCAACAGGAAGTAGTTCAGGTAGGGGTTTCCGTAGAGGCTGGACGTGTTGAATGACACTCCAAAGTAGCTTACACTCCCAGAAAACCTGCAATCAACAAGAAGACAAGGCTAAAATCTGGATGGTGTTAGTGGAAAGGTTGTGGCGTCATTACAATCTTAAGGGTTTATCCTCTGGAGCACAGGAAAGTGATCAGGAAATGTCTGAGCAAATATTACTTGTGTGAGATTGGAAGATTTGTCCTATGGGACAGTCAATTAAATAATGTCTAGTTATCTACAGTAGATTTTATGGAAATGGGAAACTATCTGTCGATGGACAAACCGATTGGCCTTGCTATTGGTAGTACTAGCACGGAATAAAAAGGGAAAGCTCCTGAAACCTTTATAAATAAAAAAATGCTTCAAATCACCAGATGATCCACAAAATGAGCATGATATGTCGAATATTTGAGGTCCTCAGCAGGTCCAGAATGCTGTAGGATTCTGCTTTCTGGTCGGTTGCATTTTCAACCTGTGGAGAGACAGAATCTACAGTTGAACCGCCACTGTCATTTAGAGCGTATAAGACACTGAGGTTTGAGGTACTTACGTTTGCTGAGGCGAAGATGGTATTTGGAGGTTCCACTTTGTTCTGTAGAGCTGCAGACTTCAGCACGAGTTCTGCTTCCTGCCAACGCCCACGAGACAGCAACCAGCGAGGAGACTCTGGAATCAGCCTGGTGGCCAGTCAAACAAAAATGTAACTTAACACTTCACTGTAGCTTATGATCTAATGAGACAATATTTTGGAAATTGGAAATGATTACGTTGGCAATTATCTTATTATTATTATTATCACTGTCTTTAGAACAGTTGTAAAGAAGACAGTACATTTAAGGTTGAAAGTAACTGCAGAATATGCACTTTTATACATAAAGATGGATAACATGACAGTGCCCCAGAAGAGAAGCAGAAGTGTCTCGATCACCACCTGGTGTCTGGCTGCAGTATAGGTCATAAGTCCCACCTCCTCCATGTTAGTGATGGTTTCTGTCATGTTATGTTGTTCTTATCAAACTGATGTTTGTTCGAGTGTTAATTTTTGGTTTAAATAATTTTTTCAATGTTATAAACATGGGGTGAAGTTATCACGATTTACTGCTGAGACTGAGTCACTATTGGTCAAATGCATGTATTGATGGGACATTGCTACCGTTGCTCCATCCCCGATCTGACTCCAAATGAGCAAGATGGTGGCATTCGTATTCATGATATTTTAACTTTATTTCAATAGTTGGAGGAAGTGGGAATGAGTTGCCAGTCTTTAAATGCAGTTTATGGTCTGAATATGGGTCCTTCTCAGGATCAAATGGAAGAAGCATCATTCCACAGGGCAAATTCATCACAAATTGGCCCCTGTCATATTTCATCCTTTCCTTCAAAGCTAACAAGAAAAATGTCACTTTAAAACCAAATTGTCGTACAGCACATATTATGCATGTATATATTAATAGAATGCTGAGGTCATCTTACCACCAAAGGGGGATACAGGCCAGACCAGGCACAGCTAAGATCAGTGACAGGTATCTCCAGGTTCTGACCAGATAGGCGGTGCCAGTCAGGAGGATCATAGCAATCACATATACAAAAGGATACCCCAGGCTGGTGAAGTAAATTCTGGCTGAACCAGTCAGGATCTCTGAACCTGTGGAGGAACCACTATGATTAAAAGAAGTACAATCACGCATATAAAGTGTCTAGTGCACCTTTTAGGGTTTCTGTTGTGAGATTGAGTATAAGATAATGATGGTGGAAATGATGGTGTGGCCCACTAATGTGACTCCATTGAGATCAACAGCAGAACAACAATAGACACACAACCAATGGAGAGGGGGATAAACGTCAGAGAACACAGTGTCCTGTAATTGAAAAAAAACCTTACCCAATACAAACCCAACAATGAAGCCGGCAATCTGACCAAAGCCCAGCATAAAAAAGAGCACAGTGAAGATGGGCCAGGAAGGAGCGAAAGCCAGTGCGCTGCTGAAGATGCTGATCATGGCCAAGCTACCAAATAGAACAGGCTTCCTGCCAAATCTGAAAAACAAATACAACAGAGCGGTGTCGGTAACAACTGATGGCGGAAGATTGTTAGCAGTTAGTGTGACGTTCATCCAAATTAATGGTAGATGAAAACTTACAATTTTTAAATGTCCAGGGAAACTCTGTACCTGCGGAGAGGATTGGTTATGTGACAGTTTGAACTGAAAATGAAAAGTACCTGTCAGCCACCTGTCCAAATAAGAAGCAGCCGCACACTCCTCCCAGGAAGTAGACAAGAGAGGACAGAGGCCCTTTCCACTGGTCCCTGCACACCAGGTTAAACTGGAAGACAAAGGACATAGTGAACCAATTAATACCTCAGCCAAGGAGGATATATTTTTGTATGTGTTTGCTTGTTTGTTTGTCCATCTGTTAGTTAGCAGGATTACACAGAAACTGCTGGATGCATTACCACGAAACAGGGAAGAACCCATAAAATCTGGATGCGTGGATCCAAATCAAGGCGCGGATCCAGGAAATTTCTTTCCCTTTCTTTAATTTTGTAAAATATGTAACTTTTCAACATTTTGTCATGGATTTCTCAGAGAATAATGAATGGATCTTGATGAAAAATGGGAAGTTTATGGGGCTGACTCCATACATTTTTGGCAATTTGCTGCAGATCAAACAAAAATCCGGATCAAGTGAATTTAAATGTGGTTTCAGAAGGGGGCAGTTGGGCCTTGGTGGGGGTTTGTGGAGGTATGACCCTTAGGCAGCGTATATAATACGTCTGTGGTTCTTTTCCCTGAAAGAAGGTATAATTTATTATTCATTTTAGAAAGGGTTAAATACAGTCCACACAAAACATATTTAGGTGACCCAGAGAGTTCAGTCATTTCCAGTTCCTCATCTTAACCTTCTGGATCCATCTGGGATAAGTCAATGATTGTTGTCCACAGAGGAAAGTCTCAACCCCCCCAGTGATTCAACAGACAGGAGCGGTTCAGACCAGACTGGATTCTTAGTCAACACGCTGGTGTCTAAACAGTAACGTACACGAGACAGGGGGAGGAGGTGTCATGGATAAAAAATTGTAAAAAATAAATGGGGGGAACTTTGTCTGTTTGTATTGTGTATATTGTAATTTTAATATTATTAGAACTTGCAGAAGATGCAGGAGTAAACTCCACAGTAATGTTAGTAGGAGCAGTTGTTCAGTACCTCGGTGACTACAGTAGACTGGTAGTGCTCAGTACTGTAGTTCCATCCATTTTTACAGTCCTCCGCATCTGGACTTAGTTCCGCTGCAGACAGGTTCTGCACCAGGTCCAGCTCGTAGCGGCAACTGCTCCTCTCTGACTGCCCGGCCCCCTGCGGACCAGGAAGCAGCATCATCATTATTCAGCCTGTACCATGACAACAGTATGGGGAGGTAGAGAGCACCAGATCAGACCACATCAATCAATCAATCAATCAAATTTTATTTGTATAGCCCATATTCACAAATCACAATTTGTCTCATAGGGCTTTAACATGGTGTGACATCCTCTGCCCTTAACCCTCAACAAGAGACCACATCACTTCAGACCAGTTTTAACCTGCATGAGGATCATGTTCATAAGTTATACAGTAAATCATTAGATTACTGTGGACAATGAATAGTTTATTATTAAATAACAAACTATTTATCGACTGCACAGTATAAATTCATCCATTCATACAGAGTTTCTATATTCAGTGTTTTTTCTATCACACACATTCACCACCATCAGGGAAAACTTTGGGGTTCAGTGTCAGAATGCAGACTGGAGGTGACACGAATCAAGTAAATCAGTACAGTTTTAAGGGACTTTATTTCTCCTGATTTATACCAAATTATATTACTGCACATTTCAAAAAGATTCCAAAGATGTGATAAAAATAAAGAATCAGATTTTTATATACATGTAAATATGTTAATTCATGTATGGACAAAGAGGTGGCATATTTTGATTCCATTAAAATTATTACATATTTGATTAAAGACAAAATCTTAATTATTATTATATAATAATAATTTCTTTATTCAGTTTATTTATCACTTTCAGAATTATTCAGTCTGATTCCAGCTCTGACTGCCTCTGACCTGTGGGATGCTGGCCTGTATCCAGTCCTGGCTCAGGTTGCTGTGGGCAGGGATTTTGCAGTGGTGAGGGGGGCTGGCCAGCAGGAAGATGACGGACAGGATGTTGTATCCACTCGGAACGCAGGTGAGACAGAGCGACAAGAAGACCCTCCTCTGGAACGGGCCCCAGGTCCCCAGGAACGACACAGACTCCTCGTAGTTCTGCATGTTACTCTGATCTAGTCTTTTTGTTGCTGTACACCTGTAGTTTATTATACTATAACCACTGAAGATGCTATGACCATAAGGTATGTTAGAGTGTTAGATAGTCTCTATCTTAAAACTACAAATGCATTTAGTACTAGTCTAAAAACTACTAATCATTCAGCATTATTATAACAATGAGAACAAATACTTTCTGTCACTAAGCACTACAACTTTAAACACAGCTCTACCTGCACTAGTATAAGTTCTAGTAGAATATGGCTAAAATAAAATAAGTGCTCCTGTTATAGCAGTGTCAGCTTCTCTCTGCAGGATCACTGTGTTGTCTTTTATCCAGTCAAAAGGACTCCTCCTTTTCCTCCTCTCTTCCTCCTCCTCTCTTCCTCCTCTCTTCCTCTCTTCCTCCTCCTTCCAGAAGTCTGTGCTCATATCATATTTGTGTCAATAAGTAATGACGTCATTAACATGTTCACTGGTTCCCTGCAGTAAACTGACATCTCACAGTAGTCTGGTTTACACTGGTTACACTGCACTAAAGAGGCCTTGTCACCTTTTAACCAGACAGTAAGTTTAATGCCACGGAGCAGGAAACACAGTGTACTGTAAATGATCAAACCAGTTACCAGCTCCCAGTCTAGTTCAGCTCTGTCTGTCTGACGAGCTCAGCAGCACCGGTTTGTTCAGGTGAGACTGACTCTGTGTTTTTCTTCCTCTGCAGATGATTATATTTGGTGGAAAAAAATGAAAAAACACTTTGTAGGAGCTTGTGGCTTTAATCAAAATTCAATGTGAGGTCTCTGGGTTGAAAATCATGATTTTGTCCAGTCAAATCAAACGGTTTATGGATTAGGTGACCCATCTCCAGCTCTTTATTCTGGCCCAGATTACACTTAGGCACTTGAAGAGCACATCCCCCTAACCCTAAACCTCAGAGTTCAGATACATACCAACATTCTCGATCGTCATTATCTCAGCTACACATTGGTTGTTGTTGCAGGTTCTTACCTATACGGCAAAAGATCACCTCTCTAAAAATACTTTACTTTACTTCTAATACTACTTTGATTCAAAAAATCGGGACATTATCTGGACCCACAGCAGAGATCATCTGTTCACAGACATTAGCACCCTACATATGACAGATTTTTCTAAACTACTTCTTGAAAAACTTGTGGAAAAACTCAAAATGTTGAAAATAAAGGTGAAAAGAAATCCCTGGATCTGCCCACCGTCATCGTATCAGTTCCAACGGTTTATGGCTTCTTCCTTGGCTTGTACCCCACCCGTCCACCTAGTGTTATTAAAATCGGTGTGATCAAGCTAACAGACTGCAATGAAAACAAAACCTCTTTGAAGGAGGAAGCATCATTGGTGGGAGAATCATAGTTAGAGATTGGACATTGACCTGTGCATGGTACAAAACTAAACATAGAGTCATCTGCCATCAGAGACTCTCTTTCAAACTGATAAATAAACAGAGCAGCTATGAAAGAAAGAGCTTATTTCATTAAGTCCACCAAACGGAGGGGATGGTACATGAGAAAGAACTCATAACATTTTGGCATGGATCAGGACATCCATCCTGGATTGGATATTATAGAATCTCTTTCTTTTTTGTTATTTTTAACAATTTCTCTGCAGACTGTAAATTCAACTCTTAGTTTTTGTTCAGACCTTTTATTAAATCGATTCAATCGCTCATTTCTTTCCCTGTACTGTGATTTCTTATCATTTTATTTGTTTATGTACTGTTTTTAATTCTCTGTAATTTCTTTTTAAACGCTTCTTTTTGTATCGTTTCATGTTGCTTTTATCCGTCATGACATTGAAATGTACTGTCTGCAGGTTCTGCATCATCAGAAGAGGAAGGAGTGTGGGAGCGGAACGGCTTCTATCAGGGCTCACCATGTTATTCATCCAAGGCTGCGTGTGCAACATGTTGTCAATGTGTCGCTGTGGTTTAGTGAAAAAGTAACTGTGTCGATCATCTACTCTCTGATAAGTGTCGGGGAGTAAACGTTCCTCCACTGAGAAGGAACAGGTCAAACGAGACGAGTGTCATTGTCAATGTGTAGGTTTAGTTCCTTCTAGTGGACATCAAATGAGAGGTATTATCATAGACTTTATTTAAAGATAGATGACATAGCATCTCCCCAAAAGAGAAGTCAAAACATCTCCATTGCCCCCTGGTGGCTGGTACGCAGTATGAGTCATGAGCCCTGCCTCATCCATGTTAGTAAAAGGGATATGGACAGAACCAAAAAGTCAAAGTATACATCAAATAAATCTTTCTCAAAGATGGTTTCTGTCACTTTCTGTCACTTTACTTAGTTCTTATCTCACTGATGTTTGTCCAGTGGTTAATTTTTATGGTAAGTTTGTTTTTTATTAGTTAATTGATAAAAACAGGGTGAGATGTCATGATTGACAGCTGAGACCGACTTGTGATTGGTCGAAGCCTGTGAATTGGTGGGACCTCACTTTTGCAAATTCATTCCACAATCGCACACGATGTTCATGTCGGGGATATTTTGGCTTAATTTCTGGATAATGGGAGGTAGTGAACACACCTGGTCTTTCTAGCTTTAAATACAGTATAATTGTTGAAGTAAAATTTTTTTTTAGGTGCCAGGAGACTCAGAATGTCACAAGTCTTTTTGAGGTTAATGTTGTTGCATGGATGAATGCATGATACATTCATCCATCATACACACACACACACACACACACATGCTCACACACTCAAACTCTTGTTGACCAGTGGAGTAATGTGCCTCAGTGCAGCCTTTACTGTATTAAGGGGGCCACATTAATACAGTAAAGGCTATAATTAGAGTTGGATCTTTTAAGTCTTTGGTGAAGCACACAAGTCTTAACTGAATGAATGTCAAATCAGTGGGGAGAGCACTGACCACTGTCATAGATTTACTGTTGTAGTCTGATTTTTGAATTAAAAATCTTATTTTGTAAATTACAGCACACTACTACTATAACAGTAACAGTCTATAATATTTAGACTGTATATTATATATTTAAAGCAATTTCTAAATAAAAAGGGAGTTCATATTTGTCTGACAGATTTTATTAAGTGATATTAACTGATGAAAAAATGTGCAGTAAAATAGCTCGTAGGAAATTGTGGATGTGATACATTGAAATGCATCATTGTTGTGCATTCAAACCATTGACTGCTGAATGGTAATCGAATCATGAGGCTAGTGAAGGTGCCCTAGTGAGCACACAGTTATCACAGTCATGTCAGACAGGCAGCACCTCCCACCTCCCAGCTCCTGTTCCAGTTTTGGTGTTTTTTCTTGCTTGTGTGGAGCTGAGTGGTGATGAACAAAGGACTAAGCTACCAGTGCCTGGAGTTTAAAGCTAATTAGCCTAAAGATAAAAACAAATATAGTTAACTTGTGTGAGGGTATTCAAAAATAAAAAATAAAAAAAGTAAATCAGAGATGATGTGATATTATATTTAACTTTTGGTTTTAAAACCTTTTTTTTAATATAAGTGCCCTTTTTCTCACTAGGGGGGTAGGGGCCCCTAAATGTCTATGCATGTCCCTGGTTAGAGCTGTTTCAACGTCCAATCAGTTAAGTTATACAAAGTTACAGAAACAAAATATGGAGATAAATTTGACATAATCTCAATAATAATCTCTTTTTGCGTGTGTGTGTGTCTGTTTGTGTGTGTCAGAAAGCTGGATCTGGGAAGCATCCCCCAAGTTTTAGATTTAAATTTTAAAAAAGTGGATTCATTTTCAAAATGGACTCCATTTACAGATTTGCAATTTGAAAGACAAAAATGCAAATGCAGCATCTGTTGGGACAAATAACTTTCCAACTAAACTATACTTAACTAAACATAATAATTTGTACTAAAGTCAGTAAACACATCACCAGATGTATTAAAAAAAAAAAGAAAATGCTGCCTGGATGAGAGAAAAGTGTGGGTAAACTGCTCCTTTTAAACTTTAATTATTCACTGTTAACATGTCATCTGAATTAATGGAAAATTTGCTTTTATTTTGAAAACCAGCTGTTTAACCAATTCAAATAGAGAACACATACACCCACACACACACCAGCACACACATACATATACACACAGGTGCTCACAATCCTATTTTTCAACAAAAGACTTTATAACATTTTGAACAGAAAATGACAACTTTATAACACATCATCTAAAAACAAAGCTTCATTTTAAACAGCGCGTCCCTGTTTGATTTATTCCAGTGTTGTAGCTCAGCTCAGTATCAACACTCGGCCTCTGTATCGCTGGAAGCAGAGCGAATAGAAAAGCAGCAGCTGATCTGTACATTATTGCATTATGATGACATCATTAGACGGAGGAGGAAGTCCAGGAGAACGGCTGAGAGCTCCTTGTTCAACATCAAAGACAGAGCGACCGTGACACCAGATACTGCATAGATAAACATACATAATAATATTTACACTAAAAACAGTTTGTTCATTACTGGAAGACTGAGATGCTTCAAGTTATTCAGGACAAAGCAGGAAGACAGAGCAGAAAACATAAAGGAAGAGTTTAAGTTGTTTGTTTCTCCTTTTGTCAAATGTTTGATTTGTTATCAATAATTGTCTTGAGAATACTAATAGGCTTCTGTCATAATGAAAATATACAGACAGTACATGGGCTGTATAGCGAATTAAAACACAAATAAACCTCAGTGAGTGAACACTGAACACAACATCAGATCGAACTTTAGATCATGTGGTTGCGTGAAAGTTGTGAAAAAGCTTTTGGTGAATATTTACAGTGTTCACTGGAAAATAAATTATCAGAGCAAACACAAAAAAAACGATATTTTTGTTTTGATCATGGAAAGTGAATTAACTTGTTAAAGAAAAATTGCTGCTGCAGGTTGTGAAAGGTTCCAGTGACGTGATAAAAGTCTTGAAAAGTTTCCTTTTCCAGTTTCCAGGAAATCGTCTGATCCAGAGTCCAGAGTGAGCCTGTAACAAATTGGCAGTGCAGACGACATCAGGTTCAGGCAGAGGTGTGGACTTCAGGCATGAGGAGAAACAGGAGTTTGCTTAAGTGTCAGAACCGTCAAATCAATCCAGATGTGATTTTCTTTTTTTCCCCAAAAGGATCAAACCTGTTAAAACTGATTTGTTGCCATAAATTCATTAGAGAAAACTGTGCTAATGTAGTTTAGGTTTGGATCTCCAATGAATTAAAAATATTTCATGTTTAAACAGATTGCTCTCTGAATATATTAAAATCTGCGGTAGTCGTGACAACATGGCGGAGAAAGTCTGCTGACTCCTGGAGGAAGAAGAACCTCATGCACTTAAAATATCTTGAATTGACATGAATTCTGAGTTCAGATGAGATTAATTCAGAAAGAATCAACCCACCTCCAAACTCTGAGGACCCACTGCCACCTGAACCAGGTTCTAGGTCCAGGATACTTTTGTGTCTGAGCTCTGAAAAAGCAAAACTTTGCCTGACATCATTGTTCTATAGATTGAGATTTTTTTTATTATATATCCTGCTTCCTTTTTCTCAATTCCAGTGGAATCCTGAATGTGAAGCTTTATTTTCAGCAGATTGAGGAAACCACAAACTCTGTGGATCAGTCATAAATGATGAGGTGCATTATTTTGTTAGCAAGGTCAAATAAAGGAACGTGCAAATTTTCTGTTGTATCACATTTTCCATGAGATGAACGTCCAGCATCACGATATCAACAAATGAGCTGCAAGTTTCCAGGATCACTTATTGCTTTCAACAAAATGTGTGAAATTCAGACATTTTTCCATTCAAGGTTTTCTCGCTAGTGTGAAAATAGCGTCACAGGGTGCTTCAGTGAGAAAGACGTCTGATCCAGGAGGATGTTTTGTCCCTGTGTCTCTTGTGAAGCCTCAGTTAGGGGAGAAGGTTGCAGGTTTGAATCCCTGCAGCTGCAAGGACAGAGCCAATGTTTCATATGGCCTCTTCTGCCCCTGTAGCTCCAAAAAAACTGGATTTCCGACGTCAAAGGTCACTGACTCGACTCCCCACCGCCACCTCTGTTGTCAGTATGGCGTGAAGAGAATCGACCCTTGGCCCGCTCTGATTGGTCCAGGAGCCGGACGCAGGAAGGAGGCGGTGAAGAGGGACGAGGAGGCCGAAAGGCGAGGGTGGAGAGAGATAGTCGGGGTGAGGGGTGAGGAGGCAGGCGTGAGGAGGGGGGAGGATGAGAGAGAGGAGGGAGCGAGCGAGATGGAGGTGGTGAGGGTGGAGGGCGGAGGAGCGAAGGTTGTGGAGAGGAAGGAGGGAGAGAGGGAGGGCTTCACTAACTCATTCTGAGGAGGAGAGGAGAGGAGAGAGGACAAAGGAGAAGAGGACAAAAGAAACAAGGAGAAAAGAGAGCAGGAGACAAGAAGGGGTGAGGAGAGGATAGAAAAGGAAAGGAAACAAGGAGAGGAAATTATAGTTATTGTAACAGTTATTGATTTATTACTGACCAATAGTATTGATTGAATTATTGATAATGTTTCACATCTGCTTCTACACAATACTGTACTTAAATTCAGTAAATTGATTGTGAGAGAGTGGTAGAGAGACACTCACTGTGAGAGTGTTTCTCTGCGGTTTGTTATAAGGGCTATATTTGGGTTTGCTGGGTTTTCCTGCCACTCGGTCTTTGTGCCTCCTGCTGGAGATGTGCTGCAACAAAAAGATCAATAAACACTGTCAGACTGACAACCAAACTGATGAAGGAAAACATCGTAGAAAATAGCTCATATTATCAAATCAGATTATTATCAAATTTTTTTTTCCTCTTCACCCTGAAGGAGTCATAAATTAAACTAGAAGGCTGATCGGAGAACGCACACCTCGGCCGAGGCAAACACCCGGGCCACACTGTCTGCGTGAGTGGTGCATGTGGACTGTGGAATGTCTCCACAGCGTGCAGATATACACGTCTCAGACATGTGAGCTGCCCTGATCTTCTACAGAATTAAGGACCTGCCTATTTCCTCCAAATGTCGAGTGTAGTTCACAGCAGAAAAGACGGTGAAAGATTATCACCACAGTTTCAATATATATCTGTCAAATATGTCACAAACATATATATTTGAAACACTTCCTGTACCTGTTTCAAAGTCAAAGCACTCCATTGTTCCTGTTGACTGACCTCGTGAATTAGTTCTAACAAGGTTTTTATTGTAATCACAGGAACAGAAGATGAGTCCTGGTATTTAATTGAGCTCTTTTTTGGGTCATGTTCTAGCGCTCCACCAAATTTGATGGAAATTGTTGGGACTCATTGAGTTGTTTAGTTTAATGATTAGATTAGTGTAATCCTGCTAACAAACTACCAAGTACACTATAGATAGTTAATAACAGTAGACTGATGTTATACTGTTCGTGCCAGAGGTGAGTTTCCACCTGTTTGAGTTGGATCTCAGAGTTGACGTGGACGTCACAGATCTGACAGTGGAAGGTTTTGTTCTGCAGGCCGGAGCCTTTCAATCCCAAGCTGCTGCCGTTCTTCAGCTTTGCTCCGGGTCGAGGGAAGGCCTTGATCGGCCCTGCACCGCTCCGGGCCTCCAGCATCGTCTTGTGCTTTGAACCTGGAAGCAAAAGATGCACAGAAACCATCTTTTATCAAATGAGATACATAAAATATGACCCAGTTGGCTTCCTGTACATCACCTCCATCCACCTCACCTGCGTTATGAGCCTCCAACTGAGACAGAGAGTTGACAGCCACTTTGCAAAGAGAGCAGTAAAGCAGCTTCTTCGCCTTGTCCTCCTCAGATTCAGCAGGGAGAGGTGCATCCCCTTGGAAGGAAGGAGGAGGAAGAGGAGCATGGGACGAAGACGTTGTGACAAGAGCTGGAGGAGGCAGAGGAGGGGAAGCTTTGAAGGAAGCAGAAGAGGAGGAGGATGAGGAAGAGAGGGCTGGAGCAGGTAGAGCGGAGGGAGGACTGGAGGGAGGAGGCTCACTGCTTGCTCTACTGGACGAGGGCGAGGAGGAGGAGGGAGGAGAGGAGGAAGAGGGGAGGAGGAGGAAGGGTTTGAGGGGTGTTGAGGAGTCTGTGAGGCTGGATAAGAATTCTGAAGAAAGAAATGAAAAACATCACGTGAAACAAAGAACAAACTCACCACAGCATAAAAACATTGTGACATTCTCATCAGCAGATAAACTCAACCTGTGTGCTGATTGGTGCTGCTGTTAAATGAGGCGTGATGGGTGGGGCCGGCGGGACTGGAGTAGCTCCCATTGGTCTCTGTAGTGATTGACAGCTTGGTCTTGGCCTTGTTCTCCTGAGACTTGAGCTTCTTGGCGTGACGGCTGCCTCTGTAATGAGCCTCTGCTTGAGACTGACAGACAGAGAGACAGAAAGTAACATTTAGATCTTTATTCTTCTGTCATCTGAAATCCAGACTGTTCTCTTTGTTCGTGTCAAACAGAAACGGCTGCACTTACCAGACTCAGCACCAGGCCATCAAGCTTTTTAATCAAGGTGTTTACGTACCATCTCTTATATTGAACTCTATTTTATTTTTATCTAAATCTATTTTATTTAAACTGCTTTTTTCCTTCTCTCTTTTTCTTACATTTTTCTTTATGTTTCTTATAAAATTGCCTTTATTGCTGAGACGACCTGTCCTCTTGACCAATACCTGCCACCAGAGACTCAATGTGAGATAATAGGTGGATTATTTAAATTATCAAAACTGATGCAACAAAACCAAATAACTCAGAGATCATACAATTAAAGGTTCAGTGTGTATAATTTAGTGACATCTAGTGGTGAAGTGTCATGTTGCAGCTGAATACCCCTCACCTCACCCTTCGATTCCAAACATGAGAGAGAACCTGTGGCAGCCTTCAGTTGTCATAAAAACTCAAAAGGTGTTTAGTTTGTCGAGTCTGGGCTACTGTAAAAAACATGGCAGCCTCCGTAGAGAGGACCCGTTCCTGATGTAAATATAAAGTATTTAAATATAAAGGGCCCATTCTAGGTTAAATAAAACAAGAATTTGTACAATTTAGATGAAACACACTAGTGAGAACATCACTGGGATTATTTTATACTCAGTTTCTGCCGATAGATCCTTTCACCTAGGTTTTACACACTGAACCTTTAAAAAATAATAATAATATATTATCAGTCAGAGTTGGAGGTGCTGAGAGAAAGTCTATATAATGCTCTCAACATTCGTGATTTTTGTGAAAACTGAGGGACCAACAACATTTTATAGCCGTTTTATTAATAAATAATAATACATTTTATTGTAGACACCAAAGAACACCTTACGATACATCACAAATGATCAAATGAATAACTAAAATACAACCAGCATGTATCAATTCAGAATATGTGAAACCAAGGTTAAATTCAGGTTAAGAGAACATTTAATGTGAACATGAGAGTGACTACAGTAAAACTAAAAGTTAAAATTACAATTACAACAGGCTGCAGATTTGACTTTAAGGCAATAAAAGAAAGGAGAGGTTCATTTCTGCCAACATGCAGGACAAACAACTCTTTTGTCCACGCTGCCATTGGCCATTTTTTAACAATTCTATTAGATTTTAAATATCTTCTTCTCCTTGGCCTTATAATGACCTTCATGTTTGATGTGCTTGTCCACTGGTTTCAGATGGTATTATGTTGTAATTTTCATTTAATTTTACTGTTGACTGCCCAACAACTTGCTCTTCAGGGACAATAATGATTTTCTTGATCATGGTACAGTTCATCCTGTGTGGACCAAGAATTTCTGATGTGGTCTGGATGACTGGTTGCATTCTGAGTACGACAATCTCAGTGCATTTACAGCTGCATTAATGTGTTTTCTCCCGTCAGTGTGTCAGTAATACACCTCCAGGTCAACAGTGTCCTCGTGTCATGACTCAACTTTTACTCAGCGTATTAAACTGTTCTCCTCCTCTGATTCCTGTTTTAATGTTCACTCATGAATTATTTGACCAGCTCATAAATTAGTCAGGTTTGATTGGCACGTCACTAATGAGCAGCTCGTTACCTCTCAGCAGTCATTATGTGATGGAGCTTAGTGTCGTTAACACAGCTCAGTGTAAAGATAGAGGGGTAGAGGTTACACCTGCAAAAACACACTGGCAGTGTTAAGTATCACACAGGCCCAGTTCGTTTGAGTTTAACAATAAAATAAGAATATTTGGGGCGAAATCATCTTCGGTAAAACAACTTGTGCATCCAGTGCAGAGACAGACCCAGGAAGTTGTTTTGTCCAGCTGAGCAAAAACTGCAAACATTTGTCCAGTCAAAAGTGAAAAAAAGTCCCAAATCATTTAAATTAAAAGGAGATCCTGGCAGGGCTGGCATACCATCATGTATTTAATCAGCTCTTTGTGGTTGTATTCAGTCTCTATGTTGTCATTATGTGTCTCCTAGTAGTCGTTTTGTGTCTCTTTGTTGTTGTGTTTTAGATGTTGTTTTGTCACATCACAGGAAGTTGATCACTGAGGAAGATGAATGAAACAAACACACACTTACATCAGAGTTGAACCTCAGCTGACAGACGTTACATGAGATGACCTGTCTCTTTCTGGGCACCATGGTAACACCGAAGGTGTGATTGATGACGGCCTTCTGCACTGGGTCCATCTGCAGGAAGCACACAGAGGTCAAAGGTCGGCAGCCTGCTCGGGACTGTTAATCACAGTCAGGAGCTATATCAGCCTGTCACCATGTCCTGTTACTGTCATTCTCACACACACACACACACACACACACACACACACACACACACACACACACACACACACACACACACACACACACACACACACACACACACACACACACACATACATACACATACACACACACACACACACACACAAACACACACATAATGAAACACAATGACACAAACAGTCACATACCGTGTTGAAGTTTGGAAAAAGTCCCACTGGCGACGTCGTCTCGACAGAGTAGGTCAGGAACGGTTTCATCATCACTGAGGGACCAGTGGCCCCAATCAGCCCTGGCAAGGCCCCGCCTACTGCGCCACACCCACTTCCTGCAAACAGAAAACAGTTTTGAACCTCGCAGATTCTGCATATCTTCTGACGAGCGAGTGGGGGGATTAATGGCACTTCAATAACAATTTCAAATGTCCTTACAATGAGTCTTTATGCTGTTTTATCAAGACACTGATGAAGAGAAGCAGCTGCTCCACTATAGTCAATACATAACAACTCTCTTTTTGGCAGATATCACTGGCTCCAAACACTCTATGGAGCTAAATAAGACTCTTAATTCTTCACCAATTCTTCCTGCAGATCACTTTAAGTCCTGAGATCTTTTTCAGGTTGTCTTGCACAAACAGCATGTTTGAGATGTACACACAATTTTCAATGATGTTGAAGTCAGGGGACAGTGAGGGCTGTTCCAAAAGTTCCAGCCTGTGTTTCTCTTAATAATTCACAGTGGACTTTGGATCATTGTACAAAGCTGCCAGCCTCTTTCTTGATGGCAGCAGAACATTTACATCCAGTATTTTGGTGATTTTTAATGGAATCCATTTTTTCCAATTCATTTGAAGGTTTTAACCACAAACAACCAAGCCCTCATGCATATCATGTATTATCAACTAAACTTATTATATTATTCTATAATTATTACGATAGCTGTGGTTGGCTGTGGCTCAGGAGACCACTAACCAGAAGGTCAGTGGTTTGATCCTTGGCTCCTCTAGTCTGGATTTGTGTGTGAATGGGTGAATGTGACTTGTACTGGGTGGTCAATAAGACTGGAAAAGGGCAGTATAAATAAAGTCAGCTTACCATTTATAAAGGCTACTGAGTCGTGACCATTTGTGTCCGTATGTGTAACGTTAGCTTGAACCTCAACAAAGATTTTCCCGAGTGATACGCACATACTTCTTGGCGAAGACACCCAAGAACAAATGGAGGAAATCCATCTCACTCAAATGTTTATATCATTTCAACCTGGAGACCTGAGCATCTGCTTTACAGTAAGAATGTGAAGAACATATGGAGCTGTGCCCGCTGGAGGCCCCGGAGAGGCATTACCATAGAGAAAAAAAAAGAGAGAGAGAGAGAGAGAGGGTGAATGAGCAGCTCACATAATGAGTCCATGTGTCCAGTCGCCACAGGGCCGGTGAGAGCTGCTCTGTTCATATCAACCAATCACAACCAAAACAAAACTACTGTGAAAGTTTAAAGAAACAAAAGTGTCTTCAGTCCAACAGAGAGTAGGTGGAAACACGGAGAGAAACTAAATCAGCCCTGACAGAGGAGGAGGAGGAGGAGGAGGAGGAGGAGGAGGAAGAGGAGGAGGAGGAGGAGGAGGAGGAGGAGGAGGAGGAGGAGGAGGAGGAAGAGGAGGAGGAGGAGGAGGAGGGGGAGAAGTTTTATGGTTATTGTATTTTTCTTTCTATCAAACTTGAATTAAGTAAATATATTCCGTCCCATTTTAAATGTACAATAATGTAGTTTAGCTGATTCTAAATTCATTATTCTTAATTCACACCCATTCTGAATGACCATAGACTGTGTGTACAGATGACATGGCTGCTCCACCTTCAGTGAAGCCAAAGAAGGCCCCTGGTGGCTGGCAGCAGTATAGGCAAAAAACTCTGTTAGTGGATGGGACATAGACCAAACTAAAAAGTAAAAATACATTTTAAATAATGCCTCAATAATGTTTTTTGGTATTCTTTCCAGTAACTTAGTTTTCATTACTTATTTAAGGCTATACAAATGGTCTATGATTGTAACCCACTTTAAATCCAAAACAACTCAATGGGGCCCATTTTAAATACCATATAATATATTTACAGCTACCGACACATGTTTTAAACAATTCTAAATGCACTATATCTTATTATAGCCTATTTTAATTGGATTAACTGACTGAAATACATTCTAAACCAACTGATGTTACCCATTGTAACTGGTCATAAATAAAATATACATCACTATCATATTTCAATTGTAGTTATAACCCGTTTGAACCATTTAAAATGCACAAAAAAAACTATAACCCAATGTAAGGTATATCCAGGTCAGAACAGGCCAGGCCAGGCCAGGCTACATGTGCATGCCTTTAGACTGACATTAGGCTAGCTGTGGATTAGCTGCATACCACACTACTGCTTTCGGAGTTTGACCTCATATAGCAGAGCAGGAGTCAGAGTCTGTATTTATCGCCACAGCTCATTATTAAGTTCAGGACAAAATGACACACCACGGTGCTGTAATCAAACACATGTAGCTGGACACACACGGCGACCACTGTGTGGATCAGCTTTTATTAGCTGGAAGATTATTTGTGATGGTAAATACAGATTGGGGCCTATTTTTATCGATGGTGTTATGTGTCAACTTGATGGAAAAATAAAAGCTTTGCATGCGATAATGCAGCCACAATGAAGATGTGATACTAGTAAACTGAACCCATGCACACTGTCGTTGCTAAAAATATCTCCATTGTCAGAGCAATGTCAATAACTTTCTATCTGTAATCCTTTTTTATATGGTATATATCTTCCTATAGCTATTAGATTTTCTTTTGTTTATATTGATTGTTCACTTATTTATTGCTTTTTTTCCTGATGGCTTTTATGTCTGATATTGTCCTTGCTGCCGTTACATGGAAGTTTCCCATTTGTGGGACTAATGAACTATTATCTCATCTTATCAACAACAAGAGAACCAATCATGACTTATCAAGCACCACTGAAACTATCTCAAGAACCCATAACTCATCCATTACTGGTGCCCCTTCAATTACCCTGGAACCTTTCTCAAAGACACCTTTACAAACCTACTTGTCTCTGGGGTCAGTTCCTCCTCTGTGTTGATAGTTACCTCTGTTTGTGGGTTAGTTTGTATGTCTGTTGGTTTTACGCAAAAACTAGTCAACGGACTACCAGGAAACTTGGTGAAAGGGTGTGTAATGGATCAGGGAAGAACCCATTGCATTTTGGTGCAGATCTGGGAATTATTTATTACTTTTTCCAACATTGTGAGATCAGGCATTTTGGGATATTGTCACTGACTTCACAGGGAATAATTAATGGATCTTGATTATAAAATCATGTTGAGGGGGCAGAAGTATGTGCTTTACTGCAATTCCAGTGTTTTCATTGCTGTTTGTCTCAGTATCAGCAAGATTACGATTAGATTAAGAATTTTCCTTTTTAAACTTGAAACTTTAAAATTGGGAAATAGGGCGGGGATCTTTATGGAATAAAATGTGTGGATGTGGATAATGATCCAGATTTTTTTAGTTAAAAGCATTTTAGCGGGGTGATGTTTATTCAGTTACTGTATGTTAAAAAATATTCCTTTCAACATACCACAGAATGGATATTTTGTGTTTAATGTCTATAAACACTGTGTGTGTTACTGACATCAATACATGTACGTATATGCAATATGGTGATCAGCCAATCAGCATTGGCGGAGGTTTGTTATTGAAAACTTACAACTCCTTTAGTTAAACCACCTTAAAGACCATCAGAACGTCCTTAAAGACCCTGCTCAACTAATAAATCACCTCCAAGACCATTAATGGTTCTTTAGTTACCACAGGAATCTGCTTGAGGACGACTTAAACCATCTGAAGGGACCAGAACATCCTGACGGTCTATTTGAGCCTTCTCAAGGATCACTTGAGCCTTTTCAAACCCGTCTCTCAATCTGTCTCGCCACTGTCCGACCTTGTTAGGGTCAGTGTTTCAACATCCATCAACACCACTCAAATATCTGGTGTTTTTTGTCTGCGAGCTGGTGGTTTTTAGAGATACGTCATTTAGTGTGAATCTTTTACATGCTGATATAATCTGTACGTGTTGAGCTCCCGTCCTTTTTTTATGATCTGTATGACGTGAAGTTAATTTTCAGTGTGTGTGTGTGTGATAAACAGTGTGGTGACAGAGTCGTCTTAATTCTGTCCTTCTGTCCTGTCCTCTGAGATCTGGTTACCACACACACACACACACACACACACACAGTCACCCCTCTCTCTCGAAGTAAGTTACTGTTCTAAGAAGCTGCTATAAATACTGATACACATCTGCTACTGCGTTCACATTGGAAGTCTGAAAACCAGCATGAGAAGTGACCAACAATCAACTAACACGTCAGGCAGTTTTATTTCAGGCTGTTGTTGATTGGTGAGGAAGATCTGTGGAAGCCGCTTGTAAATAAACACTGATGATGATGCTGAAAGCTCGAGTTACTTTTACTTTTCCATGTGTGAGTGGAATCTGTTTCACACGGGCAGCATTATAAAACAGGTCAAACTGGATCTTACACTGGACTCGCAACTGAAATACTGCTCATTCACTTTAAATGGGGAGACGTCATCCATTGCAGAACTGCATTGGGGCTCCGCTGCGTCACGTTACTCATGTTGCGTACAGCAGAGCTCAACTTTTCATCCTCAACAGAGGAACCAGCCTATCAAATCATGTTCACCCATTCACACACATATTTATACTGGGATCGAACCATTGATCCTTTGTTTAGTGGACAACCCGCTCTTACTTCTGAGTGACACCTGCCCATTACTGGTGAATTAACTACATCCAATCCAGGTAGTTAAACAACTCTCTCTGCTTCTCTGTTTTGGGACAATTTTACCTGTTCCTATAGGATTATACATAAAAGTTGAACTTGATGTGGAAAATTCTTTTGGATATTCTTCACCCGGGCCAGTCCCCTAAACATGATAATGTTTCATCAAGATACTTGATACAAAGATTCTTGTCTGACCCACAATGCATCCTTCCACCATGCTTTGAGATAATCTGTGCAGTACAATTTGCATAATCCTGCTAACTGACACACAAACAGACAAGTGCAGATGAAAATATAACTTTGTTGGTGAAGTAATAAATAAAACTTTTGCCAAAGAATTTAATCTTTTTATCAAAATTTTAAGTTTAAATCATTATAAACCAAACATATCTCAGTTGCACACATAAAGAAAGACCACAGTTTCTCCCTGGTGCAACATTTGCTGCCTGCTGATTGGGATTGAATGGTCTATAAATTGATCCTAAACCCTAACTGAGTCGTAGCATCCAGTTTCCTGCTGGTCACTCTCTGATCTCTGCAGCGGACATATTTACGACTTGGCTGCTGTCAGGGTCATCTCTGGCTTTCACACCCCACACACAGAACACACACACACACGGTTACTAAAAAGTGTGGTTGCTATTTGATCGCTCACGTTAGCCTGGTGTATAAATCCACGTGGGGCTGATTAAGCTCCATAAAACTGTTTAGTTAGTTGCAGAAACTGGGGCAGAGCATTGCTGGTGTTTCTGGCAGGAGGAAAACTTTGTGTTGATAAATATATATATATATGCATCACATTAGAACTGTGATGATCAGTCAATTAATTGATTGAAAATTTATATTTTTTACATGCTCCTTACATGTGAGGATTTAATGATTATCTTTGCCTGAAGTGACCTTGAACTAAATTGTTGGGTTTTGGACCATTTTTCAAAAAATAAATCAGACGCTTGAAGATGTCACTAATGCAATAAATTGATTAACGATAATCGGATTAATTGATATGATAGTGAAAATAATCAATTAAGTATATATCAGAATACTACAGCAGCATGATGACAGGAGGTCAGATAAAAATTCTGAAGCATGACACACACACACATACAGTGCTAGGTAGGTGTAATTAAAATAAGAGTAGTACGCAAGCAACCAGCTGGCCAATAACAACTCATCTTTCAACTGCACTATGCACTTCTGTGTGTGTGTGTGTGTGCGCGCACACATGCATTGGTCTTCATAACCCTCTAAATATGTTGAAGCAGATCTGAAAGCGTCTCAGTCATTCAGTCTATTTCTGAATGACGGAGATACTTTCATATCCTGCAGACACAAATCAACACAGCTCTCATACTGTGACACAGACAACACTGTTGATCAATTAGAAGTTGTGTTGACAGCGCCGATCTTTGAAGGAGACCAAAACACAGCAAGACAGACTATAGTGGCTTAAACTAAGCCCCTAACCCTAAAAGTATTTTCACTCCCACAAATTTCAATCTTAATAGTAGAACTATTCAAACGAATTTTTGTGTGCACAGGAAATGTATTACAAAAGCAACACATAGAGAAAATCATACAACCTAAAAAAATAAGAAATAAAGCCCTACAAAAGATAATAATTGAAATTTGAACACGATCAAAATAAAGTATAGACTGGTCAGAATAAGTTACAGCTTTGATGCTCGTACTGTCTAAATCACTCGATTGAAAATTCGCAATAGTCGGCTACTAGGTGAGCTCATAAGGATGAATCAAACCAAACACACCTATTTTAATATAGTTGATAAAAAAGCCCTATTTACTTGATTCACTAGATCGGCATTATTATTTGGATCTAAATACAAATTTGGGATTTTTTTTCATTAAGATGCATAAATTACTCTGAGAAATCAATTAAGATTATGATAAACGCTATGTTAATATGATAAAATAAATCATGGATCTGGATCAGCCCCCTAACCTGGATCCACACCAAAGGTTCGTCCCTGAAACATTGTTTGACTAAGTTTCATGGAAATCAGTAGTTTTTTGTTAATCTTGCACCAAATCAACAAACCAACCGACAGGACTTAGCGGCGATGAAAATACTGGTGTGTATTGTAAAGCATATACCAAAGCAACTAATCTGGGTTGCTTTGCATGTCAAAACACAATATGGGCGACTTATAACTTTAATCCAACTAAAGTCAGAGTTTAATGAATAAAGCACCGGAGAAGGGTTGTGCGACAGTATTATCTGTTGCGTAAACATCAGCCCATCATCATCCAGACTGTTGCAGCTTCATTATATCATGCTCTAACTCAGCAGAGAAAAGAGAAACATCTGGTGCAGTTCACAGGCTGTAAAGTGATGCCAATCTGACAGCAGCACAGACACAGAGAGCAGAGATGCTACATTACATTTATATAGCATTTTATGGTCTTAACTATTCACATGTTCTAATTCATTTACATGCCACACATTCACAAGTACAGTGTCTTGCCCAAGGACACTTCAGCAGGCACATAGGAGGAACTGGGGATTGGTTGGTTAGTGGTTGACAGCCGCCCACAGGAAGTGATAAAAGCTGAGCACGAGGAAGAGCGATGAAGATGTTTCAATGAAAGGTTCCTACCTGCACCTGATGTCTTCCTTTCTTTTGATCTCGATCCAGATTTATTTTTCTTTAGCCTTTTCTCCCCCTCTGGCTGTATTCACTGTAAATTATACTGTTCTCTACTGTTCTGTCGTCTACTGTACTCCGCTGCTTCCTGTCCGTCCCTGCTACTCTGCTGTGGTCTTTTTTACAAACCAAAGAGCAAAAGCCAAACACACCCACCACTCCCTCTGCATGTGTGTGTGCTTGTGTGAGAGAGAGAGAGTATCAGGTGACTGGAGCAAGAGTGGCATGTGTCATCGCTATCTGAACCCCCGAACCCTAAGCGTCAGGTGTGTGTTTCTTTTTGTATGTGTGGGTGTGTGCGTTAGTTCTTAATCCCCTGCTGCCATTTCCTCCAGAGGCAAGAAACTCTATCCCTGAGGACGACTGAGGGGGAGAGAGAGCGACCGCACACACACACACACACACACACACACACACACACACACACACACACACACACACACACACACACACACACACACACACAGTTTACAGATTATATTGGAAGATTAAAGATGAAATTACCCTGCTGCACTCACTGCTTTTTGTGTGTCTGCGTGTGTGCAAACGGATCAGAGAGCAGTTTGGTTCACACAATCTCCTGCTACACAGGGAATAGTGTGCGTGTGTGTGTGTATGAATGCAATAAACATTAAAAACTAAGATAGTGCGATATCAGATGTTTCCATCCAAACACAGAGCAAAAGTTGCACTAAAACAAACTTAATTTTGTAAGAATCTGGAGGAGAAAATGCAAATGAACGTGTTTCCATCCACTGCTGTTACGCAAATATGAATAGTTTGTGGAGATGAACAGCTGGTGGTGCAACTTTTTCAGTTACTGACGTTTGACCACAGCAGAAGAAGAAAATTGGAAATTTCTGTATGTATGAATATGAGACATGTGACGTCTTCTTAGCGTTTTTCCTGCTGTTAAACTAGTCAAAGCAGATCTGGACACGTCCTGAACGCACTGGCTCCATGGACCATGGGGTTCTGTGTCACACTTCAAGGGGGTCTGTGAAAAGTTTCCAGATTCATCCATTAAAATTGTCATGATATATGGGTTTTCTGTGTTGGCATAAATTAATATGATAATATTTTGAATGCATGTCTAATATCTTTCTAAGATATGCATCTTGTGTTGTTCTTTCCCATAAATAAGTAGAAGTGTAAAAAAAATTCCAATTATTCCAAGGGACATGAGGGGGGTCTCTCAAGGGTCCTTGGTTGAAAAAAAATAATTATGTGAAACTCTAACCACGTCCTGACTCCAACTGTGTTCTGCATCTCATTTACAAGTTTCCCCAGAATGTTAGAATATGAATAAAAACATTTTCTTCCAGATCAATAATTTTCCCACTGACTTTCTCACTAAAGAATTAAATGCAGGAACTAGTGAAGCCAGAATGAGCCCAGTTTTGTCCTTGGACATGCTGACGGCACAATGACATGATCACTCACTGCAGAAAACACTACTGCTGAAATCACTGCAGCTGGAGACGAAGCCTGGAAGAACGCAGGGTATTAATACACCGCTGATCCTACTGGGAGGAGAAAGCATCCCATCACCTTCATCTGCATCTTAAACATCCCTTATCCCTGAAAGAGCGAGAGCGGTGGAGAGACACAGCCTGAGTGTGGTTTTGCTGACAGCAGCATTAGACATCACACCGCATTATTATTATTATGCAGAGAAACATAACGAGCGAGCATGTATGTGTGTGTGTGGTGTATGTGCTCTGAACGTGACCTACTTACAAACACCCACACACGCAGGCACACACGCGCACTACGCACACACACACACACACTCAAGGTTTGTACAGCTATGTTAGTGAGGACACTCATTGGCATAATGCATTCCCTAGCCCCTCACCCTAACCCTAACCCTTAACCTAACCTAAACCTAACTCTAACCCTAAAACCAAATCTTAAACCCCAAACAGTCCATTAAAGGGTGGGGGGGTCACAAAGTGAGGACCGGCCAGATGGTCCTCACTTTTCCAAAATGTCCTCCATAGGTTGTAGACTCAAACTAGTCCTCACAAAGATAGCTGTATAAGAGCACACACACACACACACACACACACACACACACACACACACACACACACACACACACACACACACACACACACACACACACACACACACACACACACACACACACACACACACACACACAGCAAGCCAATCAGGAGTAAGAAAGCAGAGAGGGGGAGCTCCAGTCTGAGACTAAGTAGAAAACAGTAGAAACTCACAGAAAAAGAACAGCATCATCACCTGCAGTAGAAATTTCATTAGAATCAAATATTTGTATGAACGTGTTGGACAGAAAAAAACAGCGGACTGATGACTGAGCAAAGCGTGAGAATAAAAGGTCATAAAGTCGTGCTGCTATAGGATGGAAAGTAATTTGTAAACTTTTCTGATTGTTGATTAATATTTTAGGATTTCATTTAGTTTCTTCTGCGAAATATGATTATAAACTGAAAAATACTTTGCTCTGTCAATTAAAAAATCATATGCAACTATCTACAAAATTGGGTGGCAGGTGGTTCACACTTTCACAGCAAGAGGGGTCCTGATTCAAATCCTGGCTTGACCAGGGCCTTTCAGTATGGAGTTTGCATGTTCTCGCCATGTCTGCATGGGTTTTCTATGTTAACTTTCCATAGGTGTGAGTGTGAGCATAAATGGTTGTTGGTATGTTGAGGGTATATCCCGCCTTTCACCCAATGTCAGGTGGGATTGGCTCCAGTCAACCCATAGTGACCCTCATCCGCCCATATGGATGGATGGGCGGATATATCCAAAATTATTTGAAACTTTATATGAATACATCACCCGGGGTTGTATGGCATTATAAAATGGATTTTACAACATTTTCTGACATTATATTGTCTTAGCAATCAATAGATTCACAACGCAGTATCCAATTACTAGATGAAAATAATCCTTAGCTGTAGCCTTAAATGTTGACACCACAAGACCTGTGGACAGCAAAAAGTTTCATATCTGATCTGTTCTTTTTTTAATTCATTTTCAGGATTTTTCATTTGTTGCAGCACCAGCAACATAGACGTAACATCTCTGTGTTAAATGAGCCTGATTCTGGATAAAAGAGGCGACACACCGACTACAGCTTCACTGACAAAACCCAACAAATGCGAAGCGAGACTGAGACAACAGGGTCTAAAGGTATTATTTAAAAACAAATGTATGATTTTGTGTGAGTTACAAAGACAAGCAAGCGATATCTATAAACAGTGAAGAATGAATCTTATGTTTAATCTGCAGAAACAAATCCAGACACACGGTAGACAAGGGAATTCATTGTGTGTTTTTGTCTCGCACACTCACACGCACACTGCGCTGTGGTGATGAGCAGCAGTGTGTGGGTAATCACAGCAGTCACGCTATCTATAATGAGAGGAATGTCAGCAAACAGATTCAGACGACCAATCTCATTATTGTCTTATATTCAAATATTCTGTTTCTCCAAGGAAACATCAAAATGATCTTTAATGTTTATCTAGCTGCTGATACACCTGTAAATACTCCTCTCAGGCAACCATCACATTTAAGAGAGGGCGCACACAAGGCTGCACAGCGTGTCCAAGTGTTTGTAGCAGAGATCTGTGAAAAAAATCCTGTTTTTCAGACTCTTCCTCCGCAGTAGGTACATTTCAACCCACCTGCTTTCAGGTGCATATTTTACTTGAGCCAAAAAAAAGAAAAATTGCTACAAAAGCCAAAATACTGCTCACTTTTTCCATGTAGAAAAGTTGGCATATAAAGAAAGAGAAGATGATGCTGGATGAAAACAAACTTGCTGTTTGCAGAATGGCTCTGTAGATGGCGATTAGGGTTTTCTGAGTCGGTCTCTCACTTTGGTCCAGACAGAGATATCTCAACAACTATTAGATGGAGGGTTAACAGATTTGTTTTACACATTCATGGTCTCCAGAGGATGGATCTTGCCGACTAATTCCTCTAACACAACAAAATGGCTAAAATTTGTGGTTTTCAATGTCTCAACAGTTCTTGGAAGGTTTGCAGGTAAATTGGTAACCACTTTCATGTTTCCCAAAAGTAAAATAATAATCATAATGTACCTACAGCAAATACAAACTCACAAAGCTGTCGGCATAATTGTTGACTCAGTCTTCTTCACAGTGAAGTTGGGTTTTAAATTGAGGATGTTCACATCCACACTGGAAGAACACGACTCTCAGCACTCGTACATTTTTATTCCTAATTTCTGTGTAGTGTAGTTAGTATATTATTCATGAATATCTGAAGATTAAAATTGGTACAAAGCAGTCAAACAAATAATAGTTTTGGGGTTTTATTTTGTTCATGATTTTTCTACATTTTCAAGTATGATATATTTTCTATAGGTTTACATAATAATGACATGTTGACCATGGCCATTTTATGGAATATAATAATGAACTTCAACATTATACAATAAAACTAGATATTTTAAAAATAAGAATTTCCAGTCCCTCAACATCCACATTCATTTCTGAAAATCTGCCCTTTTCACATTCTACATAGTACAAATTTTATATCTCAGCCAAGACACATTACTGTTTAGAGACATGATACCTTTTATTTGAAATATATGCTGTTTCATTACATGATTTCTATGGGCTTATAAATGTGTAATAAAAAGAAAACCAGATGGACAAAATATGTTTCATTTCAATGACATGAGAAAACTGAAAATTCTACATTTTGATTTGACTTTATCATTAACTGTGCTGAGATGAAGCACCTTTTGGAGAACAGCTGAATGTATTTCATTCAATTTCCACTCAAACCACAGTTTTTACCTGAGCAGACAGACCACAACCTGACTAAAGCCTCAGTTCAAAGTTTGGGTGCAGGTCATGACCTCCAGGTCGTGTCCCCCCCCCCCCCATAAAACACCACACTCACACATAGCAAACACCTGTAGTGTGCAGACAGTGTGCACACACTGTACAACCATGTAGCCTGACACAGAAAACACAGAAATAGACAGTAGAAGGATTTCCTACCTCGACTCAGGAAACTACTCCACATCATCAACAGGGAGACAGCTGTCTCACCTCCTCCTGCTCTCCCCTCTCCTCTCTATCATCTGCTCCCGCGTTAACAACAAGCAACAAAGAGAAAACACAAACCAAACAGAGGAGAACCGCCGTCTCACTGTCTGTCTGTGTAAACGCTGAGAAACACGTGTGTGTGTGTGTGTGTGTGTGTGTGTGTGTGTGTGTGTGTGTGTGTGTGTGTGTGTGTGTGTGCAAGCGCGTGTTTAGAGGAGGGCGACCGACACACAGCGAGAGAGAGACAGTGTATGTGAGTCACTGAGGTGATGATATTCAGGGTGAGCGGTGATGACAGCCTATCTGTCTCAATGGAAATCCCTCTTTCTCAGTGCTGCTCACTCGCTCTCAGCCAGTTCATGGCACCGTGATTCAGAGAAGACAAGAAGTGGAGGAGGAGGAGGAGGAGGAGGAGGAGGAGGAGAGGAAATAAGGGAGGTACATACAATTTGAATTCCTTCATTCTCAAAAACAAAACAGAATGAAAATAGACAAGAAATTGAAATAGAACAAAAACACAAAATAATTTAACAAAATAAGCAACAGGGAATAAAAGTCAACTAAAGTAAGATCTTCTACTGGCTCCCATTAGTCCCCCCTAAAGATTGGGACAAGGCCCATCAGTTTGCCAATAGCTCAACTAGTCCCACCAGGTTTTTACTACCCCTTGACAAGTCAGACTAATCCCTGATTATGCTTTTACTCCAGACCTTGACTAGTCTTTGTTCCACAAGTCCTAACAGATTTCTACCAGCCTAGATCTGCTAGATTATAGCAGGTTTTCTACTTGACCATGGACTTCCTTCAAACCCATAATTAGTCCTGAAATTCCAAGCAGTCCATTAATCCTCCATTAATCCAACCTGTTTCATCATATTTAGTATTTTTTCAAAAATTGTACTTAACCTTTACTAGTCCTAGCAGTTGTCTATTAGTTTCTCTGGTCCTGCCGTCTTTTACTAGTTCTGCTAGGATTACATTCCCAATGTTGCGTAGTCTTACCAGTACTGTAGTAGTCCCATTAGTCTTACCAGTGTTGTACTTCTATCTGTCTAGTATCTGTTACTCAGCCTACATCCTCTAGTTGTACTGTTAATACTTTCAGCTATTGAGTAGTTCCACTAGTATTACCAGTTTAATTGTAGATCTTAGCTTGCTCTGATAGGACTGGACCTTAACTGGTGTTACTCTTTTCTACTAGTTGCACAAGTATTGCCAGTTTTCTAGTGGACCCCAACTTGTCCTACTAATGTCTTCACTGGTTTTGCCAGTCTAAGCTGCTTTATACCAATCCTCTTTCAATACAATCCATACTTTACTATCTATTTTACAAGACTTATATCCCACCCAAACTAATGCTAATTTTGCTAGTCCTAAAGGCTCTCTACAAGGCCTTTTGGTCCCTAATAGTCCTCTTGTAGGCCTACCTAGCTTTTGGTCGGACTATTCCAGCCAGTCTTTTAGTAGTTTTACTGGTTTTCTAGAGGACTTCTAGCAGTTATACAAGTCCTCCAGAGCTCAACTACTCATATCAGTCCTCAACTATCTGTTCCACAGTTATCGACTTGTCTCTGCCAGTCTTGAAATCTTCTCTAGACCTGTACTAGGTCTCCCTGGCTCCCGCTGGTCAATTATCATTTCAACTTGTCCTCACCAGTCTTCTGCTGTCAAAGCTCAAGTATTACATGCATGAAGATGTTGGAAGGTTTTATCCTAATCTTCTACCAGCGCTCCGAAAGAAATCCAGTAGCTCCTCTGGTATTACGAGTTGTCTAATGGTGGTAACCGATGACAGACAACTGTGACATGTGGATGCAGCATCACAGGTTCATATCTGGTCACATATACCTCTCTCTAAGCCTATTTGTCGGGCACTGTACAGCACAACAAGTGCATGGATCTGTCAGCAGAGTCTATTCATACACTGCTGAATACATCAATGCAAGACAACACATCAACACCTGCTCAATCTCTCCATCACACACACACACACACACACACACACACACGCACACGCACGCACACGCACACGCACACGCACACGCACACGCACACCACTGCAAAGTGTGTCTATTAATAACTGTCTATTTTTCATTATGTTTGAGGTATCAGGACAACATGCTTACCCTTATTAACCCAGGAGAGCTAATTGGACATAGTTTACTCACGTAATCACACAAACATCATCTTCACTGCCCGAAAGAAACATCTAATCAGGAAGGCTGATTAGATGGAGATTTGCATTAAGTTGAAAATTAACAGTAAAGTTACTATGGAGAAAAGAAAAGAAAAGAAAAGAAGTGAAAGGAAAGGAAAGGAAAAGAAAAGATGAGATGATATGAGGAGACGGGAGAGGAGACAGAGGAGCACAAGAGGAATCATGAGAAGAGCAGCTTTTAATATTGTAAATGTTATTAGACTCATGTGAGTTGACCTCATCATTTGTAGTGAGCATGTGGATCATGGGAATTCACTTCTTTCATTAGTGAGACTGTGTGTGTGTGCGTGCGTGTGCGTGTGGACTGCCTCCTAGTGGTCACTAACACACACACACACACACACACACACACACACACACACACACACACACACACACACACACACACACACACACACACACAGGAGAAAACAGGAGAAAACACAACTGAATTGAGAGCAAACATATCCAAACTATTTACCATGAACAACAATTATCTTCAATTTTGAGAAGAGCTGAAATTTACGATAAATGATGGTTTCTCTGTCTGCCACTGTCAACTTTTGGCTGAATTTGTGTGTTTTTTCAAATATTACAATTACTTCCCTTACATCAAATGCTACTCCCATCTTGCAGTGCTTGTACTTAAACTGAAGTATTTTTAAACAGGTTTATTGCTATATTTAGTGATGTAATGGATCGAAGCTATTCCACCAATGGTGAGATATCATTTTATTCCATGACATGATATTCACATGACACTGTGCAAACTTTTTACAGCTATTCTTTGAGTTATTTCGATTTAAAAAAATAATCTGGGAAAATGTTACTAATTCTATCTATTTTATTCAATGATGGAGGAGCTCACATATCATGTCGTCTGTCCCCTTGCAGCACAACTTGCATTGGCTGTGATGTCATCTGACCTGAACGCTGATAGGCTGCTCAGCTAGCCAGGTCACTGTCACACAAACACACACTCAGGCTGAAGCTGCCTGCAGGAGCTGAGTTAAGGCCAAAGAGCTTTTCATGGTCGAGCAAGCATCACATAATGGTGAGAGAGAGAGAGAGAGAGAGAGAGAGAGAGAGAGAGAGAGAGAGAGAGAGAGAGAGAGACATGACCATTAAGGCTGAGGTGTGTGTGTGTGTGTGTGTGTGTGTGTGTGTGTGTGTGTGTGTGTGTGTGTGTGTGTGTGTGTGTGTGTGTGTCTACTAGAGAGAGATTTAATCTTTAATCAGTGTTATTGTAGCCTGTACACTGATATAGACACACAGTATGTAATTACAGCTGCTGCTCACACACACACACACACCTGCGTATGTGTGTGTGTCAATTTGAGATTGTGTTTCCGTGTCCTGACATCGTCTCACATACTGTAATTAGATGAATTTGAATGTTTTCCTCCATCTTTTTCACAGATTTAGAAACTTAGTCATTTTATTTAAGATCATTATTATCCAACTGGAGTTGACTTTTTGCAGTCAACCCTGAATGTCTGTTCCAGTCAGGACTAGATTTTATGTTTTTGATCAGGAAAATATGAACAAACTGGGACCCCATAATAAAATGTGACTGACACAGTAAAGACGTCACGACCACAGGTTTTGTGGAGATGGATACGATATTATCACCAAATATCATGTAATGATAAGAATCCATACAGGCGAACTTGGCAATGAGAGCAGGTCTGTGTCCGAGTTTAATGACCTGCTGTCGTCTGCTCCACTTTAACATCTTTACATCTCACAGCATGATCTCACTCTGTTGATCAGCAGTTTGACTTTTAAAAACTGGGTCTAAATCACAGCATACGCTCGGAAACGGTACTAGTCTGATCACAAAACGTAAGAGGGTCAAACCAAGGAAAAAGCTATAACTGTTATTTAGCCAACAGAGGGAGTTGGAACTACTTTGAGATTAAACGTACAATATGTAATTTTGGCCACTAGGGGTCTCTAACTCCAAACAATGACAAAAGACCTAGGTTGATGACATCATAAACAACGTGCGATCATGGGACTTGTTGTCTTCACCACCACTGCTTACCTACCTGACGATATCAACTACCGACTCAAGCACAAATCACGTTCACGGATGAGGTCATGTAACAAAGTTTCGTTCATGTTGCAAGCAAACAGCAACGAATAATCGTGAGCCATTAACAGTGACCAATACAACAGTCGAAGGAAAAAAACTCTGACTGGCTAACTAGCGCGTGCACGCACGCACACGCACGCACACACGCACACACACACGCACACACACACACACACACACACACTCTCTCTCTCTCGCTCACTCACTCACTCACTCACTCACGCTCTCTCACTCTCTCTCTCTCTCTCTCTCTCTCTCTCTCTCTCCTCTGTCTCTCTCTCTCTCTCTCTCTCTGACCTCTCCCAGGGGAAAGCAGCTGTGGACGATGGATGAGCCAAAGTCACTCTCACTCAGCAGACAGACAGACGGTAGGACAGACGGACAGATTCACAGATTAATGTCTGCTTTCGCTCCTAATGTCCCTCTGGTTACCATGATAACTTGCACGCCTTTCTATCATAATGCTTGTATAAGGAGTACAGACGGACTCTGTGTTTCCTCCCATGAAATGCACATGCACGACAGGTGTAGTCTTTGTGTCGTGTTCACTGGTCCTACCTGCAGTTATGCTTGGTGGAGCATTGAGGGTTGGAGTTAGTCCTGCAGGCCGAGAGCTGAGTCCGGTGGCCTGTTGAAGAGACCTGGACTGAGCCCCTGCTGGAGTAAAAGACGTCCCATTAAAACACATTAAAACACATAACAGGAGCTGACATTGATAAACTGCTGCTACTAAAGCTGTCACATGTTAGTCATGAGGTACCTGCTATATGTTTTCCTGTCTCTCCAGCCTGGATCTGTCTAACTCTCCGGAGGTGAGACCGGCCGTTGTAGTGCAGTTGGGCCTGAGCATCAGAGGTCAACTGCAGGTTACACACCTCACACAAAGAGTAGGCCCCACCCTGACCTGGGACCAAACAACAAGGGTGAGTTTTACTGTAGTGGAAATCTACCATGATTGTAAGAGAAAACAATGAGGATGGAACATATCACTCACCTGGAGATGGAGTCTGCAGGACAGAAAGACTGATGCTTGGAGGTGAAGGTGCCTCCATCAGCTTCTGACACATTCCTCCGAAGGCAAAGAGCCGAGAGGGGCTGAGAGGAGTCTTCATGCCTGAGGGAGAAGAATAGAAATGGACATAAATGACAATGACTGATGTTGGACATTGTTAGATTTCATATCTAGTAGATAAAACTGATATAAGAACCACCTACGCATAGATGATCACATAACTGAGGTGAAGAATTGAAGAATTGTAACTTTATTCAATGGCAATAGCAGAGATAATAGTTTATATATATATATATATATATATATATATATTTAGAATTAGATTATTTATTTTTGATGTATTCTAAGACATTAGCAAAGCAACAGTGAGAAATGCCACGGAAAAAAAAAACGATGCCACTGGTGATGTAGACCAATGATGATCCTGCACAGCAGTGCTACGTGATGCGTTGATGTACAGGTGACCGTGAACATTCACATAAACACCGTAACTGAATGACACCAGATGCAGTGTGTGAAGCATCAAACGCTCACAGGGAGAGTGATGAGGTAATGAGTAAGAGCAGATGACGTGTGTGTGTGTGCGTATAGGTCAGTCTATGACTGTGTCCATCTGTTGTCCTGTCAGTGCTGCCAAGTCACATGACATCTGACAGGACACACACACACACACACACACACACACACACACACACACACACACACACACACACACACACACACACACACACACACACACACACACACACACACACACACATTCAGATTGCTTTACTGCCCTGACTTACAGACATCACTACTGTATATACTGTATTAAATTTACTTCAGGGATTTGAATCAGATTTAAATGAGCTCATTATCTTACTGATGATACACAACTGAGCAATAACACAGAATAAGCTATTTTAGAAGTTTTTATTTGAATGTGATGTTACAGCAGCTGCTGGTGGCCATAAGAGATGCACTAAGGAAAAGACCAAGGTCTCCACGTCTCTAGTATCAACATGGATACAGCAGTTGAAGCAGCTTTGCTAAGTGGCTAATATTTCAGCTTTCTGAGGCAAATGTGGGATTTTGTGAAATGGATAAAAGGACAAAATACTGATGGCACTTATTCTTGTGGTGGTGGGTGGTGTGTGTCCAATGTGCAGCCAGGCCGGGTCGAGAGGGGGAGAGAGCAACCTGAGTTATTTTCTGTTGTTTAAATTCACTAATTTCCCCTGAACACCTCAAATGTACACTAACACTAAGTGGTACATGGACTGTATTTATATATAGCTTTTCTAGTCTTACCACTGACTCAAAATGTTTGACAGTGCATTCACCAATTCATACAACACTTTTTTATTTATCACACACTGTTCACACGCTGCAGGCACAACTGTTATTTATGTGCAATGTGGGGTTCAGTGTCTTGGCCATGGACTGCCCGAGAGACCTCAACACACATGCAAATAGAAGAAACACGTGGAAATTAAGAAAACAGCTTCATTTAATTTGACGACACACGCGCTGCAAATAGTGAAAACGACACCGGAAATGATTCCAGGGGACCCAAAAAAGTGTTGAACCTGGCTGTAGTTCAACGCTTTTGAAGTTATTGAAGTCTGCTTCTCGTAAGTGGTGATGGAACTTCACAAAGCATTGATTAACAGCCAGGTTCGTGCCAATTTCACCTGAGGCTCATGGGAACTGAAGTGAAATTGTGTGAAACTGTGTAATGAAGGTGACCTATCTGTAAGTGATGATCATAAAGATAAACCTTTAGAATCATTGAGTTATCCAGACTGTGCTGCTTCACATCACCTCTCTCTCTCTCTCTCTTCCAGCTGGTTGTTAGTAGTCAACTTTATGTTCTGCAGACAGCTGGTTAATCTGCCACTGTGATGAATTAGCTACAAAATACACACACACACACACACACACACACACACACACACACACACACACACAGAAAGAGAGCCAGCTGATGCTGACATCAGCTTTAGCAAGGAGAGGATTAAATATATCTGCTAGGAATTACACAACACACACATACATACACACACACTCTGGTTAACACACGCATATACTGCAGATTAAGATGCGGACAAAGAAAGAGCTGCACTGCATCAAAGTGAAATGAAATATGAGCATTTACCTTTTCTGTTGTAGTGTGTGTGTGTGTGTGTGTGTGTGTGTAGAAGAGTCTAATCCAGGCTGACCAGGCAGTCACTAATCAGAGAGGCCAGCTGTGGGTTATAATCGCACGCACACACACACGCACACATACAGACACACACACACACAACAATGTGATTCCTGACCGAGGAGGAAAAGCAGACATATTCTCTTCTGTGAGATGAAGCAGGTCAGTGCTTCACAATGAGCTGAAGAAGTTTCTAACTCTTCAAAGAGACTCGCTGAGTTTTAATGTCATCTCCATGTCTTTAATGTCAATACCTGCTGAGACACATCATCTCTCTCACAGTAAGAATCTCAGTCTGTGCCACTAGAGGGAGAAACCAAACCCAGAGGAGTGAGACCCCTGACTGACCACGTGGAACATGTGACCTGAGCGAGCACTTCTACTGGCCTGTTCACAACTTTCACTGTTTTGCAGCTAAGTTTTGAAAGGCATTAAAGAAAACAAAACTCAACTCAATGGGTTCTTCTTTGGGTCATATCCCACTCCTCCACAAACATTTCATGGATATTATATGAGTAGTTTTTGCATAATCCTGTGGACATATACTTTAAGCAAAGTGTAAAAACAGATATTTATGTCTGTTTTCAGTGTTTATGCTGAGCTACGCTAACTAGCTGCTGGTTCAATCTTCTCATCTAACCCTTAATGAAAAGCAAAAACTCTTGTTATTAAAATGTTGAACAATTTCTTTTAATGTTTTGAATGGTTTTTGCAAATGAGTTTGTCGTCTGCATAGGTGAACGCCCAACATCACAACCGCTGGTAGATGCACACTAGGAAAATCCAAAATATGAAATGACACTGTTAACTTTGGGAAACATAATAATGAATTCATTTATTTATGTATTTATATTTACCGTGAAAGGAAAATACATTTATTAACAGAGCAGATCTATTTTAATGTAGAAAAATAAAGAATCTAACCACTGCCACCTCCACTCACCATCATGTGCAACCATTAACACAATGTGACTATAGTTTGGGGCCAAACCTTTTATGACTGGGATGTATGTCAGCTTTTCAGGAACTGCAGTGTGACTGCAGTGTGTGATTGTTCAGATGGGAATGGAGGCTTTTACCAACCATCGTTTTCACAATCAGATTCAGTATAATGTCAAATGTTGTGTTTTCTTGATCACACGCTGTTTTGATGTCAGTGAGGTTACGAACGAGGAGAAATCCCTGAATCCTGCTGGTGTAAAGATGAAGGGAAGGCGACACTGAGAGGGGTCACTAATGTATGTCTCTTTTGCCCGAGAGAGATTGCACAACACAGACACACACACATTTATACACATGCACTTAAACACACACACACACACACACTAACCTGAGGGGACGACAGGACAAAGAAACTAATGGAGATGTAACAAGACAGAGAGAGAGGTCTTAGAGTGGCTGTCTCTCACCCTAAGGCCAATAGCTGGTAATGACAGTGGTCAAAGACACACACACACACACACACACACACACACACACACACACACACACACACACACACACACACACACACACACACACACACACACACACACACACACACACACACACACACACACACACACACACAGTGAACAAAGCAGTGGCCAGCAGCAGCAGAGATGCTGCAACAACTACTCGATCCAGTTTGATGTTTGTATGGTCGTCCCTGCAGTAATCTCAGATCCTGGTGAAAACCACCAGTTTATTATTTACACGTTGATATATTTCTGCAGAGAGTGGTCAAACCAAGAAAATATTGTCTAATTGTCTCATTCTTCCCATAAAGCAATCATCGTTAGAATGAATAAGTAGATAAAAACAAATCTTGATTTAATGAAGCTATTTCCTTACAGATACATCTGTGTTTTTCTTTTTGAGGATGTTTCTTCCTCTCGGATTGTGTCTGACCTCCAACAGGGTCCACAAACATTTTGGCAAAACCATTTAATTTCAACCTTCACAATCTAAACTTGAGCAGCTCTGACCTGAGCCCACAAATAATCATAGTAATAATAATAATAGCTTGAATTTATATCGCGCCTTTCAAGAGACCCAAGGAGGCTTCACATATGTCTGTGGGGACACTGTCGGGAGGACGGCCCACCTGACAGACTGAATTCAGGGCATAAAAGTTTGACGGGAGGTTATTTTTCCTGGCTGGCTCTTGACACAGCTACCGACCAACTCACATCTTCCTGTTGTTGTTCAGTGAACCTGAACTAAACCAGGTCAGAGTCAAAGATGAACATGGCAGTTTTGATGTATCGTTTGTCTGATCTCTGGGATACATGACGATACAGAAAAAACAAGCTCCAGATAAAGAGAATACATCCCTCACATGTAGTTATATAGTAATAGGAAATGGTAAATACACAGTATTTAAATTATATAAAGCTTTTCCAGTCTTATCAACCACTCAAGGCTCTTAAAAGTCAAGGTCACATTCAACCATTCACACACACACATTCACACAGCACTTCTATGCGTATAACGCTTTTTAATCACACACCATTCACACACTGTCAGCAGCCGTCGGGGCAATTTGAGGTTCAGTATCTTGCCCAAGGACACTAACACATGCAGAACAGAGGAGCCGGGGATGGAACCGACCTTCTGGTTTAAGGGAGATCCTCTTTACCTCCTCAGCCCCAATGTGGTTTGTGAGCAGGATTTCACTGAACTGATTTGTACCAAGATTGGTGGAAGGATGGGGAACTTTCAAATTCTCTTATTGGATCTAGTCAAATCTGCAGATCCATAAATTTAGATAATTGCCCTTAACATTTCAAGATACACAGCATTTTTTAACATAAATACATTGATGTAAAAATCTAACATATTTATAATGTTGAGATCTATGACTTATCAGACTAGTTCCTCTCCCCTTTTATTTTTCTATTATAAGAGCTACACAGTTGTGTAGTATTGGAGGTTTGTGCTCTAGTATCATTCTAGTTACTAATGAGTGTTTGAATGCAGTCTGTTGCTCTCAGCGTGAACAGAAACAGTTTGACAGAAGCAAGGATTTCATTTGCATCGCGTTCAGAAAGTGAGCATGTTTGTGTAAAATCTAATCCTCTCATGTGCACAGCTGACATCATGTTGTATGGTTTACATACCGCAGCTTAAACATACACACACACACACACACACACACACACACACACACACACACACACACACACACACACACACACACACACACACACACAGTGAGGTGAGTCTGTCCAACCTTCACTTCAGGACACTGTGACTCCTGCTCTGTCTTTAAATAGCCGCTCTGCTCCATCAGGACCTGACACTTTCTGTTCAAGGTGAAACGCGGCTTTCGCACTAAAATCCAGGACTGAACTGTTTCACTGACGCAGCTGATAAAAGATCAGACCTGAGGGGACGTGACACTAATGAACCACCTCCGGGTTCCTGACACTGAACTCAAAGACAAAGAAGAAAACATTTACAGCTGCATGCAAACGTCGGGGCAGTCAAATTACACGCATGTTGATTTTTTAAGTGAAAGAAGTAAATACAACCTCTGCAGCAAACACACGTTTAAATGAGGCTTTCTTTAAATGTCAATGCACTGAAAAAACAGGGAAGAAATTGTGGGACATGCAAAAAGGAACCCTTCTTTGTTAGTACCTGGTTACCACCTCTGCAAGTGTGGAGGTGGAAATATTCTGCTTTGGGCATATGTGGAAGCCAGTGGCAGAGGAACACTACAAAGATACAGGGAAGAATGGATTTAACCAACTAAGTTTGGACGTAAATATCATGCAGTCTGTCAAGAACGTGAAACTGAAAAAAGGGCAGGCACCAAATCTATCATCAACGACTTCGAGAAACAAAAACGTAACCTTTTGCTTCAGATCTCAGAGTTGTCTAATTTAAACATGACTGGAAATCTGTGGGAAGATCTAAAACCTGCTGTGTGTGCAAGACAGAGTAAAGATGTCTCCAAAGTTGAAGTGATCTGCAGGACAATTATTAAATCAAGACTCTTAGCTGGATGCACAAAGGGTTTGCAAGCTGTGATGTCTGTTAGGGACATGTATTCACTATTTTTCACTTTAAAAATCTGCAAAATGTCTGATTTACCAAAACCTGTCCACACAGCTTTAACAGTTTCTCTGTTGCTTTGATGTTGAATTCAAAGTAAATACAACAGATTCATCTGCATTAATACATTAATGAAGTTCAGAGTAAATTGAAAGTTGCATATTGAGGATTATTGGAATTGCTGAGATCATAGAAGGAGAAGAAGCAGCCGTCTCGGATTAGTTTCTCTTCAAACTCCATTTTGCTCCATTGTTGATAATTCAGAATCCAGCGCTGACCTTTCTTTGCACCATCCACACACTTATAGGATTTGTTCAACTTTTTGGGGAAATGCTCTTATTTGCCTTCATGCCGAGAGTTAAATGAGAAAATTTAATAAATTTAGTGTGTTCCAGTAAATATGAAGCTACAGCCAGGAGATAAGTTAGTTTAACATGAAGAGAGAATAAAAAGGGGAAACAGCTGTAAATCCCACCAACCAGCACCTCTAAAGTTCACTAATTAAGACGTTACCTCTCTGTTTCTTTTAATTTTGCACAAAAAACCAACACTGTGGTTTTTAAAAGGTTTTATGGGGTCTTCTTGGCATCTTGGGAGTGTTGTCATCTCATGAAGTTGCCATGTCATTAGTGGATACTTCAGGAAGTCACTGTGCTAAACCAAGAAATCCTGCTATAAATGTGCTGGATTTTTAAACGTTGGACAGAACCAACCCCCTGTCTCCAGTCTTAATGCTGAATGCTCTTTACTTGCAACTCAACTCGTACAGGTCACGTTTATAGTTTCAGAAATATATATATATATATATAAAGATAATGTTTGTAACTTATTCTGTTTCCTGCCTGAAACAGGAAGCTTCAGAATCACTGAGATAAACCAGATGTTCATCTTTTAGAGACTGCTGGGGATTAACCCACACACACACACACACACAGAGAGAGAGATACTATATCTATCTTTGTGAGGACTCCCACCAGTCCCTTACTCTAATTTTAATCATGAATCATGTCCTCACTTTTACATAATGTCTACAACTCAAACTGGTTCTCACTATGTGAAACCATACAAGTACACACAAACATGTATATAACCCACTGCATGTAGGTTACCCAGCAGGCTGTGCAGGATTTGATGGGACATGATTGGTTGATCCAGAGGGGGATTGCGGGATTGGGATTATAATCCACAGATAAATGTGTGTGTGTGTGTGTGGTAGCTCAGTTGGCATAATCTGTGGTCTAATAATAGAGATTACCACTCACATTCTTCTGAACATCTACTGACTCCGCTCCCTCCCTTTGAAATGACTATCAGAAAAACACTGAATTAATTTGACCGTTGACATCGCTGTGACAGCACCCAGAGGCCCTGAGCAGGTCCAGCAGGTGAAGAAGTTGTATGAATGTATGGATGTATTATTTAGTTCAAGTCTGCAGCTGCAGTGTGATCGCAGGAACTCAAAATCTGGGTCCAACAATAGCCTGGATCTGCTGCACTTTAAAGAGCAACGCACACAAGCAGCATATGAAGCATTTTAAAACAGTAACACCCACTGTTTTCTGTGTAAGACCATGAACTGGTGCAAAACGAGAAGCGTCACCACATCGTGATACACTATTTAGCTAATTTCGCAGCGTCAATACATTTTCAAGAGAAGCAGCACTTGTTTTATGGACTGTGTCTGTGCCATCGTACCTTCAATACTGTGATAGCATGTCATCTCTTATCGTTTAATGGTATTTCCAATCACAATAGATAAAAAGAAACTTATTGTCGAAAATGAAAAATGTGCAGACCCACAGTCCTTGCCTAGTTAGAGACATCTGTTCTTCAGGTGAGAAAACATGTTCAGTATGAGGCAGATAAAGTAGCTATAGTGTTTTCTGATACAGGATATTAATGTCACTGTTGAGTCTAATGCTCGGGCAAAATGTTTGGATGATTTAAATTAATTTGTGATCCGACACAATGGCCTATGTGTGTTGCCCTTGAACCAGACCAAGCCCGAGCAAATACATTCCGTAGACTGAACATAAAGATGGACGACATGTCTCCATTTCCTCCCACTATCTAGAAATGAAGCCAAATATCACTGACAGGAACGCTGCCATCTTGCATTGATGATATCATCTGGAGCCAGAGTCCGAGCAGTATAACAATCTGGGGATGAAGCTGTGGTATCGAGGTCACGCCGAAACACAGTCTCAGCTGTAAATCCTTATTAATATCTATATATCTATATATAAATATAGCATCAAATATCAAATTCTAACCAAACTTATTGGAAAAATGAACTCTTGTGACACCTAGAACGACAGAAACCATCTTTGAGTAAAATTTGGTGGACGTGTACTTTGACTCTTTAGTGGGCTCCATGTCCCACCCACTAACATGGATGATACAGGGTTTATGACTTTTGCTGCAGCCAGCCTTCAAGGAGCGATCAAGATGCTTTGGGGAGCCGTCACGTCGTCCATCTTTACACACGTGACCAACTGTCTTCACACATGCAGCATACTAATACTGGGTAGTTCCTCCTTCTGCTCTAAACACAGCCTCACTTCCTTGGGACGTAGATTCCTTGAGATATTAGAGACCATGATGAGATGAACACATGACATCATTACTGCAGATTCATCAGCTGCACATTCAGGCTGCAGATCTCACATCCCAAAAGTTCTTGTCTTCACCTCTGGAGAGTAAGGAGGCCATTGAAGTTCAATGAACTCAGTATCATATTCATTTATTCTGTTTGAGACGCAAATGGTAATAAATGGAATTCAGCCATCGTTCATTTTGTTATTTCCTGCTGTGATGCTTTAAAATGCTGCTGCAGTTATAAAAGGCATGAATAAGCAGGTGTGCACATGTTTCTAATAAAGTGCTCGGGGACTGTACAGTGATTTGATTTCAGGGAACGATAACAGCCCGAGTCCATATCCCCTTAATGTAACAAAATCTGTCTGCAATAACTAGATGAGAGCCCTGACTGTCCCATCTGTGTCTTTATCCACTCTGAATTATCTCAACTGTTGGAAATTTGGTCAAGGCATTATTGTCCCCTTCAGGAAGAAACCTAATCACACTGATGTAATGTGATCTTCTGACTTTAGAGTTATCTAGCACCTTAAAAATGTTATTTCTTCCAAAACCAAATCTGTGCAAAGCTGAAGACCATCAGCATCAGCTGCACGAGTAAACATGTTGACGTGCTGAAAGTTAAGCGTGGTAAACAACATGGCTGCTAAACATCGGTGATCGGTATTCACAGAAGAAGATGAGGACTCTGAAGCATTAACCTGGCCCGAAAGACGAGAGCCCCACTGTGACATCACTTCCTTCTCAACATGCTGACTCATCAAACATTCAACAGCTGCTCCACTCAACTAATGGAAGAAGAAACACGAGACAAACGCACAGAAACACACACCTTGCTGAGCAGGTGGACACACTGATTAGTTTCTGGTCTCTTTTAGACAAACTGAAGCCGACAGAGTGACACCACATGAGGACGGGGTTGGGGGATCATACAGAGGGAAGTTTCTGTGAAACTTAGTTTTCTGTGTGACTCGGTTTGACAGGATTGATGTTTCTTGTCATTTTTCCTGCTGACACGCAGGAACTGTCTCTCTGACTCAACATCTGAGTCATGTCAGAGCTAAGCTGAGCAGCATCTGACAGCAAATCCTTTTCTTTACGTCTCTGGTCCTCTGTGCACACACTCTGTACCCACATCTCTCACAGCCCCCCCAAGAAAATCATTGGTTGTGGTGAACACATGATGGAGGAGAAGAGATTTAACATATTTTCACTCTGGATCCTTTGTTCCTGTATGGACTGAAAAACAACCAACCTAGTCTCTAAAGCTGCTTTCAGACCTGCACTGAACTCTGGAGGTTTCCCTGATGTCTCAGTCAGTTGCTCTGGACATTGATCGAGTAAGTCCGTGTGAGAATACAATTAAGAATATGTGCGGAAAAAATCCACAGCGAGCAAGATGTCGTTTCTAAAACAAGTCAGGCGCAAAAAACTTTAAGAATACAAATATCTCAGGATGAGAAAGAGGAGCCATACACATACAAGATGCAGACAAAGATGCCAACCTGGAGAGACAACGAGCAAAATACATTCAAGCAAAAACCAAAGTGTAATTTCTGCAGCATAATTTATACGTCATGTCCTGCCTTGGTCGTCACCCCTCGTCTGAATGTTCTGGACGTTTTCTGAATGTTTAAATCACAGAAAACATATAACTTATTTTCCACCTTAATATCTGATCTTGCAGATGAAGGTCCATGTGTAATGAATACAGTATTGTTATTTTTTTATTGTACCCAGATCAGGGAAACATCATACACTTTGTTTCAAGTTTTAATTCTAACCCCAACCACCATCTTTCTCTCACCTTTACAAAGCTCTTCTGTTGCCTAAACCACAGACAGGACTCTAGATGAGAACCCTGATCTCTGATGTAACTGATGTAAAAATATCACTTCATGTTATTAAAAATGAAGATTATATTTACAGCACATTTCCTGTCAAACATATTTGGTGTTTAGTTGTATAGAAGTGTAATTTGTAGGAGACATCGTGGTCTGAGTGTCTGCTGCCTCACAGGTTCAACTCCAACTTCCTGCGGCCTCCCAACTGATGACACAGTTTAAGTGTGCGTATGTGTGTCAGTGTGACCTTCACAACCTCAGTGTGTGTGGATGTGTTTGTTTGCATGTGTGTAATACCTCAGAGACATGAGTCGTAAGGAAACACTTCATCATTGCCGTCCTATTTACACACACTTTGTCTTTTACACACTCATAGTCGACTCTCTCTCTCTCTCTCTCTCTCTCTCTCTCTCTCTCTCTCTCTCTCTCTCTCTCTCTCTCTCTCTCAGATCGCCGAAGGGCCAATAATTGTGTTTTTGATGATAATCATCCAATCACATTTCATTACATTCATCACTTCCTCTTTGTCACATGATGGGAAAGTAATTAATAGTTCCTGAGAACACAGGGAGCAGCTGCACACACACGCACACACAGGTAGCTCCATAAATCACAGCAGACAGAATGGGAGTAATGAGAGGTGGGTACCTGTTAGTGCTCTGTACTGTAGACGGCAACTACTGCCACACACACACACACACACACACACACACTCGCACATACAGTACTCCACACACTGCAGTACTAGCAGTATTACTGCTACAGTGACACCTCTGGGTGAAAGTATAGATGTTATACACAGTTGTTAACACAAGTAGAGTGTGTTGAGTGTCAACAACAAAATCGCAGAGCAAGCACCAGAAATAGGTTCTACCTGTGATAAACTGTGGCTGCTGTGAACGGTAAAATCATCAGGCCAACGATGCAGAAGGTTTCTGCCGGAATTAAGTTGAAACATTTAATATCAAGCTTAATTAAATAGAGAATAATGTTCCGCCTCTTTTAACAGAACTGCAATAAAGATGTTACGATGAGCTCATGTCTCACTCTCTCACACACACACACATTAAGAAACAACAATTCTGCTAGCTTGTGTGTGTGTGTGTGCGTGTGTGTACATGTGAGAGAGTGAGTTTTCTCTGTAGGTTTTCCAAACTAATCTGTCCTGACGTAACAACATGCTGCTTCTCAATCTGCCCACTGCTGGAGTCCTGGCACACACACACACACACACACACAAACACAAACACTGTGTTTAGTAATGTTGTCATGCTCTATAAATAGGTAAAATTGATTTGTGTGGAGGAGAACAGTGTTACAGTTGGATACATTTATCTTTACTGTACTGAACAATGTAAACTAACAGGCTGTAGTTAAACAATACACAGAGGTTTAACTAGTCCTAATGTCCCTAAAAAGCTTGTTATTGTCTAAAATAAAGTTAGCACAGGTAAGTATTGTGCGAGTACTAGTGAGTAGTAGTGGGTATGAAATTCAACAGCAGGTTAATATGGTTGAGTTAAAACTGTGTAACAGCAAGTTAGTTAGGCCTGACATCTTGTTCCTACAGAACAGCAGCTGGTTAATACAGTCTACCAGCAGGTTAACATGGTTTAACAGCAGGTCAGGATGGTCGAACAACAAGTTAACAATCTAGTATGTTGTTTTAAGAGCTGATTTAACTGTTTTTTTTTACCAGATGCTGCAGCGTCAGTGTGTTCACCTGCATTCACCTGTTTACTTCACCTCACCTCCTCACTCCACCTTCCACTGTCCGGTACTCTCACAGAGATGCAGATTGATAACCAGGTAATACTAACTAGTTGTTGTGGTTTAAGAGCAGCAAGGTGCAATGACTGGTGACTGGTTCTGTCCTCTGATTGGAGGTTTGTCTCAGTGTGAACGTGCCCTTGTCAGTTTCCCTCTTCAGCTTTAATTAAGTAGATTTGTGTTAATTAGACTCTTAGAAGCCTGAGACATAACTTCGGTCCAAACACACACCAACAGGAGAGAAGGAAGGAAGGAAGGAAAGAAGGAAGGAAGGAAGGAAGGAAGGAAGGAATGTAAGGAAGGAAGGAAGGAAGGAAGGAAGGTACGAACGAACAAATGGTAGAGGTGGATTTCATACAGTATGTGCAGTATGGGCAACTGGGGCGATAACAGCAACAAATTTTCAGGTCACAAAGGAAAAGTGGGAACGGTAAGAAAGAGAAGAAGGAGGATAAAGGTGTAATGGTGTAGAGAAGGAAGGGATGAGAAAGGAAATAAGAGAAGTATATGAGCAAGTATAGGAGAAGAAAGGAGGAGGTATTTCAGGGGCAAGTGAAAGTGGAGAAAAATTAGGGCAGTGAAAAAAAGAAAGGAAGGAAAAGGAAAGGAACGGGTCTGTCATTTCGTCACCTAAGTGAAAATTAACATCTCCATGACAGAAAGAGAAAGAGACAGAACGACTGTGGACGATTTGGATTGTGCGTGCGTTAATGTGTGTGCGTGCCCGTGTGTGTGTGTGTGTGTGTGGGCTTTGTAACGGATTATCTGACAATAATGAAGCATGTTCAATACACACACGAGATTAAACCGTCTGTATGTCTCTAGCTCAGCCCTGATTTAAAAAAAACCCACACAGGTTTTATATTTCGTTACAGTTTTATAATGTAATTTATTAATAAACACAGATCAAACCAAACCATGTGAAACTGATTGTTGCACAGTGAATAGACGAACAGAACACATTATGAGATGCCCATCACAACTTCCTACAGCCCATAGTGACCTCATCACTCAGTCAGTTGTCAGTTCAAAACGCAAAATTTTTTTTATTTACTTTGATGTGAGACAATAAAAAGCAGCAGATCCTCTGCACTGTAAAACCGAACAAGTTCACAGTACTGAAAATGTTTGACGTAACTGATTACCTGAAAAAAATGAAGTAACAGAAACATAACTTTTAAGTTAAGTAGTACTTAAAAATTTACATTTGTCAACTTGAGAATTTTAATTTTTAAAAAAATTGTTTACTTAAATATATTTGGTACATTTCCTAAAAATTTTAATTTCAGCATGCTCAATCAAGTTAAATTAACAATGCTTATTAGATTTACATTGCACTGACTATTCATTTACTAAAAAAATTGATTTTGAACAACTTAAAGGCTAGGGGAAATTAACTTAAATATTGTGACTGTGCTACACTCCGACACTGACAGAAAGTCACTCAACAAAATTACTACTAGTCAACTTAAAATTTACAAAATTCATTAGTTCACAATGCTCAAAAATATGAATACAACTCCATTATTACAATTCAAGTGTTTTATTTAAAATAAAACAATTAACTTGAAACATTTTCAGCAACTTCACTATTTCGTTGAAATATTCGCATTTCTATTAAACAAGTAACCATGAATGTCCATTGCAGCAAATTTACTTAAACAATAAACAAGGGTTATTTAAAAGCACATTAAAAGAAAATAACCAATAAAGGTTTATTTAAAAGTGCAAATAAAATATATTAACCAATAAATAAAAAGGTAACCCAAAATGTTAATGCAGTGCATAGAACAAGCCAAAACAAAGAACTAGCGCATCTGTCAACCTGGGGAGATCACGGACAACAATTTCGTCCTCCACCACAACAGAAGTGTTCACTGCATTAAAGTGGACTGCAGCACTGGCGTCTTCAGTGACAAGAGTAGGTAAAGCCACAGGAGTGTTCGAAATGTCTGGCTCATCTCCCAGCTGCAAAACACAAGCAATCCAGTTAAAGGGATAATTTCAGAAGCAAGTTTGCAAATCATGCACTGTATGCTCATCTGTGATCTCCCAAAAAAGAACAACTTGATATTACCCCTAGTGTGTCTTGATGCAACACTCGCAGCTCAAAATGCATGTTGTAGAGAACCTGGTCATCAGTATCGAGTCTTTTTTCCTTTTCTTCTGTGCATTTCTACAAAACTTTTTTTCTTGCTGAGCTGCAGTAAAGGGTCAATTCCTGGGAGTTGTACATGTTTATTGCTTGGAAAATATATGTACTTTAAATACATATTAGCTTCAACTAAACTGGGGGATACATTTTTGAATGAAACGAGGGGTGTGGATTTCATCCTAATTTCTTACAGTTACAAATCTAGTGTATTTGAATTGCTAAAATGCTGCAAGAGGTATTCAAGTTGGTTTTCTATACAATCTGTCATACTTACAGTAGTAACTGATATTGACATTTCAGTGTGTGAATTGAGTACTTACACAGAAGGTCTTGAAGAATTGTGAGCCATCCTCCCGTAGGTACACAGGGAGTGCACGAAGGGTCAGAATGCGCTTCATGTCAACATCCACTTGTTCCTTGAATAAAAGGAAAAGTAATTATACAAATATTTAATTTTAGCAAAACATCTGTATACAATGGTGGTCAGTGATCACCTTGAATTGACATTAATTCAGTTTAGACCTGTGTGCAGCATCTACTGTATCAGGGTGCCCCCCCCCATGATTCAAACTTTAGATTTTTATAAAAATCTGCAGAAATTATATTTATCTTCTTAGGGTATAGCTTCTTCTGCAACAATGAAATTTAAAAAATCTCTACGTGTGATAATCGAGGGAAAGTACTTCTAACACTTCTGTCTGCAGTGTGTGTGTGTGTGTGTGTGTGTGTGTGTGTCTGCCCGTCTGTGTCGCTGACAAAAACTGATAACCACATGTATTTAGTTATTAATCTATAGTGTCAGTCAGATCATGATCGTTCTGGTCACTTTAATCCTGATGCCCTTACTGTGCACTTGTTGTGTTGTGTTTAGCAGATGAATTATGTGGACACGGTGCGCACACTTTTAAATACCTGCCTCATAAAATCAAAACGAATCAGACACAAAGTACACGTTAGTACTGTTCAGCTTAATTCAGCTCGTCTCAAGCTCACATAGTAGAGATGGCCCAATCTGTAATGTCTGCACAATATATATGAGCAACATTGTGCCAATGGCGAAATTCATCTTAAACTTACCAGGCAGCCATAAACCCCGAGGATATCCCGCAGTGCTTCTGCCGTCTTGCCTGTCTTGGTTGCCTTCTCCCTGTACAGGGCAAGTAGTTTTGGTGTGTGTCGATCAAGCTCGCAGTAGAATTGGCTGCCCAAGTTCACATTTGTGATTCTATGGAACTCCGCAAAAACCTGCAGACATAAAAACACATTCATGTATATAGATTAATTGAGAGTTTTCTACTTGGATTTTCACAGGGAAGCATTTATGATCATGTTACTATATGGCAAACATAAGAGGAACAGTTTTTACCTGCGTCTGAACACGCAGGGCTGGCCATCTCTCCAAAAAGTCCCCCTATGCTGCAAACGATAGTGTCTAAATAACTTTGCCAGAGTGTTTAGGGATACAGAACACAACTTGCACTTCCATTCCATTGAATCACTGGAAACCTGGTTATCAGTGAGGAAGAGACATTTACTTTGAGGAAAACCTTATGATGCTTGTAGGATCCTTAACGTGCAAGATATGCAAATAGAAAACATACCTTATATTGCGGTAGAAAGAACAGTGTCACCCTCAATGTGATCCTGCAGGAGCACATTTAAAAACAATATGAAATAAGTCACCTTAGTCCAGTCATGGACATCATAATCAAATGCAGATTTAAAAAGAGAATTGTACAATAAAACTCACCGACAAAATATTGGCTTCCTGGTGATTCTGGAGTGGTTGATGAAATGCCTTCACCAGCAGTCTCTATAACCTTTAATGGGCATATAATACAAATTAATGGTCAGGTAAAAATATGTATTCACATAAAATGGGAACAATTTGTAAATTATTAAATATGACTTCAAGATCATAGATTTGCATATTCATCATAAAAACAGAGGACTAAAACATTGGACTTTGGACAGAGGACTTACAGCTTATGCTGCTTTCATTTAGCTTATTAGGGGTGTAGTATTTACTCAATTATTGCACTCAATTCAAAGTACAATTTTAGGATACCCATACTTGACTGTTTAACATTTTATGGATACTTAAAAAAGGTTCATTGGACATGTGGCTCACAAAAAAATCTTCCTTCCTCCATCCATTTTGTGTGTATTGCTTTCTTCCCATTTTTTTTCCTTGAATCAGTTCCACATTTTGTTCTTATTTAATCTTTGGACTATGCTAAATTTTAACTGCCTGCTATTCCAATTGAATAGGGGATTTGAAAATATCCCAGATTGAAGACGTTCCTTTTTTAGTTAAGTGAAAAACGTCTCTACCGGTCCTCATTTATCATACAGGTGCTGATACACGACGGAAGTTAACAAGCTAACGTTAAACAGCAACGTTAGCATGTGCGCAACGTTACAGCGCAATGAAAAGTTTCTACTGGTGCTCATTTATCGAACAGGTGCTGATACACGACGGAAGTTAACAAGCTAACTTCGAACAGCAACGTTAGCATGTGCGCTACGTTACAGCGCCTGACTGAAAAACATTTAAATACTTGATGGCTACTTACCCGAACTTTTAAGCAGTTTGACTCGACTCCTCTCTCTCGCATCAAGGCAGCCGTCTTGAATTTTGAACGCCGTTACATCATGACGTCAGACGTCACGTCGACGACGTCAGGCGCTACGTTCCTCCGTTTACTCATACATTTTAATTTATATCAGGATGTTCACTCAGAAACTTTGATCCATTGGAAATTAAAACAGCATCAATAGTGAACAGAACTCAGAAGTTTATTGTTGGGTTTACTCGATAGTTGTTTTTGAGTGCTCTAACCATAATACTTATGAGTTCGTAGTACTGTTCGGGTTTACAGTGTGGTTTGTGAATGGGGAACCATCTTATGTTTGGATTTTTGCTTGAAAAGTGACTCAAACTATCAAAACTGTTTAGGTTTATGTGGATTTCTTAATAGACAAATTATATCCAATTTATATGTGCAACTATAAGATAAACTGAAAAAATATGATAAAATTCACAGACTGAAACAGAGCGGTCAATAAGAACAAGCTGGTGCAGCGGTGGAAGCAAAATAACAAACCTTTACTTATGTTAAACTAATGCTCCATTACAAGTAACGCCGTCTGACCTTGCCACTCGAGCCAATCACGGTTCAGACAGTTCTCATGTGTGACGGTGCAACAAGCTAATGCTGTCAGATCAAGAGCATCCATCTTCAGAAACCTCCTCCAGACTCCTCTCCTAACACGTCTAACATCCCAGCATGCAGTGGACTTCTTTACTCCATCTTCTACACTTCAGCTACTTACTTCAGGGTCTCCTCCTGTACTCAAGCTTTAGTGTGGTCCTCCAGGTGGAAGTCACTTCGGGTAAAAGCATCTGTCAAATGAGTAAATGTGAATGTAAATATGTTGCTTCACAGAGGCACCAATTGTTTTTTATATATTCTACAAGCCTTTAGTTAATTTAATCTTTGACAATACAACAAACGGTAAAGCTCATCATATTTTTTAATATGAAAAATATTAGTAGAGTGTATAGTGAAATCTTCAAGTAAAGGACCTCTGATTTGAAACTAAGTATAGTACTTGAGTAAATGTAGTTACTTTTACCATTAGTTGCTTTCCACCTCCGAATCAGCTTAAAAAGTATGATTCATTGATATATGTTTAACAACCCAAAAGTATATAGTTAAATTTAGCTCCACTTCACTGTAACTTACACAATACTGCACAAGTATCATTACATAATATAACATAACACTTACAGTGTCCACTTTTCTGTACCATCGCTACATTTTCCTTTAATATTCAATGTACATTTTACTAGTAATATTTATGTATTTTAACTATTGGCATATTTTTATTTAAAGATCTGAATATTCCATCACTGTTTCATTACCGTTTTAATGTACTTTCCTTGATTGTTTTCTTTTTATATTAAAACCCTTATACATTTAAGGACTTTCTACTGATTAATTACTGAAATACATTACACAAAAATCTGATAAATGCAAATATTACATATCTTACTGAAAATGTACTTGTAATAGAGTATTTTTCAGAAGTGTAATGTAACTATACACATTGTATATTAACCTCTTGATTTGATTCTTAAATAACAGTGAACTGAACTAAGTCACAACCCTCACTATAGTTTCTTACGATGAATTAATTAATCTAAAAACCAGCATATTATTCCATAATGAAGATCATCATTGTCATTATATAAAATAGATTTCAGCTCCACCTCAACCAACTAAAAAAACAACAAAAAAAGTCAATCTCTGTTTAAACAGATTCAGTTTATGACGGACAAATACATAAATTCATTTGACGAAGCTGCCAGAGGCCTTTTTAAATCATCATCCTCTAAATTATTGAGATCCTGCATTTTTTTTAATTTGTATTTTTATGCTATTTTAAGTCTTTTATATTGTATTTATTCTTTTATGTTTGGCTAAAGGTTTCTGTCCAATGGGCACAATAAAGACATACTGATAGTAAATTCACTCTACAGCCTTGCTGAAACTTAGCAGTACATTTCGCTGATAATACCTGTGTACTTTTACTGCAGTAACATGTCGACACTGAGGTTATTGCTCTTTTTTTCTACCAACTCGGTGATTTCAGTGTTTTTACTTGAGAAAAAAAATCGCTGGCTGTTTCTGGAAGACTCAGTCAAATTCATCCTAAGAAACTGATGTTGGATCATCAGAGACACAAAATACAGACTCACAGATCGGATGAAGATCAAATATAAAGACAAACAGACATTCAAAAGTAAGTCTGCTTTTTCTCTGAGTGACAGAAGCAGGCTGGGGATGATCCGGGCAGAAGCAGCGGACAGACGGTCGTGCGTCTGTGGAGTTCCGCTGCTGGAGCTCCGTCGGTTTCCCGAGCGTCAACCACATCAGGAGAAAAGAGAGAAGAAGTGAAGGAGGAGGAGGAGAAGAGGAGGAAGAGGAGGAAGGCGACTTACCGGAGTAGGAGGAGGAGATGGATGGATGAAGAAAGTAGAGTCCTGTTGGTTTTGAACTCCGCTCACACCTTCTGTCAGCAGCCGATCACTGATCAATGATGATCAATCAATATACTGCACGAGACTGTCAGTGTGTGGGTCAGCGCGCGAGTTTGATTGATCGGTCATCGATCATCCGTCAGGTATCAAACACTGATCAACTCTGAGAGGAGCAGAGGAGAGAACCGCGCGCCCTGCGACGCACCGAGAGGAGCGGTGCAGGGCGCATGCGCCACACACACGCCCCACACACACACACACACACACAAACACAAAAACACGCACACGCACACGCGCACACATACACATACAGAGAGAGAGAATGAGAGAGAGAGAGAGAGGAAAGAGCGAAAGACAGAAAAGAGAGAGAGACAGAGAGAGAGACAGCTGGGATAGAGAGAGAGGAAGAAAGAGGGAGAGGAAGAAAAAGAGAGAGAGCAAGAGAGAGAGAAAGTGAGTGAGAGACAGAGAGAAAGAAGAAGGAGTTAAAGAGAGAGAGACAGAGAAGGAAGCTTAAATTACATCCAATAAAAATAAAAGAATCACAGTTGGATGGATGGATGTGTGTGTGTGTGTGTGAGCACCAGGTTCTGGTTGAATCATTTCCAGGGTTTTTTTTGGCAGGAAAACCCTATAAATATCTATTTAAAACTGTAAATACAACACACACACACACATAGGCTGTTCAGTGTGTGTATGTGTGTGTGTGTGTGTGTGTATGTGTGTGTGTGCGTGCGTGTGCGTGTGTGTGTGTGTGTGTGTGTGTGTGTGTGTGTGTGTGTGCGTGTGTGTGTGCGTGTGTGTGTGTGTGTGTGTACGTGTGCGTGTGTGTGTGTGTGTGTGTGTGTGTGTGTGTGTGTGTGTGTGTGTGTGCGTGTATGTATTTACTGTCAACTCACCTGTCCGAGCTGTGTGCAGGTGTCAGGTTAAAGGATCATTTCAGTTTCCTTGAGTCAGTTCTGCACTGATGAGCTCTGAGCTGTGGATCAGGTGAGTTCAACTCAGCTTTGTGCAGATGATGAGACACAGACATAAACAACCCCCACACCTCCTGTATAAGAGCGAGAGGCACACAGAGAGACATAAAACAATTGTTGATTTTAGTTTGTAGTTGGTTTTTGGTCATTTTGTCTCGCATTGTGTCTCTTTGCAGTTATTTTGAGAGGAGAGAGTATACTATACTAATAATAGTGATAGTTCTGACATTGCGTCTGTAAACACAGTAAAAAATCACAGGTTCAGTCATTTGGCCTGTGATTTCAAAGTATGTCCTTCAACCACATTTTAATGTATTTTATTTATCAATTACTCATAGATTCTTCAGTCGAAGACTTCAGACACACAGACAGGCGGACAGACAGGCAGACAGGCAGACAGGCGGACAGACAGGCAGACAGGCAGACAGGCGGACAGACAGGCAGACAGGCGGAGGGTAACATCATGTCAGAGAGCTGAGACATTTCACACTGCTGCTCTGAGAGAGAAATCTCTGTTTGTCTCTCTCTCTCTCTCTCTCTCTCTCTCTCTCTCTCTCTCTCTCTCTCAGCTTTAACAAACCTGACGCCTGGTGAAAACTCCTGGGACTGAGTCTGATATTTTTAATTTTTCTTATTGTAGACAAATACAGTGACTCATACCAACAATAAACTGAACATACCAAGCATTTTCTCTGCAGCCAAAGTTTGATATATCTTCTAATTCCACTGCGCCACGGAGCTCCATCACTGTCCACACACATTCATGAACACACACACACACACACACACACACACTTTGATCCAATCCCACAAACACTGTCCTGCTGCCATTAACGCACCAAATAAGGATTAATCTGCAAACTTAAAATATTTTCCCAAACAAATGGACCCATGCAGTTTCTGGAAATCATCAGGAAATAATAACTGGACTGAATCTGCAGGATGATATATCAACGAAAGTTAGTTTGTTTGGTTGTATGTTAAATAAATAAAGATATTCATAGAGAGGTTTCTAGTTTGTTTTTCAACTGTAATATAATTTCCTGCAGTTTGAAAACCAAATATTGGAAACTTCAGCAAAGATGTTATTTTATGTGCTACAGCATTGTTGAAATATTTTTATTAACGCTGAAATATAGACTTGTATACTACTACAAAAATCCTGTTTCAGTCAGGCTTCGGTTTTTCCTAAGATTGATTGACAACAAAACAAATACAGAATTTAATGTTTCTGACTCAAGACAATTTCAGATTTATTTACGAACCTACGGAGAATAATCTGAATTTAGTGTCTTTCAGTTTAGTGATTGTTGGCCACAATGTTGTTGCTCTGGTTAACTCACCGCTCTCGTAGCATCACTTTTGTCTGCAGTAGAGAAACAAGCTGCTGTGCACGAGCCGCTCAGCACCAAACAGCAGACAGGCACAAAGGAGCAGGTGGAGACCAAACTGGAGCTAAAACAGAGAGAATGTTGGGCCTTAGATTCATCACATGGACACAAACACAACTCCATATGTCCAAATGAATTATGGTTAATCATGCCCTATAATTTACAACACGCCTCATTGTCTGACACTTTCATATACATATACTGTACATTTACAGTACTGAAGTTCAATATTCAAGTCCAAAGGTAAGAAAATAAACTAAACTCAGGATTTAGGCAAAAGAAAATATGGATATTGATATCTTGTATTATTTGAATATGTGTGGTGTATTCAACAGTATGTTTCCAACAATGAAGCCCATCTTACAGGGTGCTGTATGGCCCATGTGTTAGATATGAGCATTTTACTTAACGCACACACAACCCCACCCCCATCCTCTATTTGGGCCTTGCTGTGGTTTCCCAGAGTTCCTTGCAGCTCCAAGGTCCCAATGGGTCTGTTCCTCCATTTGCTGCCACAACAGACCAATTGGACTCCTTTTCTCCTCAGGACATCCAACCAATCAGAGTTGAGTACTGCAGCGACCCACTTACACTCACACATGCCCGTAACGTGCACTAACACACACGCAGGCATCTCCCCCTCTCACCTTGAACATCATATCAAGGTTGTACAAGGATACAGCCATGAGAGTGTGTGTGTAAGTGGGTGTATGCTGGGAGCTTGAAGACAGGAATAACCAGGACAAACATACACACAGTGAATAAATATACAAGTTTGGTGCACACTTACTGTTGGAAGGAAGGATGGAAGGATGGAAGGATGGAAGGATGATGGATGATGGATGATGGATGATGGATGATGGATAGATGGATGGATGGATGGATATTAACCACAATTCAATATACATTGAATATATGTATAACTCATTAATATTTCACATGACGTATACATACATAGGGGAATTAAATACTGTATATAGCTGCACAAACATCAACAGATCAGATCAATCTGATAAATAAGATGTGATCATGTAATAAATTAAAGTTGAGCAGTCCTCTCTCCTGTGCCATTGAACAGAACTGATCAGTTTGATACTACAGCCAAGGTCAATTAGCTTAGCTTAGCATAAAGACTGGAAACAGCTTGGCTATGTCCAAATGTACCTTCTCTGAATTTCAATTATCACACGTTAAACCTCCTTTGTTTAATTTATACAACCAGCGGGGGCGCCATTGAGTCGCTTAAAGGCCAAGAAACAGCAGAATTCCGTTTCCCTCTTGATGTGGCGACGCCGGCGAGCTAGTTCTGGCAGGCAACTCGAGCTGCGCTGCGCCAATCATGTGACATACATCACGTGACATACCTCACTCTCCACAACCATCTATATTACACACCCACCTTATCAGGTGGTCTATTTAACCAGAGAGAAATTTCCCATCATCCCCTTTGCTCACACTGCTGCTGCAGTATTGCTACCAGTTGCTTCAGCCCCTCCACCACCCCAGCATCCACCTGTAGGCTCCAACAGGGGGTTACAAGTATTTGCTCATCACTCCCATCATTCCTGTGTAATCATATGGGGGAGTGATTAAGTTGGAGCTTAGACGTCAAACACTAAACCTGTTATAATGCTGCAATAAATGTTAGAACGCGAGTTACCTGACGTAAATATGTTTCCCATCGCGACCTCCATCAGTGGTTAGTGTGAGGATAAGTTGGGGTTCAGGTTCAGGTCACTTTGAAGCAATGATACCTCCACCAAGGAGGTTATGTTTTCACCCCATCTTTGTTGGTTTGTTTACGCAAAAACTATTCAATCTATTTCCACAAAACTTGGTGTAAGGAAGGGACATGGGCAGAGAAAGAAACCACTACATTTTGGGATGGATCCGGGCAAAGGGGAGGATTTTCTTAGAGAATAATTCAATTAAGCTTGATGGAAAACATCAGATCTGTTTAGGGGACCGATATCTTCAAGTTTGTACAATTTGGTGCAAATCCAAATAAAAATGTGGATCTTGCAGATTTGCATGTGGTGTCCAAGGGGAGCGACATTTCTTTCAGCTGCTGTACGATAACAATATGAGCTACAAACCTGTAACAACCAATGTGTAGCTGAAATAATGTGGATTCAGTTGGGAATCAACAGTTTATATATTTCTAACATGACAGATTTGATTTAACGGGACTGTTGGACCTAGGTGGAGGAACCTTTCGAGTAGCTGTGGCTGGGGGAGCTATAGGGAGTTTCATCAGGGACAGCAGCAGCTAAATACACTAATTATAATATTATAACTATATAACTAATATTATATGCATGTCTTGTAACAGTTATAGACACAAATCCCTTGTTCATAAAGTCGAAACGCCACAAAACACTGTGTGTGTCACAGGGGAGACTCACAACATTCATAGTTGTTCTTTCAGGTCAGCGGCGGCCCAGACTTTTAGTGTGCGGTGAAGCGACCTCATGATAATGTAGGAGAGAGAGACAGAGCACAAAGTTAACTTCCACCTCACTAATCACAGGAGCACGTGGAGAAAACCAGGGAGGTGAGAAAGTTCAGACACGGAGGAGACGTCAGTGAAGTGCACACGTCAGCGGATTCTGAGAGGACACCATCACAGGAGACGTTTACTGTCAACAAAACACAACCTGCGTTTTTCAGTTCAAAGGGATAAAACCTGAAACTGAGGAGACTTTACAAGCACGCCATAAATGCTCAGTAAATACCTGTGGTATGCAGCAGGGTGGAAAGTAACACCGCACATTGAGTTAATTCTTTACTTTACGTTTTACTTTCTGATGGTAAGATGCTAAACAGTTTATTAGATTAAAGAGTTTAAATAGGTAAAATGACATCGTGAGGGGGGAATTTCCAGAAGCTGGTAAAGGCTGTTCTTAACACACTGATAAATAATAAGAAATTCATTAACCAGTAATAAAGTCACCTTTTGCTTATAAACCCTTTATAAATTTAACCTAATCAGAAAGTGGAACTTAATTTTGGAAGAATCATCCAATCTGCTCCTAAAATAAAACACATGGTCCAGTGCACAAAATCAAGTCTTTAAAGTTGTATGGTCTTAACTTAATGTAGAAAAACTCTGATATAAGAATTTTCCAACGTATTTTTAACGCAGCGTCTGTATTTTCTCAAAATGTTTCTTTTCTCCCAGTCCTTGTGCAGAAACCTCCCTCATTTCAGGTTTTTTAATCCAACTTTAACAAAACTTGTTAAATTAAATCCTTACTAAAATTAGTTATGGGTTGTTGCAGCCAAATATTAAATTTACTCAGCAAAGCCACTAATTACACATGTAAGAATCTGTAATAAAAGTTGTGAATATATGTGTAATGCAGCATCATCATCTTTTTCTGCAGGATGAGTACATTCACATTTGGTACCTTTAGTACATTTTGTTGAAAAGTCTTGCTATTTTACAAAGGGTTTTTAAATGGATAAGTTATACTTGTAGTTCATTAACTAGTGTTGTATTAACACATTTTAATGAAGTTAAGAACCAGAGGTCTTCTTCCATCACTGGTTCCAGAGGTTCTTCTGGTCGACACCTGTGAACAACTGGTTCTGTTGGTTTCACTGGTGTCTTTAGTTATAAACTCACATCAGCTTTAATACTAAAGGTTCTGCTACTGAAGCTCCGTGAGCTGAAACAGGACAAATGTGTGTGAGTGTGTGAGACTCTCATCTCAAGGATATTTTAAACAGCTGCTTCCATCTGTTCAAGAGCCCAATGTCACCAGGAAATTATGTTTTTACAAATCAATCCTGTTGAAAACATGAACATCTTGACCACAACATGGAAAACTATATAATAGATGTCAAGATATTTGAAACCCATAAATAACATTTTAATTAATGATTATTAGAGCTATTACTAGCACTGGTCTATTGTTTTGATCAGTAGAAGTATCAGTGGAAACAGCATATTAATTGGCAACTATTTTGATGATTGATAAATATGTCAAGCTTTTATCAGACATGGTCTCAGGTTTTCATTTTTTTATTTGAATATATATGGAATAAAACATAAATTTGACCATATTCTACCTCTTGTGGTTGGTAAATTAAATTGAATGTGTTGCACATATTCCTAAAGCTTTTCAACTTTGTTTTGTGTTTGCCTTTTTTTTGTGTTTTCTTGGAAAGTTTTGTTTATTTTCTGTATGCTGCTATAATGTAAATTATTTCTCTACCTTGATATAGTTAAAATAAAGGTTGAATTAATGAATGAATCAAGATTTAGGGTTTGGGATAATCAACACAGTTCATTTTCAGTTTGTTTCATTAGCCAATAAACTGTTCAATCATGAAAATATTCATTAGCTGCATATTATTATTATTATTATTTTAAAAAAGGTGGTTATATTTAACTGGAGTGAAGAGAAGTGACATAAGCAGGAGCAGCAGCTATAAGTAGAGAAGGAGGAGGCAGAGGTGAAGTTTGTATGAATCATATCTCACTAGAACATAAATATAAACTCAATCTCTCTGCCTGCTTTTACAACATTCACCAATATTATTGTTCCACTTCTTGGGATAAAAAAGAACAAACAGAGGTTACGAGATCTGGAAACAGTTGAAACAGATTAAAAAACATCTAATGCAACTTTAATGTTTTTTTTTCCTTATTTCATCAACAAAAATTAACAATAGAAAATACAGGCCGACAGAAAGACGGGGAGAGAAAGATAGAGAGAGATGGGTCCAGAAACCTAAACAGCAGAGTGACAGTACGGGTCGAAGGAGAGAGGGATGACAGAGGGAAAAGATTCACTTGTCTGTCAGTTATCAGTCCATCGCTGCTGCTTCAGGATGGAGGGATGAAGAGTTCTATCTCCTCCTCCTCTCCTCTCTCTCTCTGTTCTTGTCCCTGTTCTCTTTATTCCTCTCTCGCTCCCTCTCCCTCTTCTCCTCGGGCTCTCGCTCCCTCGCTCGCTCTCTCTCCCTATCCCTCCCTCTGTCTCCCTCTCGCTCCCTTTCTCCATCTCTTTGCCTGCCTTGAAAGTCCATTTTCCGTCTCCTGTCCTCTTCTTTTCGCTGCTGCTCCTCTTCCTCTGGTCTTTCGTCTCGTCTGCTCTGGTGGGTGCCCTCACGTGCACGCTCATGTTCCTCCACCTCACGTGCACGGCCTCTCCCGTGCTTCATTGCCTGCTTCTCATCGTTACTGTCATCCTCAGCTATCTTGTGTCTGCTTTGCTTCTTGTCAGAGCTTTTGTCCTTCTTTTTCTTCTTGTCCTTCTCTTTCTTTTTCTTCTGCTCACTTGTTTCATTTCTCTTCTTCTTCTTCTTCCTGTGTTTGGCATCCGAGTCTGGAGAAGAAAAGGAATAAATAATAACTGTTAACCCTTGACTCTCTGACTTTTCTGTCCATTTTTGTGTAACCAGGGTTTCTTCAGATTCACTAAGTTAAATTTAACATACCAACAAAAATATGAAATCATTGTAAGATCTACTTTCGGAACTTTTTCAAACACATTTTGAATGAGCACAGGATTTGATTACCCAGAATTCCTAAGCGCCTTGCACACCAGGACATAATGGAATACAGAAAAGAAAATACAGACGTACCCGAGCTGCTGCTGCTGGAGGAGGAGTCTGAATCTGATTCGCTGGAGGAGTCTGAGGAGGAGGAGTCAGATGAGGAGGAAGAGGATGAAGAGGACGAGGAGGTGTCCGAGGATTCCACTTCCTGTCTCTGTGTCATGATTATCTTTGGAGCGTTCTTCAGGTGTTCCCTCAACTCGTCCCTGAGAGAGAGAGAGAGAGATAATTATGTAAATATGTACTTTCGGCCACATTGTCCACACCGTGTGTGTTTGTGTCTCTTACGTGAGTCCTCCCAGTCCGATGGAGGTGAAGAAGTTAATGGCGAAGCGAGTGTTCCTGGGATTATCACGAGGAAACAGACCTTCAAAGAACGGCTGCAGAGTCCTGGAACACACAGACGTTAAACATTAACACAATTTTGTTTTGTTTGTTTAATTTTTCATAACCAACAGGAAACACTCTCCAATCATGTGAGTGTGTTCGTACTGGTCTTTGAGCCTCTGGTTGAGTCTGGGGAGGCCCATGTAGGCACAGAGCTCCTGGAAAAGGATCTTCACAAAGATCCTGCTGGACGACGTTGTGGTTTCCTCACTCATCCTGACACACTCCAACACCTGGTCGAGAGACATCCACCAGACACAGCAGAGAGAGAGAGAGAGAGAGAATAAGAAAATTCAACTAGAGAGAAAAAACTGTTTCATGTGTTAACCTGAGGTTGGTTAGACTCTATTGAATTTAATGAGTATGTGTGTGTATGCTTACACTCCAGGGAACAGAGTCTGTGTAGAGCAGGTGAGCGAACAGTCGGGCCACGTTCCTCAATTTGTTGGTCTCCAGTCGATGAATCGTGTCATACTGCTCCGCGAAAATACCCTCAAAACTTTCCATGTACTCTTTCTTTAGCAGACAGAACCTCTGCAAACACACACACAAACACAGACAAAGTGTTATTTTTACGTTTTGCTTAAGATCAACATCAGAACGTGGCAGTAAGTTGTTTAATAGTTCTAAAATAAAACGCTTTACAGACATGTAGACTATACATAGAAACATACAAATTGTGTTTCAGCAGAATTTCTAAAATGTAAATTCCAATTACTGAAAGCACCACAAACTAAGACTCAGTCTATGTTATCTCAATATCCGGTCATAGAAAACCAAAACTATCTATGACAGATACTAGAAGAGCAAAAACGTGCTTTAAAAATAGGGTGAACGGACCCTTTGAAATGAGCCTCAGAATAATGTATGAGAATACCAGCAGAGGCGAGTGCGAGTGCGAGTGCGAGTGCGAGTGCGCCTCACCCCGGCCAGCAGACCGAAGAACTTCTCGTAGGTTCTCTGTTGAGCGCAGCAGTCCAGGATCATGTTACACAACTCTTTCTGTTAACACACACAAACATCTTATTAATACAGAGGGTTATACATATCTACTTGTCACATATGAGACACTGTGGATCTTTTCTGCTGTGTCTTCTGAAGCTTAACGCTAGATCTTAACCACGATCTTAGGCTTCAGTGAAGGTTTGAAGTCACAGTTATGACTTCAAATTTTGGTCCAGATTTTGCAGGAAGAACCCAAAACTAAACAAACAGACACACAAAAAGATACTGAGCATTATATTTGTGCAGCTGTCGGTTTCTGTTGCCACCATCCTCCTCTTTCACCTCTTCTCGACTCATATTTTATGGCACACAAGGTCCTGGTCGTCGTTCTTTTTGTTATGATGAGCGAACACAAGATTCTTCAGAAAAGTGTTGTCATTTGTGTCAGTGCGGCTGTTCAGTACGTCTGAGAGAAAAATATGTTCAAGGACAAACATCTTGAAAGTGTGTGTGTTTTCCAGCTGTTGTGTTGAGTGATTCAGTCCTGATGCTGATGAAACTGTCTGCCTCTGACCTAACACACACACTCTCACAGTCACTCACACACACACTTAGTATGTTCTTGATTTTCTGTCAAACAGCAAAGCACTTAAACAACCTGTTGTTTCAGCTATTTAAACATAACATTCACATGCAGACTACAACACGTCTCCATGTTGTGATTTTATTTCTCATCATGTCCATCAGCAGCTCAGAAGGTCAACGTTCACAGAGTTGACCTTGAGGCACAGAGTGAGGAGCTGAGAACAGGTGTTGATACTTTTCTCCACTGACTGTATGTGTTTGAACTGAGCGACAGGTGACGTGTTCTAATATTTACACCATTGTCACATGAAACTCTGGAGAAGGAAGAGGTGTACATCGTGTGACTGACACAAGTTATTGAAGTTGTGAGATTTTCATCCTCATTCCTAGTAGACAGAAAATAGAAAAAAATTTAAAGTGTCTTTGCTCCACTTTCAAAGACGGTGAATGATTCTCAGCATTTCAATACCACGAAGAACAAGAAGAGGGAAGACGACAACTTTAACAAGTAAACAGTAACTTAGTGATGAAAAAAACAAACTGCATTGTAATTAGTGAACTCTTCACTTCTAACCCCTTATAGCAGTAACATGGTTATGCTGAGCATACATATCTCCTCCCCCTATCTTTCCCTCTCATTTCCACCCATCTCTCCTCCCCTCCCCATTTTTCCTGCTCACCCCAACCGGTCGAGGCAGATCGTCGCCCACGTCTAGTTCTTCCAGGTTTCTTCCAGTTAATGAGGGAGTTATTTCTCTCCACAGTCACCAAAGTGCTGCTCATTGTGGGAACTGTTAAGATCTTGACTTTCTATGTAAAGAGCCTTGAGATAATGTATATTATGATTTGGCACTAAAACAATTAAATTGAATTATTTTAAGGGGTTTACATAACATTACTGTTCATGTCATGTCCTAGATACTAGTGAATGTTAGCAGCTCCATCCTGCTCTTAATTGGTCTCCTGAGTCACTGAGCTGGCACAGGCACACATAAGAGCCTCTGTTTGAAAAGGCTGTTGAAATGTCATCAAAGTCAAAAAACGCCATCGAAAGACACAAAATGGCCATAAAGAGACTTAAAACCAAAACTACAATTACTTGAGGACTCTGATGTCCATCGTCTCTGGGGTGGGTGAGAGGCCTTTTATCACTCTGTGCCACGGGGCCCATCTTGTCCGAACTCGTCTGAGTTTAGACCAACTCTCGAAACACAGAGCTGATTGTCCTCCGACACATGATGTTTCTCAAAGTTTTTTTCTCCACAGGCTCACACACAGCTGACCTGCAACTGTCAGTGTGGGAAACCAGCTATTATTGTAACATAACCTGACCGCACGCACGCACGCACGCACGCACGCCCACACGCACACACACACACACACACACACACACACACACACACACACACACACACACACACACACACACACACACACACACACACACACACACACACACACACACACACACACACACACTAATGTGGAAATAACCTTTTTCTAAAGCTATTTATCAACTCAAACTAAATCTCATCTGGAACCTTTAATTTAAATTCTTAACTTGGGTATCAGCGCCACTTTCTGGTCAGAAATGTGCTTGGATGACAAAGAGATGCTATTAATGAATAACTTGGTAAGTATCTTACATGTAGCGATATGGTATTCTAGCAATACAATAATTAATGTGATTGTATCAGTGTGTGTGTGTGTACACTCACCGTCTGGCTATCAGGAAAGTCCATCTTGATCAGTTTGTGGGCACACTCCTCAAAGTCCAAACTACAGAAACAACCAGTCAGTCAGTAACTGTGAAACCCCTTCAATTAAAGCATGGTAAGTAGGCCACTCACAGAAACACACACAGACACATCATTAAATATTAGTCCAAGTTCATCAAATTTAGCAGGAGCTGTAAATAACTGCAAACACCCTCAGAGACAACTGAGTCACTGATCACTGTGTAATTTTAAGTGTGTGAGTGTGTGCGCATGTCTATCCATATTTATGAGGGCCAATTTTGGTTCAAAACCATCATTATGAGGACATTTTGAGCAGGTCCTCACAAATTAAATGTGCTGTTTGAGGGTTAAGACTTTGTTTTAGAGTTAGGGTCAGAATTAGGTTTAGGTTAGGGTAAGGGTAAGGCATTTTAGTTGTGATGGTAAATGTTATGGCAAGGGGCTAGGGAATGCATTATATCAATTAGGTTCCTCACTAGAGGCCTGAATGTGTGCGTGTGTGTGTGCGCGCACGTCTGTACCTGGACTGTATAGCGAGGTAGATGGTTCTTCTGAAAGCAACCAGGTTGACTTCAGTCTTATCGAAGATGGTGACCTTCTCATCTGAGACAAACAGAGACAGAGAAGATGATGGAAGATGTTGTTTGGCTTTTTGTCTATTATGTAAAAATATCAGATGATTATTATGACAGTGTAATATCACAAAATTAAAGTGATGCAACTAGGGAGCATCTTTTTGTTCCTGCCTTGTACACCCTTACCTTTCAAGCAACCTCAGGTCAAGCAACACAGACTTACTGTATAACATTTAAAACCCAGATGACATCACAAAAACATCATCAGTGTTTACTTTACACAGCTTTGGCAGAAACGACATGGTGCATCTGTTTTCACAAGCTGAGAAGTAAAAACCTGTCTAACCTTCTCCGACTTCCTCGTTCTCTTCTTCCTCATCCTCATCTTCAGTCGCTGCCGTCTCCCTCCTCTCCTGAATCGCTGCTGCCCTCGTCCAGGATGTCTGTAAGGAGGAGGTTGCGGCGGATTGGTTAAGATTGTGACGGCGTTGACAACTTATTGGGCAAAGTGCAATGTTTAAGCACGTTCTGACCTCTTTTGATGGTTTTGTATTTCTCCTCGTTCTCCAGGAAGTCCGGGTCCAGCTTAAACACATCTGAGTGAACACAAACACACATGTTAGGATTATCATGTACACACTTATTTCTGAAGACAGTTGTATTCTCCAGCTCTTACTGAGGATGTCCTCCAGGTTGTACTCATCGTCCAGTGGCAGCATGTGGGTGAACTGGTCGTCCTCCTCCACCAGGTCCAGGCCATCTGGGATCACTGGATGATCTTTGAAACCGTCCTTCCTGATGGCAAACATCACCTCAATCATGTACTGGACCCTCTTGTCGATGGCCGACTCGTGGAGGACGTTCCTGAGACGCTCAAATATGGCTGAAAAAAGAGACAATTTTATTTGATTTTTTTCCTGATCAATTGTGCCGATACTTGCGATTTATGTTGGATTCTTTTGCCTCTTAAATAGAAAACTGATTGGTAGAAATAAAGTAACCCCTATAATAAAGACAAAAGTAGAAGATCCACCAGTTTAATGTTGTAGCTGCTGTTTACCATTGATTCCTCTGGGGGAGACCTCGGTCAGTTTAAGTCCACATTCTTTCAGAAAGGAGATGGTGACCTCGACGCTGTCGTCTGTCGGACGCTCCAACAGCAGAGTGAGCATCTCCAGACACAAAACCTCATGGGCCTGAGGGCGAGAGACAGAGAGAAAAAGGTAAAAACACTTCATAAGAGCTGAGCATCAACACTCTTCCATCTTCCATCAATGTTGGTAACTTACCACGTTCTGGTTGATGAGGTGAGCCACAAACTTTGAGGCTGTCAGGCACTGTAGCTGGAAAACAAAACAAAGACTGATTTTAATACATCACTGACACTAATGCTGCTACTTTTCCAACCTTCAGTCATAATACATCTTAAGATGAAAACATGACAGGTTAAAAAAATAATTGGGACGCATGAATCGACTCATTTCTGATGCAGATTTAAACCTCGCTTCAGTGTAATTTCTTGAAATGTGTATTTTACATTTTGAGCATGAATCCATTATAATTGTGTATTAGCTCCAAGAAATTCATTCTCGACAGTCAGAGAGTTGAATGTGCAGTCAGACATGTACCTTGAGGTTGCGGCGGTAGCTCCTCCTGAAAGCTAAGATGAGACGCTTGAGGATCAGCTCTCCAATCTGAGGGAACTTGGAGTTGATAATGGCAACGACAGCGGCATAAACATGGGTGAAGATGGGAGACGCTGCCTGAGCCTGCAGCACCGAGCGAGCCAAGAGACCCCTGAGGGGAGGGGGAGTCAGTCAGACAAAACATGGCCTCCATTGTGTGACATAAGCATATAACAATTTCTAAACAATTAACCTTCTTTAGTGATTTTTCTATTTGAATATTGAGTGTAAACGTGCAGTTGTTTGTGAGTGTATGTTATTATTCACCTCCCCCTGATGATGTTCTCCTGTAGCAGCTCCTGGATGATGTTGACAATGTTCGACACGTTGACTTTGTTGATCAACCCGTTGATGGACTTCTTGAGAGCCTCCCAGCTCATCCTTTGATAGGCCAGGCTGCAGAGGAGGCGGGGCATCAGTGACAACACAAATTATAAATTATCGGATTAAATTAAGATTAAGTCAAGATTGTGGTATCACATCTCAGATCAAGCATCAGAACAGAGTCGATCCGACCTGAGCAGAATGAGTTCGGTAAAAATGAAACAAACTCGCTCGTACCTGCTCTTGTCAGTGATTTGCTGCTGCATCATACGCAGCTTGGCGGGGGGAATGTAAGCGCCACCGGTCCTCGTCAGGATTGGGTCAATCTCCTCCTTCTTCTTCTTGACCGGCGGCTCATCTGCCGCCACCGGCTCTGTCGGAGAGTCAGCAGAACGGCCTCGCCTCCTGTGATCCGACTCTACATCTCGATTGGTCCACCGGCGACCGTTCCTGTCATCACGACGATCATCATAGCGATCTCTGCGTGGAACAGAAGGAGACAAAGATAATAGCAGACAAAATATTTTAAAAAACACGTGTTACAACTTTCAAATCATGATTCACTTAAACAACCGTATTTTGCATGAAAGGTCAAACTGAATTTTCATCAAGCCCTACTCATAATTCTCTTGTAATGTTTGTGTCTTCTTCAATGTGAACTGTTTCATATCAGCGAATTATATGAAAAATAACTATTAACTTACTTTAAAGTAACTAAAATCTGATTTATTTCACAATAAAAAATAACATTACATTTACAGGGCCATCTTTACAAAACAACTATCAGGTCTGAACTGCTCCGGTGTAGCTCAAAACTGTCGGGTGGTTTTAGTGGTTGGAAAATCTTTATGTTTATTAGCGCAGCAAAGTATCAGAGGTAAAGAGACACTGTTCTCTGGGATGTAATTGCTTTAATATCAGGTGTAATATCTTATTAAATAAATCAGTTATTTTAACTTTGAGCATTTTCAGCCTGTGTCCATTCTATGTTAATTTAATTTCCATTTTGTATTGATGCATTTACACATTTTTAATGTTTAATTGAATGTGTAGTGATTTTTATAAATATACATGGACAAGTATGTGTAGGGTTTTGATTGAAAAAGAGGTTTTCATGACCCAGTTTCACTATATCATTATGAGATATATATCAAATCAAATTTTATTTGTATAGCCCATATTCACAAATCACAGTTTGTATCATAGGGCTTTAACATGGTGTGACATCCTCTGCCCTTAACCCTCAACAAGAGTAAGGAAAAACTACAAAAAAAATATATAAATATATATCCACTAAATCACAAAATGGTTACAAGCCAATCACAAGCTATGAGGCTCTGTGTGTTTGTGTATGTTACCTAGCATAGCGTCCTCTGTCGTAGCGCTCCCGGTCTCTCTCCCTCTCTCTGGACCTGGATCTGTCTCGTCCCCTGGAACCAGATCTGTCTCTCCCTCTGGACCTTGACCTGGATCTATCTCTGGACCTTGACCTGGATCTGTCTCTTTCTCTGGACCTTGACCTGGATCTGTCTCGTTCTCTGGATTTGGATCTGGATCCGCGGGATCTAGATCTGGATCGATCTTGCTCTTTGGACCTGGATCTGGATCTCTGAAACAACAAACAAACAAACGTGAAAAGAGGTGAGTAGTGTGTCTCTCCATTTTCATGTTTAAATGATCTGTATAAATCTGAATGCAGGATGAATTGGACATATCACTCTGTGTATCAAGTACAAGTTTGTACCCAGAGTGAATATCTGTGGGTGTTTTGATTTTTTTTGGGTCAGATGAAACAAGATACTTGGTACACGGTTGTTGGTAGTAACCAGTGCATTTAAATACATAAAATTACAGTAAAACCCTTAGTCTGAGCTTACTTTGATCTGGGCCACGCTGCTCCTGAGCTTCCTCAGCGTCCCATTATGTTGATCATCTTCATCACTGCTGGTGCTGTCGTCTGAGCTGCTGGAGGCCGGGCTTCCAGAGGGGCTGCGGCCTGCAGGACTGGCCTGAGGGGAGGGCCTGTCTTTGGGGCTCTTCTCCACCAAGTCGGCCTGTTGAGGCCTCACTGCTGCTGGACTGGACTCATCTTCTGAAGATCCTGAAGACAACACATGAAGATGAATGTTAAAACTACAGCTACTAAGTAGTACTTATACTGATACTGCAAAAACAAAAAGTAGTAGCAGGTTTTACTCACCACTGTGTTCCTTCTGTGCAGGATTGGGACTTTGACTTCTGCCTGGAGAGTCCATACCTTAAAAACACACACGTTCTCATTATGACAGAAAGGCATAAGAGTCACTTAGGGCTTATTTACATTAGCAGTTTCCAGATTACCGGTAACTAATTGAACCATAACAGAAATATATACTCATTAAAAAAACAAGTTGATTTTGAATTATCTACTTCGTTTGCCATCATTAGAGAAAAACAGCAAACATTCAAACTTGTGGAGCAGGAAACTTCTTTTGCAAAATGATTCAAATGACTGTTTAAAAAAAAAAAAAAGTACATTATTGTGGATCTGCTAATTTCATCCCTACACCCATCATATGTCAAATCATACATAAAGAGAAACATGATTCTGATGATAATAACAGTCATCTTCTACATTCTACAAATTCTGAGATCACTTTCTATTTTTCCTATTGACCATTAAAAACCTGAATTTGATTTGTACATAAAGTCTGTGTCTCAGTATTTAGATTTTCATACCGAGTCTGTGATAGTGACGATCATTGAAAATAAACAACATACAAACATTTATTAAAGCAGAACATTATCCAAATGAAATGCTTGAAATTCATCTGCTAATTACTGTCGTTTAAATTAGCATTTGCTCGGTTTAAACTGTGGTTGTTTAACATTTTCACGGTGTTTGTCTGAACCTCATCTCAGAAACGGATAAATCATACGTCTACAAATATTATACAGAGGATCTCAGCTCTTGTTTCAAACTTTAAAAGACAGTTTTTGTTTCTATGCAGCAAACCTCCAGCAACACGTATCACAACATTAAGAAACCGGAAGCTGCTCCTACGTGTAAATTTATAATTTACAAGTTACTTTAGAGAAGTTATGTAGATAATAATATGACGTGAGAGAACAAAACCATTTCCACAAACCGACAAACGTCTCAGTCGTATCGCCATGTGTGTTTGGATTATGTAGTTAGCTAACCTGCTAATGCTACATCGACTCTGCCCAGCTAAAGTGTTCAACAGCAGGAAGTGAAAGACACCAAACGTATTTTTCATCGACAATATATTTCTGCGACATCCAGTTTTTTACGTTTTAATCTTCTCTCACCGTTTTGTTCCCAGACTTTTTGTCCCTCCGTCAAATCAGAGTCTTTTTAGTGGCGGCGATATCCGACAAATGCTGCCGGGTCAGGTGCAGCTTCCGGATTTCACAATAAAAGTTTGAAAGATGATGACTGTTTCGGTATCGGTCTCTAGCGGTGATGATAATAACTACCTCCTCACTGCTGAGCATCTTGTTGTTGATCCGCTTGTTTATCAGTTTCGGAGAGAAAAACATATGATGTGATGATGTAGGGCAGGATGTTATTTCATTATAGATACAAGCAGTGTCCCACAAGAACTATCATCAGTGAAAATAAGAAGAGATGGTCCCAGTAAGGGTCTCTCACGGAGCCCTGATCGAAGTTAATCTGACTTTCAGAACAGATTACACCTGTTCTAAAGGTCTTATGTCAGTTTCTGATATTGATTTAAAAATTTGTGTATGTTTTAAAGCATGTCATGGTTTCGCAGCAGCTTGTCACACGTGTCTAGGGTATAAACCAACAGGGTCTCTCAGGTCCTCTGGCACTTTGGGACATTTTTATTCACTCTTATATTTTATTTCTCATTATCATGTGTTTTTATATTTTTTTTGTCATATTTTGACCTACTCTATCCTCTTTCTTAGTTTTAATTATATTGTTCTACAACATTTTAACCTTTTTATGTGCATATATGTAAGATTATTTAGATTTTTTAAACTTTTCGTTTTATTATCTGCTTGTTGGTCAGCTGTATAGTATTTAAGATTGCATGAAACATTAGTTAGTGAGCTCTAGTACTGCATCGCTGGCAGAGGAATTGATTTCTGAGTACTTTCTCCGTCCTTGAGCTCAGGTTTAAGTTTGGAAAGTGCTGCAAAAACCAGTAGTGTTATACCATTTCTCACACACACATACACACTGGAGGTAAGCACTAGCACACATCTGTACTGAAAATAAATACATCTTTATTATTCTTATCTCTACAGAGTGATCCCTCCCTGCATCCCATGGACAATACATCAGTACAAAATACACATTATTATTAATAGACATCAATAGAAAGAGGCATCAATGGAAAGTAATCACCACCAACAGTCAGATAGTAAAGTGTAATTAGACGTGTGTGATGATTGATCAGTGGAAAAAAGACAGAGAAGTAAAAAGCATGAAGAGCTCACAGTGAGTGTTTGTCCAGCAGAGCAGTTTGTGATCAGAGAAATGAAAGGTATTCTACAAACACAAAGTCAATAAACGATGAAGATAATCAATGATCAAAGGTCCAGTTAATAACGATCTGGAGCGTTCACATGATTGAAAGTTCACAATTAGGTGGTGACACCTACACCGACTGCTAAATAAAGACTCCATATTGTTGGTAAGTCGACCTTTGAGTCCGATTCTCTTTCTATTGCTCCCAAAGATCAAGAACGGACATCAAAGTAGACAAAGTTCAGCTTTCAGTAGATAATATCAAAACATCTAATGTGAGTCTGCCCTAATTGACTTGTCTTACAGCCAATCCTTATGGAGGGTGCTGAGAGCTTGTTTCACCTCAGCTATGAAGATTTTTTGACCTTTGGTAACTGATAATAATAAACCTTTGAGTAAACACGTAGAAAATACACAGAAAACAGATGTTCAGTGAGTGGTTATCAATTAATCAGTGATCAATCAGTTCTCTGGATTCTGTGTGAAGAGACAGAAAATCAGTTTCTCCCATTAAAAACTGTCAAGTTTAAGATTAACTTGTGTTAAAGGTGCAGGTAGACAGTTTGTGCTGAAGTGAATGTCTGATCACAACTGAAATGTTAGCAGTGAATTCTTGGTCATTTATTAACAATAATCTAAGGAATCAGATTATAGTGTATGTTCATATTATTGCACAGATTTGTCATCAGAAGCCTGAAGCTAACATGCTAGCACCACTAAGGTTTGGGCTACACTGCCCGCTCACTAAGCCCCTCTCTCTAACCTGTCAGTACATCATCATCATCACCACTGTCACCATGACAACTTACCAAAACCTGCTGCTACCATAGAGCAACCTTTGACCTCTGAGCCTGACCTTCACAGTACCTCACACACTAACCTCATAACCTGCTCATCAACAGCCAATGAGAGTTAACGGAACAGCCAGAAATATTGTTGAGTTCAGGACTTAGCTAGCACAAAGACTGGAAGTGGGGGGAAACTGCTAGCCTAGCTCCATCAAGACAGAATCACCCACGCTCCAATAAATCAAACACAGTATGCATCAGGACTTTTAGTTTCAAAAACCTAAACTCAATTTAAAATGTTGAAAAAGTCACCATGACAAAGATATGTTGAATTCTATGATCTAACCTGCCAGGGACACCACGGAAATGAACAGAATCAGCTGTGAAGGAGGCCAGAGGAAGAGAAGCACGGTGATGATGATGAGGGTGGGGATGATGATGAGAAAATGTTGACAGCTGCAGCATCATAATCTTTGAGTGATATACCTTAAATCCCTCTTAAACCCTTGATAAGCTGAAATGTGCATGGAATGAGTAACTTTAAGGTATAAAAGAGTTTGAACCTCAGCAGACTCTCCTTAAAAAAAATGTCTCTCTTACTTGAAGACAGATCAAAAGACAATTAATGCATTTAAAGTATTTCTCAGGGAGGGGGATCTCCTGTGTTCAACATATTTAAATACTTGTTACTACTAGCTTCTAGCTGTGTTTAGTAGGTAAACAGAAATATCAGAACATAAATTCTGTTAATATCCTGATCCAATCTCTGTGTTGATGAACTCAATCAGGATGCAGGTTAGTGGTGGTGGAGATGGTTGCAGTACTGTTAGCAGTACTCGCAGTTGTAGTTATACTATTAGTGGTAGTAGTTTTAAACCTGGCATTTGATCATATCAGGTTAGAAAAAGTAAACAGGGTGGTGGGCAAAATAAAAAAACTAATTAATGATGGCTCACAGGGAAATGTATGCTGGAGGACGCTGTGTGAACAGGCTGGTCCAGACTGGCATTCCCAGCATGCATCAGACCACTTTCATCAAACCAACTGAAGCAGTGGAAGCGACCTCTCTTTTTCCTGTCTGAGGCTCCGTCCTCCACCTCTCACCATCGAGTGAGCGTGAGAAAAACCAGGGTGGGTCACGAGCGAGGTGGGTTCATCACATGTTTCATCATCAGTGTTACAGACATACAGTGTTACAGACACATAGTGTTCCACACAGACAGTGTTACTCAGCTATACAGTGTTACAGACAGACAGTGGTGCTGCTCAGACTGTGGTTACTAAGGCTGAAGGCCAACGTGGTGGTGCTCTGCTGTCGCCATGGCTACAGGTGGTGTTGTCTGGAGGGCAGGGGCGATTGCCGTGGCGACACGGCAGCCAGCAACTCGCTGTAGATCTCCCGTCGGACCTCCTGCGCCACACTCTCTCGAATCTGGAAAAAGCATTATGTTAAAATGTGTGAAATAAAAATAAAATTGATTCATATGTAAAGTGTCTCTAGAAATGTCACCAGACATGTATCAGTAAATCAGACAGTTACCTCTCTGATGAGCTGCTGCAGGTTCTCCACTCTGACTGTTCCTGCTGCGCCTTCCTCTGGTGCTTCTCCACCTCCCTCTCCTCCTCCTCCAATCTTTCCCTCCTCTTCCTCTTCCTCCTCTTCTCGTGTGTTGGGTCGAGGAGGAAGGAAAGGAGTTATGTTGATTGATGCCCGGTACACACCTTGGCTCTGCTCCTGGTCTCTTCCTCCTCGGCCTGGACTGGACGATCGGGAGGAGGGATTGGTGGTGGGGGTTTGACCGTCGTAGCTGAGCTCTGATTGGAGGAAAAGCTGCTCTCTGAGGAGATCTGACACCTGGAGGGGATAGTAAAGGTTGTACACTAAGGGTGAAAAAAACTTTATCAGACAAATATTATTAGCTTTATATTAATAATGTGAAAGTGTGTGTGTGTGTGGTCTGTGGACTGACCGGCTCCATGGCTCTAAGCGCGGAGGCAGTGGACAGACTGTCAACGCTGTTGTTTCTATGGAGACCCTGAGGGGAAGAGATTTTGCATTTGAAAAAATCCACAGTTTAATTTTGTCATCATTAAAAACAAGTTTGAAACCTCACAAGTTTCACTGTGTAGCATTAAAAATGAGCCCGATTTGGTGAAGATGCAGAGTTGTTTATATCACAGTATCATCTGCGTCAAAGTGGAGTTTGCATTGGAAACCATTGGATGGAGACAGTTGTATATATAGCCTATGTTGTGTGTATATACTCTTTAGTGTGGTGTGTATTGTATGCACCCTGCGTTGTGTATTTTGTATATATAAATATATACTGTACCCTTTGTTGTGTCAGCCTGTCTTCCAGCTGTTGTTCCAACTCCTGCAGTTCCTCTCTGACTGCTGATCTCAGAGACTGAAGCTGCTCTACCTCCAACCTACACACACGCACATACAAACACACACACAAAGTTTGCTCTGTACCATATTCTCAAATATACAATAAAGTTCAGATAACTGTGAAACAACTAGTTAGTTGTTGTGAGTCACCTGTCAGAAGGGCTCAGGTGTTTGTAGACCGGAGCTTGCTGTCGCATGATTGACTGCTCCAGATCCATCATCTGACTGCGGAACAAGTTCAGACTCCGCCTCTTCTGCTGAAACTCTGTCAAAGACTGAAAAAAAAAAGAGAGAGGGGGAGATAAAGTGAAACTGAGTTTATTGATAATGACGACGGCAACAGTCCACCCTGTTGCCTACAGCATGGAAACAGTCTAACATTATGTAAATGTTAGGTTATGCAAAGCTACACTGTTTATTTATTATATAACTATGAACACAGAATGGTGGCATTCATGTAAATATAGAGCACATGGTCCTGACATGTGATTTAGTTTTGTAAGTCCAAATCTAACTAATATATTAACAGCATACATGAAAACCAGAGGAGGGCAATTGATGTAAACTACTGGGGTGTTGACAGTACCTGGTGGCTGGGCAGAGATGTTGTGTGATCACTGAACGTGTCTGGAGTGTTGGCTCGGTTCTACATGAAGAGGATAGTGGTGTCACAGAGGGAAGATGAACACAACAAGATGACAAATGAACAAGCAGGAGTACTCATCAGGAGAATCAGAATACTCAGCTCCGACCATAATTAAAAGTAAATGCACACGTTCAATATTTTTTTCTCAAAGATAGTTTCTGTCATTTATGTAGTCCTTATCTGTCTAGTTTTAATTTGTTATTTGATGCGATAAAAACAGGGTGAAACGGCATGATTGACAGCTGACACTGACTAACGATTGGTCAGGTGTGTATTGGTGGGCCAATGGGAGGGACAGTTTGTTAGCAACATTACTGGTGTGTTCACTTTCAGTTTTACCAGCAAATACAGTGGTACATAATCTGGCAAAACTATCCACTTTGTTTACAACCTGAATGAATTGTTACCGCTGGTGTTTGGATTTATTATTGTAGCAAGATAGCAAGAACAATCAAATAAGATGAAACCAACCAGGTGGATTACTAAAGCTACAGTGACCTAAGTAACGAGAGCTTGAAGGACAGGGGCTGAGAAGGACTAACCTGGCCCAGACTCTGAACTGTCCCTCTGATATCATGCAGAACTCTCCTCAGCTGCATCTCAGTGCTGGATGGACCCTGGCTGTGTCCAGGACCGGGAGGATGGAGCCCTGTGTAGAGGCTGTGACCCTGGCCGTAGGTAGAGGCCATGCCGGGGTGGAAGCCTGGAGCAGGAGGAGCAAAACCTGGATTGAGGCCGTGCTCTGGAGGACACTGAGGGACAGGGTGAGAGAATGCCATGTGCGGGTTTGTGTTGTAGCCATGGTAACCTGGGTAAGGTGAGGAAAACTGTGAGCCGTGAGGAGTGGCATGATAAGGGGACTGATGGCCGTATGGATGGTTGCAGCCCTGGTGGTGCATAAAGCGAGTTCCGGGATACAGGTTACCCAGACTGGAGTAATGAGAATCTATCGAACTAGACGGCTGATGCAAATTGGAGATGCTGCCAAAAGGGGGGATTGTGGGAGTTGCAGGCTGGTGGAGACTGGTCAGACTAGAATGGGGGTTCAAGGATTGATTGTTGTGGTAGAGGAGGTTGGGAAGCCTGGCGTATGGATGAAGAGGAGAGGGGTAATGTGGAGGAGGGTTCATAGTGAAGGGGAATGGGCTGTGATTGAGACTGGGACTAGGATTTGGACTAGGGTTTATGTATTGAGCTGTGGGATTAGGATAATTGGACATCATCTGTTCTGGATTCCAACTTTGCTGGTTTTGATGGAAGTGACCTGACAGGTGCTGGTTAGAGGAGAGGTCAGGGATGCTCTGGGAGCTCCAAGAGTGGGTGTGGCCTCCTGGTGACCAATCAGGAGGAGGGCTGGAGCTCTTCAGTGAGCAGGACGACTTCATCATGTAGCGTGGGATGGCTTTCAGTGGGATGGAAGCATCTGTTGGAAGCCTTGGAGGCTGGTTCGAAGCCGGGTTTATTATCAGAGTAGATAAACAGTTAGTTTGTCCTTCCACCTCCTCCTCATCCAATTCTTTGTCTTCTCCCTCCTCCGGAGTATATTTGAAGGAGTACCTGGGCTGGGTGCAGGACGCCTGGCCTTGCCCAAACTGGATCCTGACAGAGGACACGACCCTGGAGGGGGAGAGGAGCGAGGAGGGCAGAGAGGAGGACCTCTCCATGGGGAAGCCACGCCTTCCTCCTCCTCTCAGTGGAGTTAGCGGCGGCTCACTGGGCATGGGGTCGACGTGCGGCCCAGCTCCTCTCTGGTGGTTGTGTTTGGCTCGGATCAGAGCATTGACAACCGGAGAGGATGGAGCAGGAGGAAAATATAAATCAGAAAGGTCCAAGGATGCGTTCTCTTCCTGGGCCTCGTCTTCAGCTTCTACCATCTCTGCGGGTGGCTCTGTGTCTGTGGTTGTCTCAGGCTGATTCTGCATGAGTTGTGGTTCTTGTTCTGCAGCAGACAAGCTATGAGGAATCTCTGGTTCCAGTTCTGGTTTAGGCTCTAGATCGGTTCTGTCCCCGCTCTCTGCTGGAGCTACCTCCTTCTCCTCCTCCTCCTCCTCCTCCTCCTCCTCCTCCATCTCCATCTCCATCTTCTCCTTCTCCTCCTTCTCCTCCCCTTGGGTCTCAACCGGCTGCGTTCCCACTGTGTTCCTAGGGAAATAGTGAGCTGTATACTGAGGAACCTCCTCTGGAATCCCATCATTCTCGTCTTCTTCCCTGGAGCTATTCCACCCATCAGCCTCCCCAGCACCACCAGGAGCTGACTCCTCCTCTCTGGCTTCTGGTAAATCAAACGCAGGTTGGTCCAGTGCAAGGGGCGTGGCCACATCTTGGGACGGGTGCGATGTCACCGTCGTCTCGCTGTCACAGCTGTCACTACTTTCCTGCACCTAATTAAAATAAATTAACCATTAATCACTCATGGTAGATGTGGTGAAAGCTTTAATTATACATCATTGAAGTGTATAATACAACACACAAACATACCTTGAGGTAGATGTTGGAGTCGACTGAGGGCTCCTCAGCAAAACCACTGCTGTCCGACTGCTGACTGACCGTCCTCAACAGATCTAGGAGAGACATTCAAAAACATAATGAACAGTCCTGCAGTATCTCATCTGTCCAGCAGATGGCTGAGTAGACTCATGCATACTGATCATAAAGAGACAGGACATGCACAAACATATTCAGATCCTATAGATAAAATCGAAAGACAGAAGCTACGCATTTAAATCTGGTTTAAAAATATCTGAATGATTTTAGATTTAGGCCAGAATTGCCAAATCAACAAAGTCATTTAATTAGCTACAATTTATTTTTCTTTTGACAAAGCTAAAAGAAAAAAATCTGTAAGACATTTACAGTTGATGTTGAAGCCAGGACAGAAAGGACATGACATGAGCCAACTGAAATGGAGTGAATCTGGGGAACTTGGGGCCCTCTAGGAGTCTGTGGACCTTGGGCTGGTCTCCACTTATGCCAAAATTGTGCCCCTTCTCTAAAAGGCACATATTTCTCTCAGTGGTTTCACACTATCCCTCTGATCTACAGGTGGTGCTGATGTAATGATACACACAGCACTTCCCCAACAAAGGTAAGGAAGAAGAATACTACAAGTACAGATGTAAACAATGCTGGATTAAAATCTTTGAGGTTGAAATCAGAAGTGACAGTAAACTCACCCGTGGCTCTGGAGGTTCTGAATGGAAGACCCTCATCCTCGTTACTCTGGATCTGAACACACAAACAACAGACGGAATATTTAAAATAGAGAAACAAAGAGATGCTGAGAGTGATCACCTTCACTAAAAGAAGAATCTGACACCTTTCACTAACTGGTCAGTCTGTTACCAACATGGTGGCTTACTGCAGATAAATTGTTGGGTTGATCAATCTACTAATAAAAGTTAAAACAAAATCACCTAAACTGGTCCCAGTTCAGCTCAAACCAGTGTCTTCTATTCATCTAAATGGTTTATCATGTCATTGAATTGGGTCTACATCCGGGACATGGTTAATCCTTACACCTTACACCACTCCGCATCGGCCAATCGACTTGCTGCTCCCTCGCTGCGAGGGACACCTAGCCACTCAACAAAATCACAACTGCTTGCTGTCCTGGCTTTGAACACCTGAGGTTAAACGCCACTTGTTACTGTAGGACTGTGAGAATGTCACAAGTCCTCTGCATAGAAGCAGATTTACACAATTGGAGAGCACAACACATCAGAACCCTTGAGACAACTACATCTCTGTGCTGGAGGAGGATGGAGAACCCAAAGATTACCAAATTATAGTACAATGAACTCAAAAGAACAACCACTTAAAACTCTGTACCTCCTCCATATCGAAGGAGTCTGCGTTTTCAGTGCGAAGCTGCACCAGCTGAGGTGGGACCAGGCTGTGAGGAGTTTTCACCGGGGTTGAGGTCAGGCTCTTCTTCTCTTTGACTACCTGAGGGCCCTCCTCTGTTCTTTGATTGGCTGACTGAAGAACCGCCGACTCTAGTTGATGGTCTCCATTGGCTGGTGATCCAGTGTCGCTCTCTTCAGGTCTGATGGTTAGTCAAATGTAAGTCAGCAGAAATGGTTTAAATATTAGCTACTTAACATTAGCAACCTTTACCAGTGAGTGATGCAGTACCTGTTGTCCATCAGCGAATCTGTCTCGGCATCCCCGTTTGTTTCCTCAGTAACCGTAGCCAGGGGAAAGCTGTCTTTCTTGCGGGAAGACGGCTGTTTCTGTGGACTTTCTTGTTGTTTCTGACTGACTGTCTCCACCTGCTGGTCAGGATTGGTCCTGAAACAGTCCTGCTCTGGAGCAGCGTGTGTGTGACCATTGGTGTGCATGTTATCGGAGGGGGTGTGTCCGTTCAGCCGTGTGTGTTGGTTAGGTGTTTGTGCTTCAGGTGACTCTGAGGCGGCCGCGAGCAGGTTGTGTTTGCTAATAGTCTTCTTGAGGAGTTTGGCGACATTCAGGGCTGAGTTGCTCCTCTTCAGAGGAGGAGTCGCCTTATCACTTCCTCCTACTGCTCCTCCATCTCCTCCTCCTCCTCCTCCTGCTGCTCCTGATGCTCCTCCTCCTGAGAGAGAGACAGGAAGAACAGATCAGAAAATAACACTCACATTAACTGGAAAATAAGACAAATTTGGAGTATGAGCCTTGTCCAAATAAAGGTGTCTCTGCCACTAAGGTAAACAAATAATAAATTCCCAGTTTGAGAATTTGCAGTAGCAGTGTTTACCTTGGTCCCTGGAGTTGATGCGTTGGACAGGTTGACCAGAGACCTGACTGTAGAGCTGGAAGAACTCGTTAGCTACTGTGGTTAAGACCTCTATCTGACGGAAACGACCTGAGAGTCACAAAACGTTAAATAAAATGAACATGGAAGCAAATGAAACTCACTGCGTTATGGTTGCTTACAGTTTGGGGACTTGAGACTAAGAACACAGGATTTCACAAAATGTTAAGAAGACTGTTCCTTTAAGTATAAGAAGTGGGTTCAGAGAGGCTGAACATGTCAACTGCCAGGAAGACGCTGGACGTTTCCTGGTGTCACTCAGCTTGTTTTTAAAGAACTCCCCCAAAAAACATCCACTTTACACAGTCATTCTCATCCTCAGCTAATTAATGTGCATTTATATCCACAACTGCTTTGAGTGCCAACCACTGCTTAATTTTATGGAAAAATAACATTTTTCTTTGTTATATGTATTGATTTGCTATATTTGGACTTCCTCTGGTTTATCCAGCAATTCTACTTACAAACTGAAAATATGCATAAAAACAGGTGGATAAAAATGATCGGACCTGTCTAGAAAATCATCGGACCTTCCCTATTTCCTATATGTTGCACTATACGTACAGTCTGCGACACGTCAGTAAATGTTTGAGTCTTTGATTCTCGCATGGGGATTAATGAACAAGGGAGCGATTTCAGATACAACATAAGGTACGTCACTGCACCATAGTGAAGAAATGTATTCTGTATTATTGGAAACAGATGAAATACCTGCCATCCTACTGACAAACTTTTATTCTTGTTTTAAATTAAGAGTTTTGGGATTTTTTAAGTTTCTGCATTAAAAGACTGAAAAAAAAAGCTCCATGTTGGGACTGAACGCAGCCATTAGCGTCACTCCACCCTGCTCCCTTCTTCTTCATCTATGGTTATGCAAGTCAAGCTGTCACTCTCATCTTTAACAGGATGATGACTTGGATACTTTCCTTCCTTCCTCCCCTCCTCCGCTCTATCGCTCGCCGTCTAAATACTTGTCAGTCTGTTATGAAACACAGAGTTCTGTCTTCTGTCTGTCGCTCTGTAAACGCCTCATAACTCGCTCTGATGTTATACAGCGACCCACAGGCCTGCTATCGCTTACTGACTGACCTCTGACCCCATCCCTACCTCGAGCTGTAGATCTGTTGGTGGATAAATGTCCTTGGTCCTTGGTTACATCACTGTTGTCATGTGAAAATATTAACTAAAATGGACAAAATAGCCTCGATGGAAGAAAACTGGTCTAACTGATGTTACAGGGAATTTATATACATATGTATATACACATAAAAACAGGGGGAATGAGTGTTACACACAACAAAGACCTTCAGGTAGAAATAAGCCGCAGATATTGCAATTGCAAACTTCACAATTTAACCACCTAATAAAAACGTGATCTGAAAGATATTTAAAAACATCATAGAATCATAAAGTTGCATATGAGCTACAAACATGTTTCTAAAAAATATCTAGCTGCCACAAAATCACACTCCTGGAAATCATAACTCAGTCAAATCTGAATACACAAGTACGATACAGCACACACATCTACAATTTGATTATAATGATATAATATGTGTCGCATGGATGTATAGATCATAGACTGTACATAAAGATGGCCGGCGCTTTCTCCCATTGTACAACAATGAGGCGGAATGTGAAAGCTACCATCTTGCACTGGTTGTTTTGAGTCTGTGCAGTATTTTCTGCTGCCCAAAAAATGACTGCACCTTTAAAAAAGCTTAAACAAGCAACAGAAAACCCTTAAGTTAACAAACTACATATCAGTCAGTCAAACAGTCGCACCATTATTTCAGGCACATCTGCAGACGACTTCAGAACATGAACCTCTTATTACAGCAGCCATGTGTGACGATATTAATACTGTGTGTGTGTTTCCTGCCGACTGCTGACTCTGCACTAACGCTCATTCTTAGGATTCTCAAACAGGAAATGAGGAATAAGAGAAAACGACACGTACGCTCTCTTTTTACTACTCTTCATCCCAAGAGATTCTTACTGATGGTGAGAACAGAGCTTACATAACAAACAACAACACACGAACACGAACACACACACACGAACACGAACACACACACAAACACACACACGAAAACACACACACACACACACACACACACACACACACACACACACACACACACACACACACACACACACACACACACACACACACACACACACACACACACACACACACACACACACACACAAACACGCACACGTGCCTGGGATCCAGGGAAACGATGGGACAGTATGAGAATTTTCTGGAAAAGAAGAAAGCTTCCAGGAACCACAGACAGAACAGAGACCGTTAAAGGAGCAGTTCACTTTAAAAAAAACAGATCCAGTTCTAATCTGAGTCAACGCAGTTTTTTATATCCTTAGTTTTAACCTGACATTAACAACACTGCTCAAGTCTTCGGTAATAAACTGTACTGAATTCCTCTTGCTTCAAAACAACCACCTGTCCAATCATCCAAAGACACACTCAAACTCAGACGCTATTGGTATATGTACTGAAGTTTTAAGCCTCGAGTTTGATATTTTGTCCAGTGCCATCTTGGTTTTTTGAAACCACAAGTAACCATATTTGGAGAAGTGGGGGGTGGAGGCTGACTCAAAGCTTGAGGACATTGCACCTATTGGATAGTGCTAGCTGTATATTACACAGTATCCACGTCCCAATACAGTGCTTTATCGTCTATTTAACCCTAAATGGATCCATAATTTACAAAAGAACATCATGCTGTATTGAAGATGTAAAACTAGCAATTAAGATGATAAAGTCTGTATGAAAATGTTTACCGACATCAAGTGAGATGTGCGCCCATTTTCTTATTCTATAGAAACAGATTTATTTTTTGCAACCAGTGGCATCGCCCTCTGTTGGTCATTTGAGAGAAAACAGGTTTCAGGCACTTCTGCATTGTCTTCACTTTCAGGACCGTTCTGTAACAAAATATTACATTTGTCCAGGTGTTCAGAAGTGTGAAAGTTACAGGCTTTGAACTTCCTGCACATAGTTTCATCACTCTCCAAAAATATGCACCATTATCCTCATGTTTCGCTCTTGTCTATGAAAAGTGTGGTCATTCAGAAGAGCTATAAACCCTTTTGACATGTTGAGATGGTTTGATGCTACACTGGTATCTTTATTAATATGTTAAGTACAGAAACAAAAGTTTCACTAACTAGATGTTTAGATTCTTATTCATCACACAGTCTCATCAAGGAGGAATCTGAATAAGTCCCAAAATATTTCAGCAGCATGACAATGACCTTTAACCTGCAGCCAGACTCATAAAGATCTGCAGAGACAAGAGGAACAAAGAGTCCTGGAACATGGTCTGACCCCACAGAGCCCTGCTCTCAACATCGTAGAGTCAGCCTGGGATCACACGGAGACATAAAACACTGACAGTAAATCCACAAAATTCTGCAAGTTCTTTAAGATGTTTGGAATAACCTGTGCCAAGTGACTGCAAGTGTACCGGGGAGAAATGCAGAGGAGAATTTTCACTTTGCTTTTTGCACCAAATCAATGGCACACATCAGCAGAGAGGTAAGATCGAATCAGAAAGCAGTCTACGATATTTCCTATCATTCCTCTGGCAGACATTTTAATTGTAAGAAATAAAATAAGAATCTTTTCTGTTTACTACTGTTTATTTTGGTTCGTGTGGAAGCTGTAAAACAACTGGACAAGAGATAATTAGCACAATATCAAACAGATTAATTAATACTACTTAGAAAGTATTCTAAAAAATAAGATGCCTGCAACAATGATCTATATGCTTATACAAATAATTTTCTAACCGCAATAGAATTAAACCTTGTCAGCATGTGATTTTGAGGATTTTCAAAGATCAATCAGAAAAAAGGAGTTGTCTTTGTAATATTGTGTTAGGTTACAAGACCTATTTGTGCCTGTCAAAGCGTGTCAATCGCCCCCAGCAGGTGGCTGGCTGCAGTATAGGTCTTAAATCCTGCCTTCTCCATATTAGTGAATGGGACATGGACCAAACTAAGAAGTCAAAGTACAGGTCAGAATTTATTTTTCGCAAAGGTGGTTTTTAATGCCTTAAAAATGGGGTGAAATGTCATGATCGACAGCTGAGACTGATTCACGATTTGGTCAAACGTGTGTATTGATGGGACCTTGATACCGCGGCTCCATCCTCTGATCACTATCACAAAGACTCTGGCTACAAATGTGCAGTGTTCATATCTAGAATATTTTGGCTTAATTTCTGGATACGAGGAGGAAGTAGGAGTTATTTGAAAACTTTAATTAAATCAGTTACATGTTAATAAATGAAAGAGTAATGTGTTATATTACTCCTTCCTTTCATGACTCTGCTGTCAGCCCCATCAAAAGGTGCTTTTAAACAGCTCTAGATTCAACCACAGTTGAGTCCACGTTGAGTCAGACCAACGCTTTTCTTTCTAGACATCCTTCATCAACCTTCAAAGCCGCCAACAAATAAACAACTGACTCAGCTGCATGTGCTGCTACACAGTTCCCTCCCCGTGTCTTTTTGCTAACACTACCACGGAGGGGCACCAAAGATGGATATCTTGTGTTTAGGTGATGGATGTTCGCAAATGAGGAGTGTTCTGATGGTGAACTAACTCCTCTTCAGCTTGTTCCCTTTCTCTAAGCAGGTCTTTTGATGTGAACTTACTCACTTGTTTTTGTTTTTCTACCTATCAGACAGATATTTGCACTCCTCAAGCCACAAGAGGTTCCTGTCTGAGTCACCTCATTTAGTTGTTATCTGAAGATAACAAAGAAATTAGGTTACGATCCTGAGATAAGCAGCTGGAAACAATTTGCAACCTTCAGTGACCGTGATGCATTCCATCAGGTTGGTTCTGTTAGACCAAATAATATTCAGAGAATAAAATCTGCAGCCTGCGCTACCAGCAGCATGTTTCAGTCACAAGGAAGTTCTATGGCTCCGATGTTTTGTATATGAGCTTCCTGTCTACACCAGAGGTGGGATTGTATTGCTTTGTGTAGTTGAACATCTGCTGCTTGTGATAACACTCCAGTGTAGGAATAGTTTCACAATGAAACATATAGAGGGGCAGCTGGAGCTGGATGTTCATTCCCAGTCTGACAAACAATGACCACATTAGGGCTGTCAATCTTCCTCTATAATCCCATAAGAATTTAATTCTAAATGAATTATAATGTTAAAATTCTTAATGAAGTGTGTATATAATTTGTTGCCTATCAAAACTATCTATCATGTATCCAGCTGCAGGTTTTATGCGCTGCTTATCTAAAGATTAGGTGTCTTGTCTATTTTCTCTGCAAGCGGTTTACACCTGAATATAGAGCAGAATATTATATTACACTTTTCTAATCTTAACTACTTCTGAAAGAGTATTTTGAAATTCAGTTTGCCACATGTGGAGGAGGAGCCAGGGATCAAATCGCTGACCTTTCAATTAGTGAATCACACAGTGAGTCAACCTCCTAAAATATGTGGAGTTGTGAAAAATGTGTAGGAGGCTTTGTGAAACCATCCGACTTTTCACATGTATTTACTTAAGACAGCAATAGTGATCACAAGTTGAAAGACAAAACCAGAAATGGAACAAACTGCAAAATGGATGAGTCACATAAGGTTATCTAGAATAGCACTCAGTAGAGCACCAGCTTCCACCAAGGCTCAACAGTCCCAAATTCAGTCAAGCTGCACCAAATTGCACATACTCATAGATATCAGTCCCCTGAATATGTCTGATGTTTTTCATCTCGAGCCATGAACTATTCCCTGGGAAATGAGTGAAAACGTCAAAAAATGTCCTATCTCATAATGTTACAGAAAGTGAAAAAAATTCCTGGACCTGCATCAAAGTTTAATGGGTTGTTTCCTAAGCCATACCACATCCTTCCATCAAGTTTCAGGAAAATCTGTGGCTGTACTTTTTGTGTAATGCTGCTAACTAACAAACAAACAACTGCTGATGAAAACATAACCTCTTTGGCAGCAGTAATAAGAACTGCAAATCTGGACCAGAGTGGCAAAAGTATAAATTGCACTAAAAAAACTAAAAGGAAACTTATCAACCAGAACAGCAGCGACACCACTTTTAGTTAAAACAAATAACTTCCATGTGGAAGTAGAAGTGTTCAAACTGTTCAAACATTCAAAGTGACAAATCAATCTTTTGAAGAACCTGGGTACTTTCAACTATGGAGTGATTCATCTTCTGACACACTGAGGATCTTTGGTTGAACCTTTTTTTTTTTTTTTACAGAAAAAAGGCAATTAAACTGTCAAGAGGAAGAAAATCAGCTGTATGTGTGTGTGTGTGTGTGTGTGTGTGTGTGTGTGTGTGTGTGTGTGTGTGTGTGTTTGTGTGTGTGCATTTAATTAGCAAGCCAGTACCTTCATGCAAACACAAGATTGAAAACAAAAAGAGGCCAGGATGTTAGCAAAGTAGGTTGTGTGTGTGTGTGTGTGTGTGTGTGTGTGTGTGTGTGTGTGTGTGTGTGTGTGTGTGTGTATGTATGTATGTATGTGTGTGTATGTGTGTGTGTGTGTGTGTGTGTCTGGGACAAACAGATCTTTGTCCTTTCTGCCGGTGTTGTCCAGGCAATTGGCAGAACAGCTAAAAGGGCTGAAGGACCCCACAAAACAGCACAATAATTCTGGGAACATGACACACACACACTTTGAACTTCACTTCCTCTGTCTACAGTCTCAGGATGTGAACCTCTGATCCTCATCACTGTGAACCCTTCACTGCAGTAACTATGTTTTGGGTGAATCAGACAACAGAAAAAAGAGTAGGACACACAGTAGAAAACAGTAGAGGCTGTGGACAGTAGAATCATAAACACAAGAACCCCTGCAGCAGACATTATAAATGTACATACTAGTCAAAGCGTAGTTGGGGTTCTCCAGTTCCATGCGCTGCATCTGGGCTCCCAAGTAGACCTGCAGGTGAGCCACAGAAAGTGATGTCATTGTAAAACAGTATCAATAGGGCCTCCAACCTAATGCGGCGAGCGCAGCACTGACATAACGTGATGCTTGCTAGACTTAAAATGTATCCTGTAGCGCAACCTGTAGGTATATGATTTCTAAATATCCAGACAATAAAATAAAATAAATTAGCACAAATAAAATTAAAATAAATTAGCACAAATGTTTGTACAGACTTTCATGGCTCCCAGAGGATAAATACTTATGACTTTGGTTCAGGTTGCTGTCATTAGTACCTTGATGTCAATGCCTCGCGCTGACGAGGAGCTGTTGAAGAACCTGGAGGGAACCTTCGAGGAAAGGTCGGGCTCTTCACGACCAAAACCAAGATTCAACAAGACTTCTTCAGGATCCTCCTCGTACAGGTCCAGCAGCTCTGACACACTATGGGGACACACACACTTAAAGTCAGTCAGTCTCTCGGCCAGTGAGTCAGTTAACCGCTCAGTCATTTAGCTGGTGAGTTAGTCTGCTGGTTAGTTTAGTCAGTCTAACCGCAGGTTAAGTAGGATCTCCTCTGGGTGCTCGTCTGTCTGCTCCAACACCTCTGAAACTCTACGAAAACACAGACAGCCAGTTAGTACTTCTCACACACAGGCTGCTGTTAGTGGGTTAGAAGGTTAGTGAGATAGTTAGAGTATTGTTTATAGTTAGTGAGGAGGTTAGTGTGATGGCTCAGCTTCCCCTCCTCAGCTCCTCAAGAGACCCACCCAGCAGCAGAGGATCAGTCCCTCCAGGAACTCACTTTGCTTTTACATAGCTGTCAAATGTAAACATAGATGCACATGTTTTCTTTATTATTTAATCTGTAGAATAAAATTGTTCATATCAGCCCACATCTGCAAATATAAATGCCAATAACATAATAAATATGTCTTTGAAAGGCTCATATCGGCTTACTTTTAAAGGTTAACCAATTAATTGGTCAGAATCAAATTTTAAATGATGATTAATTGCATTTAAACGTGCAAAGGTTAAGTTTTTCTGGTACAATTGGTGAGCAATTTTGAGTTTGGCCATTTTTCTGCATACATTTTTGCAGATTTACAAACATTGAAATTTGTTGCACAAATTACATGGACTGATTAATACATTTTTGTGACTAGGGGATCATGGATTCCTGGAGAGACTGTATGATGTAGTGAACCTGGGTTCGCATTCAGCGCTGCCACAATAACAGATGCCACAAATGATGAGCTGCTACTAGAGCAGTAAATAATATCACCTCATTTTTAATGGGCAGTCTGAACAGGACGAACAATTACAGCAAGCAAGAACTATTTCAATGTTGATACGGGCACCCGAATATATGTTTTTAAGACTTGATAAGTTGTGAACAAATCCTTCAGTGGAAGTGGCTCCCTTAAGGTTTTTGGGCCGTTTGTACCGTGTTTCTCTGTGTCAGCACTGTTGTCTGAATGTTTTTCATTCTGTGGCGCCCAGAAGGCACAAAAATCCCTTAAAGGTTCAGTGTGTAGAATTTAGTGACATTTAGTGGTGAAATTGCATTTTGCAGCTGAACACCCCTCACCCTCCCTTTCAAAACATGAAAGAGAACCTGGAGTAGCCTTCAGTTGTCATAAAAACTGTAAATAAAAAGCTTTAAATATAAAGGACTTATTCTAGGGTAAAGAAAACAACAATTTGTATGATTTAGATAAAACACACTAGTAAAACATTCATATTCTGCCAATAGATCCATTTCACCTAAATCTTACACACTGAACCTTTGATCTGCTGCAAATGCCAAACATCTACTGAGGCTCCAATTTTAAAGATGTTAGTTTATTGTCAAAACCTGCTTCAATGAGAATATCTGCAAAACATTATACACATTTCCGATAGAGCAGTGACAATGTGAACTGTTCAAACCAGTCAAATGAGATCTGAGAAAAGTCTGCTGTTGTAGGATATAAGTAATGAAGTAGCTCTTCATCTAAAATATCACTGTGGCTTCTTGGTCCAGTATTTCCTGGAATATTTCAAACGAATCCAATGACAAAAGAGTGTTATTAAAATCAACACGGTCATTTGCATAATCTTTACAAATGATTACAGTAGACCCTTCATGACAATCTGTATTTCCTGTGGCTTGTTCACAATAACAACCACAACATACATTACCAATTAATGTGGAAAAAGTAGCATTAGGAAATATAAGGTTAGTATTAGCAGTTGAAAAACATTGATTTGGCTGTAAGAGTAAACCGTAAACAATAAGACTCATACGATTTTGATTTATTACAAAGAGGTCTGGGTGGCTGCAGTGTTCAACAAATATTTATATTCAAATATATATACATTTTTTAAAATACAATCCACGTTCACATCAGTGGGCTTTTATTCAGTACTTTTTAAGACTTTTTAGGACCTGCAGAAACCCTGTGGATTACAAGCTGCGTGTTTCAACTTCTGTGCAAATTAAACCATTTAAAATTGGTGCAGGAATGACGAACACCACCAATAACAATTAAACAGATTTGGAAAAAATATGTTTTTTTCTTTAAGGTTGTTTAATTTGAAGGATTTTGATCGACAATATTTATTTAATCATCTTTGGACTCCTTAGTGAGAACCACTGCTCTACATCCCTGAGCATCAATAACAACACATCTGGTTGCGTTTGTTGTGTATCTCTAGTATTACCATTTAATTGGTTTGAAGCTTAAGAACAGCCCGTGTCTCTGCCCCTCTCCGCCTAAGATTACTGCCTTACTTTCTGTACTAGGTGTGACTGAAGCCAGGTGAGGTGGACTGACCTGGACACGGTGCTGCTCTTCCCAGATCCTGTAGAGTTCATACTTCTTCCCCTCTCTTTATACTGACTCCTCTTCTGTTCAGCCGCAAGACCAAAACTGCACACAAGACATTAACATACACACACATACACACACACACACACACACACACACACACACACACACACACACACACACACACACACACACACACACACACACACACACACACACACACACACACACACACACACACACACAGTGTAGAGAGGGGAGAATCTATGTTACCAATCAGCTGATACTTTATGTAATAAATATAAGTCCCAAGTTCAATCACTGCCATTTGTGTCTTTTTTATTTGTTCATCACAAATTTGTCAGAAATGCGAAACTATCCCTTGTGTAAAAATCAAGTAAAACCAATTAATATTGAGCTTCACTATTTTAAAATTGTATTTTATCAAACTGCTTTCAGTTCTTTTCCTGTATTTCATGAAATTAACACAGACACACACAGAGGCAAGATCACAAAACTTCATAATAGAATAACAGCCATCAGTTATATTTCATTATCAATAAGTATGACCATTCATTTTTCTTCAACAGCTGTGTAAAATGTCATTATTTCCTAAAGCCCAAGTTTAACATATTCAAATTGCTGCCGTTTTCTAAGCATGTCAATGTCATGTCAATTAACTGATCCGTTTATCATCTCAGCTCCTGAGCACTTGTTAGCAAATGTTAAATGTTTACCATTAAAGCCATGACTGGCTGAATGTAGAGAAAAAACAGAAGTGAACTCACCAGGAATCTGTTTTATTGTTGTTACTGGACTGAAGATGGTTGGCTGCAGAGAAAAACAAGGAAATTAAGATTTAACACCACTTCCTGTTGACAAGACTAAATATTATTATTATTATTATCATTATCCAACCAAGCATTCAAACTGGGATACAGATACATTTTTGCTAATCATATTTAATAACTAACTCTAGACTGCAGTATAAAAACAACGCTATTATGCTATTATTAAGGTCTTAATATAACTAAACATTGACTAGCGAAAAGGACCTTGCCTGGAATGTGTTAGTTTTAGTGTCAGTTTTATTAGCCTATAAAAGAACATGTTCAAGACCCCTATTACTTTAAAACAAGTCACCTATAGAAGCATATCTGCTTCGGCAGATAAAATCGAATCATTTCGGTGAGTATAATCAACAGTTTTGAAAACTAATCGTTTTAAAATGTACTTAAATTTGTTTATGTTAAATACTTTGTCATTCTGACTTCATAGACAAAGCTGAAGCAGGTTAACCTTCACTCAGTCAGAGCAGTGAAAGTCACCAGCAGCTGCAAGTGTGACAGTTGTTTTCTTTTCAAAGGAAGAAGAACCTGTCGAGACCTGTCGTCCTGCCAATGTCTGTCTGAGTGAGCTTCTCTCTTCTCCATTTAATGTCAGCTGAATTTCTTGTTCCCCCTTTGAACCCACAGTGCTTTCTTCTCTGATGGACAGCTGGATTAATGAACCCAAACATGACGGTGACTCGCCTCCTTACACTAATTCACTTATTCACTCCTTTAATTTAGTAATTCACTTCCACCTTTTTCCCCACATGAACACTTTAATCCCCTCCCATCCTGTCCTGATAACATTTGACATCATTACAGTCCATAAGGATCTGCCCATACATGTCATCTTCAAACAGGACAAAAAGACATTCTGACAAATATCACTGTCAAGGTGATTGCAGCTTTAACTGTAGGGACAACAACATGAGGGGTGATTTAGGCAGGATGTCGACAGATTTGCTCAACTAAAGAGGCAAACAACTAATACTGCAGACTGTACCATTATCTATTCATCCTAATGTATTGAGAATGCAGGTTTGGCTCTGCTGCCTCTAACCTCTCAGCATCAACTCATTAGTGTCTATTCAGTCCCAGATTCCATCAGCTGACCCTCCGACCACACACACACAACCTTATTCCATGGCCGTGTTCAGCAACAAAAGTCATTACAGTCTATTGTTCACTCAATAACAAATACACCCTCATGCTATCAGAGCCATTACTGAGGTATTCACAGCAGATCAGAGTGATGATGACAGCACACACACACATGCGCCAAGGACTGTCAATGACTGTCAATCATGCATGCATCATGTCTCCACACCTCTGTGACTGTTTGTCTTTCCTCCATAAAGAAACAGCAGTAAGGAATGAAGATGGCGCAAGGTATCACACAATGTTGGGTTGCTTCTACTGACACTGTTGTGTTTGTCAGACACTGAGGATGTCATTCCTGACTGACTCAGTTTAGAAACCCTCACAGAAACACGGGGTGAGTTAGTCCTGACTTTATCACTTTGAGATTTTTTTTGTCAATTAGTTGCATAAAAAATATAATTAAAAAAAGCATATTTTGATGAATTAAATAACTATCCATCTATCTATCTATCCATCTATCTCATGGCCTATTCTTTCAATGCACAAACATACTGTACATCCAGCGATATGTATCCAACTCTACCCTCTGTTCACTTCTTTACTGACACTTGCTTCTGTTTTCAAAAGCCCCACCTCGAGACTTTAAGTCCATGATCATTCCCCCCCCCCCCTACATGGTGAGGTTTTATTGTCACTCCTTGCTCTCTGCTGTGCTGAGTTTGGCATTTCCATGTGGGGAGTGATGAGCTTGGAGCCAACACAATGCGAGCTGGCTGGCAGAAGTTTTGTTTTATGCACGTGGTTCCTACTTGTTCTTATTTGCAGTATGCATGTAAAGTTTACAATATTCCGGGCACTTTACATGATTAGATCCTGATACATCACACAAGAACATCAGGCAGGCGTCGTTCCCAAAGTCATTCTGCAGCATTACAATGATACCAAACATGCACTCATTAAGCATCTGAGAGACAAGAAGAACAAGACGTCCTGCAAAAGATCAATGATGTCTTTTTTAAGGTCTTTATTCTTAGTGACTAAAACCTCTGAACAAAACTAAATATGTTTAATTTTCACTGATGCATATTCATTAATACACCTTTTTATTGTGGCCACTTACACAAAGCGTAAGAGGAGTCAACTCAGTCTTGGCTCATGTAATATACATGGGAAGTCTCAGAATAACATTTCCTGTGTAAATGAGTTATTCAGTTTGTCCCCAGCTAAACTTGAACCCAGCCTTGTTCAAGTTATGTGTAGTACCTACAAATCTACAGATGCGTGGCTACAACAAACTGGTCCTGCAAACACGATGCACAATTTTTGCTAGGTGATGCAAATCAGTCACACCTTCTTCATTTGAACACTGAGTCACACTCAGAGCACAAGACCTGGGGCTGGTTTGATGTGAATATCTTAAAAAAAAAGATACTGACTTTTCCTGAGCTATGAAGTAATGAGCCCTGGCACATTAAAGGTTAATTTATGCTTAACGCTACTTATACAGAAATGGACAGAGCCTTCTGTACATACTCTGCGTTTCTTTCGTCTGTATTTGTGCATGTATTGCTTCACAACCATTGACCACAACCACAAGATACCAACATATTAGCTCTGCTATTGGTTTTATTTTTGTTAATGCGTTTTACTAATATTTCACAATCAAATTTGTTATAATTGGTGAATTCTTACTTTTTCTAACAATTTAACAAACAGTTAAAGTAGTCTTTAAACAGCTTTGTGCAATAGATGATTAAGATATTTGTCTTAAGTGACATAGTCAGACTTTATCTTTTCAAAGCATTGAAGGGACAAAATTAACAAGTATGCGTTATTATGTTCTGCCCTTTGTTTTAGTGATACGTCTCTATTTCCATTTCAGCCAGGTTTGTAGTTATATGTTGACCGACAATATGAGGGTGAGATTGATTTAAATCTTCAAAATCTACATTCTTGATGAAGCAGAGAATTGACCAAAATGTAAAAATGTCTCTAAGGTTGGCGGCGTCAGTTAAAACATACAATTAGCAGAACATGAGGGGAAACTGTTAACAATGAGCAGAAATCTCTAATCTTGTTTGTATTGTGAATTTTCTCTGCACTAACCTTCAGCTCCCAGTGAAAGGTCATCTTCAAAGCTGCAGCCGTTCCTCAGCGCTCCTGTTCTCACACATGCACAGAACACACAAAGCAGGGAGGTTGTGAAATCCTCTCAGTATCGTATCCATATCTGTTGTATGGAGTAAGTACATTACACTATGAAGCTAACCAAGCTTTAAATTCAAAAACTGTTGTGATAACTGCTTGCAAGTCTGCATTCGTAAACTTAAGTGTCCTGACAGGCTGGGGTCCTCACAACATAATAAACAACACACAGAGAAAAGTTGGGTTACCTCTGTTCGGTGAAGCCGTCTGATCATCTAGAGACGCTCCAAGAGGAGTCCTGGAAATGAGATGGTGGAGACGGAGTTATACATCAACCCAGACCATAAACGAACCATTTTAAAACGTACAGATCAACAGATCACTCTATCAGTGAGGTCAAGTCAGCTTCTTTTAGCAAACAGTAAACGTAAAAAAATAAATACTGGTTTAAAGGTGGGTGACCCAAGTCCCCAAAACATACCTGTAAAAAAAAAAAAATGTCCCAGTTTTCAAAACTTACGATGAAACTGTTATCCCTACATTTAAAATAATGACTATATTTTATAAAATGCTTACATAGATTTAGATATTTCATAATGTTTTGTCACACACATTAGTACCTAATCCAATATATAAACATCACCAAAGCACCACATGGTTGAATCAATGCTGATTGGTCTGTACATTGATAAGCTAGTTGATGCTATCTTATAAGTCATAAACTAGCACCACAGCCTACAATGTTGGTGTCACTTTCATACAGAGCCAGTTATGTTAAGACTATGTAACCAGGCTCGCTGGATGTCAAGTAAGGTTTAGACCAATGTTGACTATCCCAGGCTAACTCTACTACTTATTGGCGTCAGCTGACATACCCAGACAAATCCCAGGCTAAATCCTGTTCTACATCCCAGGAGCTCTACTGACCAGTCTAGGTATCCCAGGATAACTAGCTGACAGCTCAGGCTAGTTGACAGTAGCAGTAAGCTAACGGGTGTGAGCTGCAGCCGGACACTGGAAACACTGAGCTGTTACACAACCTGCAGCTCTTATCAATGGGACAAACTCCATGCCTTCATTTAAAACTCTCTCTCTCACTCACACTCACACAGACACACACACAAATGGATGGATGGTTGTATAATAGTGCGCAGCTGCAATGTTCACAAGTCCTCCCACTTTCTGCTGGCAGCCATGTTCGCCACTGGCACCTGCCCAGTGGCTGTTGCTGTAGCGACCGGCAATTCTGATTCTGCTGGTCATGTCACCACGGTGATGTTACCAGAGACACGTCAGAGTGTGACGGCTTCATACATGTTGCATGTGCACGATAACAGTGTTGACTCAGCAGAAGGAACCCCTCCTCTGTTTGCCCTCTGTTTTTTTTCTGTCGTCCTTTCCGTCTCCTGTCAACTCCTTCCTTTCTTTCTTTCTTTCCCCCTCACTGCTTGATCACAGCTCTATGTGCCCTATCTCTGGGCGTTGGTCTGCTGTGAGTGTGTGTGTGTGTGTGTGTGTGTGTGTGTGTACGTGAGTGTTTGTTCTGTGTGTTGCAAGTCTAGGCGTTGGCTGCGTGTTGGTTCTACGTCAGTAGCTGATAACACAACTCCTACACACACACACACACACACACACACACACACACACACGCACACACGCACACACGCACACGCACACACGCACACGCACACGCACACACACACACACACACACGCACACGCACACGCACACGCACACACGCCATGCTACCTGTTTTCCATGCTTTACTTAGCCTAAATAATATACTTTCTTGCTTATCATTTTTTTACCATCATTTTTTTTTCTTTTCATAGCATCAGTTGTTTCAGTTTATTACCAAGACAATCTACCTGCAGCAACTTGAAAGTGGCTGCTAGAAACAATCCATCACTGTCAACATTAACTCATCTTTACTTTGATGTATCATCAAGCACAGATTGATGAAAGCTCTGCACTGCTTTGTCGTATATAATATGATATGAACAGGCTACAACAGGACATTACAAAAACATTGGTATGGTCCTTTAAGTAGGTGGTGACTGTACCTGCATTCAATCAGCCAGCTGGTGATATTGTTAGGAACTCGCCCTGACAGAGACAGAAGAGCATGTTAAAGCAATAAGTCGGCAGCAATAAGCTCAATGCACAAGTGATTACAACATACTATAAAACCATTACACTGCTGACAGACTCAAATATATAACTCTCAACTTCTCAAAAGATTAAACTCATGGTGCCAGCAGGCTGCAATTCTAACACAGTGACCCACATTCATTACCTGTTCACTCCTGTGTCTGCAACTAATCATTCATTCATTGTGCAATAATATTTTAATTTTTTTCCCCACTCAGCTGTTTCCAAAATGAATGCAAGGTGACAGCTTCAAATGTCTTGGTTTCTTCAACCAACAGACCCAAAATATGAATATAAACATAAAGCTGCTTTTAGAGATGCACTGAACTCCAGAGATTTTCCTAAAATTCTCCAGAGGGGACATATGTGAGAGTGCAAATTTTGTTGAGCCAGTTGCAGCAGCCAGACATTTTCCTGCCAGCACCCCAGTATAAGGTCAGCAAAATGTCAGAATGAGCCCATGTGAGAACACAGCAGGGAAATGAGGTGCCATATACTGCCATATAGATTCTTACAAAGATGTCAACTTAGAAAACAGCAAGATTCAAGAGCTGGTGTTGATGTGCTGTTAACAAAAACAAAATGGAATTTATAAGACATGCCCTCCATCTAACCAGGACAATCTCCTGCTGCGTCCTTCATATGTGAAAGGCAAACTCAGAAAATTTTGGGGACATTTTCTGGAGTCTATGTCTGAAAACTGTTCAAGACGTTTGAGTATGAATTCCTTAAACAATAAATCAATTAGCAAAATAGTTGCTTTAGAAAAGTTTGGGTCTATGATACAATCAGAGTGTTGGTTGCAGTATTGTCATTTTCTAATTGTCATTGTCAGTTTCTAAGACACCGTAAATGTACCATACCACTGGCAATTTCATGTTACTTCTCAGCCAGCATATATAGTGATACCGATATAACTGGGAGGGGATAAAACTGTTTGACAAACTCAAAAATTTGAGTTAATGTGAAATATTCTGCTTTTTAAACACGGTTCACATTAAAAATATCCACAGTTACAACACTGTTGACAGTTGAGCTCAGTCTAACCTGGTTCTTCTGAGGGTCTCTGCTCATCCCTGTCTCTCTGGCTCTCTTGGGGGCCCTGGGGGCCCTGGGGGCCATAGTGCTCTTGTTGTGATTCGGGCCATATGGAGTCTCTGGTCTGGGCCCAGGCCCGACGCCTCAGACAGGCTAAACTGCAGTCTGACGGCACTCTGGGATCTAATGATCAATTAAGCAAATGATTTTTTCTGTCAGCCTGCCTTGAGTGAAGTCATCAATCAGGTTTGGCAGGTATTCAAACTGACAAACAGAAACTACAACTGATTCAGTAACAAAACACACACACACACACACACACACACGTTTGTACTTCTATCTTGGTGAGGACACTCATTAACTTAATACATTCCCTAAACCCTTACCCTAACCCTAACCATCCAAACTAAATGCCTAACCCTAAAACCAAGTCCTAACCCTCAAACAGCCCATCGAAAAAGTGAGGACTGATAAAAATGTGTCACTATCCCCAAATGACATAATTTAGTTGACACTTTTATCCAAAGCAACTTACAATGAGTACATTCAACCATGAGGGTACAAACCTAGAGCAGCACAAACCATGTAAGTACATAAGCTTCAAAAAAGCTAAACTACAAAGTGCTACATGTAAGTGCAATATATAACTCCCTCTAAACTTAATATTATTATTTATTTATTTTTTGACGATGCTTATTAGACATCATCTTCTTGACCAAGGTGTAGTCGGAGGAGATATGTTTTTAGTCTGCGGCGGAAGATGTGTTGACTTTCTGCTGTCCTGATGTCAATGGGGAGCTCGTTCCACCATTTGGGAGCCAGGACAGCAAACAGTGGTTATTTGGTTGAGTGGCTAGGTGTCCCTCGCAGTGAGGGAGCAGCAAGTCGATTGGCCGATGCAGAGTGGAGTAGACGGGCTGGGGTGTAAGGTTAAGCCAATGTCCTGGATGTAGACTGGGCCCAATTCATTCGCAGCACGGTACGTGAAGCGGATACGGGCAGCCACTGGTCACCAGTGAAGGGAGCAGAGTACTGTATAAATGCCCTCACTCTGTAGGGTCTTTGCTTTAAATGGTCCTCACAAAGATACAAGTACAGGAACAAACACACAGCAGGTGACTGGAGCTGAGTGATCAGATGTGACAGTCCTCAGCCTGCAAATAGGTCAACTAACTGTTTTTTTTAACCACCAGTTTGAGAAGGAACAACAAGAACAGGACTGAGCAGGTGGGAAACTACATCCATGTGGAACAGTCACCTGAAGCTCAACTTTGAACTGTGACCTGTGAATTTGCATTTTCAAACAACAATACATCATCACCATCAAAAGCAGTGATTGACAGCCCCACATCTCAATCAGCTCAAACTAGTGAAGTATCAATGTTTTTGGTTGATTTGGTCAAGTTTGCATTCATGTTTTTACTGCTTGGAATGACAGGAGCTGGATCGTTCAACTACTTCAATGCTACATTTAGCTATTTAAACTATTAATCCATTAGATTTAGCCAACTGTTTAAACTGTGTTACTTTTGGCTAAAATACTTCAACCATTACAGTAAGACAACCCACCTGCAGCAGTACTGGTGTCCATTTCCAGAGCACCACTCTCCATATCTGCCAGGCTGTGTGTCTGGTTGGGTTCAGTCAGTCAGAGAAGACTGACAACTCTTCAGTTACATCAGCAACAGGTAACACACCTGGGAAGAAAGTGAGAGACAGAAATCCTAATTCATTTTCATATTGCTTTATTTAACAGGGACGTGCACGTGAATAAACGTAATAAACATGAGAGTAAATGTGGCAGAGTAAGTCTAAACTAACTTTTACTTCAGACAGTTTTGACTGCTAATTACCTCTCTCTGGACAGCCGAGACAGTACTATGAAGAATTAACCCAAACAGAAACTGTGGTTACAATCAAACACACATGACTATAAACATGGATGTTGTAGAACTTACTTGTGTGAAGTAGGGATGTTGATAGTTAACATTTAACAGTAATATAAATATATATATCTATATATATATATATATAGATATATATATATATGAGAACAATTGATCATAAATTGAGAAAAATGGTAATTTGATTTCAATTCAATTCACCAAAAGGGAGTTTCCAAAAAAGTCCCATACTTCAACTGCATTTTCACACAATGAAAACATGACTTGACTAAAAATAATAGTGGTGACTAAATGACTTTAATGGATTACTGTTTCAGGCCTATGCAGGTTGCTTTCACAGAAATGAACAGAAAGCAATGGCTGTCTGGAAGGAAGTCAATCTAAAAATAAATTGGTGATTTGGAAATTTAGCAGAAGTAATGTGCAGTTCATGACAGAACATGTATCAACATGACTATAGGATTATAAGTCCATCCAATATCCAACATCTTACTTTTCCCCCAAAAAATAACAGATATAAACTTAAATAGAAATGTGAACATTGACTGTTTAGCATCAGCTGTTTAGCACGTTCACTGTGGCTGTATTAGCATGCTGACTTTAAACATCAATGGTTTAGCATCAGTATGTTAGCACTTTCGCCGTAGGTGTGTTAGCATGAGCATGTTAGCACTAGTTCTTCTCACCCGGTTCACAGAGCTGCTAGCATGAGTGTAGACTCACGTGTTGTTGACTGATAACATGGCACTGAGATAGATTTCCTGTTGATTGACACTTACTGAAATAAAACTCCACATGAATATATGAACGGTAAATGAGATAAACGTATGGAGAAAACTAAAGCGCAGATGTATGTAGAATAATATGTACTGTATGGAGTCAGTGAAAGATGGAGAAAATGATGGGACCCGATGGAAGGGGGACAAAAAAGAGGAGTGTGCAGCCAAATGTAAATGAGAACGTGTGAAACAGGAAACAAGTGTTTAGAATAAAGAACACAACAACTTCCTGTCTGTGAGAGCCGGGGGACAGAGGGAGGGGTCAGATTATTTTTAGATTACTACTGAAAAATGCTAAAAAACTGGAATGTCAGTAAACAACAACAATACACAAATGCGAGTGCGTCCTCTGCAGCTGTCTGCAACACACACCTGATAACACAGCAGTTAGTCAAGATCATGGACCTCTAACGTTATCCTTCATCCAAAATCTGTCTTTGAATATCAACTACTCAGAAATTTGCAATTTTAAAATAATGATTTATCTAATCTTACACTAGGTTTTATTCAGTCTAAGTTCTCGTAAGGCTTTTGTGCTCAGATTTTGTTAAACAGTGATGAATATACTTGTTTTGTAAAACAGAAATTGACTGTGCAGAAGTGATTTGAGCAAAATGCTGACATGCTAATGTTAAATGGGTATAATGTTTACAATGTTCACCATCTTAGTGTTTAAGATGTTGGCACATTAACAGATGCTAATTAGCACTAAACATAAAAGCACAGAGGAGGATGATTGGATCAATGTCTTCACTCTTGCAGGTATTAAAATTTTGAGTCGATGAAGATGAAAAGCTAATGGATCCTGAGGGGAACATGAAACTAAAAACATTTGATATCATATATTTTATAACTGAAGTAACATGCTGTATACATTTTTTAATAATATATTCTGAGATTATTTATTATTATTATCTCTATTGTCAAAAATAGTAGCTTCAATTCCCCAGAGTCTGAGGTTACATTTTCAGATGTTTTGTCCAACTTTAACATTTATGCTTAGAAATTAATAAAACAATTATTTGTTCATCAAAAGGGTTGCCAATATATTTTCTGTCGAAATGAATACATTGACTTATTTCTGCAGCTCTACACTATTTCAGCAAGTGTAAATGCAGTCTTGCAATAAAGCACAAAATAACATGAGACTTTTCTTTCTTTTCTGTTCAGTGTCGTTGTAAACTGACTGCCTCCGAGAGACACTGACCTACTGACTGTATGTTAACCTGTCGGTTCTGAAAAAAAACAGACTCAGAGGTCACAGCGGTATGAATGAGATCACACTGTTACTGTTTCCTGGAGACTGAACACGGCAAACACTCCATCTGCTCACATTTGAACCCTTCATGTCATCGACAAAGAACACAGCAAACACAGTTGAACAACAGTGTGAAAGTAGGACACACACACACACACTGGTTACATCACTGTTATTGAAAACTGCCAGACTACGCTGGAAGAACAGAGTGAAATGAAACAAAGGCTCCACTTATTATTATTTTTTATGTGGCTTTTCTTGATTCATGAGCAGCGGTGATCAATGTTTATTTCCAATTTTTTAGTGAAGACAGAAGCAAAACAAAGGCGTTTACATGTCTGAAAAGCAGTGGTGGAAAGTAACTTGGTACTAAACTTACTTCCTTATAGATTTATCTCTGTATTTATCTATTTTACTTGAATATTTTCATTTCTATTTTATTGCTTTACAAAGTTCAAGCTTAATTGTTACTAAATTAGTTGTTGCTTAAATAATAATAAATGATTTTAAAAAACTAAACATTATAAAAGGATATGCTGTTGATATAGTTAATACAGTAGCATTCCTGAAAGCCCACAAAGGTGTTTGAACACTAGCTTCTCTAGCCCCCATCTTGCAATTCTACAATTGTTTATTATTATTTTACTTATTATAATTTTATCTTCATTTTTTTCCTAACTCCAGAAAGAGGCCTTGGGTACCTTGAAAGGCATTATATAAATTCTAACTAATATTACAATTATTATTATTATTATTATTATAAACTCACAAGGGTCTTTGAATTCAGTAAGTCACTTTGATATTCAATAAAATTATAAAATATTTACGTTATATTAAGTAACCTTTTCAATGCAGCACTTTCACTTATAAAGAAGTACATTTACATGGTATAATTGCATTTACTTAAGTAAATGGTCTGAATCATCCTGCACAACTGACTGTACTTAAGAACAAATTTGAGGTCCATACATAATTACATATTTTTGCTCTACAACATTTCTGAGAAAACTTAGTGAGATAATTTTATCTTCTCCTAATATCAAAAACACAAAATTATTATTAATTTAAGAAGCTTGTCGTAAACCACCACCACCTATTCATGTTGGTATATAAAATATATTTGAGTTATTTTAAACTAAGTACATATAGTCAAGTAGTATAGGCACAATTGTCAGGTACTTATGTACGGCCCGCAAGTATTTCCTATTTCTAGCTACAACATTTCAGAAAGAAACTTAGTGAGATTATTAGTTTATTTGGTAAACATCAAACTCTCTCTTTTAACAACAGAAACTCATCATAAACTGCAGCCACCTGTTCATATTGGTACATTGAGTATATTTGCGATTATTTAGTAATTTACAACTAATTCCATATATTAAAGTAAGTTGTTCTATGTATTTCCCCTTTTGTACCTCGACAAGCGAGAAACTTAGTAATTAGGATGCATTAAACATATTAGAGATCATTCACTTCATCACTGGTAAGTAAAAATTACTCAAATACTACACTAAAGTAAAACTTTGAGGTGCTTGAATATTTAATTAAACTTCAAATTTCAATTCCACAAAAATTAAGAGAATTAAACAAAGTGTACTGTTGACTATTTTGTATATTTATTTTTACACTTACAAACTACTTAGTGGATACAGACTATTAATACAAGATAATAACAATTACAACCAGATACATAAATAATGTTGCACTATTATTGATAAAACTACCCAGCAATATAACATATAGCATAGTAAAATGAGAAATCTTTAACACTATAAACACTATAAATGTATATATGGAGGCTAATATTTGTACCTGTCATGTCCACACAGTGATACAGCTACATTCGGTAACTACATCACCCACCACTGACACACTGACAGCAATGAAGTCAAATGTGACTTCAACTTCTGCGGTGAGAACATCACTAATACAAACTTGAAATCGTGTTCTTGTATTAAAAACAAAGTGCTGTTTAAACAATCATGTGACACGAGAGCAGTTTGAGCCCAGCGTGTCTTGTTGATCCAGTTTAGTTGGACACGCAGGACACCACTGACAGCAGAGGTGGTAAAAGTCAACAGCTCCAAACAGCAGCAGCTCTTTCACCTGCAGCAGTGAAATAAACGCCATGACGATTGTTGTTGTGAGAAGAGTTAGAGCTCTGAGACACTTACCGTCATGTTTTATCCGCTGTTTGAGTCCTGGATCCCAACAAATGTGTCCGGGTGAGTCTCCAAACTTTTCTAAAAACAATCCAACATTCCTGCTTCCGCTTCCTGAAACCAGCTGCAGAGGCAGCGTGGAGGCGGAGGAGGCGTGTCCTGAGCGGCCTGCAGCGGAGAAACGGCGACATCTCTCGGAAGTACTGTGTAATTACACCACAGACATTCGGTTATTACTCAACAACATCGCACACCCGATTCAGGGACGAGTCCAGGGGTGGACCAAGGGGGTAGGGGGGGCTGAAAAAAAAAAAAAAAAAAAATATATATATATATATATATTCAACTCTATTTCTACAGCACTTTAAACATTGTTGATCCAAAGTGCTTTACAACACAGAAATAACAGTGATGTTAAAAACAAGTCAAAAAAATCATGTCATCTTCATTATTACTACCATCACTAATAACAGTAATAGCAATAATAACAATAACAATAAATGGTTTGTATTTATATAGCGCTTTACAGTATAGGGTTTTGGCATTCACGAACACATTCATACAATGCATCTTTGGGGGGAAATTTGGGGTTCAGTATCTTGCCAAAGGACACTTCGGCATGCAGATGGGGTCAACTGCCAACCTTCTGGTTAGAGGACGACCGCTCTGCCCCCTCAGCCACAGCCGCCCCAATAATACCACCAACAACACACCAATTTAGGCACATTGAAAGGCTAAAGAATAAACCATATAGAATCCATTTGAAGATCACACATCAACATAGCACTGATACAGAAATTTAAAAAAATGTTACAGATGAGAAAAGATTAAAAACAAGATGATATAAAGCATTTTAAATATGATTAAAATAGACGTTAAGATCAGAACTAGGAGAAAGGACATCTATTAAAATAAAAGAGATTTGAAAAAGGATGAAGAGTTTGCCAGACAGATCTCCTCAGGGAGATTGTTCCAAGGAGTTTGATCCCTGACAGAAAAGGCCCGGTCACCTTTGGTCTTCAAATACATAAGAATAGTCACTCACTAACAATACTTATGACAAGTTGTTTAACATTTATATTTTCTTAGCTTTTTTTGAAGTTCACAATGGTCTTGAACAAGGAAGAATTTTCAAAATATAATTATTTATTTATGGGCTGCATGGCACAGCTCGACCAGGGTCTTGTATGTTCTTCTTGCGTTTGTGCATGTTTTCTCCAGGTATCTTCCCACAGTCCAAAGAGACGCAGACTGGGTTTAATAGTGTTTCATTAGAGGTTTACAGTATGAACGTGAGAGTGAATGGTGGTTTTTTCTCTGCATATTAGCCCTGCGATATGTTGACTCCAGTCCAGGGTGTACCCCGCCACTTGTCCAATGTCAGCTGGGTTTGGCTCCAGCTCCCCTCGCAACCCTCAAAGAATAAGTGGTATAGATAATAGGAGGATGGATTCACTGATGTGTGGCTATAGTCAAAGCTATGGAGCCAACAGTAAATGTGGGATGAGTTAAATGTGCATTTTACTGATTGAAGAATTGGCCCCTCTGTGTAAATTGTGGCTCACCGATTTAGGAAGACTTTAAAATCTACCTGCAGTACCTACATTTATCCTTTAGATGGAAACCAAACACCAATAAACTGCTTATCACGGTTTTCCTGCTGGTCCAAATGCGGATGATATAACAGCAGACACTGATCAACCTCCACAGACATTAAAACCAAAGGACTGTTTATCATAGACTGCATATAAAAAGCCAATACATCAAATACTGTGAAACCATTGAACTCAAGCAGAGGTTTGGGGGCTGTTAAATGTTTGTTCAAATTAGTAAACGTTTGGAAACATACATCTCTGAGATCATTCCAAAAAGTTTATCAAATTAAAGATTAGGGATTGACTTTCTATTAAAGTACATTGTATCATAAGGGAAATTAATTTTGGCATTGGTATTCCACAACATCGTTACATATCAGACAGAGACGTTTTTTGAACCACTGCTAAACCTTGTTAATTAAAATGCCTCTAATGGTTTTTTTGAATGCCTTTCAATCATCCCTTTGCTTAAAACCTTTTTTTAAATAATTTTTCAATCAGACAAACTCAGCTTTTTTGGTCTTGTTTGTCTCTATGGAAATCAGTGTGAGTTTTCAGTGGGCGCACAGTTCTTTGTATGAATAGGGTAATCTGACCTTCTCCCAGCATATACACACACACACACACACACACACACACACACACACACACACACACACACACACACACACACACACACACACACACACACACACACACACTGGCTGCAGTATAGAATAATTATTCTTATTCATCAGCGAGTTGCGTTGCTGCCTTGTCATACTTGTGTCTGTCTGCTCTTTGGTAGAAATATATCCTTTTTGGATGTGTTGATGAAGTAAAATTTGTAATTACTATTTTCTTTACTGGAGTTCAAACCCAGCTGTTTAGTGACATTTAGTTCTTAATACAGAAACAGTTTTAATCTTAGTTTATGTTACAGGATAAATGTAATTTTACTATTATTTTCATATGAATTACATGCATACAAACACAATATATATTTGACATTAAAAAAACAAGATTTTTACATGGCAATGTTCAATAACTATCCTGCTACAGAAACTGATAAACGGATAAATAACCCTACTCTACATACACTAAAACTTAAATTAAACTTGAAACATTGTACATGGAAGTATCAAGCATGTAATACTGAAATCATTTCTGTAAATCTTACCCATATGAACATTTTAATTTAAAAACTGATTTGAGTATTCATAAGTTCCATCCGACAACAAAGCTGTGTTTAAAAACAATGCTATGTTAACAATCTATCAAAAAAGAACACTCTGACTGTATTTTTGCATCAGTACAGAGTTTTAGTATTTTCTTTACAGCACATTTCCTGTCTGGTTCAGTCTCTCATGTATCTGTTTAATATGAAACAGCTCAAAAAAGCCAGGGAACATCACCTGCTCAGCAAAAAAAAAGAAGAAAAAGTTAGTTAGAGATGATTAAACTAACAAATATCGGATCTGTTATCTGTGCTTGTATTCTAACAACTGCAAAGAACCTCACAAAGAAGCATGTATTTAAATAGGAAAAGTTAATTTCCTTTACACTCTTCAGTTTTATATTCATCAGTCCTGACGTGAACACCAGAGAGATTGATTTTGCGTTAACCATTAGCTGTCACAGGATCCACAGTGATGGACAGACACACAGGTCCTCCAATGTTACCTGGTAACATCCTAGCAACCGGTTTATTGTCACCATAGCGATCGGTATGGTCCAAAGTCCACAGCGTTTTTCCTGCGGATCAGAGATGGTGCAGTCGACCATGGTGCTGTCGCACCTAAAGCCACCTGGGTAAATCTATTCATGTGGTGCGGCCAAAAGTAGGACAGGACAGGAAAAAGTGTTTGTAAGCTTTTTACTATCAATAGGAAGTGGTATGGTTAGTGGTAGTCCATAAAGTAACAAATTAAACTTTATTCAAAATTATTCCACAATTATATATTTTACTGTCACACATTAATTGCTCCTAAACAACCTCATTTCTGCTGAGCCAGCATCACAGGTCATTACTCAGCAAGGTCAGGTAAATGTCATGGGTCATCATCGAATGCATCTGTACCAATGTTAAGATGACAGAATGCTATTTCTTTGAATTCAGTATAGTGGACATTTAACACAACAGATGTGGTGGAGGAGACAGTCACATCATTAAAAACTCCAATGAGTCAGTTCACACACAAACTGGGTGAAACCAAAAGCTCCAGCATGAGCCAGAAAGACTTTACTTATAGGATCAGAGGCCTTATTCAGATGAAGTAAACTATAATGAGACTCTCATCCATTGAGTACCATTGTTTATCTTCTCCAAGCTCTTCTAATAACTGTGAGTGAGGGCCAAGAACTAGAAAGAAGAATGGTCTGAGTCCGGTGCCCCACAAATTAGATATTATAATATTAAGTTTGAATGTTAGATTGAAGATAAACTTGGAGATTAAGGCAACGCTCCAACCTTGTACACCCAGTAACATGGTTGGTATGGTATGTTCAGGCATTGGCGCTTAATTTAATGGTAAAACAAGAACTACTTAATTGAGGGCAACCAATACCCCTAGAGGTTTTCTTCAATTCAAAACTGAAGATGCCTCTAATTACAGTCTTAGCATAATAATTAGTCCTTTGTGATTTAGGGAACTTCAGAAAGAGAGGGAAAGGGCTGACAGTGTCCCTGGCTAGATTTATTCACAGTCTCCAAAACCACACCACCTAAGAGTCATCTCTTTAATCACCTGCGACCTGCCCATAAGTCTCTGTAATGTCAAATCAGACTGTATGTCTATGGGCCTATTTCTAGGCTACTTCATTGTCATGGTGTTGGTGCCATTCATAGACTGTAGATGGACAACATGACTGCTTCCCAAAAGTGAAGGCAAAGTGTCTCGATCGCCACCTGGTGGCTGGTTGCTGTATAGGTCAGAAATCCTGACTCCTCCTTGTTAGTGGATGGGACCAAACTAAAAGTACACGATAGATATAATTTTAGTTTGTCATTTTAGATCATTTTTAATCCCACTGATGTTTCTCCAAGGGCTATTTTTTTCTCGATAAGTTTGGTCTTATTTATGTGAGGCCATAGAAACGAGGTAAAATGTCATGATTGACAGCTGAGACTGACTCGTGATTGGTCGAGCGCATGTGTCTACAGGACCTCCCTAGAACAGCTCCATCCCCAATCGCTACTGTGCAAGATTTGTTTTGGCTTCATTTCCAGATTGTGGGATTCATGATGCAATCATGATAAACACGGTTGCTAAAGCTGGTGGTGCAGTGGGCCTGGATTCTATGTTTCTATATATGTGATACCAGCAACCTCAGATTTGCCTTTGTTGTCAGTTGTTGATGTGTTGTTGGTAAATGTTATCACTATGATTGATGGAGTCTGCTACTGCTGGCACATATTAACCCTGCTGCCTGATGAGGATGAGGCCCACAGGCCAACAGGATGACTAAGAGTCCGGATTATCAGCCTCGCCGTGTGTGTCGTCACCTCTGTGGGGCCCTTGATGCCTCCAGGGGGACAGACGTGGCGCTGATATTTTTGAAATGACACGAATCAGCAGCATCATCAGCATCATCAGCATCACTTCTTCTTCAACAACATGAACCTGCACACATGCACACACACAGGTTTCTCCAAATATGATTTTATGATCAACACACATCATGTTTTTTGAGTGTGCGCATGCATGTGTGGACAGATGGTCAACTTTTCTTTCAAAGAGAGAGAGAGAGAGAGAGAGACGGGGTGAGAGAGAGAGAGAGAGAGGGAGAGAGAGAGAGAGAGAGAGAGAGAGAGAGAGAGAGAGAGAGAGAGAGAGAGAGACTCTTTGGCTCATACAAATGGAAGATTTGTCACGTGATGCCCAGGACAGTTTTAATGACGTATGCACCATATGGCGCGTGCCGGGGGGGGGGGGGGGGGCGGAGCACCGATATGCTAATTGTCCATCCAGCATCCTCCATCCAGTGTGTGTGTGTCTGTATGTGTGTGTTTGAGATGGGTATAAAAGCAGCAGCATCCCACACACACCCCTCAGAAAGCTCAGAGCAGGTCACGCACAATCACGCACGGACACGCGCACAGAGCACACGGGATGCGCGCGATCTAACGGACAGCGACTCATTATAAAAAGTAAGTTTATTTTAAATTTCTAACAGAATTATAACCAAGATCTGATTGATCAGTTCCTCCTGTGATTGGCTCCACATATCTCTGTGTGACCTGATCAATCTGATCAATCTGATCATTAATGTCAAATTAATATTCATGTATTAAAGCTCCTGTAAAGACTGAATCAGCAAGTGTAAGATATAAACCAAATATTTAGCATTTTCACTTTGTTTTTAGTTCTTATTATTACTTCAAGGCTTATAATTTTATATTAAATTGTCAGTGTGCCCTCGGCTGTTTACCAGCAAATACTTGCCCTTAAACATCTTTCTATATATTAAGAAAAAGTGTAATTCCAAGGAACAGTTCTACTCTGATGTATTTAGATAATTGTTGCTTGTTTTATTTAAAGTATTTGTGATCGTACTGTTTGTTCGCTCACCTTCACCTGTCTCTCTCTCGCTCGTTTATTTGACGGGACCATTCAGCGGGAAACTGAGATAATTTAAGAGATTTGATTTGTCAACAATTGTTTTTCTTATTCTAACAGCCTATAATTTGAATAAACTACGCATCTGTCGTTGTATTTTCCTTTATCATCAGTCTTTATGTCACAGTTTTTATTTCTCTGTAAGATATTATTAGAAAAGCATTTTGACATTGTGAATGTAAAATCATTTGATATTTCTGGCGGATTTACTATTTGTCATCGTGTGAATAGATTATACTGTTGAATTTAACCGATAAAACTTCACATTTGATCAGTTAACAACTAAACTGAATGGGAAATATTCCCGTGTCTGTCCGGACAGTCTGAAACTGTTTGACTAGAATTTTAGTTTTTTCCGACAGTTTTAGTAATTATAAAATCAATCACCGATAAATCAAATTAAACTTACATCTTTCTCTAATGTCGCTTCTCTCTGCAAGAAATTGAATAAGATGCGGATATTTAATTTTTCCCGCACAGACACAAAAGAGGAATCACACACTCGAACTGATTTGATTAAATTTAAATGTTGTCATTTAATAGGAATTGACGAGCCGCGTGAATTAAGATAAACTTAGTGATGTTTAAATTATTTAAATTAGAATACGTGCCTGCTCATAAATGTTTCATATTGATTGGATTTTGGGAAAAGGTCGATTTAAAAGCTTTTTCTTTCTTTCTTTCTTTCTTTCTTAAAATTAGCTTATTTCATCTTTGTCAATCCCCAGATGTTTTGAATTTGTTTCTACTTTTAAGAGCTCTATTCATACACCTGCTGATTCTGGTAAATACAAATAGAGTCTGATCTCATGGGAATACAAGTTTTAATAATACTATTTATGCAAATACACAGACTGAAGAAACAGTTTCTGTTATAACTAAAACACTCACAGTGATATACTCTGAGCCATGCTGGGTTTTTTATTTATTGCACAATTAAGACGAACAAACTGGCTCAAATCGCAAAATGTTTAGTGTATAGAAGTAAATTCCACCTGTTCCTATAAATATGAAAACATTGCGAATTGGGAGAATCACCTTTAGCATTTAACAAATTCTTTATAATCATAACCACTGCCCTAATTCACAAGCATGTTAGTTTGTGTTGATAAACTCTCTCTGTGATTTCATTGTTTTCTGATCACCACACTTCTTCTGCTCCTTAGAGAATCAGCATCATGACCAGGTCTGTGCAGGAGGAGCAGGGGTCAGTGGAGTCGGAGGAGCAGCAAGAGCTCCGCAGCCCAGAAGGAGGAGAGGAGGAGGAGGAGGAGGAGGATCACCTCAATCATCTGGACGAGGATGACGATGATGATGATGAGGAGGAAGAGGAGGAGGAGGAGGAGGAAGATGGTGAAAACAAACCCAAGAGGCGAGGGCCAAAGAGGAAGAAGATGACGAAGGCTCGAGTCCAGAGGTGAAGGAGACAGATTTGTTTTTCTTCTTGTCGTTATGAGTTTTAAGAGCAAATATTCCTCATGTGAGCTCCATAAAATCCATTGTACAAACCTTTCTAGTCACTATTACCTATATTTTAATACCAGCAATATAATGTATAGCTGGTGAACATTATGGAGCATTTAGCAGCTTAGAGAGCCAGATATTTCCTTCAGGAATACTTTTACCATCGGCTATAACATGTTTTAAAGACGTTAAAACTTAAAAGCTGCTTTCAACAGTTATTATGGACACAGAGCAATGAACTGAACCTGCAGCAGGGATTGCTTTATGGACTTTAATGCCCTGGACTCTGTCTCTACACCACCCTACCCTAGAGGAACCGCCTCCATCACTTGTACTGTGCTTTTGGCTGTGCTGTTTGGCGAAATGCACAAATGCACTGCATAAAAATGTGGATGCTTATATATTAACTACTCGTGGTTATTTAGCTGCAAACGACAGTGTGCAAGCTTCACTCACATGAAACTTGAATAAAGATTATTACTACTGGGATGTTACAGATATGCTAATTGACAAAAGGGCTAACAATGAATTGGGTGTCTCTGCAGGTTCAAGGTCCGTCGGATGAAAGCTAACGCCCGGGAAAGGAATCGCATGCATGGGCTTAATGATGCTCTGGAGAGCCTGCGAAAAGTCGTCCCGTGTTACTCCAAAACTCAGAAACTGTCCAAGATTGAGACGCTCCGCCTCGCCAAGAACTACATCTGGGCCCTGAGCGAGATCCTGCGCTCAGGGAAAGCACCCGACCTCATGAGCTTTGTCCAGGCGCTCTGCAAAGGTCAGCATCAAATAAAAGCAACAGAAATCTGTACATGAACGGATAATGACCATGTGGCCTCAAACCAGCGAAGTGACATTGAAATACCAGTTCACCCCACATTTCCAATTTTGGGGAAATTAATATTAGTTATTGAAATTATTTACAAGTATTAAATATATTGATCAGCATTGACTGAATATTGTCCCTCTGTTCTCAGGTCTCTCTCAGCCGACCACTAACCTGGTGGCTGGCTGCCTGCAGCTGAACCCTCGGACTTTCCTGCCGGAGCAGACACCAGACCTGCCGGCTCATCTTCCCCCAGCCGGCACAACTGCCTATCCTGGACACTACTCTTACCAGAGCCCAGGGCTGACAGCCGGCCTGCCCAGCCCACCCTATGGCACCATGGATCCCTCCCACATCTTCCACCAGGTTAAAGGTCAGCCTTATGGCCCCTTGGAGCCCTTCTTCGATGGGGTCCTGGTTTCGGACGGGCCGGCATTTGACCCACCCCTCAGCCCACCACTCAGCATCAATGGAAACTTCTCCTCATCCTTCAAGCATGAGGTCGTCGCGGCTGCCGACTACGACAAGAGTTTCTCCTTCAGCATGCACTATGGGGGAGGAGGAGCTGGGGGACACAATGCCGTCTATGGTGGTGGGGGGAACAACCAGCGGTGTGGTGAACTGCAGGCGGACGGGCTGATGGGTTTTGAAGGACACTCGCAGCACGAGCGGATGATGAACGCCCAGTTGAACGCCATCTTCCATGACTCCTGAGGAAGAGGAGGACAAAGGACTGAGATACTGATGTACAAAGAGACGGACAGACAGATCATTATATATCTTTCTTTCTGTCCTTTCTGTTCTTCTGCATCAGGCTCTTCAACTCGCTTTTGTCATGAGGATGGTGGTTCGGCGATGATATCACATTGTTGATGTAACCTTTGTAACGCTTCATACTGCGGAGATGCTCTCTGAATGTCTCATTATTATCCATATTATCACATAAAAATAATCAATAATCAATAATCAATAAGCAATAATCTGGAAGAAACTATGCAATTTCGTTAAAACCTGAGCACAGCTCAGCTGATGATTCCAAATGTTGAAAGAATAAAGATTTCTCTATTTTTGGGTCAGCGTGTCAGTGAGATGATGTTAGGCCAGTGTTGGGCCGGTTTTCAAGCCGGGAGCAGGCCGGAGTGTTCATGTTGTTCATGTGGTTTTACTTTATGCTTTTTATAACGTTCCTGTAGTGTTCTGTTAACATTTCATGTGACTCCTGTTCATATTTTATAAGATAGATGTTTATAAATGCCTTTTATTAAAAGGAATTCAATGTGATTCATTTGAGAGACTGGTTCATCAGCAACAACACAAAAACAAAACAACAAAACAACAAAACAACAAAACAACAAAACAACAAAACAACAAAACAACAAAACACCTCAGTTTAGTCCAGTTTGATGAGATTGTTTCCAGGGTCTTGCAGGGTATCCCCAGTTCCCCAGTTTGTTTATTAGTATACACTTGAGTTACAGATAAATATCATATCTCCAGTTTGGTTTTATGAGCTTCAGACACTTTACAGACCAAACTTGAATTTAACCTTGAATTTGTCGATCAGGACGAATTTCTGCTGTTTGCTGATAAATTACCTGAACAACCAACGATTTGGTTATTGGATTAGTAAATGCTTTTTTGGTACAGAAATTAAATTATAAATCAGCTAATCCATCAATGGAAGATTTGCCACACTACTTGATGTCCCCCTATTCATTTTAGATTCATCAGTATTTTAGACTGGTGGTCAGACAAAATGAATCTCAGGATTCATTGAGCTCTGGGTATTTTCAACGACTGAATGATGAGGACAGAAAGTAATCAGCAGATAAATAGAATAATAGTGTAATAATTTATAGTTGTTCTGGCATATCAGGAACCTTCATGGATGCAGGAACTTGTTTTAACATAGTATTGCAATCACTCAGTTTTTTTAGCATGAGCACAGAAGTCATAGTTTTTGCCATGAAAATACAATATATATATATATATATATCATAACTCAACATAAATGTGGTTTTCTAGTCCAATAAGATTTAGAACCAGCTCACAAACCAGCGGACAACCCCAAAAAGGACAAGACTGAAAACCTAGAATGTTGAAGGTGTCTGTGTAACGACAATGCCATAAAATTAGGATACTTAACATATGAGGATAAAACTCATATCTACTTACAGAGAAAACCCTGTTAACATGTTAACAGCATTATCACAGTGACTGAAGGACAAAACCAGGATTACCATGTACCATGTGTGTGTGTGTGTGTGTGTGTGTGTGTGTGTGTGTGTGTGTGTGTGTGTGTGTGTGTGTGTGTGTGTGTGTGTGTGAGTGTGTGTGTGTGTGTGAAGGGCACAGATGTTCGTTCTGCAGGCAAGACTTTAATTTATGAAAATGATCTTGTTTATGCATGAGAGCCCCCCCACCATACATACTGCTGTCCTGCTGAGTGTGTGTGTGTGTGTGTGTGTCTGTCTGTGTGTAAGTCAACAGGGACAATATGGTGGCCATATCCCACCATTTAGCCTCACTGTTAAAGTGGAATAACAATGAGAGAAAAGTGCGAACGCAGCATAAAAATTTATCAGAGGAAAAACTATTTCCACAATATATTTTAACACCTATCAGATACAGGTATGTGGAGCAAAAATATCAAAGTACTTAGTGACTACAAATAAAAGCTGCTCTAAAGATAAATTACAAGACACAACACATTTATAAATACATGTCAAGATCTGGAGGAAATTCAAAGGAACTGGCGTGAAATAGCTAAAATTTACTTTTTATTCATAGTTGGAGAAAATGATGAACACAAACAACATGAAAACATTCCTCATCACACTGGGAAAGCAGCTACAGCAGCACAGACGGTATTAGAGGTATTAATAGCATTATTGGCAGCAGCCTTTGTGATCAAGGTTTTGTGTTTCAGACTGTTGGCTGATCATAACACCGATTAAAGCAGCTTAAACTCGCGCCATCTGTTAACAACATACACTTGCCTCGGTTGTGGCTCATAATATGGTATTTATACCACAGCCAGGACACACCCTGCTCTCTGATTGGTTGGCATGTATCTATTAAAATCATGTACAGTATGATGGCAAGTAACCATGACAACAGTATCAACAACACTGTTAGCACATTATACTTAATCAGGTCTTACAGTGACAACAAGCAAGTGTGTGTGTGTGTGTGTGTGTGTGCACATTAACTCACGTACTTATTGACGGATTTATACTAAACTTGGTGGGAATGTTACGTGGGAGGGTATCTCCAGATGATTCACTTTTTGAGCTGATCAGTTAAAGGTCAAGGTCAACAAAAACATTTTCCAAGATATCTTCGCAAATAAAAAGGGTAGCAAGACAAAATTTGAAAAACTATGTAAGGCTAGAATGCAGAGTTGAAATGATAGGACCATAGACCTAAAGCTGACATAAGAAAGATAATGTATGATCAAATGGTATGAACTGACATCATCATGTTGCCACAATGAAGTTGAAAGTTTGATCGGTTCATTATTTTTACGTTGACGGTACTTTTGTTGGTATAAATCCTGAAGGTAGTATAATGCACATCAAAGTTCCCTGTTAGCAAGAGACTGATTGAATGAAAGAAAGAAATAAATTGTGGACTTCTGATGTGAGATAACAGAGCAGAACCTGTTTTGTACCCACGTGATGAATTTAAGTCCAATGCTCACTCTCTTTTAGCTCTGTTTTGGTCTCCACCAACGCCTGAAGTTGATATCCTACTCTTTAGCTGCGAAATACTCCAACATACTCACCTGCTAGTTGCTAACATTGTCTGATGTTTGGTAGTGTAAAGCTTTATGAAATTTTTTACAGAAAACAGATTGAACCAAACTCAACATAACCCATGAATAAAAAATTAAAATACGTAGCTTTGAAGTTCGAGTGGGTTTTTTTTGTTTGATCAAAAGCTACAATATTTTAAAATCCAGCTTCTACGTTGGGTTGGAATTTCAATGCCAATGTTACCGTTTTAAGATGTTCATGGGTAAAATTAAAGAAAGTTTTCTTTAAACTAAATTCTTTTATGTTTGACATGTGTTCTGTATTGTTTAAGATGTTTTCATTAATGTACAGTACATTGAATAGGCATTAATAAAATGTTATGAAATAGGAGTGTTCACTGTTTACTCAGCAGAAAAGTTGCATAATATTTGTAAGATTTGTTCAAATAAATATGTAATATAGACAATATTAAAGATCAGAGTTATTGTTATGTGAATGACATATATATTTATATGGATTAAGTATAAAATAATTCTTAATTAATGACTTAAGGAGGAGGGGTGAGATTAAATAAGTGTGTTCTTCTTTTCACTCCTTTTCGAATGTGTAGATTAAATCATTAAGTGTTAATTTTTTTCACAATTATTTTCCGAAATAATTAAAAGGGAAAAGGAAATGAAATATGTTCACCATGAGGTTTTCTGGGTTTACTTCAAGTACATGTTTCTGATAAGACTCTTCTGTTGTATAATCAATGCAGTACTTTTACCTGTAGCATAATATTCACACAGGTTGGTATTAGTAGTTTTACTTTGAGTAAATGATCTGAATACCTCTGTCACCATATCTGATCGATAATCAATCATAAACCGATGGAAGGGTTAGTCACGGTGTGCGCGCGCCCGCATCCAAACGCGAACGCGCCGCCCGTCTGCCACATGCCCGAGCCGTCTCCACGGTAAAGCTGATGCCGCGACGTCTCCATAGCGACAAGACCCCGGAAATAAACCCTAACCTGCCGGGGGTGAGTTTGGTTTATTAGCTCACTGCTCCTTCATCTGCCGCTTTGTTTACCTCCGAGGAGTCTGTTTGTTTGTTTGCTAATAAACATGTCGGAGCCCGAGGAGGAGCTGAGCCAGCAGAGAGACAGCACGAAAAAGAAGAAGAAGACAGACAAACGGAGCGGGAAGAAGAAGAAGAAGAAGCAGAGGGAGCGACGGGAAGAAGAGGAAGAGGAGCAGCAGGTGGAGGAAGAGGAGGAAAAGGAGCACAGGTGAGTGAGATTCTCCTCAGGTTCTCCAAGTTCTACACAGAACCCCAGAGAAGGGTTCATACAAGTTAGAGATTAATCAGCAAAGTAAAGTTTAAGTGAAGAGCTGCAGGAATCTGCAAAAACACGACTCCTTCAAAGTAAAAGCTCTGGAGTCAGAACCTGTCAGTGACAAGTATTTTCAATCACTGAATAAAGGTGACAGTAAGTAATCAGCAGATAAGTAGAATGATGGTGCAGTAATGTGTAGTTGCTCTGGTATGCCAGGGACCAACATGGATGCAGGAAGTTGTTTTAACCATTTTGTGTAAGATGCTTTCAGAACCTTACCAAAATAATAGCAGTGTTTTATATCGGCAGGATGTTGTTACATTATACGCCTGGCCAACATGTGTTTTAATAAGAGGGTGCTTTTAATATGTTCTGACAGTTTATAGACAAATGGGTTGATGAATTCATAATGAAAATTAGTTGCTGCCATCATTTTTAGTATGACTTGCTTCATTGATAAATGTTTGTAAATGACCTCTGATTGGTGTGTGTGTTTTTGTGTGTCAGTGAATGTGTCGTGCTGCGTGGGATCTTCAGACTGGGGAAGAAGAGTCACGACGTCCTGCTCACCCGAACCAGACTGAGCTGGACCCCCATCACGCCTGAGACCCCCACAGGTCAGTAACCACAGCGACGGGTTGTCTTGGTGATCATCGCTAACAGGCAGACAGACTGTGGGTGTGTCGAGGCAGCTGGTGCTGTAATGGAGAAGTTCTCTCATGTTGAGACCACCTGAAACTTGACATCTGGACACACACATCCACTGCAGGAGACAGATTGGCTGCTCCTCATGGCTCTTTATCAGAGGTACGAAAGTTAACCAGGGCCCAGATTACCAATAATGCTTTTCTAAAAGCATTTTTAAAGCACACCAACATTTCTACGTGTTTCCCAAAGCAACACAAGTGCACATGCATGCTTCCTAATGACAGCTGTAGCTTCCTTTGCTTGTGTGACTGTGTCTTTAAGCAACAATGAGAACATACACTTGAACCTGAAAACTAAAACAAAATAGTGTTGGTTCCCATACATTTCATGAATTTGAGGGTCATCTGATGTGATTCTATCAGCATTTCCTTGTCAGACCTGCTGTGTTAAAGCAGCCAACACCATATGCACTACACATATAGAGAAATAGAAGATGTGGAACATTTAACATCAGTAAAGTGTCATCTGAGGCAGAAGAGATGAAAATATTGAGCAAGAAAAGAGAGGAGGATTATGATGATAGGAATTGTCAATTGTTTAATTTATTCGTTGTGTCAGTCTTTTATTTATTTAAAAACAATGAAAACACGTAGTTCTGATTCCTACTGCAGGTCCAAAATGCACCCAGACATTTGCCTTTAGATGCGACATCAACAATGTCAATACAGATATTAATACATTCGAATTGGTAAAAGCAGTTCATTTTTCTATCATGTTAGAGAGAGGAATATATAATTTATGACATCAATGCATGATTAACTCTACCAATATATTGTTATAAAAAATTCGAAAAAAATCTACTTTCGTGATCTGTGATTGAAGATTTGTGTAAGAGAAGAGAATTGCAACGGAACCTTTTTTTCTTCTCCGCACTGTCAGTCTGGACCGACTGTAGGTGCAGGCATCAATCATCCCTCGACCAGTATCTCATACATGTTCACTTCCCCCAGCTCTGATCATAGCAGACATCAGCAGAAAGAAATTTCTCTGTGTGATTACAAAGCGTATCAGAAGCTTGATTTCAGGCTACATCCTCAATAAGCTCAAATAATGTTTGAAGATGCACAGATTTAATTTGTAATTTATAATGGGGGTTAAAAGAAGCTTTGTACAGTTTAGAACATACAGTGTGACAGATCCTGCAAATCTAAATAGTCTTTTGTTCAGTCATGTTGTGGTGATGTTATGGTGTGAGTTTTGTGTGTTTAGTTTTTGGTTGAAATCCATTCAGACAGAACTGGTTAGTGTGTAAATAGTGTGTGTGTGCGTGTGTGTGTGTGCGTGTGTCTGTGTGTGTGTCTGCATGCCTCAATCTGTTTTGTTGTATTTCATCCAAACTAATGTCATTAAGCCAGAATTGTGTGTGTGTGTGTGTTGGCTGTAGTATAGAGAGCAGTTGGTTCGGCCCGTGGGGGGTTATTAGAGTCTCTCAGTGTGAGGAGATTAACACACACTTGCACAGTCAGCCTGTCAACATGCTGTGTGTGTGTGTTGATTATATATTTCTATATAAATGGATCAGCTGTTGTTGTTTATTTCTACACATGAATTCACTGTCTCACCCACTGTTTGTCTGTCTGTCGGAGAGGTGAGACCTGAGCTGTCAGACAGTATCTTGTAGTACTATAGTACTGAACCTCATTTATTATATAAATGATGGACAAAATATGATTTCAAAGTTGAACTCGTGGCCATACCATAAGCTGCCAAGCATCTCTAGCTCCTTTGTGCTTTGCATTGTGGAACATCATGTCCAATTACTCTGTATTCTGTCTTTCAGCAAATTTAACATCCAGTTTCAAAGTTACACTCAAATAACCGGCCTAGGTTTCATATAAGTATGGAACTGACACACTTTTTTCCCTGCAGACTGTGAAGTATCTCAGGAGGATTTATTACCAGTGAGAAGTGTGATGGAATGATAACTGATCAGTTTAAAGCCAATACACGATACACTGTCATCATTGACAATGAACACGGATGCAGTGTTTCAGCCTCAGTGTGTGTGTGTGTGTGTGTGTGTGTGTGTGTGTGTGTGTGTGTGTGTGTGTGTGTGTGTGTGTGTGTGTGTGTGTGTGTGTGTAATCAAACTACAATCCATAACTCCCACAGTCAGCCACATGGCCTGGTCACCATGAGACTGGACTGCCACTGTGTGTGTAAGTGTGTTTGTGTGTGTGTGTGTGTGTGTGTGTGTGTGTGTGTGTGTGTGTGTGTGTGTGTGTGTGTGTGTACTTGTACTTCTATCCCTGTGAGGACCAGTAATAGCCATAGATCTTATGTAGTGTTGATGTTTTTTTGGTCCTCACAACGTTAGTTAACTGTTTGATGGTTAAAGCTTAGGTTTGAAGCTTCAGGGTAGTATTGGGGTTAGGCATTTAGTAATGATGATAATGTTTAGGTAAAGGGACTGGGGAATTAATTATGATGTATTATGAATAATAATTGTCCTCACACACCAACGTGTGTGTGTGTATGTGTGTGTGTGTGTGTGTGTGTGTGTGTGTGTGTGTGTGTGTTCGTGCAGCAGCTCTGTAGGTTCTGTCAACTCCGATAAGAGTCATTCTCAATGAGCTGGATGTAAAATTTCACATTTCTCTCTCTCTCTTTTTCTCAGGATCATAATGTTGCTGTTGTTCAGCATAATAACATAATAACAAACAGATAATCTTTGAATCTATGTTTTTCATGTTTCATGCAATTAAAGGGCTTAAAAAACAACTGAATTAAAAGGCAGTGCCAATAGATATAAATCAGTAGTAAAACTTTTTTACATCAAGGGTGATAGGTGTATATTTGTGGTCGGTTTAAGGAAAAGTTTGTTCTGTAATGTCATTTAAAACTTATTGTGTTATTTTGTCTGTCCTCGTGGCTTCACCAAATAAAAAATGCACTAATAAGAAAAGTAAAGAAAATACCTTAAATGACTGGAGAAAAATTATATAAAATATATTACAGACTTGCTGCGTAACTAGTGTCTGTCTAAAATACACACATTCACTCCATTAGCCAATGCTCCACGGTAAACCGGATTATCACCGAATCTGTCAGTGGTCTATCCTGTAATATCTGATGAGATGTATACATAAAAAACTGAACATATGTTTTATTATTTAGAATACTATATCAATACAATGAGCGGAGAAAGAGGCAACAACAACAGACTGTGACCCTGACATATGGACGCTGGCCTCTGCGGGCAGATGCGGGGTGGGTGGTTATGTGATATTTGATAACAGCAGGAGCGTATTTCATAGAGAGGAGGGGTTAATCAGCCGTCATCAAATATAATTATTTTGTGATGAATCTGATCCTCTGTGTGCGGAAGCAGATAAACTGTAATTATTATATTTATGCATTTCTAAACAGCTATTTCTCCTCATGTGGACACCCATAAGTAGAGGCTCTTGTATAAACACTGCATTATGATATACACACAGACACTAATCACAGGTGCATTATTATGAAATATGTCTTCATAGTTGAGCCTAAAATTGTTGAAAAATACAGAAAATTCCCTCCTTATATCTGCTTACAATAACATTGTACTGCTCAGAAATGCTAATTAAGGGTAGTGCTACCCATTAAATTACTCTTACTAAATACTGCCTTCACTTATAATTTCAGTCCCAAGTCCCTTTGGTCACTGTTCATTAAATGGTCAGACAAGTGTATAAATAAATTTGAAATGATCATGCTTTTCAGATGAGATTAAACATGCTGAGCTGATCAGCTTTGAAAGAATTAACTAAACCTAACATGTTAGTTTATTGACATATCACGTACCGTGTTTAATATTATTTTCTAATTTTCAAAACATACAAGGCTTTAATCTGGACAGACAAATAATCCAACAAATCTGGATGGATTGAAACATTTCTGATGATTAAATTGGATTAATTTATATGATTATTAAGTTTGTTTTTTCCTGCACAGATGTTTATTCACCTGCTGTGACATGTGTCTGTCCGTCCACTGAAGCACAACAGGAAGGCGTCCTCTTAATTTCACAAACCAAGGCTGTTGAAGCCCTATATCAGCTTTACCTTCACTTTTGAACACATGGACTGTGGAGGTTGTCCCCTATCATTTACAATGAAATCACATTAGGAAGACAAAACCAGACAGTTTTACATGGGCACCTGATTTTAAGACTATTTATTAGAGACAGGCTATAAAACACATTTTTAATGTAGATTAATAATGAAATGTAAGAAAACTGTGCATCATAAGCTTCCAGAATCCATGTCCAATAAAAAAGTTGGCAAATTCTCACATTTTAGAGGCTGCGAATAAACCAAGCAAATATTTTGTAATATTTCCTTCATGAATGAATGTATTGAAAACAGGACATGGGTTAAAACCCTTGTAAAACTACTAACTGCCATTTTTAATAGTTGGAGGCATTTTATAAACAGTTTTCCTGACATCCTCGTTTTTGGTCGTTTTGGGGATTTTTAATTTGCAGTACCGCAGTCTGCCACCGTAGCTGACTGGCAACAGACTAACTCTGCTGCACTGTGTCAGCTTGGTTATTAACAAACATGGTATTGGAAAAAGTGTGTGTGTGTGTGTGTGTGTGTGTGTGTGTGTGTGTGTGTGTGTGTGTGTGTGTGTGTGTGTGTGTGTGTGTGTGTGTGTGTGTGTGTTACTCTGAGCTCAGCTCACTAAAATCCTAAGAAGATTGGATGATTAATGGGACATGGACCAATTGCATTGATGAATTCCTCTCTGATGAAAGGTGCTGCGACATGTTCTGCTGATCATTGGATTAAAATTCATAACACAGACCTTTTAAATGAGTCAATATTCATTTATATCGGTGCAAAACCAAAATGCCTAACAGTGCTAATCGTGACAATGATAGGTACAGACGTAAAATATATAACAAACGAAAATGGGTCCAAAACCAAATCTAGTACATAAAAGTAAACATACCAAAAAAGGATGTATAATCACAATCAGTCTTAATAATTAAACTAATAATACTAAATACTTACAAATACAATACACTACAAATATAATAATACATAACATATAACATAACATATATGATTGTGCAGACATCTCTGTTTCATAAGACAGAAAAGTGTCTTATATAGAGAAGAAATAGAAAGAACTATTATTTATTGACATGTCCTCTACAGCTTAATATCTGTCCTATGTTAAAAAGCAGATCTTTGTTTGAAACTAATGGAGCCAGCTTTTCAAACAAATTTGCACAGATCATTAAAACACATTATTTTTAAAGTCAGGTTCATATTGTGTTTATGTGCTGTGTGTTAACTCTTTTCCCCTCCCCTTGCAGGCGAGCCATGTGTAACACAGCCAGGTGTGCTACTGCTGCAGGACATTTATGCAGTGAAGGTGAAGCGGCGGCGAGCAGCGGGCCAGGAGTCGGGGGGAGCTGTGCTCGGCGTGGCCCTCTTCTGCTGCAAGAGGACAGGGAGGAAGCTTGAGGTGGACACGATTCACCTCAACAACGCCTCCGCGGAACACACACAAACCTGGTACAACACCCTGAAGGAGCTGCTCACAGGTAAGACACACAGTCAGTCAATCAGTATGAAGTAGAGGTACTTACGATCCAAGGGGAACCAATAGGCCCGAATAGACCTGACGACAATTAGACCTGATAAAAAAACTGAGAAGGAATACATTTTGCAGCATTATAATAATAATAATTATTGCACTAACAATAAAACATTATATAGCCAGACAACATATTGAATATCTGTGAATGAAGTTCCAAAAAACTGTTGATAATAATTAGGTTCCTCATCAGAGCAAAGCTCTTCTGAGCTGTGAAGATCAGTGATGTTCAGAGTTTGTCTGTGTTACATAAGAGCTGAGATACACTGGAAACATGACTCAGGACTTCTGTGAGCGTCATACTGTCAGATGATTACACACACACAGACACACACTCACAAGTGTGATGTAGTAACAGTGTTACTATTAGCACCATCTGTCTGCTATTGTTTTTATTAAACTGACCATCAGGAAGACACATAGAGGGTCGGATTTATCTGATCCGAAATACAATGCAGATAAAATAGTGATAATAGAGCAATAGATTTTAATTAGCTGAGACTTACATTTTAAAATGTTTATACTGAAACATCTGTGGATTTCATTCAAACATCGCTTAGCTCCGCATCAGACAGATGTGGTGTTAGCTCCAGATTATCATTTCATTGTTTTCTATCAGTTTGTTCATCACTTAGTGTAATGAGGTGAGTCACAGTTACATCAGACAGGAGAGCTGCTAATCTGCTAATCCAGTGGAACAAAGAGATGCACACACACCATCAGATGATGAATCATGTCGTCTTCGAGAGAGATTAGCTAAAATTCTGTCTGTATAATCATATTTGTGTGGAGTTCACTTTAATTCAAGTTGAGTGACACCCTGGGCTAATATACTGCAAGGCCAAAAGTGTGTGGACATGTAAGCAATAGAGTCTGCCATGAGGGTAGCAAAAGGCTGTACACCAGTTGATGCTTGCAAACCCCCCAGGTATGTAAAAAATGTCACAGGGACAAGCCTTTCTTTTGTTTCCAAAACCTTACCTACCTGGATGGCTGTTTCTGGATCAGTTTATAGGATCATCAAAGATGACATGCCTTTAAGCTTTTTTAACAACAAAATACATGTAGTTTCCAACTATACAATATCTTGTGGAATACCTAGCTTGATCAGAAGTTTGATTTCTGAATGTATCAAAAGTTATTAACAATCTTTATTACCTTCGCCATGGAGGATGTTTTCACCCCTGTCCTACTGTACAGATCAGCATGAAACTTGGAAGGATGTGGTATAGGTTGGGGAAGAGCCAATTAGATTTCAGTTCCTATCCAGATGAGGGCTAGGATTTATTTTCACTTTCTTTAACAGTGTGAGATAGGGCGTCAACTTAATAGATTTCCCTCAGTGCCATTTGTCATCAATGAAGTGATGGTGTTTGTTGATTTCATCCGGTTTCCTGTAAAAAAATAAAGTTGTATGAATTAACATAACTTCAACCTCAGTGACACGACCATGACCACATCCTCACAGGACCTGTTTAATATAGTTCTGGATGCTGCAGAAGGCTGAAGTTCCCAGACGCTGGTTTCCCAGGTGCACTGTAGTGGGCGTCGCCTGGCTGACACTTAACACACAATAGAAATGTTTGAGTGGTGTATGGATTTAACTCTCACACGCACAGACACACACACACACACATTACATTTCAGGATTTCTATGTTCATCCAGTGATGTCAGCTTAGACAGAGACGTTACAAGCCCTCCACAAATGAAGAGGTCAAAGGTCACGCACACACGCCACCATCCTCCTGTCACCATGGCATCGGTCTGACACATTATCGCCGGTCACCTGTCTGTCCGTCCGTCTGTCTGTCCATCAAACCAGATTACCCATGAGGCCCTGCAGCAAAGTCACAACTTCTTTAAGTGTTTTTCTGTGGCCTCCCACACACACGCACACACACATGAATGGCTCACAGGTCGCGTGTCAGCTCACATGGTCACACTGCACATCAAACTGTGACGGCTTTTGTGATTTTGTGACTTTGCACACTGCGACGGAGGAGTCTCTGTGTGTGAGTGGAAGGTAAACACACACACTCGGTCGCTCTGCTGCCGTGTGGACATTAAGCCTATTTTCCAGCCAGAGGTCAGTGTGAAAAGCGTATTGTTTTGTGAATCGTGGCGTTGCGAAGCGGGCAGTCCACTGCCACTTCTTAACCTTGGGGTCCGAACATTCAGCCGCACAATGGCGAGCAGGGAGCAGACCCTTCCTGTCTCCAGAGCGTTATTCTGTGCTGCTTGCTTGTGGGAAGCAGCTGCATTACACTGTGCAGACGGTGAATGGCAGTCAGAGTGACAAAAGGCGAGCAGTGACGCTGTATAGAGTCTGTTTCCATACACGCACTCAGACGGCTGTATGGACTGACTGCACTTGTTTAACAGCACAACAGACTGACAGGTCAGTGGCGGCGGCGGCAGCGGAGCTCACAGGGCAAACGGACGGACAGGCAGAGCTTGTCCGGACTATTGAGTTTGTTTGATTTATGTGTTGTTCTTTCTAAACTCTACCTAACCAAATTACTTGATTAATGTGTTGTAACATTAAAATAATAACATGCCTTGTTTATCTGCTCAATTCATCAGTCAACTCATCAATTATTCTGATGTAACACATTTACACACTTGCCATGAGCAAGTTTTTCAAGTTCATCTGTTAAAATCAGTGGAGTGAAACAATCTTTCTTGGGAAGTGATTCCTTTGTCCAACATATACTATCATCTCTTTAATGTGCTTTTATACATTGTCAGGCTCACAGTTTATACATGGATCCAATTTGATACAGCAGATATTACCAGATATATTTTTTTCCTCACATTTCCTTGTCAAAACCTGTTGCCTACAATACCCATAATGCAACTTGACTGTTGACTGTTGCATTTGAGATTCAGGTGCCTACACCAGTCGTAGTATTAGTTGTTGAGTACTAGTTGTAGTTGTACGAATCGTATCCTTGAGCTACAAGCCTCAAGGATGTTTTCAAGGTGCCTATTTGTCTAGCCCAGTGTGTGTGTGTGTGTGTGTGTGTGTGTGTGTGTGTTTGGTCAAACACTCCATGTTCTTACTATAGAAGCTGAAACCAGATCAACTTAAATGTCTTTATTGATGGAGTCTGAACCGAAGTAATCTGTTTTTTGTCAATAACATTCATTCTTCACTGCTTTGGAAACACCAGGATTGTTTACCATGGTGATGCTTCAGCAGCACCATAGCAACGGGCCGCTGGCTGAGCCCAGGAGATGATCTGATAGACACTTGATCCCTCTGCATCTCTGTGTGGCTCTGCTTTTTCTTCTGAGAGAAATATCAACAAACTGAATGACATCATGTCCTATGAGACTGTGTGTGTGTGTGTGTGAGAGAGAGAGAGAGAGAGAGAGAAAGAGAGCATCAATCATGCAGAGAGGTGTGTGGGGGGGGTTACGATCAGCATCAGGATTGAGAATGTACGTTTTTCCTTCAGTCATGAAGCAGTGATTTTGGACCAAGTTACATGTGATCTTGCTTTTTTAGTGGTTTTAATTCAGTGTCTATCAGGGGTATAGTTACTGATCTGTGTTACATCAGTGGGGTCCTGGTTCCTGGTGCTGCCTTGGGAACCTCTCGACAAGGTCATAGGTGCCATCACAAGCCCCAAGGTCATCCTAGATGCTTGATCACAAAAGTTTTAATCGGGTAAATGCTGTAGTACTTTGGGGTCTTACTGGAATCATCCCTTGGTCTCAGTTTTTGGAATACACCAGAGGGGTGGAGCTTCTGGTAATGGTGGGGGTCCAGTAAAGAGAAGAGTGGTGGGGGTGTTGGGTAGCTGATCTTCACTGGAACTCCTGAGAGCCCAGTCAGATCCGTGGGGTGAGGTTATGGCAGGGGGTGCAATGTGTGTGTGTGTGTGTGTGTGTGTGTGTGTGTGCAGGGTCATTAACAGGGCGAGGTCATGGCCTTTTGGGAGCAGATTATTGTAATGAGCTGGATAATGGAGCTTGTGTGTGCGTGTGTGTGTATATTGATCTGTGCTGGTCTATTGGGATTTATAATGCGGTCTCTAAATCTGCCTAATGATGAGCTGTACAGGGGGTTAGAGTGTGTGTGAGTGTGCTACTGTAGTTAGGAGTCAATACCATGTAACCTCACACACACACACTCTATTCCAGCACTGCAACTGATATTCTGGATATTTTCCTTCAAACAGGCCTCATCCAGATGTTATAACATCTTCACATTACAATCTACTATTCATTCGTCCAGGGGTTTAAATTTATGTGACAAATGCAAACTAAAGACTCTGCAAGGACATGTGTGGATTGTTTCATTAAATACATTAACAGCTTGGGTTTTAACTGTTGCATAAATCACAGAAAATGCTTGTCACACTTTCGCAGACTTTAATTTACAATCATTAATACAGACAATTTGAGAAGCTGAACCTAAAGAAATTATGGGAAATGAAACTATAGAAAACTATAGTTGAACATAAAAACTAGTAGGGTCCTAGAGAGATGGCATAACTCCACCAAAGCTAAACCTGATCTCACCATGTCAATGCAGGGATTTCCTTCTATTATCTAGACTGTGGGGTCGCTCATATTCTAATTTGTCCTGCCACAGTATCATAATAATGAACCACAAATTTCACCTAATAACATAATAGATCTGTAACTCAGTGATTGGCTCTGTTGCTGCATTATAAAGCTTGCAGTTTGCAGCGCTATCACCCATAAAGCAGTTACCATCCACGCAGACAGTCAGACCTCATAGTTTCAGCTATGTGTGTGTACCCACGTGTGGTTCACAATCCATTTCTCTCTCCCGTGTTTCACTTTTTAGTTTGTGCCTGTCACTTGGAATCTTTTGCTTAGGAGAGACAACACAGCTTCCATCATAGATTGAATGAATTCTGTGGGAAACGCTGCAGAAAAAGTGGATTCCTAGCCCATACCGCATTCCATCAAGTTTCCTGGTAATCTGCCCTGTAGATTTTGTGTTATCCTGCTAACAGTCAGACAAATTAAACAAAAAACATAACCTCTGTGGGGGAGGTAATAAAACAGAAGAACTGATCCCTTCTTCATGCATTAATTACTCTCTCATAGACATTCAGTATTTAATTCACCATTCAGCAATAAACCTGTGTTATGTGTTTGTGTTTTTGTGTGTGTGTGTGTGTGTGTGTGTGTGTGTGTGTGTGTGTGTGTGTGTGTGTGTGTGTGTGTGTGTGTGTGTGTGTGTGTGTGTGTGTGTGTGTGTGTGTGTGTGTGTGTGTGTGTGTGTGTGTGTGCAGGATTCAGTCGTCCCAGGTATCTGAAGGTCTTCATCAACCCCAGCAGCCACAAGAAGGAGTCTGTGCACATCTACAGAGAACACGTGGCTCCGCTCTTCAAGATGGCCGACGTCCGCACCGACATCACGGGTCAGTCCATCCGCCTGTCTGTTTGTCTACTGATCAGTTTTACAACAAATAGATGGTATCGATTGTTATTTTATACCTCACACTGACAGTGGTGGAAGAATCTTGTGCGATGCTACACCTCAGACGTATCACGGCAAAATGATTGTGTAAATTTCCGCAGTGAACAGTTAGATCCCGTCTTTATCGATATCACAGAAGATGGGAAATCAGTGTGTAAGTGTGTGTGCATGTAAGTGTGTGTGTGTGTGTGAGTAGAGGAGGTCCAAAGGTCAGAGTTAATGGCAGTCCCTGGTCGCTAGGTAACCTGATACAGAGGGCGAAGCCAAGCCCATCTGTTGTAACAGAGGGAGACGACCCTGCTCCTCTCCTCGTTTCCTTTTTTCATCTCCCGCTGTCTCCTTTCCTTTCCCATCTTGTCTCATCCCCTCCTTTCCTTTTCTTTCCCCCCTTGTTTTCTCCTTTCTCATTTCCTCCTCTTCAGCTCCTCCTTTCCTTTCTGTGTATTATCTCTTTGTTTTCCTCCCTTATTTCCATCTCTTTTCCTTTCCTGTCCTTTCTTGTTTCACTTCTTCTACTCTAGTTATCTCCTCTATTTGTTTTCCCCTTTGTTTTCCTCTCATCTCTTCTCCTCTATTATTCCTCTTTGCCTTTCTCTCTTTCCTTTTCTTCCCCTTCAGTTCATCTGTCTGGCTCCTTTCTTTGTCTTTCCTTTCCTTTTTTCTTTTCCTTTCTATGTTTCATCTTCTCCTCTCCTCTTATCACCTCCTTTCTTTTTCTCTCCTCTTGTTTCCAACCCACACCTCTCTTATCCTGGCCTCCTCTCCTCCTCCTCCTCTCCTCTCAGCAGATGGTGTGATATCCGTTGTCCGACTTTTTTTTGGCAGCCATTGAACACACACTAGTGTACATGTGACCACACACATGCATGAACACTCTGTCTCTGTCCGTCTCAATGTCTCTCCATCTGTTTATCCCTCTCTCTCTCTCTCTCTCTCTCTCTCTCTCTCTCTCTCTAGTGACAGAGAGAAAGGGTCATGCTCTCTCAGTGATGAAGGAATGCAAGCTGGATGAATATGATGGGTTAGTTTTCTCTCATCCTTTGTCTCTCTTCTGTGATTTTAAAATGGATTCTGAAAATAAAATGTGATTAAGTTTGTTGTGAATATTATTAGAGCCCAACTGACTTATCTGCCGATATTAGCCTTTCACTGACTTCAGTATTGGCATTTATTTATTTATGTGTTTAAGTATACTGATATGTGCAGATACGAAAACTTTTATTTTACAGAATGAACAATGCAGAAAAGATTCAAACAGAAAGCATTTGTGCTACATTATATTTATGCTATTATCTCATTTCAAGTTCGATTTATTCAGTTTTAATTGTGTATTTATTTTTACTCATGGGTATTTGTTATAAAGTTTATTTTTAAAACAAGCCTCAATTTCCTTTCTTAAAGGTTTATTAACAATCACGGTTTACAAATCGGTCAATATTTTGAAATAAGTAAGTTTGTATACCCTAATATCAGTATCTGCATCTGCAGCAAAAAATCCATATCAGTGGGCTCTAATAATTAGGCTTTAAATGATTTTTGCTTTTAACAGCCTAAAAGTTAATCCAGTTATATATACAAAAAACAATCGTGGCATGTTTTGATTGAGTGAGTTTGAATTTCCTCCAAACCTACTCCAGTGTTGTTATGACTTTTGAGAGAAAAAGTTTGAAAATAAGACACAAGGTCCCTTTAATTGTACAGTGTAAAATAAAGTCTAATATGTTAAAGCTGAATGAAGCTTCGGTTTTAAATGTGAGATCAAGAGAGACTGTGTTAAGTTCACCTTCAAACTGTGGCATCATCCTTCCCATAACAGCCAGAACGGGACCAGATAAATAAAACAGCCGTTTACTGTCAGAGGCTGACACTGAAATAAACTGACCCAGACTGATTACACACACACAGACACACACACACGCACAGGTAAACAAATAGGTGAGGTCAAACCCTGATTGCTACCTGAGCTAACTTTTTCAAAACAGGTAAAAATAACATTTTAAGCACCTGAAACAAAGAACAACAAATACAAACACAAACACACATAAACTCCCATCACTCTTACGTATATGAGCTGGTCCATGCATGTTTTGGCTTTTGTTTGTCTATGTGTGCATGTGTGTGTGCTCCAGGTATTACCCATGTTGCCGGGACCTGAATCTGTATATAGTCACATTATGGGGACTTGTCTTCCTCCAGGGGACAAAAAACAAGTCTCTATATCCTAAACCACAACATTTTAAGGTAAATACATTTTTTAAGGTTAAGGTTCATATTAAGGTTAGGGTTCAGCATATCGATGGTTCCAGCACGTTTCCCGGAAAGACATGTAACTCAATGTAATGTCCTCTGAAGTCATGAAGACAGTGTGTGTGTGTGTGTGTGTGTGTGTGTGTGTGTGTGTGTGTGTGTGTGTGTGTGTGTGTGTGTGTGTGTGTGTGTGTGTGTGTGTGTGTGTGTGTGTGTGTGTGTGTGTGTGTGTGTAAGCAGCTTTTGTGCTCAGCCCTCATAAAGATTAATGTGCTTAGAGAAGATTAGCTCAGCATTGCTAAGCTAGCTGCTCTGTGTGTGTGTACGTGTGTGTGTACGTGTGTTGTGTGTGTGTGTGTGTGTGTGTGTGTGTGTGTGTGTGTGTGTGTGTGTGTGTGTGTGTGTGAGTCTGCTCTGGTGAGGATTTGGTTGAAACCTGCATTTGCCAATTAGGCTGGCTGTCACCGTGGCGACCGGAGCTTCAGGTAATCCCACACACAGGAGGAGGGGGAGGGGGTGGAGTCTGTTCACCTAACACTTAATGCAAACACAAACTCTGCAGACGAACCTTCTCGCTTTTCAGAGAGAGACTGGAGACAACGTCAGACCTGTCTGAATCAAGTTATGATAACTGTTGATATTAATGTTTATTACTATTGCTACTACTACTACTCATTACTACTGCAACACACACTCTGCCTCACCTGCACAAATTCAGATAAACCTCATCCAATAATAACCATCACTGACCAAATATGCAAAATTGATTTTTCGCCTCTGCAAAATCATAGTAAACGTTTAACTTGCCTCCAACCAAACTTTGCGTATATAATATTTTCTTTCAATTCTACTTGTGTGATTTAAGACTGAAGCATTGAGACTATCCAATATTTCAAGTGAATGAGTCTGTGTCAAATTAAAATAATCCACTGGACTTTTATTGTGAAGTCTTTCTGTGTTTGTGTATAATTCTCAATACCATACCTATTTTAATAGGCCTTCATGATCAATTTCATCCACCTGTCTGTCTGTCTGTCAGGGTGGTGTGTGTTGGCGGTGATGGCTCGGTGGCGGAGCTGTGTCACTCTCTGGTCCTCAGAGCTCAGCTGGATGCAGACTCCCCAGAGAAACCAGTGAAACCAGTGCTGCCGCTGGGGATCATTCCTGCAGGTGAGAAAGAGAGAGAGGATACACCCTCATATAGATCCAAACACAGTAGATCCACAGTATGTGTCCTACATGATATTGTTTTATTGACTTTCTGTGTGTCCATCTTAACAGGCTCCACAGATGTGGTTTCCTGTTCTGTTCATGGAGTTAGAGATCCGGTCACAGCAGCGCTCCACATTGTTCTGGGTAGGTAGTTGCTGGTGTCATTCTACATGATCACACCATGGATCATTGATCCTAACTTCATTATCACATTCACTGTGGTGGGCTCTTTTTGGTCTAACTCTACAGTTGTGATATTTATAGTTCAGTCGTCATAGGTAGGTTCTACCTGCACCTGATCCCCCTGGGTCAGTTCCACATGTTTTAGGTCTATAGTAGCATACCTGAGGGTGTGCTAGATGTGTATTCAGTCTCCAGGAGAGGTTCTACCTGTTTTATCACATCACTCCTGTTCTAGATCAATAGCCATGTCTTTGTGAATACTACCGGTTCTGTCTGTTATAGATCTATAGTCGTGGGCTGTAGTGGATGGATACTATCGGTTATAGATCTGATGAAGCTTTAAAGTTCTCAGCTTGCCAATCAGGAGCTAGTGTTTTTGCTGAGCTTTGATGTGATTGGCTAATGGCTCCTCAGACAGGTCCGAGAACAAACAAAGCCAGGGAAACAGAAGGGGACATGGGGGCAGATGTCTAACAGCAGGATCAGTTTCACTCCAAATCACAGGTTTACTCACTGCAGCCACGCCCCTTTAGCCTCAACCCACCCCTTCTCAGGTAAACCTGCCGACCAGTCAACAGGCAGCAAGGATACAAGCTGTTGTATTTGAATGACAGGTTGTTGTGAGACATGGGTTAATTAACACAAATTAACACTGGAAGCTGTGTTTGTGTGTGCGTAAGTGTTTGTGTGTGTGTGTGTGTGTGTGTGTGTGTGTGTGTGTGGGTGTGACAGATGGGGGTATTCTTTGGATTTAATGAGTCTGATTCCTGAACAATAGAAGAGATGTCAAATTCCCTGGCAGGAAGCTGTTCCCACGGAGACCAGGTGAGGTCAGATGTGTTCACGACACACCCAGGTGGTACGTGGTGTGTTATGATACCCAGTATTAGATCAGGTGGATAAAAGTGATGTCGGTCACTTTACTCTTCTTTAGTATCTTTTAATATAGTACAGAAGCACTGTCTATAACAAGAACTAATGCAAGGAAGACACATTCTATAAAATCTTAATAATCAAATATACTTAGTGAAAGTGGTGAGTTTATTACTGTCAGTTATATCTCATTATTTTACACATACATAGCAGTCCCAGAGTCAAATTGTAAGGCAGGGACAATATAACAAAAGAAATACCAGAACAAAAAATAAAATAAAATAGAACTTCACTTTCAGTTCGGTAGTAGAAGTTGCTATATTCTTCTGCAAAAGAATCCATTAAAGTCAATCTACCTGTTACTGGATTCAACAGATGAAATCAAAACTGAATTCTGACAAATAAATGAATTTGCTGAAGTGAGTTAATATTCACAGAATTTGTTTAAGGTGTCACAGGGTTGTAACCAAGGAGTTAAACCCATTCTGGCAATTTAATTTGGTCTTTCCTTTTATTAAATTTAGTAATAGAGAATGAAGACTGATATGGTACAAATTAAGTAGTGGGTGAAAAAAAAAACGATTCACAAAGGAACGAAAATGTTGGAATTCAACTGCAAGGTCAGATTGCAGCACCTACAGCCTTTTGGATTGAATGACTTCATAATTAGCTTTGCACCACACAGGGGAAGTCGTGTGTGAAACCTCTCATCACCTAGAGACGGAAATTAGCAGGGTTACACCAGCACTAACAAACAGGAGCGACTGACAAGGACACACTGCAGCACTCACTGCTGGTTGCTTTAAAAAAAAAAATGTAGGAATGCGATACATGATAATTAAAATATTTCTTATCATGTTGTGTCAAAAAACATTCTCATAAATTAAACTGTGCATGTTTTAGCTGCCGTTTAACGTGTTAAAAAGAAACAACAGTTGCACCTTTAAGAATAGCTGCAGGTTTGATCTCAGCTTTAATCGTCACAACACACACACACACACACACACACACACACACACACACACACACTGATAAAATGCCATATGGTGAGGAAATCAGATTCTGTCCAGAGAGACAGACAGGGAGTCAGTCAGACAGACAGGTGGGGAGACAGCAGTTCAGTAGGTTACAGCAGGTATGTGGCCAGATGGCACGCTGTGTGTGTGTGTGTGTGTGTGTGTGTGTGTGTGTGTGTGTGTGTGTGTGTGTGTGTGTGTGTGTGTGTGTGTGTGTGTGTGTGTGTTCATTCACAGATTGTAGGTAAATGAACAAACAGTATCTGCTTCACTCTGTTTATTCTTCTTTCACTGGATGTACCCTCTGGTTTGTTTAGCCGCTTCACACTGAAGCATCTGAGGGAAAATTTTGTGATAGTAGAAAAATACAACTTATTACAGCTGAGTGATTTGAGGATAATATTTAATAAGCATTTCACTGCAATTGTTAGTAGCCTTTTGTTACTGAAATGTTTCCAGGAAGATCTCACTCAGAACCAAGAAATTCTTATTGCTTTGGAAAACCATAGACTGTAAATAAAGATGGAGGGCGCGTCTCTAGTTCCTCTGGAAGCTTTGGCTTCACATACAGTCTATGTGGAAAACTGCAGATTCAAAACAAAGGCAGATTCCCTGTAGGTGAGTTTCTGTCCACATCCTATTTCATACACATTTTCACTTTGCACATGAAAAATAAATTCCTGAATTCTGTTGCTTCAGAGACTGGTCCCTCTACTGCAATGGGGTTCTACTGATGGAAGTTTTTAGATATTAACACACACACACACACACACACACACACACACACACACACACACACACACACACACACACACACACACACACACACACACACACACACACACACAGAGTCTGTAAGGAGGCCAAAAGTACTTATGGTGAGAATCTCATTCATATTCATGAGAAGCAGAACTCCAAATACGGTCGACAGAAAGAGGTCAGGAGTGTGTGTGGGGGGGGGGTCCTAATTTACCTCTAATAAATATTCACCCTCACTAAGGTCTTTTGCAAATATCTGTAAATACAGGTCACCAGCAGCAGGTGGACATGTGCAGCTTCTCGTCTCTCGGTCAGTTGGTGTGTTTTGGTTTCTCCGCCATGTTTGGCTTCGGTGGGCGGAGCTTAGCGCGGGCGGAGAAGAAGAGGTGGATGCCGTCATCGCGGCGACGGGAGTACGCCCTATTGAAGACGCTGGCGAGACTAAAGTAACACACGATATTTTAAAGTTATAAAGACTAATTCATGTTTTTTTATTTTCTTAATCTCAGGTCCATATGTTCAGAATATGATTTATGTTGGGCTTTTTAAATTATAAAAATTTACCTGAATTCAGATTCAACACTTTAGAGTCAACAACATCTGAAATCACTTCCTCTGTCTCATTCCCTACTTCTAATATAACAGACGCTCTTTAATTTACAATGAGATTAGAAATTCATGAAGGTTTTGGACACTTATCTTTTTGCATCATCACTGACAACTCTCAAGTCTGCAACTTTCATTTTCACATCTACAAAATGCAGTATCTTGCACAGTGGGATTGTTTGCAGAAAATACATTTTCTCACATTTCCTTCTTTGTCTCACTCAGACCAGAGGACTGTCAGCTGTCTTTCCTCCCAGCGAAGAAATCAACCGGGAGTCTGCCTGAACATCGGTAAGAAAAACACATGTCCATATGACTAATATGAAGCAATAGAGAGCAGCCAGCTAGCCTAGGATAAAGACTGTAAACTAATTTACTTTCTAACTGTGTCTCAGAGACAAGGACCAGGATCTGGACCAGGATCCAGAGACCTGGACGACCAATCAGGGCCTGTATCTGAACATCAGCATCATGTCCATCCCCTGTCTGAGTCCACATGCACCTCGAGGACTCGCTCCTAACACCAGGTACGCAGGTGTAGGACTTCATGGTTGTATAAAGTCCCTAATGTTGTGTGTGACCTTGAGCGGCACCATCCTGCGGGTTGTTTCATCAACACTCTTCTCCTCTTCCTGTTTGTTGCAGTTTGGCCAATGGCAGCGCGACGCTGATCGCAGTGGGAAACACTTCCAGGTCAGAGTTTGTCAAACACCTGAAGAGGTACAACACCTCCAGTGGACAGGTGAGAAGAGCTGTCAATCAAAGAGTGCTCTCAGTGTCCTCCTTCAGGACAAACTGGAAACAACATTTGTTGTTCAGGAAAAATTGAAAATTGAATTATAAAACAGTCTTAAGTCCATAAGTAATTGAATAAACTCTTGATCCTTTCCCTAAACATTTACAAGTTACAGATTTTTGATGTACAGTTAACCATCATTGAAAATTAATAAAATATTAATAATTAGTTTAATTGTCTATAATTTCTGGTGCCATCTGTTGCAAACCAATCGTGCATATCCTAAACATGACTTTTATTTGGAATTAATTGTTTTTTCTACATTTACTTCTTAATAACCGAAAACGTCTTCCACCACTTCTCACTCATGACCTCGTCATCCTCAAAATAAACCAACCAACAAACTGGTTAATGAGAAGATTAGCCTGGTTCGGCGTGGCCTGGTTTGGCCTGTGAGACCGCACACTAACCCACTTACTAAATTTACTGACAGTGAAGCGTTCACTGTCCTGCAGAGTAAACAGGCTGTTTACTCACTGACCTACATTCAGACGGACAGCTCAGCATCACTAAGACAAGACGGGGCATCCTAGTGGAGCAGTGTAACCATGACAATCCCAGCTTGAGTCCCACTGTGGATGCTGAATGTCGCCTGATCAGGTGATGAAAGAGTCAGAAACATCGACCATGCCTTTAACAGCTTGTACACATTTTTAGTTTATTTTGTTTCTTTTTTTTTCCAAAGTAAAAACCTTCTTCATCCAAAACTTTATGTCTCCACTGTGGTGGAAGAAGTATTTACTTTACTTAAGTAAAAGTACTTAAACCCCCAATGGTTTGTCAACGGAAATTATGAAAGTGTCTTCCTCAAATCAACTTCGCCTGTTGTAAAGATTTACAAAGGTAATAGACAAATGTAAAAAAAAAACAAGCAACTATAGAAATGTATAAGTAAACACAATTCAAGGTAACTAGGGTGCAAAGAGCAGTACCATGAAATGGAAATTTTGAGTAAAGTTAATACATCACATTTCTACAAGGGCATTGAACCGGTGTGAATGTGGTTGGTTTGAGTCCAACACTGGACTTCAGTGTAAAGCTTCATTTGAGGAAAGAAAAATCGAGGAAAGAAAGCAGACAGACAGATGAGACAGACAGACAGGACAGAGAGACAGGACAGAGACAATCTGTCCGTGTTTTGGTCTGTGCTGCCCCCTGTTGGAGCTTAATGGCTTTACAGTGAAAACTTCAGGGCCATAAACAGTAAGGAACCCAGTCACTGCTGTTCTTGGTTTGTACCCTCATGGTTGAATGCACTTATTGTAAGTCGCTTTGGATAAAAGCGTCAGCTAAATGAAATATAACATAATTATCAAGCTGCCTAACGAAGATTCTAACAAGCTTTTCTGACCTCTGCTGACCTTTGACACACACACACACACACACACCAGCTCTCAGTCAATATTCTGTCTGTCTGTCCTGGTGAGTTTGTCTGATTGTCCCTCTATACAGTTCAGCTTCTCCTTCGTGGAGACGCACGATGTGTCAGCGGTGAGAGTCCGTCCCCGCTCACTCGTTGGCTGGTCAGAAGAGGAGAGCGAGGAGGAGGGGGACTCCAAAACAACACCCATCATCCAATCAGAGGGCACCGCCTTCCCCTGGAATATTGATGGAGAGCTGGTGGAAATCACTAACGAAGTGCTCATCAGGTATGACAACAGTTATTAAGAGGAAAGATTCCTCGCACCATCACGGGAGCGGAGTCGTAAACAAGCACTTAAGTTTCTAGAGAAATCAAAATGAGGTTGTTGTCACCTGGTTGACACAAAAGTTGACATAAAAGTCCAGACATCTCGCCCTCTGCTGCTTAAAGTTTCTTCTTTTTAAAATCTGTCTCTTGCAGTACATTTTTAAACAAATCTTTACAGAAACACAGTCCCTGTTAAATTCTCCTGTTGATTTAATTCTATTCAATGTCACCAAAGAAATAGTCCTGATTAAAAATGGTGACAGTGTGTTGATTATCTGTTTTCGTGTCATTTTGAGCATCGCAAACTTAATTCAATTGTATGTGTGTCTGTGTGTGTGCGTGTGTGTGTACGTGGTGCATTCAGGGTCCACCCACGGCTCATCACACTGTATGGGGACGAGGTGGATGAGGCCGATACAACTGTCACCTGCAGTTGTATCTGATTCCAGCAGAGCTTTGTTGGCCCAAGACAGATCACCATGGTAACCGTGACTCAGCATTAATTGATGTTTAATTTTTTGGCCAAAAGATTGACTTTTGCAGCTTTAAATAACAACACATTAACTTATACGCGGCTTTATAAGTGTTTAACTTCTTTAACTGATTGAATGGTTAATTTTCATATGAATGTTTACATTTTCTATATTGTAATTAGGCTGCCAGCATTGTTTTTTTTTTAACAAGTTTGACTTTTTAATTTATGTCGCTCAGTGTTTGGTTCTACATCAGTGACGTGAAGCTCTGGTGTAATATTTCTTCTTGAAAATGTGAAATGTTAATTAACTGTAGTTGTTGCAGTCACCTGTGAAATAACCAATAATGAATCAAAGTTAATAATATCAAATATATATAAGTTAATATCAAACATATTCTGGATAAATAACTTTAAAACTCATTTTTCAATATATAAAAAGCTGTTTGTATTAAACTTGGCAGTTTTTTTATTGAGATCATATATTTTTAGAATAACGCCTGTGAACACAGAAAAGGACAAGTTGCTTAAATAGAAAATCTTTTTTTCTTTTTAATAGGTACGTTGATAAAAACAGTGAGACTCTCCAGTGCAGAACAACTTGACATAAACAAAAACACAATATTAAAACATTAAAGACATTTCTGTGTGATGTGCTTTTGTACTGAGCAGATAAAGAGAAGGGAGGAAGCACCTGTTTTAACCGTCTGTATTCACAGAGCACAGACAATTAAAACAAACTTTTTAATACTTTTAATAACTCAAACATTTTTTAAAAGCCGATCGTCTAGGATTTAATCCTGTGGTTCAATGTGTTGCTCTGTCACTGGTTCAATTAAGAAGTTTATTACAAACCAGGGTGTAAACCCAGACACCACAGTTTACCTGAACCACCTCTTCTGACATCACCCGCCTCGCTCAGTTCTTTTTTCACTGGTTAATAAATAAATGTATTATGATCAATCTCCCAGTGAGCATGTAGAGACACTCAGCAAATAAAGAAGATAAAAACATGTCACTGAAGTCAAACAGCAAAAAGTATTCAAGCTGGACCTGATGTCACTTGATATGTTTTTCGAAGGTTTGCGTAAAGGAAACAGACAATCATTCTCGCTTCAGTCCCACCCGGCTGCACATTGTTCTCAGGTTTTTTTGGCACAGGATTATTTCCCTGAATTGATCAGTCAGTGGAAAACAAGCAGACAACAGTTACAACAGTGAAATCAGTCTGACGGCATTAAGGCTCGTTCACACCAGAGACTGGAAGCAGAAATTCACCACCTGATCCTAACAAGACTTTTTGGGGGGGGTTGTGTTTTCCATTCTGCTAAGAATGTTTTCTCCCATCCTTCATCCTCTGACCTGGAAATAGATCAGGTTCCTGTGGATGTACACAACCAGCCATATCCTTTATCCTATACATTTTTATAAAGGACCGTTACGCCACTTTAATTTTCATCTTACTGATCATTTTGGGGCTTTTATGGAAACACGTTGTTTCCTCATGTCCAATTGGCTCTTTCAGTTTGCCCTGACACCCAGTGCTGTGTATCTCTGGTCATATGAAACGTGAGGAGCCAAGTCAGCCACATGGAAACCAGCCAGCAACAACTCGCTGTCTGAGCTTCTTACTATTTTCTATTAATAAAGGGGGAAAAGCCCCAACTGTCAGTAATCATCTCGATGGTCCACTAAGAAGGAAAAAGATGTAATAAGGGCGTCAAGCTCTGTCTCATGATTTTCTGCAGCTCACTTTTGAGCAAAGCTCTATCAAAAAGGGGTTAAATATAAAAACGTGGTGCAACACAACTTATAAGATTCAATTCAGCCAGCTACTCCCTGAAAGGCCAGCAGTGTAAGGAAGGATCCCTGTTGTTCAACGCTACAAATGTTCATCTTCTAAACATGAATTTGCATAAGGAAATCCACTGAATGTGACATTTTAGTTAAGATGCTGCTGTGACAAGAAACTCAAACAAACAAATGCCACATGTTCTGGTATTTACTGTCTGTTAAATCTGCAGCCTGAGATCTGAATGGTTAGACTGCATACACGTGGAGGAGTCCTCAGTTCGACCGGAGCATGTCCTTCCCCTCCGTCTTCTCACTCACTTCTCTTCACTGTCTCTGTCTAATAAAGGTCTAAAAATATTCGTAAAAATCTGCAGCGCTGATTATTCTCTTCACAAACACAGGTTGTTTCCCAGCTGCCGACAATGACGTCCTCTGTCTGGACGACATCATGCGTGACACCAGTGCAGTAAGCGTTGGTCAGCAGGTGAATCAAAATACTGTGTAGAAAGTGAGGCCCTTCCAGAGAGTTATGAGCAAATCAGAGGCCACCCTTCAATCCCCTGAGAGTAAAGGAAGTTTCCTTTGGTCCGTTTCCACGTAACAGAGTCAAAATGGAGGCCATCAATGACGGTGTTGCACTCACAGATAACGATCCTGTAACTGGTCCAGATTTGAATGTTGCAGCTTCGCTTCCCTTTTTCAATAATCCTCTATTTAAACAAGTCTTTTTTTAAAGGCAAAATAATTTAAAGGTCACAGTCAGACGTCAGGAAGCGTTCACGTGAGACGTGTTCATCATCTGCCTCCATCAGCTGGCTCTGACTTCACACTTCTCACGCAGTCCGGACACATTTCATTGGCTGTTGATGTCCCACAGTCACAATGTGAGCTCCACCCAACAGTCAGAGGTCAAAGGTCACGAGAGCTGGGGTTATGAAAAGCTCTCTCTTTCGCTGCTTTTAGGAACGTAGTCCCAGCTGTGTCTCCTGAACTCCTCCTCCTTCTTGTGCAGGTTCCTCTTAAAGAAACCAGCCTGAGAGACACAGAGACGTTCAGTCACAACATGATGCCACTACTACGACAGCTTTACTGCAATACACTGCAGTTTACTGTAGATATTATACTGCAGTATACTGGAGTCTATAAGTACCACAACATGATATTGTGATGTAATTCATTTAATTTTTTATATTTATAGTTATAATGCAGTATCTGTTGTTGAGTACACAGAAGTGATAAGACTCATATATCAGCATGGTTGATATTGTCTGTATTATTGTACATGATGATAAGTAAAGTTAAATTGCAGTACACGCCAAACATCTTATGTATATTCATTTAGAAAATAAATCACAAATATATATTTACCTTCCACAGACACCAGATGAGAGCAGCCAGTATCATCAGACCCAAAACTAAACTGACCACGATGATGGAGACCTTCACTGTCGTCGTTGGTTTCTGGGTAAAAAGAGCTTCAACCACCACCTAGAAATGTACAACACACAATATACCAACAATAAATTATTATTAGAATACACAGCAGAGTGTAGAGGGATTACTTTGTTGTTACTCAGTTTTTGTTGTAGAGTACAGAAATAGAAATTTAATTCCAGGATGAAACTTTGATGACAATGATGATGATGATGATGATGATGAAGTGTGAACACACAGATGAACTTGTGCCATTAAACCTTTGTTTTGATTGATCTGAGGCTGTGATTGGCTGCAGGGTGTCCTACCTGTACTGCAGGTTGTTTCTGGATGAGGATGGTGTGAGGATCTTCTCTGGGAGATGACATCATCGCTGTGCTTTCCAACTTCATGATACCATGACGACCCTGAGACATAACATGTCACAATAAGATAAAACTGTATTGATGCTTTAATTGAGCTTTTGATATCATGTTCCTGTTTGGTTGGTGTTCCTCCCTATTCTATTTCAGGGTGTATGTTTGTGTGTGTGTGTGTGTGTGTGTGTGTGTGTGTGTGTGTGTGTGTGTGTGTGTGTGTGTGTGTGTGTGTGTGTGTGTGTGTGTGTGTGTGAGTGAGTATGTTACCGGAGCTTGCAGCAGCACAGCAGGGTTCAGTCTTGTCTTCAGTTGGATTGTGACATCTCTTCCTGCCTCCAGGTTACCAAGACGACACACCAGTCGCTCACACAGCTCATCACCACGGCCACAAAACTGCACACACACATAGGATGTATCACCATAATGATGGTGCAGATATTATTGCAACATTTTTTCTTGTATAATATTAATCTAAAATTACTAGAAACAAAATTTATTTTCAGTTCCACCCCTAACTTCCCCTTGTAGCAACGGCATTTAGAGCGCTCTGATTGTGTGTGTGTGTGTGTGTGTGTGTGTGTGTGTGTGTGTGTGTGTGTGTGTGTGTGTGTGTGTGTGTGTGTGTGTGTGTGTGTGTGTGTGTGTGTGTACCAGTCTGCGGGTGGAGGTGGAGGAGAAGAAGAAGATGAGTTGTTTGATGAAAGAAGCTTGAGGAACGTCGCAGTCCTCGATGACTGAAACAGTCGTGTCACTGATGGAACACACGCCATGAGACGACTGTAGTGACAGAGAAGTAATACAAACAAATGAATATTACACACACTGTTGTACCACTAATGTTTACTACTATTTCTACTGTACTTATACAGCTACGTCTACCACCTCTCCTACCATTACTAACACTGCTACTGTGACCAAATCAGCAACCACCATGGCTGCTTGTTTAAGCCAATGTAATATCTCCCCAAATACTTCTGAAACTAAAAGTATTTTATTTTGGGGATTTAGCCGCTGATTCAAATGTTCCCTTTTTTTGTTGTTACCTCTTTTATCGACACAAAGCTTTTGTATAACACTGTTAGTTTCCAGACATTTAACATTTAAAATGCCTTTGCCTCCTTTTGTTAAGTGTAAAGAAAGACAACATGTTCATAAGCATCGATGGTGAAGCCTGATATCTGCTGGTGAAGCAGGTACAGAAACATCCATCAACTGTTGATTCTCACTGTCGACTGGTCTTAAAAGTTGGTCTCTAGATGCTGCTGCAAAATAAATTCAAATTCTTTGCAGGTGAATTGTAAAATCTCCAGTTTCTCTTTTAAATTTCAGGTCTAAGTTAGGTCAATTTACTTCTCTGAGTGGAGACTTTCAAAATAATCATTAAATGAAGATGAAATGGCGGCAAGTGGTGAACACAAACACCAGCATTTGAAATGATTCCTCAGGAATCTGTGAGTAACCACACAGATACTACTAACAGGTGTTATACTGTCTGTGATATCTCTGCTTCTTCTACCATTCCTGCTGCTGCTGACGGTTCTGTCGCTGCACGTACCTGCCAGTCGATCACCTGCAGCAGTCTGTGTCGGTACGGTGTGAGAATCTTTGGTAACGCGATCTCAATCACGGTATCTATTGACCTGCTGGGTCCAGAGTTTAAAACCTGCAGAAACAGAATAACACATACCAGAAGAGATCAGTATAGATCAGGAAATATGTTGTTGCCACAGACACTGTGACTTAGCTACAACTTCAGCCTATGGAGTCGATTTTTGTTTACATTTTGTCCAAATTAGCAGTAAAAGCAATTATATGACAATATAAATAAAATCTAATTATATAACTATTTGCACCGATGAATGTACCATTGTTGACTTAATTTTATACTGAAGAAAACTTAAATAAGATATTAAGAAGTTCTGGAGTTATGATGAACGTTCTTTAGTGATGGACAGTGGAAATTTTTTTATCTTCAAAGTTTAACAACAAATCTAAAAATATGTGTTTATGTTGAGTTCAGAATTCACTTTTACACACATATGAAGAAACCCCAGAACCATACCTTGTATGTGTAGTTGAAAGTTTCAGCGTAGCAGTCGACTGGAGTCAAGTCTTCATCTCCAAACACAAAAGATGTGGGAGTCACAAAACTGCAAACAGACAGTTAAACAGAAATGCATTAGAACAGGAATGTCAGCATTTCCAGCATGTCCTACAATCTGCTTTATCAGAGAGCAAATTCTGATTGTTTCTGATTACACAAAAGAAAAGTACTGAATTATTTATGCCAAGTTTGGTGGAGGGCCTGGGGAGAATCCATTCAGTTTTGGTGCTGATCTGGTTTCAGGGTCAGATACAGGAGTTTGTGAGATAAGGCTTTTGTCAGTTTTTACAGAAATAATGTCTGAGGTAGAACTACTACTACTTTTAGATTTGTGTCTAGTTGCCCCACAATATGAAGATTATTATTTACAGTTCATTTTGTAATAGTAATGTGAGCCGACTCACCCGTGGATGTTGATGTTGACTCCATATTTAAGAGGAAGGAGGAGACTGATGGAGTTGTCATGGAGATACTCCGCCCTCTCATAGTTATCACTGAAGAGAAAAACGTTAAAAAACAAACGATCAATGAACTTTAACTAATGGATTGAATCATTTCTCTCTGCCTTATTCTAACAAACTAAATGTGACTTCAAGAAATAATCGGTAACTGTGAGTGTGTCTGTACCTGCTGGTGTTGACATGGATGTTGATATCACCGGATGTGCTGTTCTGGTTCACGTCCAACAGGAAGTTGATATTTAGCTACAAGAAACAGGACGTCAGTGATTTTAAAAAGTCTGTAGGTCATGACCAACAAATACAGGATGTTCTCCCTTCACATTAATATAAAAGCTTTAACATGTTGAAGGTTATTCCAAATTAAAATTGCTGCTCTGAACTCTGATATTTCAACACTTTCATTATATGAACTCAGAAAAAACAGAGACAAAGGTCACAGCAAATATCTGCTGACGAAACAAAAGCTGAAGAACTGGAACAGTTTAGCCGTAAATAGCGAGACTATGTTTAAGTGCAGCTTCACACAGATGTTAGCAGGGCTGTAGGTGCTCTGTGATTGGCTGAGACTAACCTGGCTTTGTGCTGGGAGCAGGAGGCTGGTGACGCGGCAGTCGACCAGCACCATTGTACTGTTGATTTCCTGTGTGACATCACAGCTGACCAGGTTGTCCTGCTGCTTACACACAGGCAGTTATTTCAGGTATTCATTCATTAGTCATTTGTGTTGCTATAAGTTATTATACAAAGATTTAAAAAGAAATCAAAGACCGTTTTTGATTAGAATTAGTCAGGTGAGTTTTGATAGTTAGTCCTGTATCACAAACACTAATTTGCCACATTTCCCCATCCAATTGAATGCAAATCATCTTTGCCCCCTGGTGGCTGGCTACAGTACAGATCACAAACTCTGCGAAAGCAAAAATGGCAGCGTTTGTATCCCAGATGTATTAGTGTCATTTTGGGGCAATGGAGGGATGTGGGGATGCGTCATCCATCTATATTTACAGTCTATGGTACAGATTAGAGCAACATAGTAAATTTACAGTTTGAACAATCTGGAAGACGAGGGACTCGCTTAGATAACAAGTCAATGTACAATACTTGAATTCAGTAATTTTATCTGGACACAGGGTCTGGCTTTCCGACCCTGGATTCAAACTACCTTCTCATGCACAAGGGATTCACAGAAAACAGTTCAGCATTTAATTCAGCATAGTTCTATCTGATTGATATCAACATCTTTGTTTATTGTTGACTCTCCAACAGAGCTCCCTGTCAGAGCTGCATTACCGAACTGCTGATGCTGAACAAATATTTCAAACTGCTGCTGCTTCACATTAAAAAGCATTCAACTGCAAAAACACAAGGTGGCTTTTATTGTGAAACATAGACTGGAGCAGAAAATACACTAAAGTATAAAAACAACGTGTTTATCAGTGAATTTCGCAGTGACTGCATTTAAAATAATTTATCATTAGTGGTTATTTATATATATGTATCAGTAGATACGTTTTTCATATGTCAGTTTCCTTAAACTGCCCAATCATCACAAGGTAAACTCACGTTCTGCAGAACTTTAATGTAGTGGATGTTGTTTGGGAAATACAGCATCAGTCGTGGCAGGAAGGCGTCGTCTCCAGAGTTCACCATTGAGGTTTTCAACATGACGGTCTGTCCAGAGCCGAGAGCGAAGTACTGCTGCTGACTGAGGACACACAGCATCACTGACGTTACAGTTACAACCAATGGACGTGAAGCTGCTCACGACTTACGACAAAAACCAGGGCTGAGATATAGAAAATGTTTTACTATATAGAAGTTTCCATTAGAAGAAAAAGTTATGTTTAACAGAAAAAAAGGTTTGTTTCTATATATTTGGTTTTATTTATGTTTTCTCTTTATTTATATGAATAATACAAAATTATGGTTTTGTCATAAGGGTTTGATAACAACATCTTAGGAATCATTGCCAATTTTTTTAAATGTATATATCAGCCGAGCTCTAGTGATCACATCACAGGATCAAAGACGTCACTGGTCTGGAATATTTGAAACCAGTCATATGGGAGTGTTTTGAGAGAGCACAGTAACAGCATGGTCCAGCTCAGGCCGAGATAAAAGCATCGCTGCAGACTGTTGTTCTAAATTAGTCAGCAGCTAAATAGCATCATGTGTTAGCCTGCGTGATAGAAATAACCTAAACGTTGTGTTATTTTCAGAGAAACTTGCCTTGCGTTATCATAACTATGAACTGTGAGCGACTTCTGTCCTAACTGAGTTAAAAAAAATACAATACAGCTCCTGTTTCCTCTGTGGATTTCATTGTGCTGTGTGTGTTGTGTGCATGGTTGTTTTCTTACTGTGGCAGCACTAGTTCGGCCGACAGCTGCATGTTGGTCGAACAGTTCACCAGAGAACAGGAACGAGCAAACTGAGTCTGACAGAGAGAAAGACGAAAAGAGTTAATCGATTCAATGTCATAATAATAATAATCATTCTAATAATAACATTACACACGACTCCCCTGACCCCTGACCTCGGTCTCACAGCTGATTAACAATGTCCCGATGACTCTAGCTGTACATTCCTACACTCATCCTGCTCTGTGTTTGTGAGTCAGTGGGACGTGACGTGGACACAGGATGAGTAGACTAATGACGGTTAATGTGCTCCAGCTGTAAACCCATCTGGATTAGCAGGAAGGCCTTATCATTGTGTGTGGAAGAGCTGACGTCATATTGGATGCTTCCTTTCCTTGGAAAAAAAAAGTTCTCTCTGGAAATGAACAGACAGGTTTCACATTATTCTCAGTTTAAAGGGAGTTGTTCAGGTCGGAGAGCCTCTATGTCCTGTTAGTTAATCGTGGAAATCATCTATAAACAACGATTCAAGAGAAGTTGTCATTTTTCGGATATGATTTTTTTGTTGTTATGCTAAGAAGGACTGGATGGTTTTAACATTAGCTGTTACCTGGTTGAGGTTAGCACTGGTTAGTAACTGGTTGGTGTTAGTACTGGTGTTCTAGTTGGTGTTATCACTGGTAAGTAACTGGTTGGTGTTAGTACTGGTGTTCTGGTTGGTGTTAGCACTGGTTAGTAACTGGTTGGTGATGGTGTTCTGGTTGGGGTTAGCACTGGTTATTACCTGGTTGGTGATGGTGTTCTGGTTGGGGTTAGCACTGGTTATTACCTGGTTGGTGATGGTGTTCTGGTTGGGGTTAGCACTGGTTATTACCTGGTTGGTGATGGTGTTCTGGTTGGGGTTAGCACTGGTTATTACCTGGTTGGTGATGGTGTTCTGGTGTCCTGTGCCCTGCTGCAGGATGGGTTTTAACGGAGGGAAGGTTCTGGAGGAGGCTCTGTGGTTTCTTGTTTCTCTGAGACCATAGGAAACTTCAAACTGGACCGGAGTAAAAATGTCCCTCACGTCTTTCTGTAGGAGAAAGAAAAGGTAAACGTTGTCATCAGTCATTCACATGCTTTTAAGCCAATATTGCAGTTACATTTTTTGCATGTGTGTGTGTTACCCTTTGGAATGCCACGTGTGTTGTACACGTAAGCTGGCCGTGCTGGGCTTTCACTTGACCCCTAGTGCTGTTGGACGACCCGTTACCATGGAAATCGAAACGATGAGGGAAGGATGGTTTATGGAGGAGGTCAGAGGTCAAATTATACTGAAGATCTGAAAAGGGGAGAAGAACAATATGAAGTAGGTAAATCAAATACCCTCCTCTCTAGTGATTATCCGGTCACACACTTAGCAGATATGTCTAAACACAACAGATGCGCCAAGCTGTGGATTCCTCCACCTGTTGAAGTCGTGCACAGTAAAATATACTCTTTATTTCCAGATTTGATGGTGTTATTTTTTTACCCTTTCTAAACAATACCTAAAATATGACAACACCAGTTGATGGTATTCACTTAGAAATGAGATAAATAACCCATTGTTTTGAATTAATACTAAGAATTGTAGGTCAATTGAGTTCGACCTTCAATCTTAAACATTTGCAGGTTTGGTCAAATATCAGTCTCACACACTCATTTTACCTATGGCTCCTCTGAAATGTCGGGACCAGACACTGAAGCAGATGGTGACATTGAAGCAGACAGTTGGAGTGTTGTGTTCTCTGCACAGCGCCACCTGCTGGTCAATCTGCTCAGGCAGCGTCAGAGACGCCTTCACCTGAATCACTGGACGGGTCCTACAGCAAAAAGGACACGTTCAGCGAAATGATAATGGCATATTGTGACTGGACGGAAATTCAATCTGTTGAAATTTTCTCATACGGATTGAAAACAGAAGATGAATTCATATGATATCAATCTTATTAGAAGCATAAAACATTGATATTCTGCTTCTTCCAAACCAGCTAAAATAAGAATGTGTTCTCCCTGTAAACCTCCATTAAGACAGAATTACACTTTTAGGTCTTGTGAGGTCTTACCTGAGAACCACAGCTGCGTCTGAGAGGAATGCACCGACCGCCACATCTGCACAGAGAGAGTTTAACCTGGGTTAATGCAGAGATACAAGGCAAATGTTGGGACACAGGAAGTGATTGTAGTGACAGTGAGGTTTACCATGGTAGCCATTATCATCGATGTCAATGCCAGAGCTGAGCGACTGGCCGAACATCCTGAGGTCGCGACCCAGGGTGGATCCAGTAATTCTCTGACGATATACACACACAGAGTTGTGGAAATTACAGCGCAAAAGAGTACCTTTACTGAAGTATTTCCATTTCATAGTACATTATGTTTCTACTCCAATATGTTTCTGAGGGAATTGACTACATGTTTTACTTCACTATGTTCATTTAAAAACTGCATATAAAACATGTAAAGAATTTACAATGTAAAAAAGAAATATATAATTTAGCTTGATTACTAAGTGACCGATTATCAAAAATAATTAACAACTATTTTGATCACAGAATAATCATTTAAATATTTGTTCCTGTCAAAAAAGAATAGTTTCAGCTTCTCAGATATGATTTATGATTATTCCTCTTCTTAAATTACAGTAAGACCTACAATAAACTATAATAGTACCTACTGTTACTGCTATTATTATCACATACAAATCTTCTGTATTGCTGTTAGCGCTTGTACCTGAGATGGAGTTGGTGAGATTCCCTCCTTTCTGCCATTATAGATGTAGACAGCTCCTTTTAGGTCGTCTTCATGTGGGGCACCGATTGCCACATCTACACACACACACACACACACACACACACACACACACACACACACACACACACACACACACACACACGTTAATATTATTGTCGTCACGACCATGACATCAACATAACCTTGACCTTTCACCTAAAAGTTGATTTCCTTCCTTTCAGGAGGTCATTAGTTTATGTTACTTTTCAGACTTGAAACTTAGATTAATCACAGTCAATGTTTTTCCACCTTCCTTTATATTTTTTATAAGGTTGTAAAAGCACTTGGCCATAACGTTTTACTTTTTGGCTCATGAACAAATAAACAGGAGGAAATGTGCTAATTAGTGATCAGTATGACTTTATGGCAAATCCTCCAAATGTAGGCCTAAGGGGGTAAAGTGTGTGTTGTGTTTGCCTTTGGACCTAAAACATCCACATTTCTAAAACAGTTGGAAATTGTTCAGCAGGATGAAAGTGGTCAGATTATGGGAAAACAGCAGAATGGTCCTTTAATGTTTAACCTGAGTCTTTTGAAGATGGGAAGTCCTGAAAGTAAATGTTTTTTTTACAAACAGCAAGCTACCGGAACACACACACACACACACACACACACACACACATGTAACTGTGGCAGATTAGAAGGCAGGTTCAGGGTCCAGTTAAAGAGCACTAAGAGTTTGTCATTACAGTTTTTAATGAACTTAATAACACACTCCACCCCTCACAGCACACCACACACACACACACACCACAGATGGTGAGGGGTCTGTTAGTGTGTGAGGGCGTTGTGTTCGAGTCATGTCTCTTAATTATCACCAAGTGGCAGCTACTGTTGGTGTTGGGTGGGTTGTGCTCCCTTAAAATACACAACCAGTTTATAGAGCAGGAGAAACAGTCATAGTATCATAGTATATATATTGTATTTATATTTACTTTCAGCAGTAATAGTCGCACAAATAGTGGTAGTATCGAGTAGTACTTACAGCATTATTAGCAGTATAAACAGTAATGGTATTAGCAGTGGAATTAGCAAAAGTCATATTAATATTATTAATTTTAATGGTTTAACCAAAATAAAAGCTGATAGGTCAGGGCACGCAGGTGTGGTTATTACCATGGTATCCATCGTCATCCAGGTCTCCAAGGTCAGTGATGGTCTCTCCAAACCGAGCGGCATAGGCATCACTGCCAGTCAGCTGAAACTCCGCCTCCAACATATTCGCCTAAGAGCAGGTCAGTGATTACAAAATAGCTCAGTGCTGCAGCCGACTGTTTATTATTTTCATTGAGGATAAATAATCATATTATTCTGTCAATTAATCAATTTTGTTTCTATAAACTCAATTTATTAACATGTGTGACAAAGAAAAGCATCAAATCCACAGTTAAGAAGCTGGAACAAGAAAATGTTTTGGGCATTTTTGCTAAAACAATAATTACATTATCAAAAATGTATTATTCTGACAATCAACGAATCAACTGATCAATTGGTGGTTGAAGCCATAGTAAAGGATGTTCATTGTGATGTCCACTAGTGGCAGAAACGGTACAGGTACACTGAGTATTGTACACAAATAGTACAGTATCTTAGGGGAATTTTCACGGTTTTGTGTTCAAATGGAATGTGTGTGTGCGTGCGTGCGTGCATGTGCTCACCTGCCCCTGGTTTATGTACACGTGCACTCGCCCCTCCTCCCTGGCGGCCCCAGTTGCCAAAGGAGCGCCGACCAACAGATCTGACAAACCATCAGCGTTCAGATCCACCGCACACAAACTGGAGCCAAAGTATGATCCCAGCTACACACACAAAGACACACAAGGTAAGTACAAAGTCATCTACTGTTTGAATGGAGGATGCTAAGTGGCTACTTACCTCTTTTCCAGACACTTCAGAGACGACCCGCAGCAAACTGTTGTCTATGGTGAGGATGAAGACCTACAACCCACCGACACACACACACACACACACACACACACACACTAGTAAAAACAGACTTAGCGTACAGTCAGTAAACAGATGTGCAGGTAAACAGCTCCTACCTTTCCTCTCTGGTTATATTGCGGAGCTCCACCCACCACCTCCAGTGTAGCAGGACTCAGGAAGTGACCAGCTCCAACAGCGTAACCTGCAGAACACAGTGTCCAAATTTAGACTTCATCAGTGGTGGAAAGTAACTAAGTACTCAAGTACTGACATTTCAAAGTACTTTATTTGATTATTACCTTTCTATGATGCTTTCTACTTCTAATCCACTACAGTTCAGATTGCTTGGGACTTGAATTCTTTGACACTAACACATTACTAGTTACTTTTCAGATTAAGAGTTTACATATAAAATGCCCCCATTGAGAAAGATTAAAACTGTAGTTTTTCAGTATTGTTGACTTGTGTTGTGTGGGTAACTGGGTGCTTGGTTAAAGTTTTGGTTTAATGTGTAGTTGTTATTGTTATGACTGAGGTAAGTTGCCAGGAAATGAATGGAGGTATGTGCAATGTGGACGTGTGTGTCTGTGGGTATCAGAGAAAGTCACACTAAAGACAAGTCTTTCAGTGGGTTTGTGTTGATTGGAGTGGTTCTCTATCAGCAGTCAGAACAAAGTACAAACAGTACATCACACCTCTCTGCTCAGCTTCCTGTTCATCAACCTGCCTCTTTACATCAGGTTTTGAGGGTCTATGCACATTTTCAGCAAAATTTAAAACCTATTAAGACCTTTTAATAACACATACAATTCAATTTGATATCCCCTTTAAAATACAATGAAAACCAGTAGAGATAACAAAGTCTCTAATAATTCATTATTTTCAAGTTGTTTTTAAGTGCTTCTCAGGGGTATATTTCAATAATTCCTATGATATAACTGATTAAATGAACTTGAGCTGGACCTGTATACGCAGCAGAGTATGGATAGATGGATTAACATATTAAAATTATTTAATTATTTAACTAAATTTTAATTTCATGACACATAGACTGTTCTAGCTCCACATCATCCAATCAAAAAAAAAAAAAGAACTCGTTAAGCTTCAGCGACATTAATCCCTGAGTTGTTTTTCAATATGAGGCGGCAATAATCATGGGGAGCGGAGCCATATGCGATCGCAGTAATTAAAGTCATGCTGGCAGAGTGCAAATGGTTTTTCACAGCACAGCGTGTCAGAGTAAAAGACATTTACATTGATGAGATCTACATTTAAGCAGCTTACTGTGGCTGTGTCCTCTTTACTATTCATCCCTGTAAAATACAAATGGTGCTGAATATAACAATACTAATCTAGCACAACACCATTTAATCCCAAAGGCAAACACATTCACTTAAGTGATTTTAACGTGAAGCGTAACCAGACGTTTGGTTTGCATTTGTTCACTTTCTGACATGACGGAGAAGCCAAAGCAACTTGATCTACCCCTGGTGGCTGGCTGCAGTATAGGTCATAAAAGCTTTTTTCTCCATGTTAGTAGATTGGACATGGACCAAACTAAAGATAACGCCTCCTCGTTGATTTTAATGAAGCCCCTGGGCTACAGCATAACAGTAAACAGGAAATAAACAACAGTCCCAGCCACAGTTTATGCTTCTGCATGAACTGAAACAAACGTTGGCCTAAATTGAAGAGGCAGAAAAATCCTAAACGCGTCCTTCAGTAAATGTTTTAACAAATGTTGTTTATCAATGACTCACCAGAGAGAATTGGTGGTGAGTGACTCTTGTGCATGCGTTGGTCACTAATGAGTCTTGAACGCAAAATAAGAAAAATGCCAATGATGCAGTATATGAGATGAGATGCTTTGATAGCACTAAACTTTTCTAATCATCGTTGATTTCCAATTGTAGTATTTCTTCATCTTGTGCACCAAGTGACAAATATGGTGTCACACAGATACAGTGGTATAGTAAATCAACAGTATATAGTAGGAGATGTGTTATCTACCCAGGTAGCTTCCGAAGCTGACTGTTCCAATTTCATCATCGAGGTACACTGACATCCCTCGACTGGACGTGTTGAAGACCAGAACTGATCCCGTCCAATAAGACGTCCCTGGAGCCCCCATGATGATCAGATCCTGAGAGACAGAGGCAGATTTCAGAGTTCTGTGATGTAAAGTACCACGTATTTCTATTTAAGCTCTATTAACTAAAAATATCTTTATATGTGACACATCTGTAAACATCACACTGTGTACTTGTTAGATTTGTTGCTTTAAAATTGAAGTAGTGAGTCCATTTTAACATTTAAAACTGTCACGTCTTGTTCTCTTTTCTAAAATGGACATAATTCATGTCTACATGTCAAGAGCATTAAGGGGAACAAGGACTCCAGCTTTTAAAAACGTCTTGTACATGACAGTGATGGACCATCTTCAGTCTGCTGGTGGAAACAGTGAAGACAAACAGGATTTTAAAATAACGTGTTGACTGTGTGTTGCTGACCTCTGTCAGGAAATTCGAGATACCAGCCTGACATGACCCATAATCCTCCCCGAACTTCCTCTGGTGGTCTGCAACAGACAGAGACGTAGGCAAACAGACACGTTGGGAGGTGAAGGTTAACAAACATATACGAAGATAAAAATGAATGATTTCCTCCTGCAGCTGAACAAATGCTGCTGTGTTCACACACACATGAAAGAAGTAAGAACAAGAAATGATGGCAAAATTTAAAACGTGAGAATGTCGTCACTTTCAACAAAATGGCTTTGCAGTGGGTAGAGACCAAAAACAGAGGTAAGACTAAAAGAGAATTTCCCTGGTAGATTAGAATGGAAGAAAACTGTAAGTTATCATCTCTCCTGTAGTATGATGTATGAGGAAATATGTGACATGACATATAAATCTGTCTTGTGTTAACAATAATAACAATAATATATGTAGGCCATGTACCAAGCCTTTCGAATATATGCGTTAAACCCAAATATATTCTGAAATTCGGAGAATCACAACCACACCCCTCCAGAAATCATCTGGAAACAACCAAACAAGCCTGTAACACTTGACGTGTGTGTACCTCTGTAGCAGGGGATCATGGGCTGACCATGTCTCAGGTTGCTGCCATAGCGATAACACACTCCGTTCGGCAGCTTGTTGTTCTGACTGTCCTTCTTTGAGTAGAAGACGTTCTTCCAGCGGTGAGCACATGCCTAAACACACACACACACACACACACACACACACACACACACACACACACACACACACACACACACAGGATGTGACATGGGCTCATTAGTGTCAGTAACACAATCACAAGTTAGCAGAAGTGTTGTTATTCCCATGACACTGTGACAGAATCATCACCAGCCCTGTCGTGTGTTTATTTTAGTCCTGCAGTAAAATCTTTCACTCTGAGATGATTTGTGAGAAAACAGTTGATGCTGTAATAAAAGCGTTTGCACAGTCACTAAGTCAAAAGTTCCTTTCAGTCATGGAAGTCTTTAACATCACCTTAGAGGCATCAGCAGCAAAAAGGCTCAAAAGATAATGACAGTGTTATAAATCTGCAATGTATTAATAGGAAGGAGGAGCAGTTCTTATATCTCTTACAGGCTGTAACACTGATATATTTACGAAAATGCAAGGCATTATTATTATTATTAGAAATCATTCTGATACAGCAAATATTTTGCATCGTTTTCCATTTTTCATACCAAAGTATAACCATCTTTGGACTGATTTGTGGAAACAGCGTCCAAGCCTCAGGCCTCCGGTGTCTCCCTTTGCAGTGGTTTACTGTCATGTTACTTTCAGTGTTACTAACATTGAGTTCTCCTCAGTGAAACATGTCAGGAGCCTGTATGGGCCATACATGTTGATGCAAGATGTTGTTTTCCCTTTTTTAACAAGCCTACATAGTGTTGGTAATAGACTGTTAGCGGTTAAAACAGTTCCAATCACTGCTCCTGATTCATACATAAGAATGTCCACAAAAATGCAAAGTTAAATCCCCTAAAATTCAATCAGCCTCATCAAAGTACACACATTAAATAGCCTTTATTAATTTTTAACTTTTGTGCCTTTTTAATTGTATGATCAGTACATGTTTGTCATGTTTTTAATCACGTGGCCTCTCTGATGAAGGATTTTTACCTTCTTCCCCTTGATAAAACTATGTGCTTTGTCATATTTAGGATTTTAGAGACAAAATAACTAAATAATTAGTTTCTATCACAGCAGATTAAACTAAAACTGATGACAACTTTGACCAAATCACTGAACAAGTCAAGATAAACTGGTGATATATTGTAATTATTTAATATAAATTAAGAATAACTTCAATTTGATATTAATAGAGAAATTCATGACATAGTTCTTAAGAAGGTGATGAAAGATAAATGTTTACTCTCTTTCTGTGTATTAACCTTGTGGTGGTGTGTGTGAGAGAGAGGCAGAAGGTGTGTGAGTTACCAGGACGTGTCCTCCATTGTCTCCAGGCTGTCTGGACAGACTGACTCCCAGCCACTGGTGATCACTTTCTGCTTCACACGTCTTCCCACATGTCGACACATCTGCACACACGAATTAAAGAGCGGATATTAAACCTCAACAAGTTGAAAAAACATAATGGAATATGACTGATTACTGTTTGTTTCATGGATTAATTTTAATTTCAGATGCGATGATAAGTCTACCACTGTTTTCATCAGAGGTCACCTGCTTCACGTATGTCATGATTTATTTGCTATATTTTTGTTACCTCCACCACGGACCTGGTTTTGTCTGTTTGTTGATTGTTTGGAAACAAACGAACATAAAAACAACTGCACAGATTTCCACAAAACTTGGTGGAAGGATGTGCTGTGGGTCAGGAAAGAATCAATTAACTTTTGGGGCGGATCCAGGACATGACACGTGCAAGGCAAACAGCTGAAAGGCAGCAATCATGTTTAGAGGTGTTTTGGCTCCATTCAAATTAATGATGGTGCAGAACTTAAGTCGGTGTGAATGGAATCATAGTCTTTTAAATGCAAGTTGAAAGGTTTTAACAACTTAGATAGAAACACACCGGCATGCATGTGTTGGCAGTGCTGCGTCTCTGCAGTGATGTTGCAGCGGAAAATGGCTCCTGGAGATTGAACCGTCGGATTGGAGGATGAGTTTGCTACTGGAGCTCCAACCACTAACCTGAGAGAGAGAAAGAGAGAGAGAGAGAGAGAGAGTTACACTGTGTCTGTTCAGTGTCTAAATAGCATCTGTGTGTGAAGCATCAAAGAGCTTCTGTCACTGAAAAGAACTGGGTAATTAGCATGCACACACACACACACACACACACACACACACACACACACACACACACATAATGACGCGTCCTTAGATAATTAAATTAAGATTTATAGTTCCCTACAGCTCTATGAGGGCAGGAGTCATTCATTTATATGGCCATAGTTCATGACTGAGGAGATTCATCATCCATATCATGAAAACCCATAATGCTTTGAAATGTAGTTGAGCCATGTGTGTGTTATTTTCTAAGATGGCGACAGGAGCAGTAATTGGTCATTTCCATCGCTGAGGTCATCATGCCCAGACTTCCAGATGTTTATTGAAACATAACCCCACACATATTCATTCAAGTTGAAAAAAACAACATGGCTGTATAACTTTATGGAAAACCATCACCTGCTAACGAATCAACAGAAGATCAATAGAGCATCGATCACAGATCAATATCAGATGAAGAGTATAGAAACTGACCATTTGTGAGTTTTGTGGCGATGCAGCAGGACTGAGTATCCAAACATGGAAGAGGAGGGACCACTGAACTCCAGACTGTGCTCCTCATCCAGACTGTATCCTGCAGCAGGACAGACCAGCACCAGGAACTGGACCAGGACCTGAACCAGGACCAGGAACAGACTGCAGCGCGCACACACACCGACAGCGGAGGGATACATGATGGAGGACAAACTGCAGGGACACCAGAGAGACACCAATTAGAAATTTACATCCAGCAAACATTTATATCTCTACAAACTCATGTTGTTCAAACCCACCTAACTTTATATAAACCTCCAGTGGAGATGTTGCAGTTTACAAATACACACAACCAGGACAGATTTGGGGTCAGGTGGAATTTACAAAATATCTATAATGTTATTTGTATGAGTATAAATACTCTATAAAGTATTTCATTCAGTGTAAAAGAGCAGAAACAAGACAAGGCAGATTAATACAGATTTCTAAATTAGTATAGGACTCATAGATTAATACCATTGGACACTGAGTTATTGACATTTATTTCAACAGTTATACGTAAAGACTGATGTTATCTGTATCGTACCTGTATTTGAACATGCTGTTAGCAGTCAGTTAGCTTAACAAACAGCGAGCATGTCTCAGTCCAAACACAATACTGATTAAGTGCTAAATTATTAACTCTTATTTTTATTAATGTATTGTTCTGAAATTTGTTTGAGGTTTCTGCTCAGTTTAATTTTCTTTTAACTATTTTTAGAATCACTTTGGGCTTGAAAGGTAATCCAAAGTGAGTTATGGTTGTTATCATCACAAGAGTGAAAAATCAAGAGTTCAAGGATAAAGGTTTATCAAAAGATTGACATGGTCTCTTTAACTGCTTTATTTAAATTAGTGAAACTAACATTTTAACATTTAACCAAACTAATATCAATTACATTATTCAAAAATCAAAAAATGGAATCCTAACTTGTAGACTAATTCGTCTACAGGCTGAGCCACACTTACAAATATCTTAAACTTCCAACATTGCTTTTCATTACAAACTAATTTTGTTTAGTCTATGTAACATGGTAAATGGTGGAAAATTGCACGTTTAAAGCAGTAAGTAGGATGATGATGAAGCCACAGAAGGAACATGTATAATCAAAGTCACTGTGAAGACGCTGTAGATCTCAGAATCTTGGGACTAACTCCACTGCGTCAACATCAGGTTCCCTCACGCTCACAATGAGTTAACTCAATGTTTTGTGTTGTTTGACTAAAAGTTTAAAAGAATAACCAACTTTTCAACTCACAAAAAATATATGACATATACTATTTTTGCTTAAAAATATACTTTAACTGACGTGAAATCAGACGGTTTCAGTTAGAGGGGCCCACTGACAGCATCAAATCTTTCCAGGGACCCGTTGCTTTTAGCTACGGCCCTGTTTTAAAAAAAGATCATTACAGCGTTTTAACTAGTGAAAGTCTGATGACATGAAGTAAAGTGTTTATGATGAATTATGATTTATTTGAAATAATCAATAAATGGTTGTGTCTTGAAGTTACACTGACGATCTAACTTTAAAAATAACTTTTACGAAAGGGTGAAGAGGAGTATATACAATATTTGTAGTGTTTCTATGACTGAAAACGTTTCGTCCACTAACTTGGACTAACAGGGAGTTGACAGTACCGTTCACAGCGCAGATATTCCGGGTCAAACGGTGGATCCGGTCGGTACCGAGCAGATGTGGAGTCAGCACCGGGCAGACATGAGAGAGCGGAGGTTTGTCTCAGAAGTGTCCGGTGACTCCTCTCCTCTCCCGGCGAGTCTCGTTAAAACCTCCTGTTGATCCTCGCGCCGTTAACTTTCCACACGCGCGTGGAGCTCCGGTTTATCTTCCAGCACGAGCCCGCGACGCACGAGGATCCGGTGACCGACACACAGAGAAGTGATGAAACTAAAATTGACAAATAAATTAAACATAAAACCCTCAGGAGGAAAGTGAGAGAAACTGAACTTCAGGATGAAGTCAATGAAACTCACAAGAGAGCGCGCGGAGATCCTCCCTCCTTGTGACTGTGTGTGTGTGTGTGTGTGTGTGTGTGTGTGTGTGCGCGCGCGCGTGCGTGCGTGCGTGTATCATGGACCTTAGGGGACATCTACACCAGTTAATTGTGGTCAGTGTTTCCGTTTTAAATTAAAATCCATGTCCACAGTTAACCCGAACATAACTTTTGTTTCAGTGATTTAGTTCAGGGTTTGTTGGTTTTGCATGAGTCTGCAGGAAATGAGTGTGTGTGTGCAATGTCCCCAGTATGACAACGTGTGTGCACGCCCGTAACGGTGTTTCCTCTCCACCCTCGCAGTGCACGCGGCTCAGGGCGTTTCTTCCTCCTCAGTTATCACTATAGTGTGAATGAAGTCCGTTGCTCTAATCTTATTTTAATGTCTGAAAGCTGGAGCACACAAATCAATTGCTCTCAGCAGCACTTTGTTAGAAACATCACAATCCGCAGTTCATTTAGATGTTTCAAATATTCCTCCATTAAAGTTGCAGTGTTTAGAATTTAGTGACATAAATTGGTGAAGGTGCACGTTGCAGCTGAACACCCCTCACCTCATCCTCCCCTTCCAAACATGAAAGAGAACCGGTGTTTAGTTGGTCCAGTCTGGGCTACTACAAGAAACATGGCGGCCTCCATAGAGAGGACCCCCCCCCCCAGATGTAAATATAAAGTATTTCAATATAAAGGGCCCATTCTAGGGTAAATAAAACAACAATTTGTATAATTTAGATGAAACACACTCGTGAAAACATCACTAGGATTATTTTACATTGAAATTTTTGTCAATAGATCCCTTTCACCTAAATCTTACACAATGGGCCTTTAATGCATCACATTGTTTCTTTGGATTTGTTGGCTCCATGTTCTGCTCGTCTACTTCTCTACCACATCAAATCAATCAGATTTGATTTATGTAGCCCATAATCACGAGTTACAATTTGCCTCATACGGTTTAACAAGGTGCAACATCCTTTGTTCTTAACCCTCGACTGGAGCGAGGGAAGAACTACCATAAAAACAGTTCCACTAGAAGTAAAAAGGAATGTAGAGAGAAGCAAGTGAGAGGGATTCTTTTCCCAGGACGGATAGAAGTGGAATAGAAGTCACATGTAACAGAGCATATCAGTAATTGAGTAAATAAGGTGCTAACATAAATATTGAGGTGTATGCACGTTTAAAGATGAAGAGATCAGCCACAACAAATTGGCATGTTAGTGGTATTGCCAGTAATAGTCACATATGTGAGTAGGCGCATGGTTTATCTCACATCTTTTATACTGGATTTAAATCTAGTGACTGTGGACGTCATTGTAGTAAAGCAAACTCATTTTCATTAAACCAGTTTCTACCAACTTATCATGGTAGAAGAATCCATTACGTTTTATTTTAATGTACAAAATAGATTTTTTTACTTGCCCGTACAATAATCCTGTGTGTATATAATGTACATACTCAGCATTTTATTTTATTTCTTTATTCTCTTGTCTACCTCATTCTGACCTGCCTGCTGCTGTAACAAGTGGATTTCCCTGGTGTGTGGATCAGTAACGTTTTATCTTACCTTATCTTATCTTATCTTATTAGAAGATGGTGAATTGAGTCCATACAGTGATGCAAATGGTCAGCAACAAGGAAAAGAGGCTTTGGTATTAAAATGACGATTTATTTGTATTAATGGGTCCAGACAGACCTGAGCAGACCTGTCCAGTGTGCAGTGTGTTTGGACCAGTCTGACCTCCGACCTCTCCAAAAAACAAGACAGTTTCATCCAGGCAACTGTCCATCAGCAGATGTTTTTTTTTTTATTTTTGGTTGTTAATCATTCTGAGGAATCTCTCTGGAGACTGTTTTGGGAGAAAATCCATAGATCAGCAATTGTACAAATCCTACAACCTGCCATCAGACTGATCTTGATACATTCATGTTAAACTCAAACTCAAGTTGTTACTTCAGAAACATTATGCATGACAAGTTTCTAAAAACGACAGTAATTTAATACTGTTCAAATATTTAAAACTGAAAACAGGATAAGAACGTGGTATCACTTTCCTAATGCTGCTGCTGTTAACACCATATCTGCTATCAACAGAAAATAAACAATAAAAAACATATACAGTATTGTAAATGTGCCATTCTTATACTATTATGATTATATTTTGAAGCAAATGTGTCTGCTTTAGTAAAAAATACTTAATCATTACTTCATTAAAAGATCTAGGGACTAGGACACACTTTTTTTAGTCTTCTTTATATATATACAGTACTTCCAGTGCTGTGTGACCACTAACAGTCTGCTCAGCTGAAGCCACACTTGTCACACACTGACAGTAGAAAGTGTAATTCAGCCTGAGTTTAAAATTAGTTTGGCATGAATCAGCAAAACACAAAACAAACAAAATGCAAAGTCATCATGCAAATCTATGCACTTCAAACTTGGGATGAACTACAGAGGATTTTAAAACGTGCATGTCTCATCCCACGTGTAAACTGTTAACTGAGTAAGATCTGTTAATGTCTTGTAGAGACTTTAGATTTGCTTTTATTATATCGGGCTACACGGATTGTATGTATCTGTAATTTTTCGTTTGGCTTTGTTTCTTTTCATCTGCTGTCCTCAGATGTCTCTTGCAAGAGATATATTGATCTCAATAGGACTACATAATTAAATACAGGTTGTACAAAAAACTGGCAGTAGCATTTAGCTCCAGGCGCCTCTTTAACCACTGTCACACATGCACTGGTGCTGTTTGTTACTTCTGTTATTTTCTTTGTTACCAGAGAAACAAAATAAAAGCTCAACAGTTGGATGAGATCAGACACGATTACAGAAAGATATGCAGATACATACAGTATTCTTTTGCCATGTCAGATTTACTGAACTGGTCTTTAGTTAATCAACTGATTCATCCTGCTGTTCTCTGAAAATATTCACTAAAATAAATTCCAGAGAAAAATAACTTCTTGTGATTCAAACTTGTGACTCAATAAACAATGACTTTAAGCAGTTTGAAGTATGAAGTCAGTCATGTACAGCTGGTGTTAACTGTGTTTAGTTAAAAATCAGGGGGAAGAATATTTGTCCTGAAAGAGTCACTTAGGAACTTTAACCGCTCTGTGATTATTTCCAGATCTTCAGCCAGTAAATAAACCAGAAAGACACAAAGAAAAGAAAAGATGCAGAGAATGTCTTTTAGATTCCAAACACTCTTGAACAAATAATTTTATAAAGGAATATACCAAACTTTCTCTAACTTCAAAGTTTGTCCACTTTGGCAAATAAAGCTCTTCCTATCGCGGATATCTATTTGTCAGTGTCTAACCACTACATCAGCCTATCAGTGTGATTTCATCCAAACTGATAAAAATAGCTCCAGACAGAAAGACAGTTGAGGAGCAGACTGTTTGGTTAAATGCCGGACAGGAACTCTGCACTACACTGTTTGTTGGTATTTCCTGTCCCTGCAGTTATTATTCTGGAATTTGACCAGCTACTGTTCCCACCCTCCCACTCACTCCGAGTGTCCTTATATTGTATAAAAGACAACATGGTAAGAAGCAGAGACGTGTTTCCTCTCTGAGTGGGTTGTACAGAACACCTGTAGATCCATTTGTCTTTTATATCATGTCTACAAGGTCCTGCTCGCTTCAGAGCAACAACATGATAAGATTAATGTTTCCCATCAAGCAGACGATTGGCTTGTTGAGATGTGTGTCATGCAACCACCGCATTTAGCATTACAGACTTCTCTATTCAGGATTCTTATTCTATAACTTCTTAAGCTAGACATACACGGTTCGGTTTGAGCTCATCGCAAGCTGGAAAGCTTCGTAATCATTGACATCCGCTAACATCAACTGGTGGTAGGCATTCATTAGTGCGGTAGAACATGCAAGCGATATTCTTCATCGTCCTATGTTCTAGAATGTGAAAGCCTTTAGTTTAAAAGGGTGTAGAGGAAATGATGTCTGATCCACTGAGCAGCCACATGACTTTCATAGTACTGCTATACAAGGCAGTAGCCAGTCGATTTCTGTGAACTCTGTTTTTTTCTCACTGTACTTGTGCAACATGGACAGGAAACATAGAAGCAAGGCTGGTCGGTTTAACATTTCCTCGTATCACAACAGTCATACCACATAAAATGCAGTCACTCTTTTCTTGACACAGAATATGGGACACATAGTAAAGGCAGCACGATTTTCTCTTGTTAGCATCATAAAGAAAGCCAGCTTCGATTTCTTTTTTGGCAATAACCAGACCCATCTGGAAGGGCTGTCGCTTTCCACTGCAGATGATTTACATGAGCACTGATTTCGTGTTCCTATCACAAGAAATTAGCAAGTTGCAGCTCAGCCACCTTCGCAGCTAGCTCGTTAGCTCCGTCACCGGCCTGCATTGAATCCTGGAATAGGTTCTACTGTGCAAGTGTAGTTTGAAATGGGGTCAGCTGAGCATGCTAATGATCCAGTCTTTACACCTCTGGTTTTTGAGAGACAAGACACAACCCTGAAACTGTATCCTGAACAACTCCTAGGTCAGGTGATGGTGGCTTTAACCTATGACTGGACAATGACCACTCGGGTCCAGGGGTGAAGGGTCAGTGACTGTTGGCCTCATTTACAAGAAGCTGTTATCAGCTGCCATCACATGTTTAGTGTGGTTAAATCATGAGTAACAAAACCGTCAGTGAGCACATGTTGGTTGTTTAACTCTGAACATCCCTTAAGCTGTGTGATGTTCCACTGAGGTCACTGTGACCCTATGCTCCGCCAGCAATTAGGAGGTTAGAGGTCAGGGGTAGATGGACGGGAGGACAGAAGATGTGAAGCAGATAAAGAGCTACAGTGAGACAAAATGTGAGAGCTCTCCATCTCGTGCTTCTCCTGCTAAAGAAAATAGAAAGGAAAGAAGTTAATAAATCTAGATCAAGTTCAGATGTTTTCTCTCTCACACATGTGCACATTGTATGTGTGTTTATGTGTGAATCTGCTGAAGCAAACAGCTCTGACACTTCCTCTGCTCTCTTTCATTTCCCTCTCCTTCCTCACAGTTACATTTTATCTTAGTTTCATGGTTAAGTCCAGAATGAGTCTGTAAAAAAAAGGAGCGATGACATAAGCTGCCCAGTGAGAGTGGGTGTGGGGGATGTGTGGATGCAAAGTTAAGAAGACAACTTACATTTTTAACTCTTTACTCTCTCTTTCACTAAAGCGTCTTTCAGACATCCACTTGAGTCCAGACATTTTCCTAATATTTTCCAGAGGGGCTGTATGTGAGAACGCAGATGTCTGAGTCAGTTGCTATGGACTTCTTACGGAACTTTTCCTGCCAGCCCCCTGGTAAAATGTGCGGAAAGAGTGAGCCCATGTGAGAATACAGCGATGAATGTTGATGACGGATGCAAAGCATGAACAAAAACAACTGCCATACATGTAGAGGATGCAGATGAAGATGTCAACTTTGAGAGACAATGAGATTTGAGGGTTTTGGGTGTTACAGGCCAACGCCGCTGTCGATATGATGTGAACAAAAACACATGATCTACGCATGCATGACGTAATGTCCTGCCACCTACATGCTCTACCGTGACGCCGCCGCTCGTCCAAATGCTGCAGAGACGTTTGTGTCGCTGTCTGACCATGCGGACATTCTCTGGAGTTGATGTTTGAAAATGGCTGTACACGTAGACGAAGATGTACACATGGAAAGACAGCGAGAATTGAGAGCATCTTGCTTGAATGTTACAGACATTTTCCAGTTGGTATGCATTCGTCTGACTCAGACAATCTCCAGTGGAGTTCTTCATATGTAAAAGGCAAACTCCAGAAAATGTCCAAACGAGTTCATGTTTGACCACACAGCTTTCGTCAGTAATTTATTAACATAGTATTTATGTTGGCCATAAACTATCAATAAGGTCAACCAGGCTGTTGGTCCTACTCCTTAAAAATGATTGGCTGCATTTGTGTTATATATCCTCACTTATAAATAGACTTTACAGAACAACAGAAACACACGTCAGTATAATTATGATTTATATGATTCAGCAGCACTATGAGCTGCAGCCTATGAAATGAGGAGCAGAGTCTGTGTCTTCTCTGCTGATGGAGCCCCTCGTGAAAACAAACACATTCACAGATTAAAGAGTGTGTTTGTGTGTTATCTGTGGTATGCTAATAGACTGGTGATCCCTGCTGTGTTCACATCAGTTGATCACAGATTAGTCTGACCAGATCCAGGGCTTTGATCTCAGTGTGTGTGTGTGTGTGTGTGTGTGTGTGTGTGTGTGTGTGTGTGTGTGTGTGTGTGTGTGTGTGTGTGTGTGCGTGGGTGTGTGTGTGTGTGTCTGTGTGTGAGGAGGAGGCTGTGTGGGGTCAAGAGGAGATAGGGAAGAGGTGGGCAGGGCCGCTGACATTACTGAAAATGGAAGGAAATGACTGTTTATTCCACTGAATGCTCACTCACACACACACACACACACACACACACACACACACACACACACACTATGAATTACCGCCCACATCTGATAACAGCACATTTGTCCCTCTTAATTCTGTGAATTCAAGTTTTCAACACTGTGTCACAATCTTTGAAAATGATGGTTTTTGATTGGCTCATAAAAGTATGTTTATAGCTACAGAAGCAAAATATTTAAGCTGTTCAGTTGATTTGAAGCCTTAAGCATTTGGCGTTTCTGGATTTTACGGGAACCATTACCTCTTTAAAAAATTATTTGTCAATGAGTCCTTGGCTAGGTTGGAGCCGTTTCTCGGGGATGGAAGGACGCACTTGTTGGCTGCATTTGTAGGAGCCTTTGAAATGGGACGGTCTAGGCCCGCCGCTGCGACGCAATTGTCTGTTTCAAGTGATCCGATCCCAACTGGACAGCTCTAAGTTTGTCATTCAGAATGTGCACACCTATCTGGAATAACCTCTTGTGGTTGGATTGCACCTTCCCGCTGTACATGAAAATAAACACGTACAAAATTTTGATTCAGATTGGTCTGTTGTCAATGTGTTTGTGTGTCAGTGGGACGGAGGAGTTAGTTGTAGTTGCGTAGTTTCGAGAGGAGTCGGAGTTAACTTCTCCTATAAAGTTTTTACGGGCCTTCCACCTCGAACTCTGAAGCAATCCATGTGTTATTTAACAAAGTCGTTGAGCTTTTTGTTCCACTGACTCAACAGATTCATGCCGATCCAGGGGGTCTGAAATTGTTCCCATCCCACATCGTCACTCTGTTGCTCTCAGTTTTACCTATGTACGTCAACACGGATGCTGAGGTCGTTTCTTGGCAGTGGCGGTAAACAGACACACTTCGCCACAGATCAGAGAAACCGTTCTGATTTTGATCATGTGCAGCACTGTGAAGCTCTGTGTTCATGGCCTTATATGGACATGTTCCTGTGGCTGAGGTCACTAACAGTTAGTTAGCCATGACATCTCACACACACACACACACACACACACACACACACACAGGGATGTAGGTCAGTAATATAAACTGTAAAGCAGAGAGGACTGTAAATATTTTAGCAGTGATGTATGTGAAGTGACACACACACACACACACGCGCACTCTCAATTTGTCTCTCTCTCTCTCTGTATTTCTCTCTCACAGACTCACGCAGACCCCCTGGGGGAAGAAGGGGAGGGTTGGGGTGTCTGAACAGCTTGTGACATCTCCAGGCCATGATAACGTCTGCTAATTGGTTCCATCAGGCCTCAGTGTGTGTGTGTGTGTGTGTGTGTGTGTGTGTGCTCTGGTGCAATCATTGTAGTCATTACTCGATCTAACTCACTTAAACACATACCCTGCAAATGTGTTTCATGTAAGTTTAAATGAAAAATCTTCCACTTTTCTCACAGGCACTAAGCAGAAGGAAACTACCACTGTTTTTTAGACAGGAAGTGCGAGGACAGTCAAGAAAACAACAACATACAGCTGCAGTGTTGCGGTTACAGTCACTTTAGAGAGAGACAGAGAGATGATTGAACTTTTAATTTTTTTTATTTTATAGCGCTCTTCTAGTCTTGATGGCCACTCAAAGCGCTTATGGCCTTAAACAAAAGAGTTCTTCTCCGTGGAGGAGGAAGGATGAGAGTCGGTCACCACATCCTGACATCCAGGTGGTTTCACATCAATTTACACCTAGATGTGTGTGAACAACTCTGACACGACTGCTGTGTGACCTATGTCACAGGTGACCTCAGAGGTGTTTATGATCTGTACTGCACCCAGCCACCAGGGGGCGATCCACATGTTTTGGCTTCATTTCTGGGGGAGCGGTCATGTCTTCCATCTCTATTTAAATTTGTACAGTCCCTGGTTTTGACCCGAGACTGTACAAATTTAACAAATTCATGTTCCACTTGGATCACATGCCACAAAATAACTCTCATATCAACTTGCTGTTTACAGAGAAATCACTTCACGTCTTAGAGAGATACAGTTTTGGGTCGTTTTACATTGTTTTCAATATATGTTTGGCCAGTTAGAGCACAATATTTGGCTGTTAAGCATGTTTTGAACACATCTGTCCATGCAGAAGTTTAGGTCGTTATCCATGATAGATCAGAGTCTTCAGAGAGACAAGCACTGTAGTATGAGAGGAGTGGAAACATGGATATCAAAAGATGGATGGATTAAAAAGAAACTAATATAGTTGGGACTTCACCAGCAGGAGAAGTGAAGAAGCATCTCAGTGAGAAAGAGAAACATCTTTTACAATGTTGGAGCAACACTATAGCCTGAATAATCCAGAATATTCATAGATGACAGAATGTCTGGCAGAAAAGTTAAAACTGAGGAGTGGTAAAAGAACGTCAGAACAAATCCCAACTGTGAAACTCAGCACAAATAAACTTGGTCCAGTGAACAGGGCAAGAGTTCATATCGTGAAATTATCGTTTAAATTCAATGCAACAGTAATTACTGACAAGATCAGAATTAGACTGTTTACAGTGCGTGCGTGCGTGCATGCGTGCGTGTGTGTGTAGAGCCATATGTTGAATCAGTAATGAGCTACAGGCCTGCGGCACTTACACTGTTTGTGTGTGTTGTCCCACAGGCAGCACAAGCTGTTACTGAGAAAGATGCCTTCGGACTTGCACACAGAGAAAATAACTACACACAGTGACTCTGACAGGCCTCAGTCTGTTCAGTACACAGTCAAAGTCTCTTCCACTAAAACCAGATTCTCAATCACCTTCATGCATAAAAAAAAAGATTTTGGGTAAATATTCAATAAATCACATGACTTTGACCAATAAAGGCACAAGGTGAGGTTTTAGAAAAGGAACAGACCTGCACAGAGAGAAACATCTCAGGAGTTAAAACAATGAGGCCCCAAACTAAAGATCCTTTCAGACATGACGATTTCTCAACATTCAAGTGTGTAGTCGTCCAAAAGTTTCAACTTTATTCAATTATGCCATGTAGAGGAAGAGCCACATGTTTAACATGATTATCTGGCTCCTAGTATCTGATGTCCCACTCTGCATTTTTCTTTGCCCTTTGAAAACCACTAGAAATCACTGTTAAAAAAAAATCAGTTTTCATGATGTGACAATGCCATAGTTCTTTTTAATTTTTTTGTGGTTTAGCCATGACCAGAACTTGTTATGTTTGGTCAGGCATGATGGGTACATTAGCAACAACTTGATGAAGGTTCAGATCATGGTCATGGTTACACGAAACCCACAGTGACTGTCGGAAGGAAACAAGGAACAGGAAGTGGTCGACTGTGTCAAAATGCTTGTGTTGTTTGTGACGGTTGAAACTTCAGATGCTGTTGTTTTTCGCGGAGGGAACTAGACTGGTGATATGAACCAAGAGGAACGTTTTCTGTTGGATCCGGATTTTAAAACTTATTCTGCATTTGAAGCCTTCATGATTTAATCACTGTGAGTGAGAGAAATGCTTGAATGAATGAATGAATGAGTTGAGGGATTATCTCCAAATGATTAACGTTTGGAGCTGATATGTCAAAGGTCGAGATCAACAAAATATGGTCTGAAAAATACATTTTCAAGACATCTTTGCAAATTATAGAGACACAATCTCAAGTGTGTACCAATCAGAAAATGATTCCCCATCATATGAAGTCACACATAGTTAAAACATTATTTTTGCAATTTATCATTTAGCACCATCGACACGACCTAAACCTTATAGTTCAAATAAAAAATTCTGATAATATTGAGTGAGAATGACATTACCATGACCTCATATAGTAAGGCATTAACTTTTGCCATCAATAAAATTATAGACATTTAGATTAACCAATTAGTCATCATTATGAAGCGGCATTATTAATGGTTAGAATTGCCTGAAGAGGGAAACATCTGGTCTGATCCTAATTTTGGGTTTAACGTTTTTATTGCTCATCTTTTTTGTACGTTTGTGTGTGTCACACTACAAGAAACCACAGTTTTAGAGACGGATCTGAAAATAATCCCTTGTAAAAGTGGCTCATTCACAGAGTTCATTAAACTGATTATACGATGATTTTTGATAATTAACCTTGTGCTGCAGCATCTTTTGTGTTACTGTGATGACAATACACTCTCTCACAGAAATATTGCAGGTCTGATGAAGTCAAACGTGAATTGTGTTTCTCCAGATAAGAGACCAATAAGTAAATGTTGTGTGTCTCATACTTTGAGCAAACCCTCGTCTGTCTCAACATCTAAGGTATGACGACTTTATAGAGTCTGGAGTGTGTCTGACGTCTCGTGTGTGTATTCGGTCTGGATGGACGAGCAGAGAACGACTCCTGAGCCGTCACACTTTTAACTAAACAGAGTAGGATTTATGCTCATGGGGCTGGTGTGTGGAGTCAAACCTGTAACAACACTTCAGAGCTGCAGGAGCCCTGTGATCGGTCAACTGGGACCTCCTCACGTCTTTCATGACTCATTTGACAAATGAACTTGAACAAGCAGCAAGAAAAGGACTCGGTGATATAGGACTTCAAAAGGGCCCATGTATAATAAATAACGTATCATATATCAATATGTCTATAAATATATCAAGACAACAACATGACATAAGCAATTATGTTTTACATACAATAAACAAACAGGTTGATTTGTCTGCAGCCAAATTTTATATTTTATATTTCATCATGTAATATATTTATGTCTTTTGTGTTTTGACCGTTAGAGCCACCATACGTACAAACTGTAAAACCATTTCCTCAAACCTAACTCTCGCCCTCATTGTCCCTTTTATCTACACAGTGAAATAAAGAATGTAAACAGGATTTCTCTGAAAACAAATCATGACCTGATAAAATATCACACATCTGTCTGTGTTTGCAGTGGAGCTACAACAGTGAAAAATCAGCTGCTGCTCTGGGCCAATCTCTGACCTCTGCCGATGTGGACATGTACAGATACAATGCTCCGTCCTTCCACTTTACAGGAGGAGACGCTGGGTTTCACCCACATCAGCTCCATCCTGTCCCAAAGTCCTTGATGATGATGTCACATCCTGTCTGAAACAACTGCCATTGTGCTCGCCAGGAAGTGCACATCCCACAGACAGCCCACTATTCCCTACGAGGGTCAGTCAGTGCACGCTGACTCTGGTACTGGTTCAACAGGAAGAGTCATCAGATGAATCCACAGCGGCGTTAAGATACAGCTTGTTCACAGCATCACAGGTCAGAGAAGAAGAAAACAGGAGGTGTGTTTCTGACCATGTTAGATGATTCACTATGTGTGTAGATATATGGTCCAACACACTCACAGCCCTCATCCTCTCAGAAATGTTTGTGAGTCATTTTGTTGGATGAATTTTGTCCCAGTGAAGTTTACTTTATGATAAAAAATATTTATAATTCCCCATGTAATTAATGGGGAATTCCATTATTTTTTAACCTTAGACTTATTTTTTATAAATGTGGGTGTGTAAATGAATGGTACAAAAATATTTGGAATCATCTTCTCTGGCAGTGGCAGCGGCTACAATGTAATCTTATGGGGCAACTGCGACAATCCACAGAATGTCCACTAAAATGGCTTTTTAAACGGATAAGAGTGCGGGGTCTTTGCTGAGAGTCCGGCAACATTACACGATCTCACACAGCTCTTTCCTCATTGGCTCTTCAATTTATAGGAGCTATTTGTTCATATACTCCACATCACGTCCGAGTGAGACGCTCCACGGTTTCTGCGGATGTCATCCGAAATCCAGGAGCAGTCGATGTGAGGACACAGCAGGGTATTGATGAGTTTATTGAACTGCTGCTTAAGAGGAGCATGATTCAGGGTTAACAGCCCCTGTATCATTTTCTGTGGTGGAGTTTTGGTGGTTATCAGCAGTAGAAACAAAGGAGGGAGTGTCGGACACTGTTCGGTGTCTGAGAAAATAGACAAAACATTGGCCAGACTATTATTAGCCTGTAGATCAAATCAAATGAAAGGTGTTGGCAGCCTGGACAGAAGTGTTTCCTCTATTTTCATCCCATTACAAGAGCACCATTTAGCTCAGATAACATATTTGAAAATGATATTACTGAATATACATAATGTTATTATGTATTGTCAGTGAAGCCAGTTTGCTGGTTGTGTTTGTATACTGTCACTGTTACTATACAGTGTTTTTCATTTCAATGCTTTGTTCGTTGAGCTGATGTGACTCAGTGTTAAATGAACTCTGCTGCTGAATGAACACCCAGGACTGTGTTCAGCCGTTAACCTGCAGCTTCATTAAGCTAACGAGCCTCAATTAATTATGTTAATGAGCTGCAGATAAAGTCTCTCCTGGAGGGAAACTGATAACGACCAAGTCTGTTAACGAGCTGAAGGACGACGGACGATCTGGTTGGTTAAAAAAGCCGTTAGAGCCAGTGTGTGTCTGCGGAGGGGGGAACTTCATCCTCCCTCCCTCATATCTCTCTGTGGTCCTGACCTGCTTATCTCTGACAAGTACACACACACTCTCACACACACACACACACACAATCTTTTCCTGGCAGGATACCAGTATGGGACAAGGTTGTGTATGGGTGTGTGTGTTGGATCCAGCTGTTGGCTTCATATCTGTGACCTCCTGTAGTAAGTGTGTGTGTGTGTGTGTGTGTGTGTGTGTGTGTGTGTGTGTGTGTGTGTGTGTGAGCTAACGGATTCACACTAAAATCATCTCTAATGGGGCTCCTGAGGTGTTTCTGCATGTTGAGTAGAACAAAGTCAGCGTTGTGTTGATGAAAGCAAAATTCAAACCATTAATGACAAAGACATTAAGAACTAAGTGACGTGTTCATTTGCTGACAATGAGCAGTTTTATAACATCAATTTAAAACTGTTTAAGTGTTTTAGTACAGAGTTAAGTGTTTAACTGTCCGAGCTACAAAAATAAACAAATCACTTAAAAGTAAAAGTAATGAGTTAAAACAATTTCAGGGATCAAGTTATTGATTCAAAACTTGCATCTACAGCACCTGAAATAAATGAGTCCATAGAAGTTGTTGATGCCTTACAAAGCCGTTCCATCTCCAGCCTTATACAGGACTGATGTTGTGCACCATCAAATGTCCACAAAAACACAAAGCAGATCCACTGGTTAAACTTTGTACAACAACCACCAGTCTGTTGCGAAAATTATTTTTGATTTAGTTTAGGGTTTGGACAAATAGAAAACAGTTCACATGATCATATAAAAATTCTCTCTCAGGGAGATGTTGACGCAATAACTCCCTGAGGACCGTCCATTCATTCTGGTCCTTACCCTGTGTCTCTGCAACAAAGACTTTTGTTAATATGCAGTTAATATGCTCACTGTGTTAGTATATTGTGCGGAGCTAGAACATGATGTTTAAAACTGAAGACACAATTAAAAACGGATGTTTGCCATTTTCCTTCTCTCCTCAGAAGTTCTTTTCTCGGCCTGAGATCCTCTTTTATTCATTCATTCCAAAAAAAAACTCATTTAAAATGGAAAATGATGTCAGTGGTAAAACAGAGACTGCAGTGTGATGTCTTGCTGTGGCTTTATCTGCAACACACACACACACACACACACACACACACACACACACACACACACACACACACACACACACACACACACACACACTCATTAACAGCTGTGTTGTCTCCCACTGCTCTCACACTGGTTTCCAACTATTGATGATTCATTAACAGACTCAGCTGGAGGTGCAGCTCTGCTTTCTCCTGACATGATGCTTTGTGGTACAACTCTAACGTTGGTCCCCTCCGCCTGTCTGTCCTCAAAATTATGTTTTAAACTCCTCAGAGGAAGTGACATCATCGACGTGCTCCCCGGACACCACCGTCCAGCTCAAACTCTACATCTTTGGACATCTCCTCCTCCCCCTCATTTCTCTTCTTCTCTCAGATTAGAGGGGTCGACAGTTTCTGTGCCTGACAAGCTGACGTCCACACCCACCTCATGCTGTGAAGGCCCAACTGTGCAGAGGGGAAAAAGTGAGCGTGGTTTGAACTCCTAAGATGAACGTGGTCGATCAACATGATGAAGGAAACTGCTGTGGAGCGATCACAAGTCAGATAAAATCCAGAATTCTATGGCCTGTGTTTAAAAATAGTTCATCCAAAACTGAAAATTCACTCATAATCTACTCACCCCTATTCCGATGGGGGGGGTGAGTCCACAGAACACTTCTGGAGTCTCAGGGGTAAACTTTGTTAGAGTAGAATCCAATACAATTGAAGTCAATGGTGAGTCCTTCTTCAGACGTAATAAAACCAATAAACATAACATGCCTCCATGCTGCTCCTGTGGTGTCATTCATATTCAACTTGAATCATCGGGTTTTAAGCATTAATTGCACGCACACAGAAATATCACACAATCTACAGTATTAGATGACTGTGATTTCCAGAGTAAATCAGTGTGAGTGTTGATATGTGTGTGTGGTGTTGTTTCTGTGTGTGTGTGTGTTTCTGTCATTTGACACCAGGACTTTAAACACATGACTGTACTTCACTGTAGAGCGTTGTGAAGTCGTTCAGCAGTGAAGTGACCTCAGTCTTTCTGCTGTTCGTCCTTCAGGATTCACAGAATCACATGGTGACCAGAAAGCAACACGACTGTCACATGACACACACACACACACACACACACACACACACACACACACACACACACACGCACACACACACACAACCAGAGCTTTATTACCCCAGGTAGATGAAAGAGTAACATGTGAAAGCTGTATTTCTAGAAGTGAAAAATAAAATAACTGCAGTGGTGACATCCTGTTTTGTTCTTTTATACAGTGATGGAGCAAGTAGTCCGATCCTTTACTTGAGCAAAAATACCAAATGATTAATGTAAGAAATACTCACACGAACACAAGTATCTTAAAATAAAAGTTTTAAAAGTTATAAAAGTGCCTGAATTGCAGGTTGGTAAATTAGCCCAGAGTTTCCTCAACCAGGGGTGATACAATGAATTTGAGGGGGTCTCGAGGTGAATAATGGGAGAGGAAATCAGAAAAAACAGTGAAGTGAAAATACTGAAGTGCACTTCAGTACAATTTTATTTAAGTACACTGGTTTTAACTAAAAATTCATACTAAACACAAGAAGAAATAAACATGATAGATATTTTCATTGAGGGTCAGATGAAGGAGGTGGCCTCAGATATGAAAAAACAACACCAACATAACAGACATTAAAAGCTGAGTATTTAAACATGTACATAAAAACACGTGGGCCTTAAGAGTTTAGCAGTATGAGTCACTCACTCCCCTCTGGCCTCTCCCAAGTGGGCAAGAAATAGTTCCCAAATGTTTTAGTCGAGCTGTTTCCCAAGAATCTAAAAAGAATCTGAGTCTTTCCATCTGTACGAGCGAAGTCATGTCGGCCATCCATCTCTGAGGGAGGCAGGACAGAGCGACTTCAACTCCCTCAGAATTCTGATCATGTCCAACATCAAAGATGAGCTGGAGGGAGGAGCCTGAGATAAAGGAAGGTTTTAACCCAATAATTCAGGCAGACACGTCTGTCCACAGGGACAATAAGTGAATGAATAATTAATGTGGTCAAACTCGTCTGGGAATGAGGTTCTTGTGTGTTTTTTGGTTTTCAGAAGAAGGTTTGAGGAAAAGTGTCTGTGGTGGGAAAAATACATTTTTATATTCAATTTATGATGAGTCAGAGGCAATCTGAGGTCAGAGGTCATCACACTGACCGTTGCTTCCTCTCAACTGGTTTTGGTTATGAATTTTTCAGTAACCATGACGATTACACTGAACTTACTCTTTGTGTTTTGACAGTCTTACAAGCTTTCTCTTGTAATTTGCCTTTGGGCAGCAGTTGACAGATTTTAACTTCTCTTTCTGTTTCCGCTACTCCCTCTCCCAGTCATCACAGGAAGTTCACCTCTGTCAAGGCCTCCTAGGTTTCAGGACGTCAAAATAAAAGTACTAGATGCTAACCTCCTGTGACGATAAGAGTTTTGTCCTTCACCTCTGTCGGAGGGGAAAAACGACATCCTGGACACACACACTCACACACACAGACACAAACAGACACATCTTTAGTTGTGAGGACACTCATTGACACTCATTCCTTTGCCCTTTAAATTAACGTTGCATGAATAAGCAGGTTTACAGGTGAAAAGTGAAGCCAAATCCTCTCTATCACCCCCTGGTGGCCGGCTGAAAGTATAGGATATGAACCTTGCCTCCTCCATGTTAGTGGATGGGACATGGATCAAACTAAAAAGTCAAAGTAAACAACAAATGCATGTAAGTTTGCTTTTGTTATGTTGAGTTTGAAAACCCAACGTCATACCTTTACTCAATCCTAAGTGTAACCTGACCCCTAAAACCAAGTCTGAACTCAAGATATAAAACTCACACTGGTCCATCCAGCACCTCCAGCATCTGTTTCTTCCTTCTGTAAAGTAGAGGGACATTACTGAGGAAAGAGCCATCTGAGGTTTTTATTTTCTCTAATAGGGTTGAATGCGGTCACCACTGCATCTGTCCTCAGTTTGAATATTTTATGTTTTTATTCAGGCATAATACACTCAGCTGGTATTTCTATTATTCCCTCCACCCCTTTATATCAATGAAGGCAGGCAGTTGAGCCAACATTAATACAATTTGAATATTATGACCTTCATGAATTTGGGATTTAAGATGGAATTGTAAGTGTAGGACTGTATTATGTGAACTGAATATACAAAGTTTATCATGTGCGTTCATGTGTCACTTTCTCCAAACACCATTGAAGGAAAATGACTAAAAACACCTAAAGGGAAATAGCCATTGTCTTATTTTATACTATATTTTCTTTCTGTTTCCTGTTTTATTTTGAAAACATCTCAGACCAGAACATTAAACGTGATGTTTGTTGAACTGTTTTCTTGTCAACATCTCCACTGTTCATTCATCTCTCTCCTCAACAAGGAGGAAGTCTTCTCAACCAGCTGACAGCTGCACTCAGAGTGTGTGTCCATGTGTGGGTCCGTGTGTGTGTGCGTGTGTGTGTGTGATCTCCATGACAACCAGTTTCCAAAATCCCCATCCTGTTGTTTATTTTCTTGTTTAAAATAAACAAACAAGAAGAGAGGCATGAAGGCAGGAAGAGGACGTCCTGTGAGTTCGAGGGCAGCAGCTGATGACCTCCAATCAGAGAGTTACAGTGAAGTTACTTCCCATTGGCTTAGTGCCACCAGGTGGCTACTCAGAAAACTGTAGCTCATTTTTATCAAGCACAAAACGGATTTGTGTGAGTCCTGCTGCAAGTGACGTTTCAGATTCTGATGACTGAAGCATCACCTGTGGTTGAAGTTGTTCTCACAAAATGTATTCAACGAAAAGAAAGACATTACAATTACATCTGATTATATCAGATGATTATTACTGATAATAATATGTATATTTTTGTTGTTGTAATTGATCGAGGTACTATAATCACCATCGTTATTATTTTAAGACTTTGAACAATATCATTTTGTTGCCTTATTGTGCATCCAAAACATCTATATAAAGAAAATAGCACCACTAACCAAGTCGGAAGAAATATGAATCAATAAAACAATCACAGAAGAATTATGAAATTACTAATGCAACTAACCCTTATTATTATAGATTAATCGTAGTTGTCAAGTGAGTTTGGATGATATTTTAATCTCATCATATAATATGTTTGTATATTAAATCTAGTAACTATAACTAAACCGAAGTGCTCTTGTGAATTTTTGTGGATTAGAATACTTCCAAAGTGACATTGAATGAGTAAACTAAAATGAAGTACTAATCACTCAAAGTTGGACTCAAGATATGAAGTAAATGTTCTTAGTTACTTTCCACAAACAGAAACAGACAGAACAGTTTCCTGTATTTGGTATTTATGTAAATGAAGGTTTTACAAACCCTTGTAGAGAAGATATTAATGACAATTTTGTTGTTTTCATCGTGGTTGCCAGTAGCAATGTTGACATCAGGAAGAAGAGCAGCTGGCGTAACTGGAGGCATCGCCACAGCAACACGGACCCACAACGTCTCTGGAGCAAAACATCTGTTCTGTCCAGGGGCGAGAGACCTAAAAAAATACAGAGAGAGAGAGAGAGAGAGAGAGAGAGAGACATATATACGTTGAATTTGAGGCCGAATTAAGAGCAAATCACACAAAGCTGTTAACTACCCAGAGGCCCTGAGACCAAGAGGGCCTCATAAAGCCCCAGGTTTGGTCCAATTTGATCAATCCCCAATTTACTTCAAGTTTGCACCAGTGACTATCAGCTGTGACATCTGGCAGCTCAAGAGGTCATGGATGGAGACAAGGCAGCAAGCAAAAGAGGCAAAATGCAAATGATCAGGCAGATGATTCAGATGACTTTAATGGGAGAATAATGCAAAGTCTTGCAGGCAAAGGTGTAAATACCCAGAAATAGACGAGAATAAACCGTTAAACAGGCACAGAGCAGATAAAAAGTGCGGACAGACAGGGAGGAAGAGATTTGAAGGATCAGGTTCAGGTGGGGCTGAGAGACGAGTGCGATCCTGTATGACTCATACGGACAAGGAAGTACGAAACGTGACGTTTCGATAACATATTTCTTAGAATGGACTGAGTGAAAAAGTCAGAGTGACTGTTTCCATACTTTGAGGGTCCCTACTGACCCCCTTCCAGTAATTACGGATAGAAAAAGCCCAGAAAATGTATTTTAAACAATATGGGCCCTTTAAGTAAAAAATACACAGACTTGATTCAGTGTTTGTCGCTCAGATTAGTTTATGTACAAATTACCATCAGGTGACAGACAGGTGTTGAAGTCTGTGGGCCTCTGGTGGACAGGTTGAGAATGAGAATGAAAATAACTATATAGGCCAGGAGTTGGTGGGAAGTTGGAACAACCCATCTTAGGTAACTGTACTTACGTGTTTAAAGTTTGTAACTGCCAATGCAAAAGATGAACATTAGGTGTTTTCCCAAAAAATAATACATTTTCTCACAGTTGCTGAGAAACGGATCAATACGCATGGACAGAAAAACTAGTTCCAATAAATCAGCTGAGTCATGAGAGCTCACAGAAAAACAAAGACGGATAAACACAGAGGTCAAATGTTAAATATGAATCAGGAAAATCGGTGTGTATGTGTGTGTGCGCGCGCGCGCGCGCGCTCAGTAAGTCTGTGTGTACATAAGTACCATTACTAATTAAAGTTTAAATTTATCCTTCCTGTTCATAGATCCCATGGTGACCGTGGGAGAGACCATATCTTATGGGAGAGACAGACGAGATCTTTGATGTCTCCGTAGGACAGGCCCCTTGTTGTTCTGTATATTGAGAATCAGCAATAACTTCATAGTGTGGATAACTAACTGTTTGTATGAATTTTGTTTCTCTAAATATATATGAACCCCTAAAAGCAGCTATAATCAATATGTTTAAGATAATGTATGAAATAGATAGACAGATAGACAGACAGACAGACAGACAGACAGACAGATAGATAGATAGATAGATAGATAGATAGATAGATAGATAGATAGATTGATAGAAATGGTCTGACAATGTGAATGTGGTCACTTGTAGTGAAAACGTTTTATTTGCAGGTTCACTTGGCTTCACAGAGGTTTATAATGAGTTTTATTGTGTGTGTGTCTGTATGTTGTTAGTGTTCCAGCTCTATTGTTCTGTTTTGTCCCAGTTATGACAAAGCCAACTGTATTAATGATAAAGAGGCTAACACACACACACACACACACACACACACACACACACACACACACACGGTTTAGTGTTTAGTTGTTGGACAGCAGAATGGAGCTCTGTTGTCACATCTGCAGCTCTGCACTTTCCTTCTTACAAAGGTCCTAGGTTATTCCACCACTGGGAGGTCAGAGGTCACAGGACACCTCCTCCTCGTCCCACAGCCGCGCTTCAGTCTCTGATGACTTCAAGCTTAAACTTTCTTAGAGTACATGCACTTTATGTTCCTCTTTGTGAAGAAACCAAGAACCAACTACAGATGTCAGTAGATGATACTGAGCAGGATATACAGTGTGTTACCATGACGACACATTAAATACACAGACGATGTCACACACTCACTTCACTGGTCATCTTCCTTTCCACTGTTAATCAACAAATTATTTAAATCACAGAAGTCATTTTCCAGTGTCTTTATAGCTGCAGCAACTTAAGTTTCAACCACGTGAGTGCAACAGAAACAAGCTGTAAATACAATATTATCATATAATAAAGTGTGAAATGAAAACACAACAAAAGGCACAAAATGAAAATAAAATAATAAAGATAAAATAATAAACAACTAAAAGGTTTAGAAAAAAGATTGAGATAAAATACTAAAAGGGAAATAATAAGGAAAAATACGAAAAAGATTTGTAAAAGGTAACGATAAATTATATATTAACATAGATGACAAAAATATGAAGATAAGATACTAAAAAATCTTATAATAAAAGTTTAAATACTAATTAAGATCATAATAAATATGAAAATAAATAATATAGTACTAAAAGAGATAAGTAGGCTATCAAAGGATAAACAATTTAGAAAAACAAAAACCCAAATAAACTTCTGAGGAGAAAGAGTGTCTTTAGATCCACACCAAAATAAAATGGATTCATTTTTGTCTCATCCTTCCACCAAGTTTTTGGAAATCCATTCAGTAGCTTATGTGTAACTAACAAACAAACAAACATACAACTGGACAGGGATGAAAACATAACCTCTGTGACAGATGTAACGACACAAAAACAACTGAAATCGGATCAATAAACAAATATTGTCTGAAGTAAATAAATTGGAGCATCCAACTGAGATCTGTGTCCTCAAAAACTAACAAAAGTGTGTGTGTGTGAATAATAAAAACAGTAAGGATTTTTAAAAAATGGACAAAAAGTGTAATGTATGTGTGTATGCATGTTATACCAATGGGACTGTATAAAACAATGCAGCCTCATAATAACTGAACCACATATTTATCACCTGCATTGTCAGCCGTGTGTGTGTGTGTGTGTGTGTGTGTGTGTGTGTGTGTGTGTGTGTGTGTGTGTGTGCGTGTGTCCTCATTAATCACAGCAGTGTTGCAGCTCTGGCGGGACGCTCTAATCTCAGGAGGAAAACCATCTATTGCGTAACACCTTTTCTTCTTCTGTGGTAAAATGACACACACACACACACACACACACACACACACACACACACACACACACAGAGAGACACACACACACTCCAACCTGAACTCATTAAACACCAGAGATAATAAAACACTGAACATCGTCACCACACATCTTCGGGAATTGTTTTGTAAAGAATAAATTAATAAATGTAGTTTCTGATCCTTTTGGGTTTTAACAATAATGACAAAATAACTTTTTACTTTTTCGTAAAACTTAAAGTCACACTGTTCGCCATAACTTGAACATACAGCAAGCAGTTGCTGTGAGCAGCACAGTAAGCGCATTTTGTGTCAAAGTTCACATCAAATATTTTTTTCTCAAAGATGGTTTCTGTGATTTTAGGTCATCTTAACAATCTGATGTTTGCTCAAGAGTTCATTTTCTGGTTTTGATGAGTTATTTAATGCTATCAACTGAGGGTAAAACGACATGATTGACAGCTGAGACTGACTTATGATTGGTCGAGCACGTTCATCAGTGGGGTCTTGATACCTTTGCTCCACCCCCCTGTCACTCCTGCACAGACCCTGAGTCCAAAGGCTCAAGATGGCATGTGTGCACGTGTCCAAGATATTTCAGCTTCATTTCTGGAGGAAGTGGGGACAAGTCAAGTCAAGTCAAGTCAATTGTTAGCCTGCTGGGCCGTGGATACGCCAACAGGTCTCGTCCAGCATTTTTCTGAAGATACATCTATAGATTTTATCTTTGTTCTATGATATTGTTAAAATGTAAAATCTTTTATTTAATGAACAAAATAGTAATCATGAGACTTCAGAAACCTTCATCCAGCACCGGTTCCTGCAAGAACACTTAAAGGCTGAACTTAGATCAGTGGGTCTGTTTTAACACCTCCTCTTTTAGTGGGACATTACTGCCATCTTTTGGAATTAGTTACTTCCGACAGTGTCCAGCTTTTCAGTATTTTCCCGTCAGTCCTCTTCACTCTGGAGTCAGAGTCTGAACAAGCCATTACAGTGAAATCAGACCTGAAAATACTTTGCAAAGAAAGGAACCAGGAGGTTTCAAGTGATATAGGATTCCACCAAAACCAAACACTTCATCTTTATGATCATTTTTAAAGAGAACATTTTGAAAAAGTAAAGGAATTTGGACCTTTGGTCAAACAAAACATATGTTTAAATATTTAATTTTCAGCCCAACACAAATATTTTAAATCAGTTGTTTTTGTATAAAACAATTAGTATATTTATTGAAAAATCAGTTTCAGGCAGCTGTGAAGTTGTTATTGGTACAAGGAAATGACACACATGTAAATTTCTGTTTTGCCCATTCTTAATGGATTTTCTATCTTGCAAAAAAATAAACCGTTCCTTCCTTTCTTCCCTTAAAGATGCCTCATTTATTTATCAAGATCCATGAATTATTCTCAGAAATCAAGGAAATATTGAAAGATAATCCTGGATCCAGATTCAGATCCAGATCCAGGCACCAGAATTAACTGGATTCTCTCCTGACCCATATCACACCCTTCCAAGTTTCATGGATATTTAGTCGTTTTTGCAAATTCCTGCTAATTAACAAACAAACACTGATGAACATTTTAAATATAATATAATAATCATGACATTTTTGATGTTTTCAATAATAATTAAATAATAAAAAATGATATGATGAAATTGGCATACTTTTTGGGTATCTACTTTCTTGGCGCTGTTTTATAATGAAGTGACTCAAATATAAATCACAGGCTTTCTTATATTTGAGTTCATATTCCAAAAGGAAAAACGCAGTTTGTTTATTGTATTTGTGTAAAATAAAAAACAGTCCCACTCCGGTGTTCTACATCTAAAAGTAGTTTTAAAATACTGCTCTTTCTTAACAGGCCTACTTCTCGTTTGACTCCAACTCCCATCATGCCCCTCGGTGGTTTCTCCGGAAGAAAACCTGTGCTTTTCCTTTGCGCTTCCTCTTTCCGTCAGCGGAGTTTAGGTATGAACCGACATTCTGAATCTCTTCTTCCAATCTGTGTTAAATCTTAGTTTCCTCGCATCATCCGCTACAAACATTCACTTTTAAATGTGCAGTAAATGAACCAGAATCAGATTCGCACAGTATTTTAACCTGGGTTTTGTTAATGACGCGGTTATTTGTGTGGAGCTGGTTTGTGACATGGCGCAGCCTCAGCGGTGTGAAGCGGCCGCCGGACCCGGCCTCAGAGCCGCCTCACACCGGACATAGACTGTGAAAAGAGCCGCCGAGTGAAGCTGGAGACAATTAAACTTACTGTGTTTGTAATTTAACGTCAGCTTAATCTACTCTGTGAATTTTACACTTACAACCAAGCGTGTTCCGTTATGTTTTATACCATGCTAAGCTAGGCTATGCTAGCTTGGTAGGCTCACTATAGCTGGAAACGTACTATTTACTTTGAACATGTGGGTTTTAACTGAACTTTATATCGTTTCTAAATTATTCGTCAATTAGTGAATATATATTTAAAACAGTACTTGAAGACAGTTTGACGTCTGCAATTCACATACAGACGTCAAACTGTCCCATACGAGTCGCCTGCATGTCTGAAAGTGGAACTACTGACACTACTACCTCACAATACTTCAGAAGTAGCAGCCTTTCGTTTCTAGTTTTTTTTTTCCTCTTCATCAGTGTAGTAAACAAACGAGCATGGTTGTGGAATGTGGATGAATTCATGCTGTTACTACAGAATGAAGTAAATCTTGTTTTTAATTATTATTATACAATGTGGGGAGGTCAGTGTAATCTTAAATTGTTGGTTCAATCTCTGTAAAACGTATTTAAGTTGTACTTTTCACTTAATTGGTCTTATTTGTTCTCAAGCTACCTGAAGTCTGATTGATGTTCTAATCTGTCTCCTGTTTCGTGCTCAGAGGGGAAATTGGTGTCATATTTCAATCTTTATTAGGCTAATGTTAAAGTACAATGTTTGTTATTTTGGCCTTGGAGCCCCTGGTACTTGAAGTTGCTTCCATTTCCTGCAGTTTGAGTCTCTTGAATTGGACAATAGTTGTTAAATATCTAGCTGTAAATAGCTTTGATGGTAAGGCTTAAGCCTTCTTGAGATTCTTACTTTCTGTGCCCCCGAGACATTAAAAGTAAACTGTGACATAATTGTTTCGGTAATATCAGCTATGCAGTTGTAATAATCGTATAAAATATCAATTCATGCGCTTGGGACACAATTTGAGGCCTTTGGTTATATTCATGTGGTTTTAAATGGGTGTTTTAAAAGTCTTTAACATAACTTTGTGTTGTCTGGTTTCAGTACACGATGGGACGTGTGATCAGGGGACAGAGAAAAGGTGCGGGCTCCGTGTTCAAAGCCCATGTGAAGCACAGAAAGGGTGCCGCTAAACTCCGCCACATTGACTTCGCTGAACGCCATGGCTACATCAAGGGGATTGTGAAGGTAAGCGAGGAGTCTTGTTACGTGTTGTAGCAGTGAGTTACTGTCGCTCTGGTTGTTTTTTGAGTGTACAAACCTTGTTTTACTCTGGCCGGTCTCCTCAGGATATCATCCATGACCCCGGCCGTGGTGCTCCCTTGGCCAAAGTGGCCTTCCGTGACCCGTACCGCTTCAAGAAGAGGACAGAGCTGTTCATCGCTGCTGAGGGCATCCACACTGGACAGTTCATCTACTGCGGCAAGAAGGGTAAGAGAAGTAGACTTAGATAATCCAGCAGCATGCCAGATTTTCAAATATGGTTTTTCATAACCTCACAGATGTATTATACATAATACAATTGAACATAGAACATATGTTAGAGGCTAAAACTAAACCTTGTTGTTTTCTTCTGGAAGAAAACAGATGAACATTGTAAACTTAAGTTATTGAACTATATTCTGTTTACCAAGCTCAACTTAAAACATTGCACTTGACTTTATCTTCTGACGTTGATGTGCATTTTGATAAAGGACACAATATTACTGATCTTTTAAATGGTCTACACTGACCTGTGAGTGGTTTTACTTCACCGGTCCTGTGAAGCGTGGCCATGATCGGTTCTTTCTTTTTTTTGCTGCTTGGACAAAACATTTGAGCACATCACCCTTTGCACTTGGCTAGTATGATGGTTATAAACATGTCTGTCAATAAGAGGTGGCATCAAAAGCAGCAGGAGATTGTCCGATTAATCCTAAGAAAGCAGCTTGTTCTGTAAGACTGTACTGGATCGTGTTTTATTGTGAAGCTTGAGCCTCAACATGTTTTATCCCACAGCTCAGCTGAACATCGGGAATGTCCTGCCTGTCGGCACAATGCCTGAGGGAACCATCATCTGCTGCCTGGAGGAGAAACCCGGAGACAGAGGCAAACTTGCCCGCGCTTCAGGAAACTACGCCACAGTCATCTCCCACAACCCCGAGACCAGGAAGTCCAGAGTCAAGCTGCCCTCAGGCTCCAAGAAAGTCATCTCCTCTGCCAACAGAGCTGTTGTCGGTAAGAAGCTTCAGTGTCTGCTGGAGCGGATGTTTCCTCACAACCACCACTGCCTTACTTAACATATGCAGAGCGACGACTGTAAGGTTCAACAGTTTGAACTGTAGTGTCATTTTACCAGAGAAGTCTGACCGGCCCTTCCGTGTGCGTTTCAGGTGTGGTTGCTGGAGGTGGTCGTATTGACAAACCCATCCTGAAGGCTGGTCGTGCCTACCACAAGTACAAGGCCAAGAGGAACTGCTGGCCACGTGTCCGTGGTGTGGCCATGAACGTAAGTCAACTCGAGCACACAGAAACTCTAATTACCCATGATGCCAGGCAGTTGAAACAGATTCTGTCAACTGGAGATGAGGCACAGCTGAGAGTAGTGACTGTTGGGGTTAGAATTCATTGTAGGTCATGGTTTGCAGATTCTGGAGAAAAGATTGGTAATGAGGGACCTGAATAAATCAGTGTATTTAAGAAATACAGGGAATTATGATAATGCGCTGGAGAACCAGCAGCTTCTTGACAGTGACACTGCAGGAAAGAGAGATGCAGATATGTTCAACAAGGAGCTAATAATACATTGTCTACATCTTGTTTCCACCTGGTACCTAACTAACGATTCTGGAATCGTATGATACTAACATGTCAATCTCGTATCATGATACATTATTCCATTTTAAGTTTGGACAAACTATTGAAAATATTAGTTTCAAATTATCAAACTATTTCAAAGTGCCTGTTTTACTCTTCCAACTGTCACATGACTATTTTGGTCCAATGAGACGGATTGATCACACCAGCAAAAAAAAGTTAAACTTCTTTAATTAGCTCAGAACAGTGTTTTCGTTTTGATCAGTTACTGAATTTTGAGTTTTTGACACTGAGCCATATCACAAATTGTTCAGGGGGAAAATGGGATCTGCCTCAATTTCTGAAATTTAATAAAGCAACTCAGAAATCATTAGTTGCAGCTAAGACAGAATATAATGAAAGAACAATGGGTTCTAAAATGTTGTAAGAGGTTTTGTAAAGTATTTTTCATTCCAGGATGTTAAAATGTGAAGGGTACTCAGGTTTGACATTTTTTATATTAGTAGCTTGTTTGTGCGTTGGTGAATTATGTATCCAGCAGGCCAGATGTTATTTGTTCCACCCAGGATACGGAGGGTGGAGGCTGGGTCACGTTTCCAACGTGCAGCTACACTGTAACATAACGAGATTCCTCAGACTGACGCTCTCTCTCTTTCTCCCTGCAGCCTGTTGAGCATCCCTTCGGTGGTGGTAACCATCAACATATTGGTAAACCCTCAACTATCAGGAGGGACGCACCCGCTGGTCGCAAGGTCGGTCTTATTGCTGCCCGTCGTACAGGCAGACTGCGCGGAACAAAGACCGTCCAGGAGAAGGAGAACTAAATCTGAGTTTCTTGATAATAAAACGTGTTCCAAAAGAATCTGTTTCACTTGATTCATTCAGGGGTCGCTCATACACGCACATCAAAATGTAGGACGTGTCTAATTTGTTCGTTTTAGAGCTGCTGTTAAGGCTACCAGTGTTTCCTGTGCTTTATTTCATGTCACTAGCTTAGAGCTGCACAGTATTAATTTAAAATAACTTAGTGGGTGTTGCACTGATGCTATTGGCCACCACTCACGTTCCTTTATATTCTGTACTCAGTGGTGACCATAGAACAACTTAAAGCTGTAAATCCCCTAAATTCTGAACCTCATTTGAGTGTGGAGCATGTTGGAATGTAAATTGTCTAAATAGTGTTTTTCACCCAGTCAAACATTTCTACAGAACTCACATCAATCATTAGCAGCACAGTCGGGTTCAGTATGTTACCCAAGGACAATGTTACGCTGATGGATTGAACCGCCAACTGGCTTTTTTTTCTTACTGGAACCACAGGTGCCTGTAGTGTTGACTTGTAGCACTCATAATACTGAAGTAAAGGACAAAGCATGAGATGGAAGCTTTAAAAAAGGCAGAAAAAAAACCTGAGTTCATTGCGTTCGTACAGTTCTGAATTTGTCCTCGTGGACAGTTTGGTTGCTGTGTTTTGAGTTTTTGTGAAGCGTGTAAATTGTCTACTCAATATTAGAGAACTAACAGTTAAGTGAACTCACAAAAATAAAATGACTGCACTGCTGCATGAATGAGCAGGTGTTCCTAATAAAGTGCTCAGAGTATCTGTTTCCATGACTCATAACCACCTTCACCTTTTCCCATTGGATCAGTTCTTCAATCTTCTTTTTCAGTGATGGACGCACAAACAAAAGTATGGGAGGTAGAGTTTACTGCGGCAATGAAGAGCTGCATTAGTTTTAACTGCGTTTCTAATAAACCTCCGGCTGAGTGTGTGAACACCAGGGGAAGCTCATAAAATAAAATTGAATCCTGGATCTACTCAGACCGTGGTCCCCAACATCATTAAGATTTTCAGAGACATGAAGCAGCTAAAGAGATTTCACTATTGATTTGTGTAACAGGAAAGCTGATTTCTTTTCTTGTATTTCAGGCTGTCAAACACAATAAAATCCAGTCATTTAATAAATTATTTCTGTAGAGTTAAGACAAATTAAAAAAGAAACAGCTCGACTTTGAATCGTTTAGGTGTAATACATAAATAATCCTGAATTACAGGATTGAAATTGTTTTATCCTTCATTAAACCCCGATTTCAGTTGTCACACATTTAATTAGCAGTTTATTGGGAACACTGAGCTCAAACTAATGACATCTAATACGATGGTGCTGCAGTAAATTCTATCTTCATGAAGGTAATATGGTTGTTTGTGTTACATCACTTTTACGGGCATTTGGGAGTCTGTGGTGCTGTTAAAATGACAAAGACAAAACAACAGTTCAACACCACCACAAACTGTAGCCTCCAAAATGATCAGTCCCAACCAAAACATCAGCTGTATCCAGTCTAATAGTCCATCTAATAACAGAGGCTGAGTCATACATGACAAGTAAACTGACCTCGAGTCTGAATTGAGTCATGATCAATAGTGTCCTGTTCGAGTCACGTCTCCCTGAATAACGAATGATCCTCCTGGAGTCTGCTCATGTTCACACTAAGAATTAATGAGCCATAAATGTCACGACTTAATAACATGAACATTTTAGAAAAACACAAAATTCTGCACTGAAACCTAGTTGCTGTCACAACAACCAGGTAAATATGAATTTTAATGTGGAGCCATTAGAGATAACCCACCGGGCTATTCACTCAGAGCTCAAATTACCTAGAATTGAACTGACAATATTTAGTGGTAGTTAGCAAGCCGAAAGAAAAAAAATGACATGGCTGAAGCTTCTCAAACGAGAACATGGTTTTTTTCCCTTGGACCTTAACAATAACTTCAGATCTTTGGAGTTTGCACATGTGTATATTAAATGTCAACTTGAGCGATACAACAAACAATAATACAACATTTTCACTTAAATAGCACTTTTCAAGAATTTAAAATCAGTAACTCCTCTTGTCGCAGACACATTTTAGCATTTTGACATTTTGAAACTGAACAGCATTTTTCTCCATCACAACAATGACTCAGTAATGAAAAGAACTGTCAGCTGCTGCTTGTGATTTATTATACAGTTGGTTGGTTTGTGGATTTCCACGAGTAAAAATGAGACACAGGCAAGATTCCATGTTCTTTATTTGCTAAGGGCGCAATGCTTTTTTTTGTTATATTTCTGTGCACAAAAAACCTCACAAAGTGAAAGTCCACATCGCGACTGTAGCTCCAGAATTCAACGTCACACCATGGCCAAAACAAAAGTCGGCAAAAAACAGGGCGCAGAACTCTGTACAGTCAATATCTTCTTTAAAAATAACACAAGGACAAAAATGTTCCTCTTAAATCAAATTCTATTTTTAGTGAAATACAACAAAATAAATTCTATAAAATAAGAGCAAAATATTTAAATATAATACGGTGGGCAGAATATTTTCATTTGCAGGAGTATTTGGTATGTTTTAGACAAAAAAGAAGAAAAAAAATTCAAAAAATACACGCATTCAAGTTACCAATTAAATACAGTATTTACTGATGTTTACCTTTTACTCCTACAGAATTACAAGTTAGCTCGAGTTGAAACGTGACTAACCAGCTGCTATTCTTACATTACGGACCCCGCTGTGGAACCTAATCTCCATGGAGCGAGAGGACGAGGGTCTCGCTGGCGCTCAGGATCGGCCGCTTCATCCCGAACCACAGCCAGACGGCGAAAAAGCCTGACCGGCTCCATGGCGGAGAGGAAGCCGATGGGCAACAAGTCTGTCTACAACTAGGCTCTATTGAAGAGACAGAAGCAAACCACACAGTCTATTATACACCAGATCAGCCCAGTGCAGCAATTCTGTTGCATATGTGTTTTCATTTGTCAGAATTCCTATAGATGAAAGCTAAGCTGTCTATCCCATCAAAACTGGCTGCCAAATGTAAAGTCGTAGGATTATGATGAGCAATTGAAAAGCCACTTATTCATACATTGGTTCAAAATATCGCCCTCATTGTAGATCGGGTAGATGAGTAGAAAAAAAAAAAAAAAAAAAAACCACAAAACAAACAAAAAAAGGAAATAAAAAAAAAAACCTAAGGGTAACGACACCCCTCTGGAGATGTGGATTAAGAACAGCTTCAGGTTGTTATGATCACAAGTCTTCCCTTGGGCTACACTATTCTGGTGAGAAGCCATGCTAAATGTTACAGCATATTAACTAGAGCTTCAAAAAGGATTGAATTAATTACCAGAACAAAAGAAAAGAAAACAAAGAAAAAAAAGAAAAGAGAAAGGCAATGAGTTTCAGAACAATGTTGCATCACTGCTTTTTCACATCAACCAAACACCGTAGAAGTCCACCCAACCATTCCATATCTCACAATAAAACCAACCACAGCTCGTGAGTTGGTTTGGGACAGAACGTCGCCAAGGAGCTTAAGAATAATAATATTAATTATGATAATAACAATGCATCTTTCTACAGTTGAATGACCAGTAACTGTCCGATGGTAGAACAAACTTTACTGCCGAGCATGGGTGATAAAACAAAGAGGAGCTGTTGTCTTCTTACAGTTTTTGGGGCTTTTTTCTTATTTATAATATCCATTTTTGTTTTTTATAATATCTGCAACATCTCCCAACAGCAAACCACACAGAGTTATGCTACTGGGGGACCTGAACAGTCAAAAACATTAAGATACTATGTACACCTTTTCGTCGTGTAGACAAGCGCATCAGCATCGTCAGCTCTGACTTTAATTTGTTTTTCTTTATTAGAACTCTTGTCCACTCCCTCGCCTCTGCAGCCAAACTGCCAGGCCCCTGTCACGTGGTCAGGCAGCCCCAGGCCAGGGAAGAGCGCCTCCCTCAGGCTGACGGGAGAGAGACAGACGCGCCCTGGAGTGGGTGGAAGGGGTGGGAGGCCCGGCTCTGCCCTGCCCTGGGGCCCAGAGAGAGAGAAAGAGAGAGAGGCCCGATGAGGAGCTCTGTCGACCAAAAGGATGAGAGGAAGGAGAGCGAGACGATGGAGGCTCGAGGCACAGCAGAGGAGGGGAGGGATTGTTACTCCTTAGGCGGGGCAGGTGCCGGGGTAGTGGAGGCAGGGGCTGGAGCGGGGGCAGGGGTGACCTCCTCAGTGCTCTCCCAGTTCTCTTGTGCTCGCGGGCCTGGGCCAGGACTGGGTCCAGATCCGGGTCCAGGTCCTGGGCCTGGGCCTTGGCCTGGGCCTTGGCCAGGGCCGGGGGTGGGGGTGGGGGTAGGGGTAGGGGTGGTGGTCTGGGTCGGGCCGGGAGTCGGGGCAGAGGCAGGACCAGGACGCTGGGGGTTGTTCATGTGCTGAGCAGCAGGTCCGGTATACGGCTGACCATGAGGATGGTTGTTCTGTGCGGGAGGAGAAAAGAAAATCAGCAACTAGAAACAACCAAACTGTAAATAGCATGTGAAATGTTGAGAATCTGCAGAGTTCAGTGCACGTCTGAAAGCAGCTGTAGTTTGATGCTGTTGTGAAGCAGCGTGGGATCATGACAGTTGTTGTCTTCACCACCATTTCTGATGAAAATCTCCCTGATGTAACTCACCAATCACATTCACAGATGAGGTGATGTATTTAAGTTGTGTTCATGTTATAATGAATAATAATGAATAATTGTGATACATTACGAGTGACCAATACAAACGTCGTTTGAAAATACAGCAGCGACAAAGCCACGGGTTAAGTAGATATGACAATTAAAAAGGGGACCAAAATGAAACGTCCTGTGACCTTGAATGAAGTTGGGGATTTCTCTGGGTTTGAACATTGTTCACACAATCGACATACATAACATAGGTCCAGTGGCTTTAGACACTTTAATGTAGAATTGTCACATATTATATCACCAACAAACTGTAACAAGAGTGTGCATCAAATCTGTTAGTGGAGTTTTCAAGTGTTGGTCGCCTAGGGACAGAAAATATGTGGCATCAGTTGATGCTCGTTCCTGAACATTATATAAAATTAGCAACTTATTCTTTATTAAAAACTGAACTTCATTAAAACACAGAGGGTGACGCATTCCTTCAATATTAAAAAGTTGCTGTTGTGTGTCGTTTAACCACAAACTGACTTTGTGAGCACCTGTGCACCCAATAACACTTCAGCATGAAGGAAAAGACCATTTGTTGCCATGGTTACTAGCACTATTCATGGTTTATGAGAGACTGTCTACAGAAATAGATGCCACTTCCCATGTTCCTACTCTCTGCTGTTTTTCTGCGTGAGACACAAACGGTAAATACGACCGTCCCAGCGTCAGGACGCTACCTGCTGAAACTGGGTGGTTCCAGGAGAATGTGGGTACAGAGACGTGTCCTCGGGTGGGGAGGAGTCTTGATCATCAGGTGCTTCCTGTTCATCCGGCTCCTGGAGGATGTGAGAAAATTAACTCAAATTAAGGTCAATGTTAAAAGGAAATAATTTTGAACAATATAAATTTGTAAAGTAGGAAATCCTCATCTATGTGAACAAGGCAGTGGGTATGATTTCAAGCTTCGTCATTTCAGTGAGAAACGGTTGCGTGGGATGGTCAAATTTCAAACTGTGTTACGTTATCTAGTAAATGAGGCTTAAATGAGTGTGTGGGTGGATTCTACACCCGAGAGCTTCCTCTCAGCAGAGAGCTGCTGGTTATTTAGAAACTGAGCTAAACACAAATTGCACAGGAATCTCAACTGGAGATGCTCTTTCAGTTCAAATGATAACTTGTATTTTTAATGTTGTTTGAAGTTTAAAATGACTAAATTAAAGAGCCTGATGCTACTTCTAATGTTGAGTTTTATTTCTACATATATGTGGTTACATACACAGTAATGTGTGTAACATGGACTTTATAAAAGCTCATGTTGTTTTACCTCTGTCTTATCAATCAATCCTTTATTATTTAGCTTAAGACTGAATATGCTAACTTTATTGTTTTATCTCTTCGTGATTTGATTGAAAAAAAAAGGAAAGAACTTTATTGGAAGTATTGCTTAAAGAAGAGCAAGGCCATAGCCTCACCGTTCAAATACTGTAACTACTACTGAATAATAAAGTGTTGGTGAAGCCAAATCAGATGCAGGTGGAGAACCGCAGTTTGAGTGAGACTGAGATGAGGACTGGCTTCGTCAGTACTGTTGCTTTGGCAAATAAGTAGGACCGGGCAACAGGACAGAGGTGGAGAACAAATGTCTGTTTGTTCTGTATAACAAATTTGATTTTATACAGTCTGAACGTGTACTGGACTGTAGAAGATACTAACATACACAAACATTTTCGTTTTAAGGGCTGATATCCTGTTCATATTCTGTTAATCTGTAAAATAGGGCTGACCCAAATATTATTGTTATCATTATATATGCAATGTAACAAAAATCCCAAGTAGCCCATAGCTATTAAGTTATTATCTAACATCTCCAGCATTGACACTGGATGGTTACATGCGACCATGAGACAGGATTACAACTAATCTTAAGGGTAGCAAGATAAAAAAAAAATGTCATCAATCATTTCATCTATAATTGGTTTGACAAATCACCCGAAAACTGTAAGTAAAATATAATGTTTAAGTCCTATTTTGGTCCTCATCTCACCCCAATCCCGAATATTCTTGGTTCTCAGTGAACCTTTAAAGTGTCAGAATGGTGCCCAGGACAGACAGATACATTTTTAGAGCAGTCTATGTAAACAGCCTCACTCTGACCTCCTGTTCTTAACGTTTTATATATTATTTGCATCCAAACTTGTATAACATTTTTGCTTTCAGTAATTAAGTGTCATGTTGAGTTCTGGTAGTTTAACTTTGCTCCACATGTTCCTTTTCTCTAGCACTGATGACCTGGAAGCCTAAACACTGGCCAACTGCTAATTCTTTGATCAAATTTTATTTTTCATTTCCTTCCTTAATGTCGTGGTGCCTGGAATACTGACCTTCCCTGGGCTTTCCTGAGTACACTTGAGCTGTGTGTGGAATATTACAGGAGAAGTGTGTCATTTGACTGGATTTGTCAACATAAAAATACAAGTAACTTCTTTTATGTTAAAACAAAACAAAATATAAAACAAAAAAATATTTGAATGCATAGTGAACTGCAGCTATGAATCAATACAACACATTTTTAGCATAGTTAACATGTCAATGGGTCCAAATAAATTTACCAATCAATCATTAAGTCTATTCATTAATCTATGTCAAATTGTTAAAATTTGGTTTATAAAATCACATCAAATGTCAGAAAAAACAGCTTAAAAAAAATTGAAACATTTCATTTATAATGACACAAAATACAAAACTGATAAAATGATCATAAATAAATTAGTGATAATAAACTTTCTGGTACAGGTCAATTCGTGCCCTCAATGATACTTTATGTAAATGCAACCCAGTTAGATGCTGGTCATGTAATGTTGGTGTGGTGACGTGATGCATTTACACATCAGGTTCAGGCTGTTTAAGCTCATCAGCTCAGTCATTCAGTATTTCTCTGGGATGTTTCTGTTACTGTCACCATTGTTAACATTTTTACAATGACAACATGGGTTACATTTTCCTGTGGTGTTTTTAAATAATGTTAAATATTCATGTGTCCTGATTCTTGCATGTAACAGAAAGACCCCTTCCATACTGATGTTTTTCACTGTACATCACAAATATACATACTTAAAGGTTAGAAAATAGTCCCTTAGCTAGAAATAGTGTCATTTAGCTTTAGATACTGGTATAGATTGGTTCTCTAAGCACAATCGTAAACACTGACAGATAATGTGAAATCAGGCAGTGTGTAGGGTATGATGTCAATGTCTTTACCTCTTCAGGACAGAGTTCACAGGCCTTGGCCAGTGTCATACGTGCACTGTGCGAACGCTCCAGGAAATATCCATTGGAGGTCTCGTTGCTCTGAACCGGAGGGGACCAGTTGTTGTATGTGTACTGGGGGTTGCCTGTGTATGGCCTCCTCTCCAGCTCGTCCCCAAGCCACTCGACTGCCCACGTCCACTTTCGCTTCAGGTCACCATTACTCTGTGTGCACACGGAGAACATTTTGATGAGCACATATGAAGCAGCAGGCAGTCTCTTGACTGTTTTATTGCTGGCCTGACATGAGGAGCCATGAGATCATTGGGTCTTATTTATGGTGGAGATGCATGTAGTATAGGAAAATACAAAATGAATGGTGTTCATATGTTTAGTCACATGACATGTCCATGTGAGTATTGTACCTGTAGGATCTGATAAGCGACAGAGCAGTTGCTGAACAGGGCCACCATGCACTTGATGCACTGGTAGGCCCGCTTCTGATAGTGGTTCTTGGAGCGCTGGATGGTGTCAAAAAGACCATCTCTATCATCTGGAATTCCCTTCAGCACATTGTGGATCCTGCACAAACCAAAGAGAGAGAGGAAATTTAAACCTTGATTCAATTTTAACTAGAATTAGAGCCTCATGGGTTTATACCTCCACCATCCAGTCAAGTTAGCAAAGTGGGCAAGTTTTTGAGAAATTCCATTAAACCTTCCTGACATATCATGTTCACCAGACCAAGTTTTGTGAGGTCAGTGATCTTAACTTTTTGCAACTAAATCCTGATCAACTTGTCCTTGAGTCTAAGTAAACATTTCTGCCGAGAGAGTCACATGGACGGACAATCTGAACCTAAACTATGACCACATCTGCAGCCAGTGTGGAGGCATAACAACCCAGCACTAACAATGGACACACTGACCTATGTGTCTGCCACGAGTCCTCAATGAGCAGGATCTGTAGCAGCAAGTCCAGGTAAGGCCTCAGCTCATAGGTGTAGGAGTACGCCACCTGCACCCAACACATTTATAACTCAACGTAGACTCATTGAAGAACATCCAAGTGAACTACCAACAGAAATATTGATGTTTGTCATAAGAGCAAATGAGGCATTTACCTGCCAGAGCAGTTCACTGAGCACAGTGGAGGAGAACTGAGGATTCTCCCAGCAGCTGAAGCGAAGCAGCTTCACAGTCTCCTCAGAGTTGCTGCAGTCTTCAATGATCTTCTTCACGTAGCTGGTCCGCACAAAAAGGATCTCTGCCACCAGCTGCTGCACAGGCATCACTGGGGCAGTCAGGTTGGTGTCCCCATACGGGTTAGGAAGAGGAGGGTTACCTGGAGAAGGTAGAGGAAAATAAATTTAAAGAAACTCAAATCTGAGATTCACAGCAAATTTGTTTCCTTCATTCTTCATCCCCAAGCCCTCAGCTCCAAGTTCTGGCAACACAACACAGAGGCTCAGAGTGGCTGGTTTGTCAGTCACTAGATCCTGAGCAAGGATGAGAATCCTCATTGGGCTCCAACTCTCAGCACCACTACCCAGAAGCTGTTTCACATGTTATTACTGCCTCACATCAGCTGAGTTCATATCACAATTTTTGCTGCTGAAAACTCAGATACACTCACCATTGATGGAAGACTGCATGCGCGAGGAGACATCACAGCAGCGGACCAGCTGGGAAACCACAGTGTAGAGCTTGCCCAGCTCAGCATACTGGTATTTAATGGGAGGGCCGGGACCCTCATCCAGAGCGACCAACATGAAAGTGGCAGGAACATTAAGTTTCAGCAGCTGAGTCTTTTCTGCCAAACCTAAGAGGGTATGAGTAGTGAGACAAAAAGTAGCATTTTACGTCAAAGAACGATCAATCATATTTTTTTATAAACTTTACTCATACAAATTCACAGAGGAACAGATGTCCGTGACAGGTGGGTGATGAGTTTGTAGTCCTTACCCAGGTTGGCGTACATGACAAAGAGGTTGAAGTACTGCTGCAGGTGACGGCCATGTTCAGAAACCTCTCTTCTGAGCAGGTTGAGTACAGCTCTTAACAGGTGGTCACTTAGACTGAGGTTGTCACAGCCCTGCTACACAAACACGGAAAACAAAAGAGAAACCACTTCTTGACAACCTGTGATTGAAATCAAAGATCGTACAAGTCTTATTTAAGACATTTTCCACTCGGCTTTAGTCTGACACCGACCTGAGTAGAGGGTCCAGGCGAGGCGGTGGGGGAGGGACAGGGGCCATCTTGCAGGGAGAAGTGAGCGATGAAGACGATGAGCTTGGCGAATGCTCCACGGACCTCAGCACTCGGGCACTCAAGCAGGTACTCGGAGAACCGGTTAGGGTAAGCAAACAGAACGTTGTGTGCAAACCAATAGCGTACATTCTTACTGTGTCTCAGCAGGATGCAGAGGGCATCATACCTACAGGGGGTTGGAGAACGAGGTCAATATTTTATTAGAGAGGGACACAACAAAGAGAAAATACCCCCCCCTCAAGTTAGACAGAGCTTACCAGTCACTGGCAGGACCCCGTACTACTTTCTTGGTGTGGAAACCTGTGCTGAAGAGGAACCTAGCAGCCAGCTGAGCACTTATCATAGCAATCTCCTCTGCCTCTGGCAGAAGATGGTCTTGTCCTGATAAAAGCAAAAGTTAGAAAAATGATTAACATATGAAAATCTCATGTCATATGTCTCCAGTGCAGTAACAGAAGTTGACAACAACACAACATTGCACTCTGCATGCAGCAAAGAAGTGTTTTGGACGTGTACGCGAGTACAGTGGACTTGAAATAAAAGGATCATTATGAGTACTAATTTAGGAACAACAAATTAAATTGACCAGTTTCCACATGGTTGTAAATCCTCAAACTAAAGCTAAAAACTGGAACGTTAACCTTACATGCATTTAATTTAAATCTAAAATTCGGAGATCACAATGAATAATGTGAATGTCTGACTTCATATATCATGTTATAAATGATGTAAAAGATATTAAACATAGTCATTCCCCTTCTTTTTTAAACCATTTGTGTTATGTATAAAAGCATAAAGTGAGATGAAACAACACAGCAGCAGCTGTGGAGTCATCTCAGGATGTGAGCCTGCAGCATCAGGGCTTAGAGCAAGCTACAAAACAATGTGTCAACTGGTCTGACAAATATATATTAAATCACAAATCCAGACAATCAAACTGTCTGTATGTTAGGTCAAAAAGCTGGACTGTTCATTTAAAAATAATAAATATATATTTTTCTGCTGCGGCAAGGAAAGAGTCCGAGAGTGAGATACTGGCTGTGAACAGAGTCACGAACAGACTGACACGCTGTAATCATAATTATCTGAATCACTCAGTCCAGATCAAGTGCTTCATTGGTGATGAAATCCCTAAAACTTTTTTTTTTTAAATTTCACTGTGAAACATTATTGGGCTCTGGCTGCATTAATAATTCATCGATGCTTTTTTACGACCAGTGTAGAGGCGGTGCAGTTCTCGGCAGCCGAAGCGAAATGTTATCGACCACAAATTCTTTCCACAGTGATGCTGTATATTAGCATTACTCTGAAATGTAATTCTTTAGACAAGTGAGTCAGAAATCTGTAATAAAACTATGACGACAGCTGCTATAACTTTGAGAAGCTAGAAATCCACAGTAGAGATACAAGGAGGACTTCATCACCGTTTAAAAAGATAAAGAAATTTGATATTTAGTTAAAACTGGAGGAATAATGTGATACTGTGCAGCATTAACAGATCACCCTACTCACATTTAGTCACCAACAGTCATATATACACACCCAAAATCTATTATACATTATTTATCAGGTCATTGTTAATCCCGGACAACTTTCCATGTTTGGAACAAAGGTTCACAAACATACTAAATTGCACATATTTGCATGTGTACATATTATATATTTTGAACTTTACTTTTATGTTTGATTTTATTGTGTAATTTTTTCAACTCATTGCTTTTGTTCTTTAAGTTCCTGTCTTTATCTTCTTTTGACAACCTACCTTGCCATAAATACGATTCTGATCATTTTATTGATTTATCTGTTGTCTGATTTGTTTTATCATGCGTGGATTTGTGTACATAAACAAAAAAACTATATCTATACAGTGATTCATCAACACATACAAACATAGCTGACCTACCTAGACTAATTTAGTTTTTTATATTTAAAACAAACAATAAGATCCAGTGAATTGGTTTTGAGTAGGTGACAGGTGAAAGGATGCATACCTGGAGGAGGGTTTAAATAGACACTGTTACAGGTCAGAAGTTTCTTAATGAACTGGAAATATTCCAGGCTGTATTGCATTCTGTTGTGCATGAATTGGACGTTCTGCTTGCGGACGCTGCACTCGATGACACCAGGCATCTTGACCTGATTTGGCTTGGTGGAGGAGATGGTCAGCTCCGAGATGTATTTGACAAGCTCGCTGTCCTTGTCCAGTGAGTCCATACGCTCATAGAATAGAATGTAGGCATTCCACCATCGCTTCTGCCTCCGGTACGACATCCTTTTCATCATGTGATCGAACACCTCGCCCATGTATTCTCCTCCAAAGCACTGATTCTTCATCTCCTCCTCATCGTCCATTTTACACTCAGTCACGTCCCCATCGTCAAACTTATACCAGCGGTTCTTCTCACCATCACCCCCATTCCTTTGGATTATGTAGGAGTAGTAGTGTCCACCGCTGGCCTGGCCTGAGTGGACCAGCACTCCCACCAGGCGATACTTGGAGCTCCCTGGGGGTGTGGGTTCAGAGGGCTCATTCTGTTGGATCACCTGGTTCTCTGGATTAACATCATCACCTTCTAACTTGGCCACACCCGCTACCGTGTAAGGCTCCATGTCCAGCTCCCTGGGGAACTCAAAGTAGTCGTTAAACTTGATGGCACACTCCCGCTCCCAGTCGTAGTCAAACCGCTTCAGCTGGATGGCGAGGACTGGTGGCAGCTTCTTAATCAGCAGGCGTTTCACCGTGTCCACCTGACAAGGAGAGGAAACATAAGATTGCTTTCATTTTCTCGTTTCTTTGATTGGCCGTGAAGGCATATCATTTTAAATCAGCCGTGTGAGAGCCATTAATGTTGCCTCTGCTTTTCTGTGGCACATTGGCTGGCCACTAGGTGGGCTTTCCATTCTTACCTTCTTATTACACTTCTCACAGTGGTAGGCATTGGCTCCCTCCAGCAGGTCTCCTTTCACATACTGCTCCATGGAGTCCAGCAGGTTCTGGTGGTTTCTGATGTCTACGTTGAGTGTTGTGAATGACTCCTCACACTCATACCTGGCAACACAAACAATTATTCAGTAAAAAGAACCCAAAGGATGATTTAAGTTTTTCTTTCTGAAAATATGTTATTTTTTTCAGTAACCAAGCACAGAGAAAAGGTCTGAAATCACCTGTGGGGGCATCCCTGACAGATCTTCTGGTCAGCAAAGGACCCTCCCAGCACCTTGCTGAGCATGGCAGGGTGACCCAGAGCTTTAAGAGCTTCATCCAGACTGTCCACCAAAGAGTTGAAAAACTCCAGAGCATCGTGTTGCTCTCTCAAGTTCACTGGCTCACCCCATAGCCTAAAAACAATGGAACAATTAAGACAATTACATAAATCATCAGCTGCAAAACAAGTAAAAACCAGTGCAAATCAAAGTTACAGTGAATCTTTAAATTACCTGAACTGTTTCCAGAATCCCCTAGGGACATAATACTGCAGTCTGGACGCAGCCAGATGGCCAAAGATGACCTGTAGGTGGCGCAGGACCCCAATGTTGTACTCTTTCCTGTCCTCTGACTTACTAGAGGGCTTATCATCAAACTGATGGTGGTAGCTGAAAACCTCATCACGAGGATCCACGTTACTCTGTACAGACAAAACGCACAAGTGAGACAAATAACCACGTCTCCCAGCGTCCACAACAGATAAGTATTCTCTGGCTACCGTGTCATGGTGCCATAAAAATTTGGGAAGGGACTTAAAAAGTAAGAGTAAAGTGACTTCAGTCTATGAAGCAAAATATTATTACTTTAAACTTTTCTTGTAATTATGCCCTCAGCTCCAAGCTCAGCCTACATGGCGTACCAGCTCGGAGTTGGCCATTTTGTCAGTCACTGGATGCTGAGAAAGGATGAAAATCTTCATCGGGCAACAGCTTTAATGGAGCACAAACTCTCTCATTACCTCATTCTCCTGCTTCTCATCCCCTGACATGTCATCGTCCACATCAGTGCCTGTGCCCTCGATGGCCAGGATGCCATTGCGGATGGGAGGGATCATGTACAGCTGCTGAATGACAGAGTTCATATAACAGGTGGCCCCAGCGTTCTTCAGTCCTACAAAGCCTTTGTTTGGCCGTGGCCCCACCGGAGGCAAGTACTCCCACTCTGTCAATGTTTCACAACCTGGAGAGAGAGGGAATGAAAAAACACACTTGCATATACTGTACTGTAAATTTGACAGCGGGATCCAGTTGTAAAACTCTCCCTACCTAAATAGTACATGTCAGTCAGAGTGTCGACTATCTGTTTGAGGTTGCGAACACAGCCGACAGCCAGTGCTACCAGGAGCTCAAAGCCTGCGTTGATGGAAGCAGGGGTGCTGCACACTGGGATGGCTTGCTCGGTGGGGAATTCCCCACTTTTCATGTACTGCAGGTAAACATTAGATGCTGGGAAAATGAAGTCATCAATCAGCTCCTAGACAAGAAGAAAATTTGATAATTTAGTCAGACTATGAGAGAGAAAAACTGATTTTTATATTACCTGTTTCATGTACGATCTGCTTATTGTACCTTAATGAGGTTCGCTCCTCCCTTCTCACAGCCAATGTAATACTTCTTCTCTGGTGTCTGGAAGGCTAGAAGTTCTTTGGTGACCCCAAGGTGGCCCTCCAGGATGGTCTCCTCCACACCAGTCTCCCCTGTCCTCTTAACCTCGTCCTAGAAAAACAAACATTGTGTACCATCAAATCTGCCACACAATCACAATGAAAGTGAAACTACAGATAAACTTGTTGAGATATTACAAAATATTGCATTACAAAATAAATCATGACTATAAGGTTAATGGGAAGCTTTACCCTTATCCTCTTCAGCCAGTCAATCTCATTGTTGAGCAGAACTTCAGCATTTGGCAGGTTGATGTTACTGTTATAGGCATAGTTCAGCAGATGTCTGAGCAACGTGAAGTAGTCCCCAGCATGTTTGGCTCGCTCCTTGGCTGTACTCTGAACACAGACATAAGACATTGAATGGAATTAAGATCCTGGTAATTTATTATAATTAAAATAATAAAAGAGGAAAGAGACAGTTATATATCAAGGACACAAGGCATATAGTAACTAACCCCCAACACAGTAAAGAGGAGGGTGATGAAGAAGAGGAGGGGTCGATGGCCCATACAACACCGAGTTGCCATCAGGAAAAACTGCTCCTGAGCCATCTGACGAACAGATCTGTCAAAGTCAGATAACAACATCAGCATCATTATATTCATTCTAAACTATAAAAAGGCAGATGATGGGGCTGTTCCATCAGTTTCAGTCAGATGGTTGAAATCATACTGATTTACTTACTTGCTGTGGCAGTGCAGGAGCAGGTCTATGATGAAGGTCTGCCAAGCCTTCTCCTTACTGAGTGTGTCCAGAGCCGTGGGCATGAGGGCAAAACACAGTGTCATCACTTCCAGGGCCTCGCAGCACACCTGCTCATCTTCCCCATCTGGCTCCTTAGCTGCATTTGTCTGATGAGACAAAGGAAAACAAATAACAATGATACATTCAGCATTGGAATTTTTAAACTGCTCCACTAAGTTCACTGATTTCATCAAGAGCTCTTGGTCTTTTGGTTGTGCTTCGCTTTTAACATATGACCTTTTGAAGCTTTTACCGTCCTGCCTCATAAGTTTTACAACAGCCTGCATATCTATTATGAACTGATGTGCAGTTAGGGCAGTACAACCATTACTCTAATGTGCTCTTATTTCCTTTTCAAATGATGATAACTTTGATGTTTACTAAAATATTGGGACTACAGTCAACACAACTCATAAAAATTTTCATTTGCAAAAGAACATTTACCTTCTCGTATATTTTGCTGATTTCTTCATTGGAGCTGAAGACGAGCTGCACCGTACCACAGCCTGATGCCCACACAATTTTCTGTACTGCTCGGATCACACAAATGTCTGGGATGTACTTCGATGCCTGGAAGAAATTCTGGTGAAAAAAAAATTGTCACATAAAATCTACTATAACAAACAGTGCCACTGAACTTTATGTACAACCAGCACATTAGTAATTGTCACACAATGTCTATAATAAGGATGATAATAATAATAATATCTTGTTTTTGTTACCTCATCAGAAATCTGCTGGGCCAGGCGGATGGCTACATTGCGCAGCATGCATTCTGACGCAGGGTTGGGGATGTTTTGCAGGGCACTCTGGAGGACCAGCGCCTGGTCATGAGTGGCCTGGTTTATCTGTAAACAAAGCGGGTAATAAGTGGGGCAAAAGATGCTGACATGTCAATAGAAATATGACAGTCAACTACAGAGGAACTAGTTATACAGGTATGGCTCAGTGTGAGTTATGTGTGTGGCCTAACCGGAGAGACAGGAATATTTCCCTCAGCATTGGGCTGGCAGGCCTCAGCCACAGCCTTCACATGACCAAAGCCCACAGAGGTAAGAAGGAGCTTGGCAATCTTTAGCGCGTTGAGGTACGCCCCACGCCTCGTCTCCATATCTGCTGCTGGTAGAAAGTTGTTCCTGGTGAGCATGCTCAACACCAGGGGTAGCCCACCACTCTTCAAGAAGTTGTACTGGAAGTCACTGGCATCTTCGCCGAGAGTGGCACTGGCTGGCATCAGTAAAGCATACACAACCTGGAACATGACCATATACATTGTATAAATTGAGACACAAGAAAAAAAAAACAGATTCCATGTTTTGCTCTTAGTAGCTCTAGCTAAATTGTTATGATTGCTACTGGGGTCGTGGCATTGCTGCTCAGATCCCAATTATCACACAATGATAAATAAGAATATCTTAGGCTAGTCAGGTTCAAAATGCAAAAATCTGGTTTTCAGGGCAGATGATAATAATCACAGTTTGTGATGCAAAGGTACATCAACACTCACCTCAATGAGGTAGAGCACTTGTGAGGGGGAGGGGCCGAAGAAGCGAGAGTCCAGTGAGGGACTGAGGCTGTTCTCACCAAGTTTGGCGTGGTCCAGACACACTGCTCTCAGATTCTCCACTGTTGTGTTATCTGAGGATACAAAAACATGGCACTGAGCTACCATTGCCTGTGTGTACTTGTGAAGGTTTATGTTTCACTCAAATGAATTGGTTGAAAACAGCAGAGGTACATCTTTACCTGGCGGCATGAGCTTCATGAGAACTCGAGCGCCATCTCTAAGCAGAGGCATTTTGAGGTTGCAGCCCAGGTCAGCCACCTGCCACAGGAAGGAGATGTAGCGCAGATGCAGCGACATAATCTGTAGAATAAATAATGTATTAGGTTATTTTAATACACTGTAATAGTACTGCTGTTTAAACACTTCAACACACAATGACAAACCTCATAAATTCAATGTAACATAAAACACTGGTCAACATCAGGGTAAAGCAACATTTAAATTTTCAATTAAAAAAAATTACATATTGTTTAAGAATTGCATCCCTAGAAATTAACAATAGTTGGGGATTGGTCCAAATTCTTGGTTTCACAAAAATAGCTAATGCACAAAATCTGTCTAAGGCCCTGAACACACCTGGTATTAACGGCCGTCCTAAGAGATCCGATCACAAGTAGCCAGGGTTAAGTACGTGTGTTCACACCTGGCACAAATGTATCCTGAATGAGTCTCCTGTGACCACTTGTGATCGGATCTCATGCCCTTTCTCTACATGCAATTTAACACATACACCATTTGTTTTAGTTGAGACCAAACATTGTTTTGAGCCAGTCTGAGTTTACAGATGTGTCCGATGTCATTGTTTTTGTGCGCGCGTGTTTGTTGGTGCGAGCGAAAGAGAAGTAGAGAGACAAGTCAGGAGAGTTTGAATGAATCTCATGCAGCTGTGAAGAAAGATTTGACCAATTTAAGGAAAGTTATGTGATGAACACGATGTTGATATTGTGGCAGTGGTTACAAACAAATCAACAGGGCTCCAGAGGAGGATATCAGAGGACATTTAAAAACATGGTGTAAATGTCACCATTTCAAGTCGAATTTCACTTCACCCACCCTTCCATTGACAGTGGTGTTTGGATAATGAGGGAATTTTCATTTTTGGGTGAATTATCCCTTTAATACCAGGTGTGTACGGGAGCCTCATATTAACTGTTATCATGGCTGTTTGGAAGTAATATTTGCATGTATGAAGGTATTACAATATCTGTGCAGTAAACTCACCACACCAGGAAGACAGCTCTCCACCTCAGGGTTGGGCCCATCGCTGTAGTGGTTGCCATGGTTACCAGGAGAGCCAGTGGATGAGTCAGAGGAGCTGTCTGGGCTTGAAGGCATGTTGGCACTCACCTGGGTCAGCTTGGCTGTGATCAACTATATAAAAAACACAGGAAGTTTGAGTTAATGTTCATGTAATGTGTGGAGAACAAAGACACGCAGATTTCTGGCTTCAAGATCTGACTTTTGACATGCACAAAATGGCTAGGATTATTATTTGAATGCATTATGAATTGTGAGTAAATCATTCATTACATTTACATAGAGTACCAGGGGAGAACACATTGTTACCGTTTTGTCCTTCAAGTTGAGCTGTCCAATTAACTTCCTGTCATCAGCCGGATCGACCACCTCGCCACCAATAAAGAGCTCTATCTTGGTATGTGCAGCGTTTGCCTTGATCCGAGTCAGGATGCCACGGCGAACTGAGCCAATTGTGTCATTGGTGTGTGACCAGATATCCAGGTCATCTACCTGACGCCCCTGGTTGGGAAAACGCACGATCAACGTGATATGCTTCCCACGGAAAGCTCTGCAAGAGAAATGGAATTAAGAGATTAAGTGAAACAGTAAAATCATTGCACCTTTTTATTTTTATCTAACTGGATAACGTGAATAAAGCAATATAGCATGCACACTAAATAGGGAAAACCTAGGTATTCATTTATGTTAAATTAATACCTTTAGACAATTTCTATGTGATTTTTTAAAAACAGTGGGTAATGATGATTTTGCTTATTCTAGTCATTATATAATACTGAGTCATTAAACTGTAAAGTATATTTGATGAATTGGAGTCAATTTTCCTGTGCAGCAATATGGTTAAATTTGTTATGATAAATGCAGTACTGTGTTTCATTGCAAATTGTACCTGGACATGGGCAGTATAGTCCTCTCCTCGTGGTAGTCACTGTCGCACTCATTGATGTACTCTTTGAGCACAGTAAGAACTCGCACCATGCGGATGGCTTCCTGACGGGCACAATTGATGCTGTCTTTGTCTCCGTCCAACACACACAGGGTGTCGTAGGAGGCCTTCAGACGGTCAAAACATGACTGGATGAAATCCTCATGAATTTCAACCTAAAAAGGGAGGAAACAGGTAGAGCAATGAAGACAAACCACTTATTACACCGAATTATATTTGAATTAACCTCTCAACAATAAATATACTCTAGGAAAGAGAAAAGAAAAAACTAAATTCTCTCCAAGTGAAACAGAAGAGTCACTGTACCTGATTAACTTGTAGTTTTGGTCCGAGGTTGGTATAAATCTCTTTCAGCAGGTCTATTGCTCGGCTAGCGATATCATCACTTCCTTGAATCACCACCTGGGAGAGAGAAGAATACAAATGTTTTTTCAAGCATTAAGTATTTTCCATCTATATTCTCGAAATTCCCCTCTGTTACCAGAGAAATTTAATTGTCAATATTGTCACAACGAACAAATGGTGGTAAATCTCCTCATCCTTACAGTCACACCAAACTAAATGCTCTGGGGGGAGTAAAAAGGAATATTGTCATAACTCTGACCACTGAACAACTCCTCCTTTGTTGATAATGTTATTCTTACATCAAGGCTACAACGGTAAAAGTTATTCAGAGCAGAGAGTGTGAGTAGAAAGTGAGATAAACAAATTAAGGCTGGGAACAGTAACACGGACCAACTGGTCATAAAGTGAGAACTACACCTGACACATTTCCAACACAGTGTCTGTCTTTCAGTTTCCAAGGTTTGAGTGGCTCTTGAGATAATAAAATGTGGATCCCATTTCCAGTCTTTGAAATAATTAGTTTTTGGAAAGAAAAGAAAATAGGCTTTAAATCTGCCTCCCTCACAAAAAACATTTGTATTTGTGTGCCTGTTACAACCAATCTCCTCACCCTCCAGAGGTAGTCCAAGCCTATTAGTTCCAGGTCATCCATCATGTAGGCCCTGCGCTTTGCTACCAGCTTGCCCTCCCTGCAGTTGACAGCCTTGAAGAACCTCTCAAAACACTTCATGCCATTCTCCGTCAGCAGAGACGGGTCCAACTGCAGGACGTTGTTCTCAAAGAAGTCCTTATTGATGTCCGGGTCCAGGTCTGGCTCATCACCCATCAGCTTGGAGTACCTATTGGGTGGCAGGAAAGTAACACAGCATTCAGAACAGACATGTCTGCTGATTAACAAAAGGTAAGAGAATCAATTTTTGGTAATGGCGAGAAGAGATCAAATCAAACAGTACCATTTGAAGCAGGCCTCACGGTCACAAAGGAACACTGCATTCTCAGCCAGACACTTCCAGATCTGCTTGGCCTGAGGGGCACAGAGCCACAACTGGCCATCCTTTAGCAAGAACCTGACATAATATTAACAAGAAAGAAAATCAATATTGGCCTGAACATAAAAGAAAAGGTACTTGTGAAGGTCACAGAGTTGGTTCCAGACTTGTATCATAACTGCTGTTGGGGCTGAAGTCACTGGATAATGCCTGCTCCTCCCTATTTATCCAAAATTGTCCTTGAACATGGCACTTCAATGGGGCAACTTACCGGACAACAAAGTCTAGGGATACTGTATGCCTAAATACATCAAGCTGATTACTCTTAAGAGTTAGTTTTTGAATGGGTAGGATAGTAACTGGGTGGATCTAGTTGTAATACATCAGCAATTTATTATAGCTGATCTGAGCAGTAATTATTTCCCACATGTACATAAACTGCAGCAAGTTTTTACATTAGATTTATTCTATTCCCAGTTGTGGGAATAGATTTCAGGAAACAATACACCATTGTTGATTAGATACATTCAAGGGTGAGATGGTTTAAGTTGTACCTCAGGAAGTTGAGCCGCTCCTGTACTTCCTGGACATGGCTGTAGCGGCTTCCTGGCCTGACAGTCTGGGGGTCAAACTCAGCTTGCTCTTCTATAAAAGCACATACATGACCAGTCAGACTGCATATAGTCCACACCCAATTCGAATGCTGTATGTATGGGAAATGAAATGTCAGACTAACACAAGGAGCCATTTCGGGCTCCGACAAAGTACCTTTGGAGAACTGCCTCATGGTCTCCATGTAGGCTGAGAGATTCTCAGCCACTAGGGTCACCAGAGCGTGGTTGTGCTGCAGCTGGTTGATCAGGTCATGTCGGTAGAACACATGAGGACTTCTCTGGGTTTGACTGAGGAGAGAGTAGCAGGAGCAGTGGTGAATGTAAGGGGGACAAAAACAGAGAGGAAATCAGGAAGCAAAAGACTGAAAACCAAAGTGTGATGAAGCTGACATCAAATACCTTTAGTAACAATTTCTGGCTAAGAAAACTTAAAATGACTGATTTCTAATTTGTTTCAGGGACATAAAGAAAGCAGTTCTTGGTGTTTTGCACGTGTGTGTATATATGGGTCATAGAGTAACCAGCAGAAGAAGTCATATCAATAAAGGACATTTCCTGCCTTGTCTCCACCATGAAATTATGTTTTTGGATTTGAAAACCAAACAATAGGAAAATAACCTTGATTTGATTTTTAACTATCATATTACAAAGAGCCACATGGGAATCTGAAACATAAAAACAATGTTTTGGATTGCTGATGACAATTTAAAAAACGAAAGAAAAAAAAAAAGTTGGTCATATTATGAGCCCAGTTGACTAATTAGCAGTGGCTACACAGTGCTGAACAGGGCAACTGCTACTCACATTCGAGACTCATTTCTCATGTCCAAATTTGAAATCCATGTTTGAATTAGTGGGTCGAAGGCATGAAATACCCCTGATATTGACTTGTATTGAATGATTTGAGCTGAAAGGAGCTGGCATCAGGAAGAATGGGGCTCCATCTCAAAAGACCTTTCACTTAGTTGTGCAATGGACATGATTAAAGGACTTTTCTGTGTATGTACTATACCTTGTATTCAGTACTGAGAAATTGTTATTTATAAAAAGGGATGTAACCACGGTTTCTACATTTTTGTTTTTTATTTTATCTAACCTGAAATACATGCATGTATGTGTGTATATTATAAACAAAAAATATCACAATGAATCTCAATGCATTTTATAAGTGATTGAGTTTATAAAACACTGAAATCTCAGGGGTAAACTTTGTTAGAGCAGAATCCAATTCAATGGTGAGTCCTTCTTCAGACGTAATAAAGCAGAACATAACATGCCTCCATACTGGTCGTGTGGTGTCATCCAAGTGTCCGTAATTCGACGCGAAACAGAGTCATTTGCACCAAGTTTTAAGCCTAAAGTTCCGCTGATATATTCTGAAGAGGTGCATTCAGGTGCTGTCAGAAATGTCTGCTAGCTTAGCCACTTCTGGTGGAATTTTAGGCTCAAAACACAGTGGAAATGACCTCGTTTCAAGTCAAATTTGAATGTCGGTGTTAGCGGACACTTGGATGACACCGCACGAGCAGTATGGAGGCTTGTACGTTTTTTCTGTTTAATCACGTTTGAAGATAAGTCACTAATGCCTTCAATTATATTGGATCCAGCTGCTACACTGTTTACCCTTGAGACTCCAAAAGTGTTTTGTGGACTCAAACACTGTTTGCACAGTGGTGAGTAAATAGTGAGTGAATTTTCATTTCTGGGTGAACTATCCCTTTAAGGAAAAAAGTTTTGTCTCATGCTTGACTAAGTCTCAAATGTACAAGATGTTTAAAAAGGGGCCTGACTGAGGAAGGAGTCATTTGAGATGAAACCCAAGAAAGAATTGCTTAGGCAGATTCATGGCAAAGGTTTTACATTTTGTATAGTGTTCATTATTAACATGTCAAAGAGAAAGTTAGACTTGACGTAACACAGAAATAGGTAGAACCCTGTAATTAGCGCTCAACTTACCCCACTAAGTTCGTTTGTATGTTAATTGGCATTTTCTTTCTGAAAAACAACAGGCATGTGTGCTACATATTTTCTACAGTGACTATAAGGAAAAACACTACTTTAAATCAAAACAATTTTATGATGCACAAAATGATCTCAAATAAATCTGACACTAGTTTCACATATTTTCAAAGTAATGTTAAAATAAATGATGTATTTACTCAGGCTGTAAACCCTAGTTTAAATGTCATGTGTTTAAGTATTTCAGTAACCTGACAACTTTCAGTCCAGCTAACACAATTCCCTGACAGCTTTTCAAATTACACTTGGGCTTTTCTTACTCTGGCGAAAATGTCTGCTGTGAAAATAAACTCGATAACTTTTTGTATTTATTGAACTATTACTTAAAGGCTAGCTACCTGTCGAGAAAAATAACTACTCTGATTGTAAAGGATCGAAGCTGAGTCCATCAACATACTCCAGCACCTTCTTTCAACTGTTTACAACATTGTTTACTTTGTTTCAAAGCAAACAATGTATCTGCACCTTTCAGCTCCTTTCAATGTACTCAAATGAAATATGAACGTCCCTTGGGCCAAACAATCATAACTAAAAAAAGAAAATTGTGGCTAACAATCTCTAATGTTTGGTTTAAGAGGTCTCATGACCACACTTAGTGGGAGATTCTGTAAGATCACACCAAAACAATTAAGTCTAGTAGTTAAGAGCAAAGTTTAATTCAGTGAGAGAAAATGTAGTAAATGTTTAGTGTGCTGCTCGGCCCTGTTGTTAGCACTGATGGTTAATTTGTTTACTGGGAAAATTTGCTGATCTGTTGAGGACACTTAACTTCTCACGTAACCTACTGTGCTGGACATAAAAGCATAAAAGTTGGCATGCCTCAGCCGCAAATGTCATAAAATGCAAGAAATGTCAGAAAGTTAAAATATGAGTGTCTTTATCATGGATTTTCATGCATTATGTATAAAATAAATATAAAAAATTACAATAACAATAAAATAAATGCTTCATACTTGCCAACATGTGATAAACCTCCTGTATGTTTCTGCAGTATAAAATTGATTTCTATCATGAGCTTACCTAAGGTTTTGAGGAGCTTCACCAAAGAGGCTACAGATTTCTCTGATTTGCTTCAGGGCAGGGATCACCCATTTATCATTGGTCCGTAGTTCCTCTATGAAGCGATCTATCCATTGGATTTTCTGTGTGTCTCTGTCCTGTAAGTGAAAATGAAACATCAGTAATTGGAGTTTAATAAGCTCTCTGTTATTTTACATGCTTTTAAAACACATTCACCAACATCACCCCCACATGTACCTGTGAGCAACTGTAATCCAATATCTTGATGTGAGCACTAAGAGCCTGGTCCATGATGTCTACAGGCACATCATCGCTGTGTGCCAGGTTCCACAGCAGGTTGAGGACCTTGTGGGCCATCACACCATCCTTATCATCCTCAGCCAAGCGCCGGATAAGTTCCAGCAGCTTTTCACGCTGCTTCTTGCTGGCATTGGTCCAGCTTGCCTGCACAAGACAAAGAACCAAGTCCAAAAGTTAAAATAGAGGCTACAGCAGAACGCTGTTGTGATGTAAGAATTAAACTGCAATGTCATTAAACCAGAGTTTAGAGATCCAGCACACTGTGTACAAAAAGTCTTTATAATCTGTGACTGATAAAGGCAATTCTTACTCACCTTGAAACAGTCAAAGAGGTGATCGAGCTGCTCAGGTGAGAAGTCCCATGCCAGCTTGGCCAGGAGGTCATGGACATTCTTCACAATAGCCTCATGCTTACCAGCCTGCAGGTGCACAGACAACAACCACCATGCTGTGTTAATGAAATAGATCTAATATACACATGACATCTCAGCCACGCAGGGTTATGCTGCAGTTGCAATGTTGACAAATGGTGATTAGCAGAAGGAGTTGTTTTCAAAATTTACAATATGCAGTTGTGTTTCAGTTAAGTAAATTGTGCCCTTTATTCAACCATATCCCATTTAGAATTTAAATTTGATCTTCTCCTGCAAATCACACTTTTATTTTATTTTTTCTATTCTATATTAGGCTTTATCAAATTTAGCATGTTTACTCAATATACTCAGACTATAGAACGAGAAGTGAGAATTTACAATTTAACATTAAATAAGTACACAGCTCGGGAAAAACAAACATCTGCCTGTCAGGTCATTCAAATTTGACATATAACATCTTACAACATTCTGAACGTTTATCCTCAGTTCACTTTTAATGGGCATTTGCTACTTTATAGGCCAATCAATTGATCATTAGAATGACACTAAAACTGTTGTTCACAGTAGTGTACCTGTGCAGCCCAGATATTATCCAGATCCTGCATTGTAAGAGCTTTCTCTTTGATAACGAAGCGAAGGATCTTCTCCAGTTTCTCGACATACTGCGGCTGGTGCAAACTGTCCCTGAGCACAATGGACAGGATGTGGTTCTGCTGGATCCACTCCTGATGTAGTGTGAAGCGACATAAAGGAGAAATGGATTTTTAGGAAAAGAGAGGTTGTTAAGATGCCAAATACAATAGTAAAGAGCTGTGGTGAGTTTACCGCCATGCGCTCTGCAGTCAGCCACTCCTCCTCCTCAGGGTTATGCCGATGAGTGTAGTAGGACACACTGGAGATCACCTTGTTAACTTCATTTAGTGCATTCATTTTGCCATTAAAAGAAGAAATTTGCAATAACCTGGTGATGAATGAGAGTTTGTTCAAGTCAGAATAATAACTGTACAGCAATTTGATGGAAAACCTTGATCAGATGAAAATAATTTAGATAAAGACTTTACTTACCTAAGAATCATTTTTAACCTAAAAATCTCTAAATTCTTCACGGTCTCCTCCTGCCCCGGTACACGAGAAGCCAGATTCTTCAGAGACTTGATTATCATGGACAGTGCGTCGTTTTTGGCTTCATTCTTTGCCTCTTTCTTCAGCTCCTCATCTGTGAGATTCTCTAGAAACTGAGGAACCATCTCGATGACTGGAAGGAAGTACTTCTTTACCGTGTGCAATGTGAGGAACTCATAACACTGGCCAAAAGGCCTGTAATGAAAAGAAGACAAAATCGGTTAACGAAAACTTCCAACGTGAACACTACACAAAAGCACGCCGACATCATTTTCATTCTCACTTGATAAGTGCAGCGATGATCTGGACGTTCAGTGCTTGGCCGCTCATGAAGCGATCGTGCAACATTTGAAACCCGTTTAACGTGCCAAATTTGTTTATTAGGTCCACCAACCATCCCTGTGAATAGGAAACAAGAGAGAAAAGGATTAATTTTAAATAAGTAAAATAAATTATCAAGTCCACCTCCCCCAAAATGAGTCCGATCTGAGAATGATAGTCCAGGCTTTTAGGAAGAGATCATTTTAAAAAGGGGGACATTTTAAAAAGCCTGTTTTTGGCCAATCAATGATGTAAAGCTTATAAAAAGTATGCAATGTAGTTACATGTTTAAGAGTGACTGATTGGATGTCAACCTTATTAATAAAAAATAAAAGACAAACACAGTGAGGACCTAAGTAGTCCTGGCCCCCTGCCAGCAGAGGCAGACAGTGAGCAGTGCTGCAGTACAGTTCATACTGACCCCATGCCCACGCTACATTCATCACTCTTTCACTGTAAAATTTCTATTCTCTAGAGTATACACCTCCTCTTTTATACAATATGCATGCATATTATAGACTGTCAGTTATTTTTTATTTTCTGTCTTTTACACACAGGGAATTTCTTAATCTCAAAGGGCCCCAAAGGTTAAACTAAAGTACTTCTCTATGGATTTAGCCTACAAGGAAGAGAGACTGGCTGACTGTCATTCAGAGGAAGAAAACTTCTGTCGACACTTCTTTCTAAATTAATTAAGTAATAATGTGCACAATCTAGACTGTTAAGAGTGTATTTCAAACAATAATCTGATCATAATTTGATAAAGAGATATGAGATAAATTTTGGAGAGAAAAGTTCAGGATTCAAAAGTTCCATTCCTATGTTTGGGCATTAATCACAGTGATTCACCTTGGGAGATCGTGGGTCTGGTGGTCGGGCAAAGAGCTCGTCGTCAGCCAGCTGTGCTCCAGCGGGGACCGTCTCAGAAGGCCGTGTGCCATTATAGATGTGGAACTTGCAGTGAGGGTTGGCGGCCATGGCCAGAAGCTCTAGTAGAGGGAACCAGTCCTGAGAGAGCTTGGCCACACACAACTCCACCAATCGGTGTGTGTTATTGATAATACACCTCTGTAAAGGAAGGTTTTCAGGTGGGAGAAAATGCACATATTGACTATTAGACATCGAGAGACAGAGAGAGATAGCAAGACTAAGAACCCCAAGTCTGGCTGGAAAATGTCCTTGCTGATGAAAGAAAACTTGATCTAATGACATATGTTTTACACACAAGAAGAATTGCAATTACGGATGTCACGATATGAAATTTTGGTGGCCCGATTATTGTCGGAGAAAATATCATGGTTTCACGATTATGGATGCTATAGAAGGAAAAAGACACAACAAGCAATATATAGCTAAAAATATAGCTAATGAACTAAAATATTTATTATTATCATCAACTATATATAGTTAGTTTTTACAGTGTAGCGTTTGGCGAAAAATAAAGCTCAAACTAACGTATTTCATGTCCTTATCTGTCAATATAGGTGAAGTAAACTCTCGGCTACATTTATAATGGGGGAGAGAGAGAGAGAGAGAGAGAGAGAGAGAGAGAGAGAGAGAGAGAGAGAGAGAAATGTGACTCGCGAGAGATTTCACAGTTCGGTGCACACAAATTATGTGACTCGTGAGAGACATCTTAGTTTTTACAATTCTTCCGGTTATGAAACCGTAATGTTATTACATTGTACAGCTGATGTAGCAGCTCCTCTTGCCAGTTAAAAAGATTTGCAGGACAATTATTTCTCCATAAGATTGAAACAAATTGAAGTACAATAAGTCAACGCCAACCTAAACAGCTGACAGCTGTGGAACTTAAGAGGTAAAAACTGCCCTGCAGTCAAGCAAGTCTTGACAGAGATGCTGATACAGACTAAAACTCCTAAAATAGATTACCTGTCAAGTCTCATTTTGGTGCCTTAATTAACATCTGAAATCTTGGTGACAAGACATGTGTCAATAGTATTTACTATTGAATATTCTAAATAGCACATTTTAACATTGAGAATAAAGGTCATAGTTCAGATTGTGGATCATGATTGTTTGTTAAAACAATGGTGTAATTTTTTTCCAGAGAAACTAATTTAAGTCTCTACCCAGTAACATTACAACTAAAATCAGCTGCTCCTCCTGTATGCCTCGACTGGTTTGCAGCTCTGAAGTAACCAGATATGTGTAATCAATATGGGACTGGCTCATCGTAAAAATCCAGAGGGGCTTTTTCTTCCTTAACATTTGAGTCATTGATGAGAATAAATCAGATCACCTATGTTTAAGTAACAACCCCGTACAATGTGCTAGAATAAAATTTGATAAAAACCTAATCATCATGATTTAAAGTGAAGGTGACAGGAGAAAAATCAACATTTTGCTCTTTAACTTATCTGTCTCACTGGTTTATCATGAAAAGGTTCCAGAGATCAATATCGCTAATACAGCACAACAGACCAGCCTCAGCGACTTCTTACAAAAAAGATCATTGATCACGGCTGCCTTTGCCTGCTTCTCTCAGCTCCACATAAACTAAGCAGAAAGCTCAATTCATAGGCAAGACCCCAATCTGAACAATATGCATCCAATAAGATAAGACATGTTAAATTATAAATAAAGCTAAGATTACTATGCTGACCCATGCCACCCCACAAAAATATAGATTGACCATTACAACTTTGATCGCTTGCATTTTAACTTGTGTTGAGTCGTAGTTGTGCCCTGTTGGAACAGAAATCAGGCCAAATTCCAAGATGGTTATCCGTTTTCAGCCTTACCTCTAAAATATAGATTGTTGCTGTATGCTTCATCAAAAGCCCAGCAGGGTGGACCATGAGAATGGATGCCTTGACTTAAAGAAACTTTTGTGTCATTGACCAAAATACAGATCAAAAATGAGGACTCACATGAATCTCAAATTTCCAGCCACTGACTGCCTCGTCTGTCAGGATCTTTGTGAAAGAGATGGTCAGACCATCTCGGAAAAACCTCTGACATGCCTCACACTTCACATCCAGTCCTGCAAGGAAAGACATGCCTCATTTAGCATTCTTATAAAATGTGCACCAACGTGAAATGAAAGACATTCTTCAGTAAAAGTCAGCCTGAAGAAAGAAGCCAAAACGCAAGGCGAGCTTGTTTATGCAGTATCATTCAGACACAAGGCAATGCAAAGGCATAGAACTACATCAAAAATAAATACATGATCAAGTTTTTCAGTGACTGTTGATACAGAAAACCTTTAATCCTTGTGATGTTTTTACGGTGGTAGGAGGTTGGTTTTGTAATAATTAATGTGGCTGAGAAATTTACGTTCAAGTCCATAACTACACAGATATTTCTGGCTTAATGTGTGGCTGTCAGTGCCATAGATTCAAGGTCAGCACTGACTTTTAAATTGCTCTTCTTTGGGGCCAGATTGGATTGTATTCTGTGGGACAAATGTTTACTGGTTTCTTTAAGGTAGCAGTATGGGTTTTCTTTTATCCCTGGGAGACACCTGAGTGATGCCGTCTGTGGTAACCGCTGTTTAAAAGTTCATCCATTTGACAGGCTTTAGCGCAATAGCTTAACTGGCTTCTGATTGGTGAGTGTGTTAAAGGGGAGGAGCATGATTGGGACAGACACTTTCTGAATGCTTTGGGTGATGTGGAGCAGATGATGGAAAGAGATACAGGCAGTCTGTCTGTTTGCGCTGTCCTTCACGCTTACCCACACGCTTATCTGGTTTGAGTATGGCATCCCAAGAGCATGACATAGGTTGGCAGCAGATAGCCTGGATGTAGTGATGTTTTGATGAACGTCATTTTTCAAAGCAGACTTTACAAATCCAAAAGATCGGACGGACGACTTTTTGAGCCGTGATAGTCAAAAATAATTGATGAACCAATCAGCAAATTAACTAAAATTGTTAGTTGGGGCCCTATTCAACACTTTGAAATAGATTTGTGATGATTGACAAGAACCTGATTAGCATTAAAAAAGCACTACCTGTAGTATATGACTGACAGAAAACATCTCAGACACGACAGATCATTCAGCACAGCCCTACCTTTTTTACTCAGGTCTATAGCAGCTTCCAAGAGGACTTCCAACTCTCCTTTTGGCAAAACTGGAACAACCCAACGAGGCCTGGAAGAAAAAATTAAGACAAGAATTAAAAGAAATGGCAACAGTTATAAAAAAAATTTAAGTGATACACCACTCAAACTCTCCTCACAATAGTAACAACATTGACAAGACATGAAAATATCTTTGGAAAAAAATATTTCAAAGACAGGTGTGTTTATTGGTTCGAAATAGGAATGAAAATGAGGCATAGACCTGGCCTACATGCGTTTTGGCAGGAGTAGCCTGCCCCATAATGTAGGTTAATTAGTAAGTAATGTGATTCATTTCTCAGAGTTAGTAATAGCCATGGAAATGTTTTGAGCTGGGAACTATACTGCTGAGCAACCTGGATCACAGAAATAATACTAATAATATTTGTGGGGAAACTGCTGTTCTTCAAATTTGTTATGCTATTATTTCACCCAATCTCCACAATCAATTCACAATTTGACAAACTTTGAGTTCACCCTGAGTTGAAAACAACAGCAATTGGCCTCCATTATTAGAAATGGAAAAATGCAAGTTTCAAAATGAACCAAAATTTGTATTATATTTCTGATAATAACATAAGCTCTGCAACTTAGTGATTTGTGCCAGTCAACAGTTTGCAGTTTTGCCCCTCCTCTGCAGCACCAGGAAAAATCCCACAGCATTGAAATTGGGGCTGCAACAACTTATTGCTTTAATCGATTATAATTGATAATAAATATAGCTGGCAACTAATTTAGTCATTGATTAGTCTGGTCTGTTATAATGCACGGCAGACAATGTGGCAGCATCTCCCTCACGTGACCACGCTGTCTCCTCTCTGGAGTCAATGTTTGAAAATGGCGGAGATAAACATCGCTAAGATACAGCAGAGACAAGTCGTCAAAAGTGTGTGAACACGTTAATAAATTAAAGCCTCCGTAGACTGTTAGTATGTTAAGGTGATTTCACATGGATCAGCAGCAAAACATCACTGTGGTATGAACATGAAGAGAAAACATGTTGGAGCCATTATTCTTCTTCATTTCCTGGTTTACTGGATCAACTTAAGGTTGGCACCATAGTGATGTTGTGCTGCTATGTGATGGAAATCAGCTTTACACAAGTTTTCTTTGAGGTTTGAACGTAAAATGTTCACACACTTTTTAAGACTGTGTCTTCCAGACTCAACGAGAGAGAAAGAGAGAGAGAGGCAGAGAGAGACAGAAACAAGGGGTCGAGAGACCTACATGCTGAATGAAGAGAGGGAGCGCTGAAAACGAACACAAGCAGGAAAACAAAAAGCGTAATTTTCTTTTTGTTTCACAGCGGTTATGTTCTAAAGCACAAAAAAAATACCTAACCCATGTTGCAACCTGAATACTGCATTATAATTTGGCGAACACATTTATCAGGTAGCATTTGACATTCTCTGCTTGAAAATGTGAATGTGTGATGCTTAACAATTTATTTGTGTCAGCATGCGGGTAAAATACCTGTTGATCATGTCATCCAGCTTTGCTAGGTCAGTGTGAGGGAAAGCGGGCTCCTCCTCTTCCAGCTGAGGAGGCCCATCCTCCTGACCCTGCTCATCTGGTGGGCTCACTGGAGAGTTCTCATTAGATGAGTTAGGAGATGACGTCTAAAAGAAAAAATACAAATTCTAAGGATATATATGGATCTCTGTGGATGTATCATATAAACTAAATCTGACAAATACTATTTCAAAACAAGCATCAAGAAAACAACTTCAAAAAAACTATTCCAAGAAGTAAATTTCACATATATAACATAAGATTCTTTTGTGCAAACCAAGCTTTTGTGAATCCTGTGCTCAGTGCATTGTTGTAACTAACATTAAAACAAAAATTAAACATATGAACAATGTGAAGTAGTAAGTAGAAATTTACTGATTGCTAAAGTATCTTTAATCAATTCACAAATAAACAAGATTATAAGTTTATGGAGCAGCTAGAGGCCACACTTAAGCTTTAATGCTCATTATACACAGACTCATTACAATCCAGTCTGCTGTTAATTTAATCTGCGTGCTCCACTGGTCATTTATTATCAAGATTGTGTTATTGTACATTTTAATGGAGCACAGAGGGGCATTTTGATCATGGGTGTACCAAGAGCAAATAAACAAAAGGATCACATAGTGTTAGCTTAATGTATCTGATGCCAATCCACCAAAAACAAATTGTAAAACAGCTTGAATGGGCTAGATCTCAATGCATTAGACAGACTATTTATATCCCTAAAAGAATGACTCTAAATTGTGTGAATTATGTTTTTGTACATAAAATATATTTTAAAATAAATGTTTTAATGCAGTTGTATAAACTTCTTTCCACAGTGACATGTGCCAGAGTAAAGGCAAGACTCCCTTTTGTATGGGTGTAGAGTTTCTATTGTTCTAGTCGATAACTGAACATGCATGCAGGTATAAAGAAGCAGGTGTCTCTCCTGACAGGCACATAAACAAATCCATTTATATTCTCATCTCTTACTACTGGATATACAGAAGAAAAAGTAAAGCTTGACTTTGTTATATATATATGAAGAATAAATGTGTTAGTATGTGGGTGTATCTCGTTACAGCTGTCAAATGGAAGATTTGGATGCAAGGGTGTCCGAGAAACACAAGCTGCATTTATGAATGTGTATTTTAGTGCTGATGTGACCATTCCTTTCTTTATTGCTGTTCTCATCTTGAACATCAGTGGTAGTGGGAGAGTAAAATAGGGATACACAGTGAAAAGAGATGCACAACTGAGAAATATGAAATGTGGGGGTGTGTGGTGAAGACTCCTTCTGCTTGGCTGACCTACATAGGCAGCTTGCCTCTCACGTCTTACCACGGCTCATCTCTAATCAACACAGGCCTGCAAATGCACATGCACAAAGACACACACACACACACATATCCTTTATCCATCACTCAAGAGGCTCTGTTCATTGATGCCTCTCCTTCACTCTCTTTCTCCCCCTTTTCCGCTCCCTTTTCATCCCCTTGGGCACCTGTGTGCGGTTAGGTACGAGCAATAGATCTGTTAAATAACTGCGCTGCAGTCTCTGAACTGCCAGAAATTGTTTGATAAAATAATAATATTATATTAAATAATAACGAGTCATATACGAAGTGTAATGCACGTCCATTTTAAGCAAATACAAGAGGACAGATATAGATGAAAGCATTAGCAAGTCAAGATCACAACATTTCAAAGAAGAGGCCAAAAAAATGGCTGCATTTTGAGTTTGAGCTCGAAAGAGGATGCAGACCTGGTTCTGTGGCAGTGGGGGTTGGCTTTGAGCGTCAGGTGCCTGGCCCTGGCCCTGACTGTCATTGCCCCCCACCGGAGAGCCACGAGTGGTGGCCGTCATGCTCGCCACAGGGCAGATCTTGGCAATCTTGGCCTCTTAGGGAGCGCTGGCCAGGAGGGAAATCACAGCCACCTCAGCTGTAGAGCAGAGGGAAGAGAGCCCGAACACACGAGAGAGGGACACAAGCACCTGGAGATCTGGATGTGCCGCTGAGACCATTGCATAACCTGGAGATGGGAAAGGGGACAAAGGTCAGATTTGATCCAATGGCAGTTTAAGTTACTTAATTTACTATATATATATATATATATATATATATATATATATATATATATATATATATATATCTCAACTCATACTGACTTGGGCTGAACCTGTTACTTAGCTACCTGACTAAAAGTGTGTAGTGTTATAAATTAGGATGCCGCAACCAGGCTTTGAAGGGCTGATATGGATCACTGATTTCATTGTAATTAGATTCAGAATATCCAGTACCAATCAAAACTTTATTTCCTGCCTCATTACATCTTAATTACACCTGACAAAATCATCAACGGCAACACATTTACATTCTATATATGTCTCCCACAACTGCATGCTTTGGTAAATTACATTAGAGAAGGGTCAAATGACAAATTGTATTAGTAAAGCTTCTTTCACAAATGTAGTGTAACCCTGAACATTTCTACACATGATATAAAAAGGAGCTGTATGAGTGAGCACAAATGTCCGAATCAGTTGGACTGGACATTAAAACTGACTTGACTTAAGCTCCCTAGTGAAAAGTCTGCGTAAAGTCAGACTGAACCAGTGTGAGGAGAGTAGGTATATGTCCGGAGTATTCATAGAGCTGTATGAGTAGGCATTTTTGTGACATTTCTATGCTCCCCCCTGCACACTCTACCCTGACCCCTTGCCTAAACTAAACAGTATCACAGATCCCACACAGACAATCTTCAGTTCTGTGCTGCATGCATTAAAGGGCAACACTGGACATTGTCCAAAGTTCAAATATGACAACAGTTTAACAGACATTTCTGCGTCTCTTTCAGAGACAAAGTACATTAACCGACCTGGGGTCAAGAGTGCAGCAGCTGGTGGCAATACCAGTCTCTCTCTACAATAACAAAGCGGCTCCAAACTTGTTGCATCCTTTGTCACAAATTAATTTTGTCACAGCCGATGCAATTCTGGATAAGGTGCTTCAAGGCAGCACAATATCATTACTATTTTGTTTTCATTTGTAAGGCTGTCATTATGTTGCTTCATGCTAACACAGACCCACAACAGTAATACAGCATTATGTACTAGAAGCCACATGATACTGCCAACCTGAATTAATCTTAAATCCCACCACATCCAGTGCAAACTCAAATTTGTGTGAGTTTAGATGCGTGCATCCAACCTTATGGAGGGAGGTTGTATAAGTTATGAGGGAGTGTGAAGTGAAAACACTGCTTTCCATATATTTTTTAGAATTTTCTCAGATAAGTATATTAGTTTAGCCATTAATAATGCACAGCATTTGATTCTAACTAGCACCTGATTCACTGATACATCCCTAGTGATGGACTGAGCTAATTCGTCACCATAATAATAATAATTACGGGCATTATAACAGGACACCTTGAATCAGTTATCTGTTGTCCAGCCAGTTATATTTATATTGCTCAATGTGACAAATCTGCCTCAGGGGCTCTACGATCTAATTGAATAACTTAGTCTTCACAGATTCTGTTTATCAGAACCCGGGTATTGTTTTTGTTGTTTTGGCCATAACTTTTATTGTTGACTTTAAAATTGTGCTTGCCTAAGTAACTGCTGAGATCTGGAAAATTATGACCATTTTTCTACCAGTGTTAAATTAATAAGATGAATTCCTCACTGTGTGAAAGAAAATGGGATCATTCTTTTATGTGTAAGGCAACGCTAGGCTTGATTTAAACATTGTTTGCGTAAACATGGAATAAGCTTGGCCCTGTTATCAAAGATACCAATCCAGCAGTTTGAGTCAGGATAGGACCAATATGTGTTATCAGATTGATGCATCCCTAGCAAGAACAAGTGGTCAAATAATCAGACTTTTAAAAGCAAAACAGCAGCAGTTTTGCCAGATTATCAAAACCACTTTATGTGATGTAATATTCCCTAATGGCACAGGAAAACTGTGTGTACATGCATGACCATGCTTAGTAAGGCAGACCAAAGTTAACCCTAGCTGTGAAGGATGTTTATCACAGGACATTTAATTCTTGTTTGTATTTCAATTTCTATGGTATAACCGTCTAACTCTGTCACCCAAAGTTTGCCTCTCAAAGATCATAAATGAAAAATAAAACTTAAAACTGAAATTAGGGACACATGTCTGACTTCCTTTTGGTGATGTCTTGCCATCCCCAAATAACTTGGAAAGTGTAATGTAATCAAAACCAATGGGGATGATGAAGAAAACCCAGAAGCTGCCCTTTAAATGTGTGTATGACATTTGGTGAATATGATACAACTTGCCTTGACTGCCTCATCAATCTCAAATCCTAAGATAAATAATTTGTTTTTAAAGAACCATATACTGCATTTCAATTAAGCGTTAGTTCCATAAAGTATATTCATTTTTCAGCATCCAAAAAAGTGTAGAAATAAAACTAATAGAGTCTATTAATACTGCCATTACATAGGATTATAGTAAAATGATAGACCTATGGATAAGGAGCTATGACTTTTGGGGCAAACTTATGAGCAGACATTTCTTAGTACCAACAAAAGAAAAAGCCAAAGTTTAAACTATTAAGAAAACATCAATTATGGGTTGTTAATTAGTTCCCATTTTCTACACTCGCCAGAGCTCACCATTGGACATGTTAAAACCACAATTATTACAAATCATGTGATATCATGGAAGCCACCAATTAGATAAATGGAAATGTCACAATATGTTGCTTGCCGATTATATTGTCAAGGTAATCAACACCACAACCTTCAGTCTTCTGGTCATCAAAATTAACACTTAGGGTATAGAGTTGGCGCTGTTTCTGCAAATTTCAGTTCAAGGTGGGAGAGTAATGCATTTTGTATAGACTGGCATTGACACCAGAGCAAAAGAAATAAAACATTTGAAAGAAGATCAAGACATACGATATGCTATTTAACAAACTGGAAGCTTCAGTTAAAAATCACAATAATAATTGTAACTAAGTTTCAAGAGTCTATCTGATCTCAATTCCTATTACGTCGCCCATCTTCACAATGTCTTCTGCCCAGAAAAATCAAGAGTTTACCTGATCAACAATTGACTGGTAATAAGAAGAGAACTGAAATAGACTTTGTGGATGCAGATTATGCAAAAGTTTGAGATATAAATAAGACGATGCTAAACTTGACAGTCTGAATATAAAGAATAAATGCTGCTGCTGCTGCTCTGTCCTTTTGGAGAATAATAATGGTTATTAACACTAAAGACAAACTGCAAGCATGTGTCTAACAGCAAGTTAACATGGGTGTACTGAATAAGCTGATTTGATTTTTGGTGACCATAAATATATTTATTGAGCATCTATACATTTCTAAGGCGAAGACATATTCGATAAATGGTTAAAACTTTAAGTTTGGGTTTACCATAGTAAAACCACATTATTTCCTATTTCACAGGTGCCAAGAGACCGTTGTTCAATTAAGGTTGCAGCCATTACTTCAGACAGTTCATTAGAGTCATTATAAACATGGTATGGCGAGCGTCTTTGCCTTGCAGGGAACAGAATGTCACATTATGGAGCTACTATCAGTAAAACCACTCAGTAGCTAACTGTCTACTAGAGCAGGAAAGGGTGGATTACTTTTATGACGCACAAAAACACGTTATGTGTTATCAGTGTAACAAGGTACACGCTAACTGCAGATGCCATTAGGACAAACGTACAACTGCGGCCTTTCAAACTGAACCGGCTTTGGAACGTTAACGTCAGTGTTATTTAAAAACCATTGTACAGACGGTGAAATCAGTCATTAAATATGTGTGAAGCCGTGAATCAGCCTCAATTTTCAGACACTGCAGGTGCACATACAGTACACGGTGACAGGTACGGTTCATAACACACGGCACCTTTACAGTCGTTAACAGCTGGTTTGGTTAGTTAGCGCCTGCAGCTAGCTAGCTGCGGCAACTATCGTTCGGTTAGCCTGCAAGGCGATCCGCCCAGACAGCGGTGAAGGCCTCGTCCACAGCCCGCTACGCTGAGGCCTCATTATTCGGTCGGGCCTGACATTATACTTGCCCAGCAAGGCTTAGCTACATAACTGGTGAACTTAAGCAAACAGAGGAATAGGGTGATGCCTTAAGTCAAGATCGATTTAACATCCCTTCCCCAAACGTTATTGTTGGCCAACCAGGCTGAGCATCGACCGTGCTAACGAGAAGCAATCCAGATAAACAGTGGTCGTTATGTAGCCGCTAGCTTACGTGCGAGTGAGCAGCCGAAGGTACATTGAGCTAACGTTTCTATTTTGACAAGCGGCTGCTTGATGTGACTCGACAACTAATTCGTTTTCTCATCTATAAAATCAACAGTGCGATATTAAGATTCATATCGTTAAGCTGTCATCACAACGCTCAGGATAAGTTAACGCAGCTAGCCGTCTTAGATAACCATAAATATGCAAGTGACAGGGGAGTCGTCTATTTCCTGAAATGTAACAGTGATCTGACCTGCATCGACTAACGCTAACTTATAACTTAGCTCAAACAAATCGAAAATAAAATATGGGAAGCCTGGGTGAAATAAAATGTTAACAGCAATGTATATTATGCAAAGCCATTATTCGTGAGTTATAAAAATAGTGGCAAAGGGGGAAATAAATTTCAATAACTTGTAAACATACCAGGTTAAAAAGGAAATGTTCCTCCTCTGTCTGTAGACAGTGCCGAGGACGATCTGCGGGTAGCTAGCGCTAGCTTGGCTTCAGGGAATGTAGCGGGGTGAGCTAATGAAACCACACTGTTAATATCACGAAATGCAGTTTAGTAGCATTGACATTGTCAAAGACTCAGTGAACAGCAGCAAATAGAGAAAAACCCACCAGCGGCTGAATTACACAAGAAACCCAGACGCAGTTATGTTACCTTGCATCCACTCCCAGCTGACGCTAGCGGTAGCCAGCTAACAATCAGCAGGCAGCGCACCGAGCTAGTTAGCTAACAACTCACCAGGAATTTAATATGACTTCCCCCTCTATCCACGGGCTCCGTCCAGCCTTCAACGATGGTGTCGTCGTATATTACATAAACGTGGCCTATATCGGTGACAGTTTCGCAGGACACAAAGCTGTTACCAGAAAGGTCTAATTCCTACGGTTTTTCCCTCTGCTTCTGGGTGTTTTTCCTGCGTCACCGGCGCGGTAACAGCCCCCCTAACTCTGTCTAGTCCGATTTCTAGGGCTTGTCACTTCGGTCCCAGCAGTCACTCACAACTTGACTCGGTTCAACATGGCGGAAGCGCAGTCAGACAGAGATGCAGCTCAGTAAAAGCGGGACAGACGAGTGTGTGAACTCCGGCGCGCTGCGTTGTCACTGAGCTCGTTTGCACCGCAACCGAGCGCAGATGGGAAAACACAACGGCTGCTGAATGGAAAGGCTTAAAACCCTGAATTCCGATAAGTGACTCCGGCTTCCAGCGGATAAGTTACATCCGTAGCTTGGATAAAACCAGGGGGAGAGAAGGCTGAGCGACCCGCCGCACCTGGTTATATCGCCCCCTATCGCCCGGGGTGGTCATAAAATACATGTGCAATATGAGGCAGAAGAATGAAGAATAATATTGATGATAAAAAGTATGGGGATAATAGTATATGTGCATGCCGGGTCCAGAGAGTGTTGCAGTTTGAGAAGGAGATAAAGAAACTGGCTGGTTTGAGAGAGAGAGAGAGAGAGAGAGAGAGAGAGATACTGAGCGGGTCTACTGGGCCGCTTGAAAAAGGTGAAATCTTTCAAAGACATCAAAAATCCCTCGATCTATAAACACTGACACTCGTTCCTTTGATGAAGGCTCCCATTGACTCACATTTTTTTTTAAATCCGCTGTTTTTTTGTAATATACGAGCAAACCGTTTGGCAAAAGTCTGCTGGGTCCACAGACTGTTTCAGTTAGAGAGAGAGAGAGAGAGAGATGTCAGTGTCAAGATTTCACCTTTTTCAAGCGGGCCAGTACCCGCTTAGTATCTCACTCTCTCTCTGTCTCTCTTAAACCAGCCAGTCTGTTTCTCTCTCTGTCTCTCTCAAACGGAAACAGTCTGTGGACCCGGCAGGAAGCACACTGCACACAAAAGAAAATTATAGGGAGGAATTTTCAAGTTATTATGTGCGCATTAATGCTCTGTCAGGATAGTGTGAACAGAATGTTCTAAAACTTTCAACAAATGTGATCGTGGGAGCGAGTTACAAAAGTATGACTTCAAGGCTCCTTCCAGAAACGTTCTCTCAAAATTCACATTAAAGTCAATGGAGAAAAAATCTGACCACCTTCCCCCTTTAGACCTCATAGAGCCAAATGCCAAAAAGCACAGAAAAAATGGCTGAAATCAGTCATTTTCACACTCGTTCCTTTGATGTATGCTCCCATTGACTCCCATTAAAAAAAAGTCCACCATTTTTTGGGAATTTCCGAGCGAACCGTTTGGCAAAAGTCTTAGAAAAGTCATAGCATGGTTAAACCTTAAACCTTAGCCCCTCCACTCCGCTTTGCATCTGCCAATCGGCTTGCTGCTCCCTCACTGCGAGGGACAGCCAGCCACTCAAAATCACGACTGTTGCTGTCCTGGCTCCCAAATGGTGGAACGAGCTCCCCATTGACATCAGGAAAGCAGAAAGTCTACACATCTCTTCTGACTACACCTTAGAAGATGATGTCTTATAAACCACCGTCAATTCTGGTTTTTATATAAAAAAAAAATTCTTCAGTTTAGTTGCACTTATATGCCACTTACCTGTAGCACTTGTAGTTTGGCTTTTTTGTACTTGCTTGATTATTGTTGTTCTGGGTTTGTACCCTCATGGTTAAATGCACTTATTGTAAGTAGCTTTGGATAAAAGCATCAGCTAAATGAAATATAAAGCAATGTAATGGATAAAAGGTTTTATAAAATGAAAAAAAATGTACATTAAAAATTGTTCAGTTGAAATTTGAAATGTTTGTCTATTAACAGTGAAGCCTTATATTAGTTTGAAATAGACTGATATGTATTTCTGCACAGTACAAGGACTGCAGATTTCCTGTCCTATCATTTACACTAGACATGAATACATGGACACCAATACTCCAATATTAACCAGATTAAGTCAATAGTCATGTGAACCATGTGAACAGTATTTTCTGCATGCCTTGATCCAAATAAGGTCAGACTTGGGATAAGCAATAATTGTACAGCCATATGGAGTATTCCGACCTTAGTCGCATTATGTAGACATGCATATGTTTTCACCGCATTTTGCAACATCGAGTTACCAACTGCTTGATAATGCATGCCTTAGGTTCATGTTCAAACAAGCATTAGGACGTAATGTTGGCATGGCATAATCAGACCATGCTCTGTAATATATAAATGGGAACATGAATGGAATATTCTGTTAGCAATTCATGTAAAAATCATAATTAGGGCCCGAGCACCAACATTGCGAAGGCCCTATTGCTTTTCGTTTGATACAAAAATTTTGTTTTTGTCGAACACTGTGTAAGTGGCTTGGCGTCAAATTCAACAAATCACTGTGACACACGAAATTGCTGTAACTTCAGTGTACTTTGTTCAATCTCCCTCAAACTACATGTGTGTAACAACAGCCCAAGACATTGATATGGTTTTAAGGAATGGGCGCGGCCAAATAGCTGAATAGCGCCCCCTAAAGAGCAGCCAGGCACCACAATTGACCAAAATGTAATAAAATCGGTAGGGACATGTGTCGTTTCCTAATGAGCAAAAAACTCTCTTGAATCGAAATGCTAGACCAGGGATTCCCAAACCTTTCCATGCCAAGGACCCCCATATAGCATAAGCCTTTGGCGGGGACCCCCCAGTTGCAAACTTTTTTAAAATTACGTGTGCAATATGATGGCAAATATCCAAAATCAAACATACAGCTTCTTAATATATTTCCCTTAGTTTTATTAATAACTAATAATCTGTCTTATATCTGTTACAAGCATTACTTGTCATTTCTGTACAGTAATATTAACCTTAAACATATATTATATATATATATATATATACTACATATATTCTAGTTTTTCTATTTAGTTATTTATTCATTACATCCAGTGTCTCTCTTTCGTTATAAACATTGCTTATCATTTAAGTATGTTTGTCTCTGTGTGTATACCTGGTCCCTTTCTAGTGGGAGGGGTGGGCTTGGTGGCTCCTACACGGTTTATCTATCCTAGGTTTTATGGCTGTCAGTGCCGGAATGTCTCAACATGCAGACATGCTCTGTGCTTTGTTTTCAATACTTTCAATGTAGAACAGCCAGACTCGCAGAGGTATGTGGTGGCAAATGGAAGAAGAGATTTCATACCTCTGAGTTTTAGATACCAAGGTGGTATTCCGTGGTGGTGGCAGTTTTGCAGCTGAGTCATCTTCAGTCTGGTTGTCTGATGGTCTTTTTCTTTTTGTAAATGTGTCAATTTTTGCCTGTAGCAGGAGGTAGCCAGCTATTTCGGAGGCAGCGGCTACTCGATTCTGATTGGCTTGAGTGGTGTGTTTTGTTTCGTTTTTTATTAAAAGATTGGCGTTAGAAGAAAAAAAAGATTGGCATCCAAGGACACATAGATTTTGATATGCAGTGATAACATAATGTTAATAACATCTAAAAAACATATTTAAGTTAATAATTAATAATTTAATTGTCCCCCCTTTTTCCTTACAGTTTCCGCAGCCCCCCTGGCGCCCCCCACTTTGTTAAGCTGTTTGCTAGACCAAACAGGAAGTCAGCCATTTTGAATTAAGTGGCCATCTTTCACCATTTACACATGTTGCATTTGAACGAACTCCTCCTAAAGCTTTCACCAGATCAACTTTAAATTCAGTGATTGTCCAATCGGCCCCAAATTGTCCATGCTTTATCAGAGCCCTAACATGAACAGATCTATCAGTCTATATGTAGTGATAGTGATAGCGCCACCTACTGGCAACAGTTCGTTTTAGAACTTTAATTCGATTTACATTAAATTTTCACCTTGCGGTCTGCACTTGATGGCGTGGACCGTAATGCATGATTAGTGGGCGTGGTTCAGTGTTGCGTGACGGATACAGGAAGTGAAGCATTTATCCTTCCCGCGGTGCACAGAACACACGCAACACAGAGCCGTTTTGCCCGGTCCCTGTCCGCCCTCCCATGAGCAAGTGTCCATGCAAACAGTGAAAACACACAACATGAAAATGACAAATTTGCACCAAAATATTGTTTTAAGACAGACTTGAAAATGTGAAACCTATCCTTACCTTACCTGTTTGGCCAAGTGAGCTTGGGGCTTTGAAGACTTTGGAATCTGGGGCCCCAGGGTAGTTGGCTACTTTGCCCCATTTGTAGTTCAGCCAACGGGTATGGCTAAAGACTTGTGGTATTTGTACATATGCAGGGTTATGCTTTAGGTAACTATCGGTGTAGTAAAGGGCTTTGAATGAGAGTCAACCAAGAAAATAAAAGGACTTATCATTCACTTGTTCAATAGAGGCTAACTATTTATTCAAAATACACAGTTATTGCAGTAAATACAACCTAACTTAAAATGTTTGGTTTCAGTTGGGAATGTGGACAGGTGGTTAGGAATTTACTATATGAAAAACACCATATTTAGGAATAAGGGCTAGAAGGGGTACAATTAATTCATAACAGCTGACAGGTGGCAGGGTGGCAATGTTTCTATTTCACTTGTAGTAAATTAAAAAATAACTGCTTCTTGGGATATTTGAAGTAACAATAAGACCTCTCTATGATGCAAGCAACACCTTTCTAAGACAATAAAAACTGATCATTATAACCCTCACTAAGTTAGGATTTAATTATGGAACTGTTGTATTAGACTGTATTAGTTTTATCCAGGTGTACCAACATAAACTGCCAAATGAGTGTAAATCATACAGTACATAATCAGATATATGACTATAAAGTCCTACTACAGTACTGTGTATACTACACCATATATACACTCACAGGGCCAATTTCCCTGTGTAATATTTAAAATATATAAATATTGATATAATATGAGTTCATTTAATTAATACTTTCATTGCATGACTTTTATTTGTAGTTGAGTATTTTTGAGTGGTATTCATATTTTGTATTTAGGTGAATTAGCTGAATACTTCCTCCATCACTGTGGTTACTATCTAGTGTTAATTTGAAAAAGTCCAGAATGATATAAACTAAGCCAGTAAACACACCTGACTGTCTACATAAACCTGGAATGACATTTAACAAATATTTCACTTACCCTCTTCAGCCCGATGGAGAAACAGCTCCTCGCTCCTCAGGGCTCCGGTCCGGGTTTTCTCTCCCACCGGATCTATGGTAATCACCCCCGATAGCAAAGATGGCGGCCGAGCGGCGTTGAGACTTCTCCGTTATGGTTCGCCACCTTCGTTGTATGCGTTGACTTTTCTGCTGCACCGTGAAAACAAGTCCCGGCCGAGGAACTCAGAAAATGTTGTGAGACCTCGAAGAAAACCTTTTTTTCGCCCGGAGTCAAGCCACCGCAACCCGATAGTTTACCCCCGTTGCAGCGCTGGGCGTGCGTCCCCGTAGCTAACTCGTCTGTAGCGTCATTGTAAAATGGCTCCGGTGCAGATCGGGTCAGACGGGCAGCTCGTCCCGCTCGGAGGACCGGTGGTGTCGGGTCCACAGCCGCCGCCGCCCGGGGCCCCGGCCACGCACGGTATCCGATTGAGCCTGCTGATCGAGTTCCTCCTCCAGAGGACCTACCATGAAATCACCCTGCTGGCGGAGCTGTAAGTAGCATGTTAGCATTCTAGGCCTCTGAGCTAACCAGGGTAGCTGGCGGGCTAATGAGCTAACGTCAGTGAGCCCTGAGGATGCTCTCCCCCCCCGAACACCAAAACAAACCTTAACGGGAGAAAAGTGCATATTCGTGGGGGGTCGTAAAGCTAGAAGAGTGTGTACAACATGTTTTCAAAGCAGATAGCACGGGTATCTAATGTGATGCGAGGGGGCGCACAGGTAAACAACACATCCCAGCTCCTAAAGTCAGAGGCAGCTCATGTTTATTAGTCCCAGCTTAAGAGTTTGAGTTGGGTTGTTTATATGTGAGACACCAGATTCACTGCATCTGTCTGCTTTCCAAAATCCAAAGCTAGTTTATCTCCCTGCTGCAAACTGACTAATAATCTATTCAAACTCATTACATGTTTATTTAGATGAGTGATTGAGTGACTTTAAGGATAATGACAGCAATTCAATGTTTTCTCTTTATGTTTTTCGCAGACTCCCCAGAAAGACTGACATGGAGAGGTATGTGTCTTCAAATTTTATTCTGAAAGTCCTCTACCACTCACTGCCGTGGCCTCTCATTCTGACAAGCTTCTATTTTGGTTCATTTTGTCTTGGTTGTGTTTAGGAAAATTGAGATTGTCCAGTTCGCCAGTCGAACCAGGCAGTTATTCGTGCGTCTGCTTTCCCTGGTGAAGTGGGCGAGCAATGCAGGGAAAGTTGAGAAGTGTGCGGTATGTTGTTTTCATTTATTCTTCATTTATTACATCTTTAATAAATTTGCCTATATGTTGCTTTTACAAGATACGGCCTAATTGGCATGCAACTATAAAATGGCAATGTAATCATACACATTAACAGCAATCACATTACATTATAACAGTCTTGAGAGACAGGGAATAGATTAAACTCCAAATAAAACCTCCTAAAACATTTTTTTTAATGTGATGCTTGAATGCCTGATATGATGGCAGTGTTTTTAGACAATTTTCTCAAATATTTCTCAAAGCGTTCACAGTAAGAAAACACTGCAACTTTCTTTCTTTTAACTTTCTATTTTTAGTAAACTGTACTGTTTAATTGTACCTCCTTCCTATCAGCAGATTTTGACAGTACACTGCAAATATACAGACTTATCTCTCATGTTTTCCATGGTAACAGATGATCTCCAGCTTCCTGGATCAGCAGACCATCTTGTTTGTGGACACAGCTGATAGGCTGGCATCACTGGCCAGAGATGCACTGGTTCATGCACGGTTGCCCAGCTTTGCTATCCCTTTTGCCATCGATGTGCTCACCACAGGATCATACCCACGCTTGCCCACATGCATACGAGTACGTTTGTTTAAATTCTGTGCTTGTTAATCAAGAGTCATTTGTGAAAAGATGTTGGGAGATCAAACTTAACACCTGTGTTTCTATGTTTGTGTCCATTTGTGTAGGATAAGATCATTCCTCCAGACCCCATTACTAAGGTTGAGAAGCAGACCACTCTGAACCAGCTTAATCAGATTCTCCGACACCGCCTTGTCACCACAGACTTACCACCCCAGCTAGCAAACCTCACAGTTGGTAAGCAGCTTGTTTGAACTGTCAATGGTATATTTTGACCGCTAGCCCTTTTTGTAACTGAATTAGCAGTTCATGGAAAAAGAGAAGATCTTATGAGTATGATTGTGTCTTTATTTGTGTAGCTAATGGGCGTGTTAAGTTTCGTGTGGAAGGAGAATTTGAGGCTACTTTGACCGTGATGGGAGACGACCCAGATATTCCCTGGAGGCTGCTGAAGCTGGAGATTCTAGTGGAGGACAAAGAAACCTGGAGGTAAGGCACTCACTCACGGTGGGTACCATAAGCAAGCAATTAGACAGTAAATTTCATTGCTGACCTTTTTCCTTTCACTCAACTTGTTTGTCTGTCACCTCAATCCCACCTTCCATCTATTCCCCCTCCCTGTCCATATTGACAGATGGCCGAGCCTTGGTCCACAGTTTGCAGGTGAACTTCATCCATGAGTTGGTTCAGGCACGTCTTTGTGCTGATGAAAAACCCCTGCAGGACATGTACAACTGCTTGCGTATCCTTTCTTTGTCTGGATACATACACAGGTTTTTTGTGTATGTCTTGCCTGCAACCACTTGGCTTTTGTCCCAGTCTGTGAACTACTGCAGTAGCGTAGGGGTGTGTGTGTATCAGAGCATATACCAGAGTATTGACTGGTCAAGCAGACGAGTGCAGCATTCCAATAAGAAACACAGCTGCAGAATGGCATCCTTTCATAACCCTCTCTTTAATAATTCATTCTCAAACACTACAATGTCCAGTTTTACAGGCAGGGAATGTGCAGTGCTTTTTTTTTTACTGAACGTGTCACCCATCTATGTTATGTGAGGTGTAATTAATTCCTTGTTCAGATGTGAATTTCAGCACCTGTTGATATTTTACTTTTATGTTTTTCATGTGTCCTCGCTGCAGCAAAATCACATTTTCTATGAAGTGCAATTGTTCCGTCATATCAACAATAAAACCTATCACCTAACATTTGTTAGAAGGACTGTCAGGCAGTGTTAACCATTCTTCATGCTGTTGTAATCCATCCATATAAGAAGAAAGGAGCAGATTTGTTCTGATCACACAGACAGAGGCCTGACACTCATCAGTCTGTGGTAAAATGTATAGACAAACAACAGCTTGTTAGCATTCATGCTAACCTCAAAGACCCTAATCAAGCATGCAAGCTGTGCACAGCCCCGCTAATCACAATGCTAATCAGCGCTCGCCTCTGCCTTTCCCCCACCAATGCTAGCAGCGCAGTGTAATGTGTCAAAGAGCGGTCTGTGTGGGGCACAATTAGCCCTTTTACCAAGAAAGTGTATGTGTCTCAAGGATGTGAGTGTGTAGTGAATGTTAATGGGAAGATGTGTCTACTTTTATCTCTATTCACCTGGGCGCTGTTTTCTTTAACCACACTGTTTCCAGACTCCTTTTGTCTGTCACTGCAGCTAGAGGTGCTTCACTCTCAGACTATGATGCTGATCAGAGAGCGATGGGGAGACCTGGTGCAGGAGGAGAGATATATGCCCTGCGAAATACCTCACACTCACTGTCTGGAAGTAAGACTCAGATTGCAGCACATTAATGGACATGTACACATGTATTCACTCTCATACCTGCCTTTTGAACTGATACAATGTTTTCAAAAACATACCAGAATGTATGGAGTGACTGCTGCTAACCCTTCGTTTTGTTTCTTCAGCCAACAGGTTTTGGGTAGAAAAACAGGCACAGCATCAGTACATAAAGTCACCATTAGGATTGACGAGTCAGATGGATCCAAGCCATTGCAAATCTCTCATGAACCTCCTCTCCCTGCCTGTGACCCCAGGTTAATGGAGAGAGCAATGAAGGTGAAGCGGACATTAATGTAAAAGTCAGTTTGGCTTATTATTCATCTCATCATTGAATGACGTTGGTTTTCTTACACTCATTCTCTAGATTGACCATCTGTCCGTGGAGAAACTTTTGATTGACAGTGTGCATGCACGCTCTAATCAGAAGCTACAGGAACTGAAGGCCATTCTAAAGGCCAGCAATCCCAGTGACAACTGTATGTATTAACCTTCTCATCTCACTGTTAAACATATTTTTAGGTATTTGAGCAAAACCATAGAAACCAGTGTTATTTTCAACTGCAGCTGTACCCATGTGCCAATTAGCAAAACAATGTAAAAAAAAAAAAAAAAAAGTCCATTGTTCATCATTTTAACTTTTAAAGTTGGTTAATGGACTTAAAATATGAGTTTGAACCATCTGCTGCATTGTAGATACTTATAGGCGTGTGTTTCTTTCAGCATTCATCGAGACTGCTTTACCCACACTCGTTATTCCAATCCTGGAGCCCTGTGGTCGTTCAGAGTGCTTACACATCTTTGTAGACCTGCACTCTGGCATGTTCCAGCCCATGTTGTATGGACTAGGTAAGTAGGAGCAAATATTAAGTCATAGGGGTTTCAATCAATCAATTTAGCTGGTGATTAATTTAGAATGATTTATAGTCTTATGATTCAACCGTCACTGATTCAACTGCGACTGTTTTGCTTGCTCAGCTCATAAAACTGCTCTTTCTAAAGATCAGTCCATGCTGGATGACATTGAGAAGACCATCAACGACGATATGAAGCGCATCCTTTCTTGGCTGAAGCAGCTGAAGTAAGTCCACCTCCACACAGAATATTAAATATTCACTGTTAACTTTTTTAGCTGGTGAGAGTGGTAGCAGTTTGGTAAACAGCAGTGATTGAGAGCAAACTGTCAAAAGTAGGAGCCACAGTCTGACACCAGATTATAGCATGTCAAATTGACTAACTCAGTCAGTAGCAGGAGCCTTGGCTAAGCAGGTGGCAAGACGGGTGTTGAGATGAATTGCCAGGGCTGCTAGAGTCCTGCAGTACTCAACATTGTGAATCCTTTGTGCATTAGTATAATCTACGAACTCTGGACTTTTTGCAGTTTGACTTTAATTAAGAGACTAACTCTTCCTTGCTCTGGCCAGGTTCTGGTTGGGAGAGCAGCGCTGTCGACAGTCTGTGAAGCACCTTCCCACTGTGTGTACTGATGTCCTCCACCTCTCCAACTCAGCCTCTCACCCTGTTGGGAACTTGTCCAAACACAAACTCTTCATAAAGCTCACACGTCTTCCGCAGTACTACATTGTGAGTTCAAAACCAAATATACCCCTGAAAAGAGCTGAACTAAAATAACTTGAAGGAAGTTGCACAACAAAGTTTATTATGTCACTCTCATTCACCATCTTGTATTTTTTGATGTCTTCTTTGTAGGTGGTGGAAATGCTTGAAGTGCCTAGTAGTCCCACAGCCTTGCAGTACAAGTACTCCTTCCTTTCTGTGTCTCAGTTGGAAGGAGAGGATGGACCTGTGTGTGCTCAACTACTGCAGCATTTCAAGCCAAACCTAGAACACCTTGTCCAGGACACTTCAGCAGTGAAAGGGGCCCGACCTGGGACTAAGAGAAAGGTAGTCATACAAATGGTATTTCATCATGCTTAAATTATGGTTTTTTTTGTTTGTGTTTTTGAATCTACATGGTGTTTGTGTAGCTGTTAATTCTAGACAGGTTTGACCAGCTAAGAAAATGTGGTTGGGAAAATTGAATAATAATGCTATGTCCTCTCTCAAATGCTGTCCACAAGGCACAGCTGCGTAAGACATATTTTACAATGATTATGTTCCAGGGTTAATATTTCTGCGTAACATTATTACAAAATGCTCCAGCGCTGGTGTATCTAAGGCAGCTATATGTGTAGGCCGCATTCCTACAGCAATGCAGCAACCCTCTTTAAATATATGTGGCCTGCTCGATATGAAAATGAATGTTAATGTGTTTTTCTTTCATCCCTTGTCGCTGTGTAGACATCATGTGATCAGGGGGACCCAGAGCCCAAAAAGCCAAAGCGGTCCGGGGAAATGTGTGCCTTCAACAAGGAGCTGGCTCACCTGGTAGCGATGTGCGACACCAACATGCCTTTTATTGGCCTCAGAACAGAGGTAACTCACAGTGCTCAGACAGTGCAAATCATTCCGTGTTCCATGTCCTGCTGTAAACCCACTGTGACTGTGATTGCCAAGTATGGCAATCACAGTCATGTGTTTTCTGGTTAATTCGGCATGTCTCTGTCTGTCTGTGTTTGAGTAGCTGTCCAACATGGAAATTCCTAACCAGGGTGTCCAAGTGGAGGGAGACAGCAGCAGCCATGCAATACGTCTGCTAAAGTAATACTCACAGCCAAGTGTACATTTCTCAGTTTGATAAACTTTGTTTCAGTCATTGTGACTATACAAAATCTTGGTTTTATTCGGCAGGATTCCTCAATGTAAAGGAGTAGGAGAGGAGACCAGGAGGGCTTTAGAGCGTTCCCTACTGGACTGCACCTTCCGACTGCAGGGCAGGAACAACCGCACCTGGGTGGCTGAACTGATGCTGGCAAACTGTCCTCTCAACAGCACACACAGCAAGGAGCAAGGTACACAACACGTAAACACGATTTTATTTCTACTTTCTTCTTCTTTGTTTACCCAGGAAAATAGGATCGAGATTGAAAGTGTCCAAAGAACATGTGTCAGATTACAAGCTTAATAATAAAAAGTATGATTGTTTAAGCTCCAATAGTAATCACACCCTGTATTGATGTTAAAAGATGAGCCATGAGAGTTTTGCTAAACATATGGCTTAATGTGAATCAGGGAATTCTGAAAATTCTCATCCTCCACTAATTGAACCCATCTGTTCCCCTTTAGCGTCCACACGGCACGTATATCTGACCTATGAAAACCCTCTGTCAGAGCCGGTGGGTGGACGGAAGGTTGTAGAGATGTTCCTGAATGACTGGAACGCCATCAGTCAGCTCTACCAGTGTGTTCTCAACTTTGCTCGTGCCCTGCCAGGTATAAATTTGCTCATCTGAAAAGCAGATTGCACTTACATTTAAATCAATGACTGTGACAATATGTTACTTTTGTTTAAAACAAACATTTGCATATTGACCATGTTTAATTTTTCTACACATAGTTAGGTGTAATCCCAGGCTTGGTGTCACCAGTGCTGACTTAATTCTCTGCAAAAGAAACACACCCATCTAATGCAGCTGCATGTTGTGACTTCTTCCTTCCAGAGATGCCATCTTCCCTGAGCCTGTTTTCAGAGGTGCGGCTGTATAACTACCGTAAGCTGGTGCTGTGCTACGGCATCACCAAAGGCAGCTCTGTCACTGTCCAGTGGAACTCGAGCAGCCAACGTTTCCACCTTGCCCTGGGCACCGTGGGACCCAACTCTGGCTGCTCAAACTGCCACAATATCATCCTCCACCAGCTACAGGAGATGTTCAACAAGAGCCCCAATGTGATGCAGCTGCTGCAGGTGCAGAAGCAAAAGTGTGATCACAACATGCATGTGAACTTGTTAGATCTGGATCAACTAATCATTTTCATAAGTTTCACATTATTTTATTCTCTCTTCATGCTACTTTCAAATATTGCTTTGTTTCATGTTCTTTATTTTTACATCTGTGCTTTTTCCTGTGTAATTTTCTGACCATCTTTCTATTTGATTGTCCTATTCAGGTACTTTCTGACACACTGGCCCCTCTAAATGCAATCAACAAGCTACCAACAGTGCCCATGCTGGGCCTGACCCAGCGCACCAACACTGCCTACCAGTGCTTCTCCATTCTACCCCAGTCACCCACACACATCCGCCTGGCGTTCCGAAACATGTACTGCATCGACATCTACTGCCGTAGCCGCGGAGTGGTGGCAATCAGAGATGGAGCCTACAGTCTCTTTGACAACACTAAGATTGTAGAGGGCTTCCACCCGGCTCCAGGACTCAAGGTATAACAAGCTCAGAGATATAGTCTCTCTATCTTTACTCTTTCTAATTAAATAATACAATTGGATTCCAACAGTAAATCTAATGAAGATATTCAGTTTGATGTTCAACAATTTTAGTGTATTAGGTGCAGTGTTTTACATCAACCACCGTCCTTCCACTCTTTCCCTCTTTCTAGACATTCCTGAACATGTTTGTAGACAGCAATCAGGATGCTCGCAGACGCTCCGTCAACGAAGACGATAACCCGCCCTCGCCGGTCGGTGTGGACGTGATGGACAGTCTAATGAACCAGCTGCAAGCTCAGCAGCAGCAGCCACAGACGATGAGAGGGGCTGCGGGAGGTGTCTATCCTCCTCTCACTTCACCGCCACCAAATTACCACGCTAATGTAACTCCTTCAACATCCATGATGCCCACCCAGTCACCAGGTAATTGTACTTGATTTGCGTGTGTGTGTGTGGGTGTGGGTGTGTGTGAGAGAAAGCGTGTGACTGATGATGTGTTTGTGTCATCTTGGCTTCTCATGCTGCCATAGAGCGTTATGACCAACAAACCATTGTTTTGGTATATTTCACATTACTGCCACCAACATTTCTGCTGACTTGAGCTTTTGTTGTGTGTATGTCAGAGAGAATGAGGAAGCGCAACCATGTGTGCCCATTTTTCATTTTGTGAAACCATGAGATCTGTTGTGTTCTTCATGCAACATGCACACACTGCGCAGCCGAGAGGGAACAAAGCATGCATTCAGTCCTGCTCCTTCCATTCCTTGCCATCTCAGCCTGCCAGCCAGAGACTACGGCCCTTCCGCCCAGCTCTAGTGTGTGTGCGTGCGCGTGTGTGTGTGTGTATATGTGTGTGTGTGAGGAGAACTTGTCAACCTTTGAGTCTGACGAGCCCTTTGGTGTGTGCATGTGTGTGTGTATGCAGGGAACATCCATGCCTCTGGCTCCCCTAGTGGGGCTCTGAGGGCCCCCTCTCCTTTTGGGCCCACCCCGTCTCCATCTTCCCTGGGTATAGCCATGAGCCAGACCAGCTTTGCGAGTCCCCACGGTAAGCAGGAGGGTGTCCTATTACCCTGGCCCGGTGGAAATTTTGGTCTGCTGGGCAAGGGCTGGAACAGGCTGAACTTAACACCTTTTTAAGACACTAGGCTGCAAACATATCACAAATAGCCTGTAGGTTACGGGCATACAGTGGGCACACAGTGGTGTATTTGTCTGACTGTGTCGCTGATGGCTGTCTCTGGTTAAATCTAGGCGCTCTGGACCCCAGCTCTCCATATGCCATGGTGTCTCCCAGCCATAGGGGTCAATGGCCAGGTTCCCCCCAGGTTTCAGGGCCCTCTCCTGGAGCAAGGATCCCTGGAATGTCTCCTGGTAACCCGTCGCTGCACTCACCAATCCCTGATCCTCATTCTCCACGTGCTGCGACCAGTAAGATCTACTTTCTCAGTGTTGCCTCATATTAAAGAATTTAACCAGTTCAGTTACTACCCAGAACATGCTGTTTAGTCATTATGTCTATCTCCTTTTTTTAGGTTCACAAGTCATGCCTACCAGTATGCCTCCACCCCGCAAGCTACCTCAGCGCCCCTGGGCTGCCTCCATTCCTACCATTCTCACCCACAATGCCTTGCATGTGCTTCTGCTACCCTCACCCACACCCTGCCTGGTGCCAGGCCTGGCAGGAAGCTACCTCTGCTCACCGCTTGAGCGCTTCCTGGGTTCAGTGATCATGAGACGACACCTGCAGAGGATCATCCAGCAGGAAGCCAACGTGAGTGTCGCCATTTGATGATTACTTGTTTGTTTCCCCATATATTTCCTTATCTGTTCCACTCTCTTCTCACATCTACTCTGTCAATTCTCCTCCAGTTGTCCATTGTGAATTCCAATGAGCCCGGAGTGATCATGTTCAAGACAGACGTGCTCAAGTGCCGGGTTGCTCTCAACCCAAAGAACTACCAAACGCTGCAGCTCAAAGTCACTCCAGAAAACACAGGTCCCTGGTCGCAGGAGGAGCTTCAGGTGCTGGAGAAGTTCTTTGAGACACGGGTATGTAAAGACAGCATGAACTTAAAGGTCCAATTTATAAGTATATTCTTGGATAGTATAGAAAAGAATTTCTCTGCTACTCATAATTACAGATATGTCTATATCAGTCATATATGGTCCCCTTTGCATTTGATTTTAAAATAATGATAAAATCTACTCCTTTTATATTCGTATGATGGGCTGTGCCTTTAAGGCCACTGACGTAGGAACAAATGCTCTGTCATTGTGTCACATATTTTATTTTTCCATACTTTTCTTCTTCTGTTGTCGTCTTTTTAGGTTGCTGGTCCTCCCTTTAAATACAACACTTTGAATGCCTTCACAAAGCTGCTGGGGGCCCCCACCAACATCCTGCGGGACTGTGTGCGCATCATGAAGCTTGAATTGGTGGGTAGCAGTTTTTATATCAAGGTTGTTTCATGTATTCACATATTATGATTGGGTGCGAGACATGCTCGTTTATTTATTAATTACTTTTATTATCTGTTAAAATATTGAACAAAATGTAGAACATGAAAAAATAGCTTTTCATATATTGGGAATTTTATCATTTAAAATTCACTAAATATATGAATATGCAAACATGGCAACAATATATAAAACAAGTACACCATATGTCCTAATAAAACTGTCTTGCAGTAAAGTGTCACCACAAATCAAACAGCAAACATCAGTTACCTTTTGATGTATTTCTTGTATTTCTGCTTTATGTAAACCAATTGCATCTGTGTTTTAAAAATGCCGCATTTATAAACTTTCCTTGTGTCTCTTTCCTCAGTACCCCGACCAGGCCGCTCAGCTGAAGTGGAATGTCCAGTTCTGTCTCACCATCCCTCCCAGTGCTCCTCCCATCGCTCCCCCAGGGACCATTGCTGTGGTGCTCAAGTCCAAGATGCTCTTCTTTGTAAGTCTCAGCAGCTAGCTCTCCAAAAGCAGGACAGAGTTTATACACTTCTACATGTGAAGCATCATCTGAAACGCATTAACCAACCTTACCTCATGTCTGTTTTGGCTCACAGTTGCAGCTGACCCAGCGTATCCCAGTGTCTCAGGAGCCAGTGACCATTATTGTTCCCATTGTGTACGACATGGCCACAGGCCTCACTCAGCAGGCTGACATCCCCAGACAGCACAGCTCCTCTGGGGCTGCAGCACTCATGGTCTCTAGTATCCTGAAGAGGTTCAATGAGATGCACCCGGCAAGACAGGGTGAGAGGCGACACTCGCAGATAATGGACACTGAATGTGTAGATCAGAAGTTAAATCACATTCTGTTTATTTTTTTATCTTGATTTATTTTTTTTTCTTTCCTCACAATTTCTGTTTTCTTTTATTTCAGGTGAGTGTACAATATTCGCTTCTGTTCACGAGCTGATGGCCAACCTGACGCTGCCGCCTGGCACTCGTCAGTAGTAACAACAAACTCAGAAACTGCACTGCAACTCAACTGGAATCCCTTTGAGACCACGTGACGGTCCATCCCTGAGCTGAAGATAAAACAGCTCAGAGAAACAATTTTGGTCCAGAGACGTCAAAAACCCCAGCATGTGTCCTCTCTGCTTCAGCCACTGGACTTCTGACCTGATGTGTAACCGCTGTCATGAAAGGGAGTAAAATATGTACAGTCTTTATTCTTGAGAGAAGCTTAGAAACAAGATTTGCTGTTCAGGTGGATCCCAGAAGAGGATCATGCAAAGGGATATAAATGTTATTTTTTCCTCCAGGTGCACTTGTAAACAAGATTATCTATTGAAATTATGGTTGTTTACGAAAATATGTACATTATTGTATATTTCAGTGTTGAAACGAATCAGGTGAGTTAGAATTTTGCTAGAGCCTGTCTTCAGTTTTTCTTTTTTTACTACGCTATACTGATATTATTGTAGTATCAGATATATTCCTCAGCACACTATTTAAATGCTTTCTTGCCTTTACACTGTCGAGACCTCTGGATTTTTATTTCAAACTCTCCCTTTGGATACTGTAAAACTGTGACAAACTTTATACGCCAGTTGTATTTTATTAAGATGCATTTTGAGTCTCAATTGAAAGATTTGAGACTTCTTGTCTGACTTTGCTATTTAATAAACCAAGCCCACAGCTGGTTTGTGCTTTGAGGATCTTCCACTGGCAGCAGTACTAAAATAATTTGATCATTTATTCAAGTAAAATATACCATATGACACAATGAAAACATGCAAGTAAATTAAAGTTCTGCTTAAGCAAAAGTATAGAAGTATTTCCCAAAAATTGTAGATATAAAATCAGAGGTGAAACTACTCATGCACAATAAGTCCATTCTGAGTGTTGTATATTAATATAATTTCATGATTATTATACCACTGCTTTCAACACTCTTCTCAGCACTTTCATTTCAGCTGCTCCACCAACGCAGACTCAACATCATTCAGTGTTTGTTTAAAATGAACCTTATACTTCTAATGCTCTCCACTGTTTAAGACAATTTCACCTATAAATTTGTTAGTGACCTGCACACTTAAATTTCAAGTGTTTTTTCAACCAAAATTTATTATTGATGCATTAACATGTAAACATTTTTCAGTCAAGATGGAGACTTTTGGCTCTGTTATTACAGGTTTTGGCAGTTTAATTTGTAACAAATTATAATCATCATATTTTACAAACCGATCTTAATTCTAAAAAAAATGTGAAATGATGCCAGAATAATTACGTAATGAGTGGATTGACATAAAATTAATTTGTATGGGTAGTACTGTCATGTACAGAAACAATCTTTTAAAGTAATACTTCAAACATATTCTACTGTCTGACTCTTAATCATGTTTTATTACTTCCACCAAGGAGGTTATGTATTCGTTGCAATTTGACTGTAATCAGGATTATGCAAATGTTTCCTGAACCACTTAGTGAAACTTTGAGTAAGAGTGGGACATGGAACAAAGACGAACCTATTCAATTTAGGTCTGGATCCAGAAATGACTTTCTTTAACATTGCAAAATAGTTTTCTTTTATTACATTTTCACTGATTTCCCAGGGAATAATTCATGGGTCTTGATTTTTTTTCTTTTTCAACTGCCACATTTTGGGGACATATACCTGAGTTTGTGACATTTGGTGCAGCTTGATTGAATTTAAGGTGACTCTTCTGAGTGCTATTCTAGTTCTTTTATGTGATTGTACACTTTGGGGTTGTTTGTCAGATAAATACAACATGTTAATCCAGCATCCAGTTAGTTTAGCATAGTTAAACTTGGCAAAGGACTGGAAACAAGAGGAAACAGGTTGCCCGGCTCTGTCCGAAGGTAAGAAACACACCTTTAAAGCTCAGTATTTATTATGTTATGTGGATTTAACAAATAATAATGTGCTCAATAGAGAATGTGGTGGTAAATGGGTTTTTATATATAAAGTTATAAGTAGAATAATTGACAATGAGTTATCAACCCAAGAAATAAACGTATGGGAGAAAAGAGCACAACATTTTTCAGAATATGAAGCAGTTCATAATAAAATGAATGAGCACATGAAAATGACCTAATTTAGAGTAAAAGAGTAAATGTACTTTGTTACTTTCCATTGGTTAGACTGGAAAACACCTTTTGCTTTGAGGTGCATCCCAAAGAAGTGATGCTGCAGCTCATCTCAGAGACATGACATCATCGTGTGTGTGTGTGTGTGTGTGTGTGTGTGTGTGTGTGTGTGTGTGTGTGTGTGTGTGTGTGTGTGTGTGTGTGTGTGTGTGTGTGTGTGTGTGTGTGTGTGTGTGTGTGTGTGTGTGTACGTGCACGACTGTTGTTGCTAAGGGCGTGGGCATTGTGTCTGTCTGAGTGTGTGTGTTTGTGTGTTTTATTATCTTCCTCTGTCTTCATCAGCTCCATGGATCCTCCTGCTTCAGAACCGGATCCGTTCATCACCACCTCCCGCATGGAGACGACAAATCACGGATAAGGAAGCAGCCCTGTCTCCGTGCATCACTCCCTCTTGCAGCCCGGCACTTGAACGCACCACTCGGAGACAGACAGATCCGATCAGATGCATTTCAGTGAATAAGTCAGACTTTATTTAACTCAGCCTCCACCGGGCGTTAACCCTGCGCTCCCCCCGGCTTCATATGGCTTTTTACCCGCGGATCAGCTTCAGGTGAAAAGCTGTGGTCATCCTCTGCTCCAGTCAGACATGGCAGCGCGCACATCAGAGCCGCTGTGTCAGCCGTGTGTTTACCACGAAGCTTTCAAAGGTAAGACACTCTCATTATATTTGATTTTATTTTGAAATGTCTGCTGTTCGATTCCCTCATGGAGGGTGTGCGCCCTGCAGACCCGCTGACCACTCCCCTTCAGCCCCCATCCACCAGCCCAACCTGGACCTGCAAGAGATATGGCACATGCATTTTGTCTCATACAGGATGTGCTTTGTGTGTATTAATAGAACGTGAGTGTGTGTCAGTCAGGTCCTGCAGAAGGTGCTGATGTGGATTTGCTTTGTGCTCAGTGGAGCTACAGGTGAGGAGACCTCTGATGCCTGTGCAGCTGGGTCCGGAGCAGGTGGGCCTGGAGATGCTGTGTCTCTGTGGGCAGCTGGACCTCCTCATCAGGGCACAGATGCAGCAGGTATAGAATAACCTGACCAGGATTGCATCAGCGCCAACACTGCAGACATAGCTTCCACCCACCTGATCCACTGTCTTCTCAGTTTGCACCAATTTCCATGTAACTGTGAAAGTAAGAATTTAAGTAAAAGCCCCATTTTCCATCAATTTTGTGTTTGTTTATCCAGTGCATCTCCATGAGCTGAACCAGAGCAAACAAACTGATATCTAGGAAGTAACTAATACCAGAGACTGACTGATTTATTTATAAAAAATGGGCGATTTGAACCTTTCCAGTTCCACAAACTTTGTGTGAGATTTTGGGCACTTTTTCAGACAAAGAAATGTATTTGGGTGGTCACATGACATGCTTGGTGACGTCTTGTCTGAAGAAAGGGCTGTGCCCAAACCAATATTATCATAGTAGCTAGATTATCAATATAATTCTAAGATTTTTATTATTATCATTATATTAGATTATTCGTTTTTTTCCCCCAGTATATTCTTAAACCTTTACGCTCTCAGCCCAACACTAAGTTTCTGGGAGTAGCAACTGGTGCGATGACTTTCTTGTCTTCTGGTTTTCTGACTTCTGTCCAGCACCTTGTGTTCATCAAGTTTGGACGGGCGTGCTTTTGTAATCTGTCCAATAGGAGCCTCTCACAGGCAGATCAGCATCAGCCTTCATGCTCATTTTACAGAGTAAACGATGCAAAAAAGATCTGTATTTACGGTATGTTTATAATTTACATAAATCGTTTTATTTTCTCAATTTAATTTTTTATTTATAGTTATTTAGGATACAGTTTAAGGGTAAACTTTGAAATATCAAGCCTCACTTGTATTTCTTTCTCATAAGGGTTTGATAATGACAACTTAGGAATCATTGCCAATCTTTCCCTCAGTATACAGTATACTGTGTATCGGCCAAGTTACATTCATACAAACATATATATCATTTCAGGTCCAGCCTGTGTCATTGTCATTTCACATCATTCAGTACAGACGTCATTCTGTATCCTGTGGTTCACAGTTTGTGTGTCACAGTTCCAGGAGCAGTTGGGACAAGGCTGCAGTCCAGAGGAATCAGACACTTTCCAGGCTCAAGGTACGAAGAATCACAGAGTTTAATTAGACTTGGATGTGGCTCCTGTATTTTAATGTATGTCAGTTTGTGTGCTTCATTCTTAAAGGATCAGATATTCTCGACCAGATGCTGCAGTGCCTTGAACATCTACCAAAACCTATGCCACAGCTTGAGGTATCACATCTGACAATGTTAAGTCTTTACAGTCTTTATAAACAGGTAAAATAAATCATTACCAACAAGGATTTGGGTAATACATTATTGTTCCCCTCTGTTACCTCAGGACTACCTGGACATGGTGGGCCTGTCAGCCATGTTTCCTCGTGTAGAGGTGTTCCTTATTCAAGGCAGCCCCGTGGAAATGTTGGAAAGGCCGCTGATGGACGGTGAGAGAGGAGATACATCCCTGTTCTGCAGCAACAGCAGGGAGACACGTTTCTCAGTCTGTTGTCGTTTTTTAGACTTGCAGAAGATGCTTGCTGTAATTCAGGTTAAAATATTATTTTAACAGACAGACGTGCAAAATGCATTCGTAATGTAAATACAGGCATCCAACAACAGCTCTAGATATAGCACAGTCATATTTTACAATCTTTTCATTATCCATATCAATATGCATGGATGGAATATCATGACGATTAACTCTGGACACAAACCTGCCACCCACACAAGCAAATAGTTCACATGCACTGTGTGTGCTTGAAGGCAATTTACAACCAAACAGCATATATAAGTTAGGTTATTGTAATTTTACATCTTTCAGTCAAAATAGGCATCAGTAAATAATAAGTAACATGCAATACTTAAGTGTAAGGCATATACGAAATATAGAAAAATATGAATTGATACAGTCCTAATGCACAACATCATTTGATCTAATCTGCAGATTTACAAAACTTTTACTAGATTATTTTATAAACAGAAGAGCCTAATAATAAATCTTCAATTCAACGCCCCCCCATTGGCTCCAGGGCCCTTTGCCCAGGCTATAATCCGTCATTGCCTCTATCCAGGTTAGTTACATGATCAAAATGGTCAAATTCATCTCGGTTGATGCTTCTGTTGCAGATTACTTCTACCACATCGCCAAACTGAACCAGCTCTTGGTGCTGAGTCAGCAGCTGGAAGAAGATATCCGACACCTTGGAAGTCATAAATACATCGCCCACCAGCTCTCGGTCATATATGTGAGGAGAAAGATTCACTGTTTTCCCTCTTTTGTTCTTCTCTGATCCTTTATGTTTCCACTCCACCAAAAGTCGCTGTGTGATTCCCAAACCGTCTATTTTTTTGTTTTCGCAGCAAGTCATCAGCTCTTTCAGGGGAATTCAGGTCTTCTCTGAAATAAAGAAAGATATTGAGGCCAACTTCAAACAGATGAAACAGTCTCTGGTGAACGACGAAGGCTCCAGGCACGAGCCTCAGCTGGCTGCTCACTACATCAACTGGTGGGTCACAAAGCAAACGTTCAGCTGCTGGAGAGGAGGATGATGATGATTAATGCAGGAGTCTGATTACAACCACGTATTGTTCTCTTCGTAGGATATTAGAAATAACTCAGAGCTTAACGTCGGCGGTGCTGTCGCTGCCGGAGGAGCTGACGGACGACCTCCACCAGGCCGTGACCTTCGTGTCCCAGCTCCTTTCCTGACTCTGTATCTACGAGCCCTGACGTTCTGATGCAGCGTCTCCAGGAGTCTCCTGCTTCTAAATGAACTGTTGATGGTACGACTGTGAAGAGGTGCTACATGAGTGGATTGGAAAGCCTACTTCATTTACAAATCATCTAGGTTTTTATATTTCCCTCCTGAATGTGACTCGTGTATTAACATGTGGAGAGTCAGCTGTTTGGAAATGAATGTAAGCTTGAGGAATCCCTCCTTGCACTACTGTTAATAAAAACTACTGTTGTCATTTTTTAACCTAAAGTGAAATTAAAAAAAATGAAATGCAATAGAAAGGTGTGTTTGTCTGTTATGGGACATGTTTGCTTTATTGGGTCGATGTGATCATAATGACACACATTTTGACATGTTATTTTCATTATGGCATGGTGGTGCAGTGGGTTCTGGGTTTGAACCTGACAGCCAGCTGGGACCTCTCTGTGTACCTGTGTTACTCCAGCTTCCTCCGACTGTCTGTGAGAGACTAAAATGCTCGTAGGCACGGTTATGAGCATCAATGGTTGTTTGTCTTTGCAAGTTGGGTCCTGGGATACACAGGCGTCATGTCCAGGGTGGACCCGGCCTCTCACCCAATGTCAGCTGGGATTGGCTCCGATAATAGACAATGGATGGATCAATAAATAAATAATTTTGTCTATATGATGTATTCAGATTTCTTGTTTAATTCAACCATAATATTCAACCAAAATATTCCATTTGTGATCAGATAGCAGCATATAATCACATTTGAGAAGCTTTAACCAACTCCATGTTTTCCTTTTTCAGTTCAAAAATATTTGCACATCAATTTTCTCAGCTGAAAGATGGAATCCAAATCAAATGATTATTAATTATTTGGTCTCTCTCACCTTGACTGATGTCTGGGAAAAGAAATTGTTTGGTTTGTTAAATAATGAAAAAAGTGAGAATCACAATTATGGAGAACCCAAAGTGAGCAAATCTTCAAAACATTTTTTCTTCTACTTTTGTTTCTTTTATTCTTGTACTCCTCAATATTTATTTTGTTGTAAAACACTTTTGTCAACTCTGGTGTTTTAAATGTGCTCTATAAATAAATATAAGTTACAAATTGACTTGTCATAAGTAAAAGTATATGCCCTTTATTTTATTTTATTTAATCTTACTCTTGTACTTCTCTTTTGTATTGTATAGGACTCTGGTGTGTTTTAAATGTGCTCTATAAAAAAAATAGACTTGTAATAAGTAAAAGTATATGGCCCCTTATCTTTTCATTTTATTGTATTTGATTTTATAGCAGTACTTGATTTCATTGTACATCACTTTGTTTACCTCTGGTTTATTTACTCCACAAATAAAGTTGAGTAAGATGTCAAAGTAGTTTCACCTGAATGAAAACAGCAAGTTAATTAATATATATTATATATATACATATATATATAAGATACAGTCTATGATTAAAACACACATTCAGGGTCTGATATATTGTTTATATTCTACTGAGGAAACAACACGTTGTTTGTGTTGTTGTTTCTCTTCCTCTTCTTCACCTACAGTTGTTTCCTACAGATGTCTCCTACAGATGTGTCCTACAGATGTGTCCTATCGATGTCTCCTAAAGATGTTTCCCCTGCTGCGTGGTGCGCACAATGACAAAGACTCTCAGGCGGGACTTACCTGTGAGTGACGTGTCAGAACACCAAATCACATACGTTCCCGCTGACGTACCGTCCAATCAGGAGCGGTTAGGCTGTCCGGCAGCTTGACTGTGAGAGCTGCGGGGCTGAGGAGGAGGATTTTCATGGAGGGAGTTGGATTCTTTCAGTTTGACATCGTTCAGGTTTGAAAACAAAGCTCCGGTGAAAGTGGCAGAAGAATGAAAACATGTGAAAAAGGTAAGTTTGAGAGCCAGCGAGCTGTGAGTTTATCCGCCAATCACATTCAAGCTGAGGACGAGTCCAGGAAATGACCGCTGACATTTCTCTGTCAAAACACGTGTTAGCTAAATAAGTAGGAGTTCGGTACATACACAGTGTTGTTTTGTCTTTAATCACGATGAGAACCTGCTTCTACTCTGCCGAAGTGTCCTCGAGCAACAAGCAGCTCCTCCCTGCGGCGGGGGCGTGTAACACATCATGTGAACCGCCTGTCACTCAGCAGAGGAGGGTTGTTAGTCCGCAAAATTTAGTTTGGTTCCAATTAAACAAATAACGCAGTCTTATTATTATCTTAGAATATAATTATCTTTTTATTTTACAGTTCTTATTATGAGAAGCAGCCAGAACTATGTCACGATTGATTGATGCAATGATTAATCGATTAGGTTATTATGTTTGAGTAAAAATATCAAATATTTGTCATTTCTAGCTTCTCAAATGTCAAGATCTTTGTTAGTAAACTGAATAAGAGCCTGGCTGATATGGAGTTTTAATACTGATATTAAGTAAAAACATTTCCAATACCAATATATTGGCTTTATATTAAAAACAAAAGCTATGCGGTAATGATTCTTAATATGTTATAATAAAAACATTATGACAAATACATGTAATTGAATCTTGATTTTTTTTTACAGTTTAACCATAAACTTTATTATGAATAACTCTAAATAAAAAGAATATGTAAATACAGCCAAACATGTAGAACTTGAATTAAGATAATAAACTATGTATTTATATAAAGTGTATAAATGCAGATCTTTTCTGTATTTTTATTCTGTAAAATAAAAGTTTGTATATTGGTGCATCCAGAGTCTTAACTAAATATTGTTTGATTTTGATCTGTTGACAGACCAAACAAGGTACCCGAGGATGTCACCTCTGACCCTGTGGTTTATGGGAAATTATATCAGTTCTTTTTTCCCCCCTTATTCTGGGGACAATTGTTGACTGATTATTAGTGTAAATGCACACAATAGCACAGACAGAGGAGTTCATGTGCCGAGGATGTGATTCAACATGTGATGATATTGCAACCTAACATTACTGGAGATCAGGTTATCAGTCAGATATTCATAATTATGTCAACCTTGGCTTGATACTGATCAAGTATCCATTATTGTGATCGTACAATCTGTTTCTTTTAACCATAATTCTCAGGCACTGATCATGTTGTGTTTCCAGATGCAGAGAACCACACACACACACACACACACACACACACACACACACACACACACACACACACACACACACACACACACACACACACACACACACCTGAGTCCTGTGTAAAGATCTGAGACTGAGATGATCCCTGAGTCCACAGCTGCAGCTGCGTCCAGGTCCTCAGAGCAGACGTGAGCATCTACTTTACCTTGTTTACTGACAGTGTGTTCCCTTGAATAATTTAGTTTATAATTAACGTCATCTAATTTCATGTTTTTTGCGATTCCCAGTAAGAAATCGCATGATGAGGCTAACTCATCTGGTGCTGTCAATCATTCTGAGGACGAGTCAGGAAACGAGAATCAACAAAAGAACGTGGTACATGTTTTTGTACTGATGACAGATTCTTCAGCTCACTAACTGTTGAAAGAAGAGCAGCAGTTGAAGAGCAGTAATATTGACAGAGGAGGGAGGTGCACATTGAGTAAAACACACACACAATGCACAATCCCATGATGCAATTATGACGATCTGCATCGTTGTAGATCAAATTTAGAGATGAAACCTGCAACACTTTTGATTTGCATTTTTTAAAAGTCGACATTTCTTTAAAGCCCAAAAGGAACATATTTATTTTAGCTTCTCCCATGTGATGCATTTTCAGAGAAGAAGGAAAAGAGCTCACAAGGGCTCAGAGAATGTCAAACGCAAAAGTGCCAGAGCCGGCTGCAGCAGCGTCGGCAGAGCGAGAGGCAGCCGTGGTAAACGGAGACATGTGGAGAACGTCACCCTGTTCGAGGTTATCACTATGGGCAGGAGTGCCATGCGGGTAGGATAACTTTCCTCTGTAGCCAACAAGGAAGTATACACAGCTACACTAGATACTTCTGAATATAGACAGCATAAACAGAATTCAGTGTTAACAGCATTTCACACTGAAACTTCTCATTCAGTTGTGTGCTAACAACATTTACAGTTATAAAAACAGAAAGTGTCTACACTTAAAAACACCTGAAGAAACCAGCGAGGTTAAACTGATTATTATCTATAATGTTTTCAAGACATTAACATAGACTCACTGTGACTCTTGTGTGAAACAGGCGGTGATAGACGACTGGATTCAGGCTTATGTGACGGACAGAGACTCGTCTCTCCTCGATCTCATCAGCTTCTTCATCCAGTGCTGTGGATGCAAAGGTGAGCACACACACATACACACACAAACACACACAGGCAGAATACACAGATTCATGTCTTTGTTTCCCTTCTGTCTTCATCAGGTGTGGTCACAGCAGAGATGTGTCAGAGCAAAGAGGACAGTGATGTGATGAGTAAGATGGTGGAGGAGCTGGACGAGGTGCGACGTCTTGAATCTGCCTTAACGACGTCTTGAAACCCTCAGTTACGATACTCTGAACTGAAACTGTGTGACTGCGTTTCAGGTGGCGAGTCTGCAGTATAAAAAGTTTCTGGCCTTTCCGTGGATCCTCACAGTGACGTGGCCCATGGACACAGTCAGTGCAACACAACTCCTTTCTGCACCTTTTCTCTTCCCCATCCTTCACATTAGGAAGTTAAAGAAAACAATTGGGACTATTGAGTGATTCACTTCTCGAACTTACAAAGTGGTTTCCTCCCTATTTGTCCCCTCCTCTCTGCTGTAGGACAGTGTGGAGTATCCTCTCACACAGTCAGGTCCGTACGGTCGCTGGTTCCACTCTGAGTTCTGTGACTTCGTGTCGGTGCTGGTGGCTCAGTGTCAGCACAGCGTCATCTTCGACAGTTACCTGATGAACACGCTGATCTCGCTGCTCACGGAGCTGTCGAACTCTTACATACGGGCCTTCAGACACACCTGTACACTCGCAGGTGAGGATCAGTGAACACATCCGACACACGCACACACACACACACACACAGGTATTGAGTAAACCAATCTGTTCTCTTGTTTTCTCTAATAAGCGGTGAAGCTGTTGAGTGCTCTGGTGGGCTTGGCTCTGAGCCTGAGTGTCGGGATTGAAAACAGTCAGAAACTGTACAAGGTGCAGAAGACAAAGACCACGCGACAGAAACTCACGCCGCAGCTGGAGAGAATACAGAAGAAGGTCACAGAGGTGAGACATGTCACCCTGTGCCTGGCCGGGAAGAGGAGAATGTCAAAGTTTTTAAACTTTGCTCTGTGTCACGTCACATCTTTCCTTCCTCTTGCTCCTCCAGCTGCAGGGGAAGAGGGTGGAGATAGAGAGCATGATGGATATCGTCTTTAAAGGGGTTTTTCTCAAGAGATATCGGTAAATTAACTTCACTGAGTACGCTGGTCGTAGGTGAACGTTTAATGTGCATCATCATCACTATTGAGTCAGCGTGTGTGTCTGTGTGTGTGTGCAGCGATGTGCTTCCCGAAATTCGCTCTATCTGTGTGGAGGAGTTGGGTTTGTGGATGAAGCTCTACAGTTCTGAATTCCTGAACGACACCTACCTCAAATACATGGGCTGGATGATGTACGACAAAGTAAATATCAGCAAATATTTTTTAATCTTGTCCAATATAATAATTAGATATGTTAGAAAACAAGCTATTCCCTGTGCTTATAAACCTAATGTGCTGATGTGCATATCATCTTTCTTTCTTTTAGATACCAGATGTGCGTCTCAAGTGTGTGTTAGGTTTGCAGGGTTTGTTTGGGGATCCTCTGCTTCTCCCCAAACTTGACCTGTTCACCAGCCGCTTCAAGGTAACCCAACCTGCTCAAAGCTGCATCAATGAACCATAGCCACTAGGGGGAGTAAAACATACAAAAAGTATTAAAACATCTGCCTCTTTTCATTCAATTTATTGAAAAGTCATTCTACAAGTTTCTTAACTTTTTTAGTTTGCTTCTGAAAATGAGTTCTATGAAGTCAGTGAATACTGAATCATAAACCGACCGTAAAAACAAAATTAAGAACCAAAATAGGCCACTAAGTCTAAAGAGCAGAGATCTGTGTCTTTGACACTACAAGCAACACAAGTTACATTTTCATGTTTGTATAGAGTCCATGGACTCTATCAGAAGCTTTGATGAATGAGGGTTAAACATAAATATGTGTGGCGTTTACTGGTTGTGTTTTAGGAGCGGATGATCTCCATGACACTGGATAAGGACAATGAAGTGTCAGTACAGACCATGAAGCTGCTGCTTCTCATCTCCAGGTCAGTCACCAACATGTTTGTTGTTCTTATCCTTTATTTTCCATCCATCCTACATGTTTTCCCGCTATTTGAATAACTTGTAATCATTTTGCAGAACATGTGATGATGTGCTGAGTCCAGACGACTACAAGCAGCTGCTCCAGTTCGTTTACTCCTCACAGCGACCTCTAGCAGCCGCCGCAGGGGAGCTGCTCTACTTGAGGTGAGTTGAACCTGAGAAGAAAATAAAACAAAACAAAACAAACAAAAAACAGGTAATTCATGTTTACCTGGATATTGTTGGTTCCTCTCAGGCTTCTCAGCTCTGGAGCTCATACATCTGAATCCCAGGATGAAATAAATGAGGAGGAGGCGCATAAACTCCAAACTTCTGCCAGATTGAAGTCTCTGCTGCAGTTTCACCAGGAGTCTGAGGTGAAATCTGTCGGCTCTTTAAGGGTTTCAGTTTATGCACCATGTTCCCAGACATGAACTAACGTGTCTGTGTCTGTGTGTGTGTGTGTGTGTGTGTCTGTGTGTGTGTGTGTGTGTGTGTGTGTGTGTGTGTGTGTGTGTGTGTGTGTGTGTGTGTGTGTGTGTGTGTGTGTGTGTGTGTGCAGCTGCACAAACACGTAGTGTACCTGGTGGACAGCCTGTGGGACTGTGGCGGAGCTCTGCTGAAGGACTGGGCTGCACTCACGTCCATACTGCTGCAGGAACCGTCCTCACACGGTCCAGGTGAGAAAATGTGTGTGTGTCAATGTGTGTGGTTCTGTGTCAGTGGTGGAACAGGCAGTGATACGTTTTTTTTTATTTATTATGGATAACGATTTGTCATCTGAGAAGATTTCTTTAAACCCATTGATGACTAGTGTCATCACCTAGCCATACATCTAAATACTGTCTCATCATCTAAATACCTTATTCTTGTCTACAGGATGTTTTGTAGAATAATGATGTTCTACAGCATGAAATGTATTTTGTCCCATGTGATTTTAAGAGCACTTTTATTAGTTTGAAATTCAACATCTTTTATTTTTAATTGGTTATTATTGCTAATTATGAATTTGTTGGGTGTAGTTTGTCACAGCCTACTTAACCATATATTGACTGTGTGTGTATGTAGGTCTTACACTGGCAGAACAAGCACTGCTCGTAGAGATCCTGGTGGCGTCGGTGCGTCAGGCCTCGGAGGGACCAGCCCTGGCCGGTAGAAGTGGAGCGAAGAAGGTCAGTGAGGGAAAATATTCCAAATTTGAAACAAATCCGGAGTTAAATTTTACTTGTGACAAGTATACTGTGGTATATTAAAATTCCAGGCAATGAATGCCAGAGAAAAGAAGATTCAGATCGATGACTGCACTAAACTCACCGAACATCTCCTCACTGTTCTTCCAAAACTACTGAATAAGGTTTTTATTCCTCACATAGTTGTGACATTTAATTTAGTGGAGAACATTCTTCTCTCTGTACGTTACACTATCATCTCTGTTGTGTGATGTCGTTTGTGCAGTTTTCAAGTAGCTCAGACGTCGTGGCCTCCCTGTTGAGGATTCCTCAGTTCTTCATCCCTGAGTGTCCTGAGGCTGAAAACACACAGGTCTGCACTCCGGACATTCAACTTACACAAACATAAAAATGTCTCAGAACGTCACAGTCTGCAGATTCTAAAACCAACTGTTTCTGTTCTCGTCTTCCACCTCAGGCGGTCTCCAGCCTGATGGCAGAGATGGGAGCTGTGTTGGACTTCCACTCGGGCCCCTCTGTTGTGGAGGCAGCGGCTCGCACGTACCTGAGTCTGTGTGGAGAGGAGACGTCCTGTGGCTCTGTGGCGCGGGACGCCAGAGACTCTCTGGTCCAGACCTGGGTGGACAAACTGACAGTTCTGCTGGAGGACTCATTGCAGGTGGTAGGTCTCAAATCCTTCAAACATGATTTAAGAGGGAAAATCCATCTTTTGTGTAATTTCGTACATCTAAGATCACAGATGATGACGGTTGATGTTTGGCAGCCAACACCAGAATCAGAATCAGAATCAGAACAGTCAAATTCCCTTTTACTGGCAGAGAACAATGAACAATGAGCTTGTGGTAAGAAAACAACTCATTAGTTTCTGTTTATCTGTTTCAGGGCGACTGTTTCTCTGCTGATGAGGAGAAAACCGGAGACATTTTATCCACACTGAGGAAACTCAGAGCTTTCCACAAGTAAGATCTGAAAGTGTGAGCCTATGGTGTCCTGATCCTGATCCTGGTCTAAGAGTGATGAGCATATGTTTGTGCTGTATCTTCTCTCTGTGTCGCTGTAGCTGTCATGACCTCTCTCGTTGGAGTCTGTTCCAGCTGCTCTCTCCTCTCCTGTCAGCGGGAGGAGTTCCACCCGAGGTACCGTCAGGTGCCCTCTGAACGATGAATTGAACCTCCCTGGATTTCTTTATTTATCTTTTCGTTTATATTTTCTTTATTGTCCCTTCCCTGGTGTCTGAAGGTGCTGCTGGAGGTCCTGCAGTGTCTGTGTTTCTTCATGATCTGGTCCCTTAACGTGAGCAGTGGAACTTTGACATCCAGAGTGAGTTACATCTGATTTGATAACTGTAGTTAGTGTAAACGTGAAAGGTAAAGATATAAAATGCTGATGTTTTTTTTACAGAAATGGAAAACTATTAAATAGAATACATCTATTGCTTAAAAACCTATTTTTATATATCTATTTAATTATCGGGTTTAAGGTTTCTTTGTAAGAATACATACGAGTTTTAGGTTCAGTCACAAGATTGCACAGTTTCAGCTTCTCTTTTAGTTTCCTTTTTGAAAACAACACAATGCATGCGTGTGTGTGTATTTAAGGAGAAGGCTGTGGCCCAGAGGCTCCAGCTGCGTCTGTTCTGTGAGCGGAGTCATCGCTGTCTCTCTCACTCCGACCACAGCGTCAGACATCAGGTGGGCAGCAGCCGCCAGGTTTTGGCACCGTTTCCTCTTTTATTTTAGCCTTTTCCAATCATTCTGTCATTTCTCTGTTTTTAGGCTTTCCTGGGTGTGTGTGACGTCCTGGTGGCTCATTCCTACCAGACTCATGTGTGGGATCCCACCTCCTTCGGTCCGCTGCTCCACACGCCCAGTCCCAAACTGCAGAGGGCGCTGTCGACCTTTGTATGCATGCACGTCTTTGTTGGCCCAGACTGTGACAGTCAGAGCAGAGGTGAGACTGTTTTCCTTCACCTTCACTGTGCGAGAGTTGGACAGTAGACGGATGTTTTCACATTCATCTCTGTGCTCGCAATAAATCAGCACATTTATTTTGTGACAAATAGTTTGGTTCATTCAGTAGCTTATACAAATGTGATAGATCCTGGATTTATTTTAAATCAATGCCTGAGAAGGAGTAAATGCAGCAGTAACACGTTATTTTAAAGGGTTCTGTATTTTCCACCTGAAAATGTTTTGTTTTAAACTTTAAATTAAGATATTACCAAGATAAAAATGTGGTTATAATTACCGTATAAAGGAAATTTAGTTTCTACAGTTTTTAAGGACTTTAAAATACATTTGTTTATTTTAGTTGTAGATAAATTAAAAATAGTGCATAGACTCATACAAATATCTATTATTTTATGACTTTGAACTACCATTCATTATAGATAGGTTTGATAATCAGTAAACAATAATTACATTGACATTAATGCTGCATGTAGGTTGAAATTCTTAATGTTGGTCTTTCAAACTGATGAGATCAGACCTGTAAAACAAGATGTAGCACATTTGTGGAAGCTCTGATGGACACTGACGTGTGTTTATGAACTAGTCTTCACAAATTTTTATGAAATTTAGAAAATTATAAGTAAAGTTTCAAGAAAACTAGGTGGAAAATATAGAATATAGAACCAATATATAACTACAACTTTATTTTAATGTAACTTAAACAAAGTAAGTATCATCACTTTCATTTATTTTCCAGAGAATAATTCATGGATCTTGATGAAAAGAATCAGTTGGACTGTGATCTATGTGGAATTGAGTGCAGATCCAAATAAAAAGACAGATTGAGTGAATTTAATTGTGGTTGGATGAGAGGACTGTTGGGCCTTGGCTCGACTGTGTGCCTTCTAGCTTTACATCCAATGCATTTGAAACATTAAAGTTCCAGGACTTCTACAAAAGCTGAGAATAGGTTTTATTTTCTCTGTAAACTTTTCAGATAAAAGTTTCTGCTTCATATTTGTGTGCTTGACAAACTTGTGTTCAGGCAGCGTCTGAGGACACCCAGGAGAAAACAAGGTGCTGTACATGCCCAGTAGATGGCACTCTCACTCTGCCCGAGCGTCCGCCTGCTGCTCTGAGCTGACTGCCTCGTTTCAGAGCGCGGTAACAACATGCAGATATTAAATGCACGGCCACGCGTTTGGCTTAATAACTCACTGCAGAGCTGCCTGCCGACTGCAAATGGGGCCTGATTTGCAACCTGACCTGACAATTGACCCTCAATTACAAAGGAAAACCTGTTAATACCTTCAGACTGAAACAGGGCCGACTAATTTGTATGAAAGGATGTTCGACTTTGTTATGCAAAGTGATGCAGCTTGTAAATTGATGAGGACAGTATGCTCCTGTGTGATCTAAAATGAGGAAAACAAGATTGACATGTTGGAAATACATACGGGGTGTTCTCTTTGTGAAGTCCTGCAGGTAAACCCAGGAATTCATTCACGGCTCGACTGTAACGAAAAAGATTTCTTTATTAACTTTCATGAGGGTTTCTACTTCCAGAAACATATTGCATCCAAATACGGGAGAGTCCGCAGAAGTCAATAAATGTCCTGGTGGGAATTTCTTAAATGTTCAACCAAATACAATACAGGATTATTGGTTTTTGAACATGTAATAAAAAGTCGTCGTTTTATTGGATTTGCCTGGTAACAGTTTTGTTGTATAGACAGTGTTTTCGATTAGTTGCTGGATCAGAGATCACTCGAAGGGCAAGGGCACTGAGTTAAATCATAAAATCAGGGCAATCTTTTTCCGTGAGAAAATTCCATTAACTCTGGCTCACCTCCGCGTCTGTTTTATTAGCCCTGCGAAAGATTGAAGCCACATGGTGTCACAACCATAACTCTACTCTTATGTTATCTTTGATTTCCACCTGCTAAAGCCATTGTCCCGAAACAAACTGAAACACTCTTTCCCTCTTGTGCTTTGTTCTTTTCCTTTCTGTTATATGATTTCTCATGATTAATCACTCCTCTTACTTCACCCCCCCCCCCCGCTCTCCACCACTTCACATCCGACCGCACACTTCCCCTCCCGTCTGGCTCCGTCAGTCAGCGAAGGCTCCGAGGTGGAGAGGCTGGAGGACCTTCACAGACGGAGAAATCTGCTGGCGGCCTTCTGCAAACTGATAGTGCACGGGGTGCTGGAGATGAGCACGGCAGCTGAGGTCTTCATGTATTACACGAAGGTAAAGGGCAACTCCTTAAAGGGATAGTTCAACAGTTTGGGGAAAGGCACTAAACAAGGGGAAACAGTCGCTATGACTCGGTCCAAAGGTGAAAAAATCGGACCCTCAGCACCTCTGAAGTTTGTCTCCTGGACCCAAACAGCCAATAAACTTACTGAACACATGCTCAAGTGTCCTTATATCGTGCCATTGTGCAATCGTGCATCTATGTTGGGTTTAAACACACCACAAAGTTTGCTAGGGTGTGTTTGAAACAGGGTTCAAGAGTGTTTCTTGTTCTGGGGAAACTCCAGAACGTCTCTGCACTTGACCAACAAATAGTCGGACATGTAGTCCAACTTCCTGTAAAACTATAAATATTTGCTTTAACAATTTGTGTTGTGTATGGATTACACCAATGTGATACACACAGTGTCCACTCTAAAGTAAGATAACTAGTTTTTTCTTTAATGCTTACATGCCCAATAACTTTCTCAAATTGTATTTTCTCTCTCTTTTTCCCCTCAGTATTATAACGACTTTGGAGACATCATCAAGGAGACCATGTACAGGGCCAGACAGACGGATAAGATAGAGAGTTCTCGCACACTAGTCCTCTGTTTGCAACAGGTAAGGTCACTTCATATGCATCCAAAAATAATGATCGTTAACCACTCACAAGCAGAAAGATGCTGATGTGGGGTTTCTTCTGCGCTCCTCAGCTGTTTGTGCGACTTAAAAAGGAGCAGGAGAGCGGTGGCAGGGCTCAAGCAGGAGTCCAGACCTTCACCAGCATCAAGGAGCTGGCCAGGCGCTTCGCCCTCACCTTCGGGGACCCCGTCAAGTTTCGGGAGTGCGTCGTCATGATGCACAGGTGAGCGCAGGTTCTCACGATCTGGAGTCAGTATTTGCAGGGGTTTTTTTTGCCTCAACGTCTTGGTCTTTGTGTTAATTAATTCAGGACGGGGATCGAGTTTGTGTTCCAAGAGTTTAACCAGACCCCAGAGACACCGACGCCACCGCTCCTCTCGTACCTGACCATCCTCAGCGAGTTCTCCAGCAAACTGCTCAGACCAGACAAGAAGACAGTGTAAGCGGTGCACTTCCAAACAGTGCATTTGAAATCTCATAAACGTGGCGTTTTCTGATGACTGCTTTTGTCTGTGCAGGTTCATGTACCTGCAGAAACACACAGCAGAGCTTTTCATAAACCTCAGAGACGAGTGCTGGCAGCCGCTCGTCTACTATCGTGCTTCCCTACTGACTGCAGCTGAAGGGGAGGATGCTGTGTCCTATGTCAGCTCTGACAGGAAGCCCTGCCCGCCCAATCGCTCTCCCTTCTCCAAACAGAAACTAGAAGGTACCGCACCAAACAGAACAGAGTTACATCATATTGTTTACGAGCTATGTCACGTGTGCATCTATTTGTTTTTCAGGGAGTAAGTCTCTCTGCCTGTTCAGCCCTGTCGACTCCAAAGTTAGCAAAGGTCACAGATCTAAATTCAGTCCAAGGTGAGGCCGACAATGATTTCTCACATTCAGATTTATATTTGAACAAAAATAAAATCCTCCTCATCTCATATTAACGGTTGTAAACTCCTCAGCCATCAGGAGAAAACAACTGACGTGGATCCCTTTTCTGTTCCACTGGAACCTGCTGCACGAAGTCTGAACCCAGAGGGGTTCGTCCTCAGCTCGAGCAACGAGGCGGATGACGACACTGTGGAGATCGAGCTTTGAATTCGAGGAGGTTGAGGAACATCGGCGAGTTTCTTTTTTTTTTCTTCTGTGTTCAGACGTCCAGACCTACCAGCATCCAAAGTTCCTAAACATCTCGTACATTATGTTTTTTAAGAGGAGACCAGCTTTAAGGATTAATGTGGTGATATTCTGTCTTCAAAGCCCTAAAACAGACCAATGAATTGGTAAATGGACTCTATTTATAAGGAGCTTTTCTAGTCTTATGAACCACTCAAAAAGCTTTACAGTAAAAATCCCATTTGCACATTCACGCAGCGCTTCAGGGGCAATTAGGGGCTCATTATTTGTCCAACTTCAGAATGCAGACTGGAGAAGCTGGGGATTGAACCACTGCTCTCTGGTTAGTGGACAACCCTCTATCCCCTGAGGCACAGCCAATTCAAATGACTGTTGTCTGTGTAGCCAAAAAATGATCTTTAGAGCTTTTATATCTTTACCATTGTGTTGTATTGTCACCTAGAAAGTATTGAAAACACATCAATAGTCTCACATGTTCCCTAACTACCATAAACATGGGAAATCCCACTGTCGTCCTGTGATAAATACTCTGTAGAAAAACCAAACGTGCAATAACCTGACCCTGAAAGTAGGCCCTGGATAATTGAATCATGTTCAAGTAACATTCGTCAAGCATTTAAGTGCTCAGCTGTTATGGAGAACAAGTTGCCCTATTAAAAATCATGTATTATAAGATAAGATTAACCTTTATTGAGCCTCCGTAGAGGAAATTCCCAAATGACACAGCAGCACAAGGAAGTAGCAGCACAAGAGGAGAATATAGTGAGAATAAAAAATATGAATCAAAAATAGAAATACTACATATACATATATATTCAAAAATGTGCAATATAGGGATGAAGGTTGAGATCCATGTTTAACGAATCCAGTGGGTGTAAATGTGTTTGGGTCGGTTAGGAGGGAAGTGGGAAAGTTTTGAGAGGCGCTAAAACATTGTTGGTTTTAGTCTTTTTTATATTTATGGTATTTATTGAAAATAATAAACAGAAAAACCCCAGCTTTACTCTTAATAATAAATAATGCCAAGTACAAGTTCAGTTCTACATTTTACAGTTTGACTTGAGAAGCAGCTTTTATCTGTGGGTACAGATTTTCCTTTATCGCTTCACATGTCGATTGTATGTGAAAGTTACTGGTGACGCCAAGTGATTAATTTGTTCATTTGGATCAAACTCAGGTCCATGATTGGTCTTTGTTTATTATCTGGGGAAGAATTATGCCTCTACTACCTGTCACTTTATTATTGCTCCTTATAGGAAATGCTGGGTTTAAGTTATCTTAAAACTACCTATGTATTGTAAGTAAAATAAATTAAAAAAAAGACATTTTACAAAGTGAGAAATGTTTGAAAAGCTTTTCATTTCCCTTTTCGTCCATCTTTACACTTGTCTCCAGCAGCAGCAGATACTGTTTGGGGACAGAATCTTCTGGAAAAATAAAACTTCAGACTCTGTTTTCTCAACTCTTCCATTAACCAATGCTTTATTATTAATTTAAAGAAAAACAAAACAATTTAAAATTGGTTCCTTTTGTTCTGTCAAAGTACAAACTCAGTACTTTAAAACATAGAAAAAAGAATCTGTCTAAAACATTCGTCCAAATCATTTACAACACAGCAAGCACCAGATACATATTTACAGTTATTTATAAATTCATCTATAATAATTTAAAACCCCATCTCACACATACAGTAAGTCATAGTAAATACAGAGCTGTACAACATACAGTGTGTTTGGCCGTCTGAACGACGTGTGTGTGTGTGTGTGTGCGTGCAGCGGGCTCGGTGGCAGCTCGTTCACCTCAAATGAACCATGAATGAATTAACAGCCTCATAGAACACATTCAGTTATGATCACTGGAATGTAAAATTAGCCGATGAGTGCAGATGATGATTGTTTAAAAGCCTGATTCAGATTCCGGACCATCCAGTGTGTAAAGAGGGGGAAGTAGCTTATGTGAAAACATAATGCAGGTGTTCACATAAAACGTCACTCGCTCCAAACATTACTGGTACAAAACTTTACATGCAACTTTTCCTGTTTTTTACGGAGACATATTCTGCTCATATTTAGGTTCATGATTTTAATTTGGGTTAATACTTGTTCACATGCTCTAATGTTCAGAAAACACATCCTCATACTGTCCACTGCTGCAGCTCCTCTTTTCAGCCTGTCTGTTTTAGCTCCCGTCTCTTGAAGGCCTCCCTCCCAATAAAGCCCAGTCTGCTCTGATTGACCGGCTGGTTCTGCTGGGATCGGTCAACAACTTCCGGGTCATTATCGAAATGTCGGCCTCTGTTCTCGCTTTGTTAGGGGTGACATCACAATTTCCTGGAATTATCAGGTGAGGGGGGAAGAGCGTTCATCCTCTAACCAGAAGGTCGGTGGTTCGATCCCAGTCTTCCCCACCCGCATGCCGAAATGTCCTTGGGAAAGACACTGAACCCCAACTTGCCCCTCATAGAAAGAAAAGTGCTGCCCATAGATGCACTGTATGGATGTGAATGGGTGAATGGCAATAAACTGTACTGTAAAGCACTTTGAGTGGTGATCAGGACTAGAAAAACTCTATATAAATACAGACCATTTAACATTCAGGACTGACGAGGTGTTTCAGGAGCTGTTGGGTAGAAGAGCTCCCTTTACAGCGGCCTTTAGAATTTGTAACTTTTACATTCACTAAAAAACATTTTCAGGGTCTGCCAAACGGGTGCTGGACTTATTAATTATTATTTATTCCTCTGTGGAGATCATGCGTTTTTTTCGTTCACAGCATATCGACGCCAGCGTCAGCACGTGTCACCAAAAGCTCTCAAATCTTTCCGCCTTTGCAAGTTGACATCTTCTACAGCGCTTTTTCATCCTGAGATATTTGAATTCTTTTAGGTTTTTTTTCTTCAGTTTTGCGTCCGTCACGTGTTAAGAGACGTTCCCTATGCTCTCACTGAATCTGATAATCTCCTGCTGTATTCTCACATGAGCTCGGACATTATCCAGAATTTTTACTTGGGGGGGGAGGGGAGACCTCTCAGTCTGCCATTTGCATTCTTACGTACAGCCCCTCCAGATAATTTCAGGGGAATACCCAGAGCTCAGTGTTAGTCTGAAAGCAGCTTCACACGCTAGAGGAGATTCAAAAACTGAAAACATGGGTCTCCTTTAAAACGTGACGAGGAATCAAACGTCTAGAACGTGCTGCTCGTCGCATCATGAACTCAACTGTGATTTTTTTTTTTTTAAATAACAGGTGAGAATAATAAAACATCTGGTACAGTATTATGAAGAACGGCCACTTCACATCTCCTCTTAATCCCATGTGTCTGTTCCTGCAGCAGATCTGACCTCCACCAGTGCTCCGACTGTGTCCTCTGTTTTTGCTCTGTTTTGTAAGCGTGTCCTTGTGAGCAGAGTGAGCGTAACCTGCACATCTCTGGGCCTGATGTTAATCCGCCGCTGTTTGAGACCCACTTCTGGAAGCACGGGTCACTTTCGCAGGGCGGGAGAAAACTCTCCCGGGATCGAGGGTCATTCGAGGTCATCGTCATACTCGTACTCGTCCAGGTCCAGGTTGCAGTGTGGACTGGGAATCTCGAAGAAGTGTCTCTTTGTCAGACCCAGCTCAGTGGAGATGTGCTGCCCTAAAGGGCTCAGCGGGTTATCATACCTGAACACACACGGAGAAAATGATCAGCCACAGACGACGTTAAACTAAATAAATCAACAGTCTCACTTGAACACTGCAGCAGGCTTTACTCGCTGTAATCACTCTCTCTGTTCATACTGACCACTGAATAAAAATCCCTTCCTCTCTTTTTTTTCTGTGTAAGTAACAGGGATTAAATCCAGAGCTCAGTCTGGAGCGAAATCTGTGCCAAAGTTGATGTGAAGTTCACGTGAAGCTTCAACTGTACGAGCAGCACAAATCAAGTTTGAGTCATTTTAATCAAAATAAATCCCTCTTTGAGTTACCATCTCTCTGCAGCCCAGTAAGAAAAATCTGTCTGTGGAGACATAACGAACGGAAACAAAATACCCACTTGATTTGTCAAACTCTGATTTACTTCACATGAACGACAGAAGACTGCACGTGTCTCTCATTTCTTCTCATGTTGTACCGGTCGGTATGAACTGAGGGAATAATTACAGCAAACAAAAACCTTTCCCATGTACATCTAGAGATGTCAGTGTTGTTTTAAGACTCAACATAATTAATTACATGTTGACTTTCAAACAAAGACGCTGATAGGATCATTAAAACACATTCAAGAGTTCTCTTTACTCTGGTGAATGTATTAAAGGAAACACATGTTAAAGGAATAGTTGGACATTTGGGTAAATTTGCTTGTTTATTTTATTGCAGAGAGTTAGATGAGAAGAATGTGACCAGTAGCTAGTTAGCTTAACAAAACGACAGGAAATGTTTTTGTCCAAATTAAAACCCATGAATTAATGTTCCTTTTAATTTAAAAGCCCTCTGGAGTTTGTTCATGGACGAATCTACTCAACATGTTTGATTTACAGTAACATAACATTATATTTTACTTTACTTACTTAACTGAAGTGCTGATGCGCAGACTTTCACATATTTCATTTATGCCTAAATACAATGAACAATTTAAAATCGTACATTTTAAATCTGGATTAATAATATTTTCAGCGCTTTATGTTCATTCAAGGACTTTAAATGAAAAAGGCACAAAATAAGTTGGAATAAAGGCTAAACAGACAGACATTGTGTATATTATGTACATATCTCTTACTTACTTGCATATATATTTATATTATATTGCCTATTTTTATTTCAATTTTTTACGTTTCACATACTCTCTTCTCTGTGAATCTCCCTGATCGTGGGATAAACAGTTTCTCATCTTCTAAATGTGTATGATTATATTTTATATCTTACATTAGTCAGTTGCATTTTATCTATATTAATTGTGAAATAAAAAATGTACAAACAGCAAGTGTGATTATGATTAAAAGCTGATAATTTCATTATAAAACTATGTATGCTGACAAAAGGATTCCATGCTTATGAGGAATGTTTACAGTTTAAAAATTGCTGACCAAAGACAACTGAATACAAACAGTGTGAAAAAAAGTCAAATGAACCCGGACTAGGTGAATTGTTTACCTTCTGACAAGCTACTGGTGGTAGCTTCATTTTGTCTCTAATGATCTCTCGGTGAGAAAGTGGGAGATGAATTTTATGAAGTTCCTTAAACGTCAAACTATTCCTTTAAACAGACGGGAGCTCTTAAACAAACCAGTTGTTGCTTTAGAGAAAGGACGGAGGGGCACCACATGACAGGCATGGACAGAGATGGTGCAGTAGTGGAGAAGAAGGGAGGCTACAAACACAAGTGGCCCGGGTCAGACACAGACTCCCGCACACACACGATACTGAGCTGACTGATAAAACGACTCTCTGCTGTCAGCAGTACGGCTCAGACTGGGGGGGGTGTGGGTTTGGAGTGGGTTAAGGATCAAACTCGTCCCAGAGAAAAGGGAGAGAGGTGGAGAACACTTAGTCCCTGCTGGTTACTCTGAGAGTCTTACCTGCTCTGGTTAGCAGCCTGTCTTTAGAAGTCAGTGGTGCTCCTAAAACCGCCACACAACATGCCTGTCAACAGCCTCATCTATCACCGACCCTCACTACTCACTGGGGATCCACTACTGGATCCTCAGTCTTAGAAATGAGACCATCCATAAACAATGGAATCTACTTTAGTTACTTAAAAACATGTGTGAGGATTATTATCTGTGTGTAAATTAACTTTGTACTTAAACATCACAGACCTATGAAAAACCAGACCTGGCTTTATCAAAATGTCTGCCAAAGATAACATTTTCACACCTGATAATCATTTGAGATTGGTCCTGCAGCACTGATAACCATAATACATATTTGTATTCATGATAGCTAACACTATAACCACAAATTGTACAAATTAAATGTATTATTTATCTTAAATTATTTTTATTTTGAGTAGCAATGATTAAGATAAATTGCAGACAGAGTGCAGACAAAAGAAGGTGCATGAAAAGTGACAGTGAAGAAAATGGTCACCACCTTTCTTCCTCTTGTTTGCTGTCCTGATGTGTGTGAGAGCTGCAGTTTATTCCTCAAAGTCTGTAACCCAGCTGACAGCAGAAAGTCTCTGTGTCTCTGGCTCTAAACTCATCAACTATTTTATTAACACAATTCCCCTCTGTCCTCTGGAGCTACAGTAAGTTTCCACTGCGGCACCATATAGAAATAAATTAATAATGTGTTAAATAATGACATAGGTAAGTAATTATTAGTCATTCATTCTGTAGGAATACAAATATGATTTTGAAGTGCTCAAACAATTTAAGTTATGAACTACTTTTAAAATTAAGTACACAGCTAATCTTATTTGTACATTATTCACTGAGACAAAGTCAAGTCTCCTAATTCTAATTCCTCTCCAGTAACAACTGTTGTAGGTTAAAAAGTGGAAAAGCTGGCGATAGCTAAGTGAATAAATCCTTATAACTTTTCTTCTACTATTTGATAAAGGAAGAGAAGAAGGTGGGATAGTAACCGAACCAAACTAAACCGTTCACCCTATTTTGATGGTGCTCTGAGATGTTGTGGTGTAACATCTTATCAAATCTTTGAATGGAAATAGTAACTAAAACCTCCAAGTATTGCTTCAGGTCACATATTATTCATTGTGACCAATTGTATATATTTTTTACAATCAGATCAAAACGTGCATCAGAGGTTGTGTGCACATCCATGTTTTCCATGTCATCCATGCACATCGAGCTGTCTTAAATCAAACAGTTTTAGGTCCTAAGAAAGTTTATAGACTAATTTTATTTGGGTGTTGACAGTTCAGATTTTCACTTTCATCTTTCAGTTATTGTTCTGACAGTCAGATTAAATCGTGCCCCGGTTTGAAGCAGCAGCCGTATTCAAGAAGATCCAGACTTACACATCGTTGCACTGATCGTTGGCTGCCTCCTCTGCCACCAGGATGTCGTACTCCTCTGCAGCGTATTTCTCCCAGTCTGTTATCTCCTGTCCGTCTGTTTCCACCTCCTTAAACACACGACAAATGACATCATGAACTTCACTTCACAAATCTATTTAACATCTGGTGACGTCCTATCAGGGTTGAACCTTCCTTACCCTTATAGCAGAGAACGGGTCCCTCTGCTCGTGGTCCAGGTATTTCTCGATGTTGAAGAAAGTGTCGAAGAAGATGTGGGACAACTTGCACCTCTTAAGGTCCCGCAGCGTGATCTTACCTGGGCAGGGTAAAGTAAGTCACTTTTGTCAGCTTCCCAAATACAATCATCATCATTTATGTATGTAAATCATTAAACTATTTCAGACTTTTCCATCTGGCTGTTCCATCCAATCTTAAGAGCAAAATCATAGTCCCTGCATGTCTGCAGAGGTCTGTGTGGGTACTTGACACAGTATTTGTCAGGTTGGCGCAGGAGAGGGTCTATCTCATCAAACTAGGAAGCAATATGGTCACAGTATTTGAAGCTACTGCGGAGACTCATGATCGTTTTCATGATTCACGATTGTTTAATTATTCATTCATCTGTCAGTCATTTTTCCGATTAACTAAATCATCTGGGACAGGATATCAAGTTATTAGAAATTTTGTATTTTGCTAAAAGGTTAAAAATAATCAAATTTATTGAAATGAGAGACGTGAATCAGAAAACCTTTCAGATGTATGAAGCTGAGTGTTTGAAATTTATGACATGAAATTATTAACTGCTAATCAAAACAGTCAGATCACAAATAACTGACAAAATAGTTTAGACCTGTGTAAAACATTTGACTATAAAAAGTCTGATTTTACACAATATACAGACTCCGACAGCAATAACCTCATGAGTGAAAGTCACCTTTTTTCAAATACAACCCAAGAAATGAAGCTCAGCCTAATGTGTTTATGCTGCCACTTAGTTAATACAAAATTCACTTGCCTAACAGTAACACAACAATGTGCTTTCAAACTGATGTACAAAATCCTCTCCAAACCCACCATAACTTGCTCTGCGACGTCTGAAATGAAGTGATGTAATTTTGATATCTTTGTAGCAGCCAAACATCCTAGTTTCGACTTTTGAAAGAGCAGAAAAGAGACTTGTGCTTGATGAGAGAATAAAGTTGTGCGTCCCTCGACGGTGGCATTTTAGACACTCTCTAGTTTGTTTATGAAAACGCCATCAGACTCTTCTGATCTGCATATTATGTCTTGCTCCTTGTCATCAAATGAAACATCTTCAAATTCCACATGCCCCAAATCTCGTGGAGGATGTCTAATTAAATGTGAAATTTTAACAGACTTTCAAATCGGTTGTAAATGTGAGGGTTGTTTTGTTTGGAAGTTACGCAACCATTGAGGAAAACATCAGTAGAGAAGTTGTTACATCTCATATTTCATGTTATATTACACAGCTGCACCACCGCCGCTCACCCACAAGGTCAACTTAGGGTCACATTCCTGCTGCGCCTATCAATACTAAACATGCCCTTAACACTGACTAGTGTCTTCTTCGTGTCCTATTGGTAAAGCTAAGTGCTGAGGGGAATTTGTTGACAGTGAAGAGGACACGAGCAGCTGGTCACAAGCAGTCCAGACCAGTCACTCTGCTTCTCATCTATGTATAACTGTTCCCCTCAGCTAACGGTCAATGACCTGGCCTCAACATTTTGAACGTGTGTCAATGTCATGGCAGAAAAAGTGGAGGTTGTCTGACACGGTGCGTGAACATCGGAGTGTGTATAAATGTAAAAAGGGCTCCAACCTTTGACCTCAGGCTTGACAAGGTCGAGCATTTGGCAGAGGCAGTCCTCGAAGGGAAGGGGCTCAATCGCCATGGTCTCCAGCTTCTGACACTGCTCCTCGTAGAAGTACTCCAGCTCGTACATGCTGAGCACCCCGTCCCCGTCCAGGTCCATGCAGCGGAACCAGTACTCTATACTGGACGCAGATAAAAGGGAAAAGAGCAGCAGGCAGTGGTGCGGGGTTAGACATAAAAGCTGTAAAGCAACAGAGGACGTAATTGGTGGAGAAAAAGGCGGTTTCACAACCGACATTCTGACTTGTAATTGTCGGAAAAGCACAGGTGTTAGTAATAACATTAATGATTCAAACGTCCCTGTACGCCATGACAGTTTGACAGTGAGTGAGTTCACATAGCAACACATCAGAACCTCCAACTGCAGCAGCAAAATACAATTCAGCCATCGTCGATTTGATCGTTTACATCTGTGCTTTTCCTACAGTACCCGGTTAAAATATCCACATTAGTCTGTAGAGACCTGATCGTTGACTCTATAGGCGAGCAGTAAATTACATTTTCTGGATATTCATGAATCGCAGTCATTTGTTTCACCACCTCTAGTTTTAGTGTCACCTGTCTGTAATTTCCACATCCTCAATAAGTGTATTGCATCAGAAGGAAAGTTGAAATTCTATGGACATGTTGGTTATATGTAGCATATCTTTCACGCTCAGAATTTTGACACTAAAATAAAATGTTGGGCCGCATACGTAAATCGCTTTATAGTGAAAAGGGAGTGATTTGGGATGCAGCGTGTGTCTTCATACCTGGTGTCGGTCTTCTTGTCTTCCTCAGAGATGAGGAACCAGACAAAATCGGCATAACTCAGCCTGCCCTCCTTATGCACCCGTCTGTCCCTGAATGAATAAAACCCATGATTAAAAGCCAGCAATGGAACGAAAACATGCTCAAAACAATTTCTGCTACTTTTAATGAGCGTCATTTAAACTCAGGATATGTTTGACTTGCCTTGTTACTGTTCCTGAGAATATTCTTTCAATCATCTTATGCGAGATGGCTGAAAAAAAGAGGAAAAAGATTAGTTAAAAACATCATCGTTTCTCTCTTTAGACAAAAGCGCTCTCAGTTAATGTACTTTTTTCCCCACAACACATGTAATCCATTCCCACTGACAGTAAATCCAGACTTGATAGTGCAGCTCTTTCTTTCTTATATCTTGACAATACTATAAATCCTCCAGTCATAATTTTGACCATATAGTGGAAGAAATTGTTCCAGACATGTCGTCATTGGAGCAGAGTATACTATATGCTGCTCCCTCATTGATCTTGTGTCTCATTTCCCCTGCCTCACTCACAGGCCATCAACCGAGAGCATGTGTTGTGAAGTGTGAGGGGAAGAAGCGTTTTCATGTGAGCAGTAAACCTGGACCAAAATACCATTTACTAATACTTTTTATTGTTTAATATAGTTTTGAACTATTGACTGTTCCCAAAAGTGGCAGAAAGGTTATAGGAAAATTACTTTATTGTGCTCGGACTAGGTTCCGTACACATTCTGCTACTGTTCAGTTTCAGTCCTCATATAAAGAGATTCTTATAAGATCATCGTGACTTTTGACAATTAAAATTGAATCAATTCATTTTTGAGTCCAAATGCCAAGTAGTTAAATCTGAAGAAATTCCCTAAAGGCAGACCTGATCAAGAGGCCAAAAAGTAAATATCTGTTCCAAATTCTCTCGATGTGTTCTTAATATAAAGCATTTTCAAGGGAAAAGGGTTTTGTGAGGTCACAGTGATCTTGACCTCTTACTTATGACAACAAAAATAAAATAATTTCCTCTTTGAATCCAGCTGAACACTTCTGAAAACATTCCTTCAATGCGTTCTTGAGATATCACGTTCACAAGAATGGGACAGACGCACAACCTCAAAGCACAATTACTCCGTCGACCGGCTGTCACCGGCGCAGAGGTGTAAAAAAAAAAAAAATCTACAATCATATTTGTAAATATTTGATTCTAGTCTGGTGTAAATATCTTGGTGAAAGTCAGGTGTGTTCATTCACCTTGGTCGTTGTGTCGTGCAAGGTCCTTCTGGTCTATGTAGAGGTCATGGTCTGAGTCTAGCTCCCAGAATTTGCAGTAGATAACGTAGAAATGTTCATAGGAGAAAAACTCTGTCAGCTGGTTCACGTCTTCTTCCTGCTCCAGCAACATCACATTCTGGCACAGTACAAAAACGTAAATGTTTTTACTTACTTTTTAATTATGGGTACAATTTAAATACCCCTCAATGGTTAAAGACGACTTCTACACAACTCTTGCTTACTGTATCATACTAACACTGATATATTTAGTCTTTCAGTTTTACCTCCAAATAAAGTGGTTTTGATAATCTGGCTAAACAGTTTAACCTGTTTAACACCTGTTTTATTTACAAAAAACAAGGTTCGGCATAGAAGTAAGTATCAGGACTCAAATTATTATAAGTGCAACTAAAGAACAGTGTTTATACAGAATGTTTGAATTAAGTTTTAAAACCTACAGGCATCTTTAGTAAAATACTTTAAAATGCATTTTAGTACAAATAGAAAAAAATGGGACAAAGCATGAAAAGGTCATTTACCTGAAGAAAGTTACTTTTCCTGAGCTCATGAGCTGATATTTTTCCAGTCCATGACCGGTTCACATTGTAAAATATCCTCTGAATCACCTGGAAAAAAAGTAGACAGTGTTATCATGTGCAATAACACATAAACAAATCTTATTCATTGCAATCTGGTTTTAATGTTTCACTAGCTGCAGTATTTTCAGTATGGCAGCATACCGTGGTAATGTATCGTGAGTGAAAGTCCGGTGCGTCCTTCAAAAAAGCCAGGCCTGCATGAGTGTTCACCACATCCTGGAAATATAAAGTAAAGTTAGCTCCCTTTTATTTCTACTGCACATCTGCTTCAATTCCAAAACATACCTCACAAAACTAATGAACACAAATGGAAAAATAACAACTCTGTGACATGCTGATCGACAATTACAAATACATATGTTCAGCTGAATACTGCAGTTACACTTACAGATGAGTTACATGGAAAACCACATCTGTCTTTCTTTTTTTGCGAGGCAGAACACATGACATTCAGAGGGGGGATTTAAAAGCAAACATCAGAAGTCGTTAATGTCAATCGACATCACTCTGTCATACCATATGCTTTATAAATTGTGCTACGTAAAGAAAAGGCTCCAGGCCTTGTTTGGAGAGAGACCACGAATTCAAATGCTTCTTTGAAGTCAGAAATCACTGGGTCAACCACTTTTAGGATGAGCTTACACCAGGAAAGTGGTGGGAAGGCCGGTTAAAAGACGTTTGCTGGTGACTGCTCTTAACCTTCTCCCCTTCCTTGTGCCATAAAGTCACAGAGGGGGTGTGCTGCATTTCAAAACGCACTGTAGCTATATTCCTGCCATCGAACCCTTTCGTTTCTTCATTCTACCCCCTTCTCTTCTGCTGGAGGAAAGAATTGTTGACATAAATGCGAAGGCGGCAATGAAATTAAAAGGCCTTATTTCAGGGCAGCCGTCGTGCCTCTTTGACTCTTACTGTGAGAAATTAAATCATAGAGAAACACATAAATCACGGGGCACAGGAAACAGGCGGGGACAGTCAAATCTACTCCAGTGCAATCCGCCTTTCATTCATCAAAACAGTCAAAGGCGATTCGCTGTGCCGAACCATACAAATTAAACTGCGAGTGCCACAAGGCATCTCTGCTGGTATGCTAACGGCTGTTCGGCACGGCCCAGCTGCTCCTGCCAGCATGAAAATGAATCAGGTGTAGGGTGGGGCCAGCACGGAGCAGCAACAGCTTGTCAGGTGGAGTGAGAACACAAACAGCCAGCACAGCAGGTCCACATGGTGAGACCGGCCAAACAGTCAATTAGATGATTCTCAGGGAAAGATTTGATAAATACGAAAGCATGTTTTCTGGGATTGTCTTGATGCTTTACCGGGGTTTCTGCAGGTTTCAACAACTCTATCAAACCATAATGAATGAAAATCAAGACCCATGTCAAGTGCGACAGATATGAAGGAATGTCCGAGTCTCAGAATTACCAAGACTCACCTATAATTGAAGATAAGGGGGGGTAACTTATACACTACATGATCTTACGTTAACTACAGGCAGAGAGAGCATGTATTGTATCCATAGTCTTTTTGATCAAGGTGTCTGTTATCAGCTCCACAATGATCTTGTTTGCAGTTTTATTACATTGTGGTAATATAACATTGTTGAGAAAGAACTACAACACACTGAGAGATTACAAACTATGCACACCATCAAAACATTTGCCTTAAAAAAAAAAATCTATCTAATTGAAAAGCACAACTGAAGTAGCTTTTAAATGGATGTTATGATTAAGACCTACCTGAAAGAATTTGGGACCTAGAATGTAATATGTTACTGTATTTAAGGCTTTTTAAAGCTTTAAATGTCATATTATTACATTTTTGACTTTTTAAGACACCTGATTACATCAAATACACTTTTACCTCCATCTCCACTTGGTTAATTTTGGCTGAGCTTGAATCCTGCACCAGTGGAATCTCCTCTTGTGGAGACACTCCACCACCATATTACTGGCATACAGTCACATCCCTAAATTAGTCCTCTACCACATGAAATGTCCTGTTCACACCACTCAACCCAAAGCAATTTTTGCCATCCCACATTGCCAAGTTCAGCCCTCTCCCTGGGTGTGCTGCGGCCCGTACCTGCAGGAATGGAATAAAGTCGTCTTGTTCCAGGTAATTGCAGCCAGGCTTGGCCAAGAGGTGCACGAATTTAGAAGCGTCATTGTGACAGGTCTGCAGAATTCTGGAGAAGAAAAGAGAGAACAGATGGTTGCAAGGTTTCTCCCTCCTTCACTCGCATGTTCTCTCTATGCTTTTTATCATTCTTTTGGCAACACAGGTTTTGAATAGTTCCACATAATAGTGCAAACGCAGGTATAATACATTCTGAAATTAGAATTCTGACTCGCTGCCTGGTGATTATAAGCGTGGAGAGTTCTGGTAGCGGCGGAAAAATAATGCAGGCGTGTGGTGTGGCCTCTCATCTGAGAAGGGCTCAGTCATGAGCTCAAGTCAAAGGCCAGGTCTGTGCAGTTCTCTGGAGGCTCATGCATTAATACAAGACCATGCCTACAGCATGCAATCGTGTTCAGCAGACAGCAAGCAGCCACCATTACAAAAGACCAATGGTATTCCTTTCAATTTCACACAGAAAGACACTGAATGGATGTTTTCATTTATATACTGTATATGCAAAGAGACTGTCCCCTTTGAGTGTTTTACAAGGGCTTTGTGATCAATGATTTCTGTGAAGAAATGAAAAGGAAAATGTGATAATAGCAGATACTGCATGCAGCATCTGTGATCCCTCGCGAGTCGTCATCATTGTCCAGAGGAGACAGTGTGAGCCATTTGGCTGAGAGTGAGTGAACCAGTAGTCGGGTGAGAATAAGAGGAGCTATTGTCTTACTTTCTCCACATAGCCACGAATTTGTGAACGGACACGAAGCCCGTCCTGTCGCCTCCAGCGGAGTTGAACAATGGCACTTTCCAGTAGACGGGGCACTCACAGGCCTGAGGAGACAAGGAGGGAAGGATGGGGTTTTGTGTGGTGTGGATATAAAGGAGAAATATGAATGTTAAAAAAGAATTGCGCTTTAATTTTACACATGACATTTCATGCAGGAAAGAACAGCACATGCATGACACATGACTCTGTTTGGTTTCAAAAGCAGTGCTGCATCACTTGCGGCTTCCCTGAGGAAATCTACTTGTCATTTCTCTCTTTACTCAGGTTCCCTTCAGGCCAATGCTCACATTCCCCTGGGAGAGGAAGATAATATTTTCCGTGGGGTTTAAAAAATAAATAAAAAAATCAGTAAACATTTGTAAAGTCAGGAGCTAAATGGCACAAATGAAAATAATTTGCTGGGTGGCAGCTGAACCGCCGTGCTACATATCACATTCTCACCTTGGCAACCTGCCCCATGTCCTCAATGGTGGCCCTTTCATTTGGGAATTGGGAAAATATTTTCTCAATTTTGGAAATGAGGCTGTCGATGTTGAGGTTGGCCTGGGGTCGGCCTAGTGGGAAGTAAAACTTTGGAATGCTTTCACTGAGCGCTGTGGTGACGGGCTCCTCTGTCCTCACCTGGGCCTGAGACAGACACACAGAAATAAACTGTCAGCCAATAATGCTTGCAAACACAGTTCAAGCAGTCCATGTGCTGAGGCTTGTCTTAACACAAACTCTGCACTGCTGGCATTCGTGTAACCACACCTCTCAGCAGCCCAAAGGGAAGAGTTGTGACTACTCTGCAATCTCATCCATTTATCTGTAATAGATCCGCCTGTGATACACATTACCCGTTGCAGGATTGTAAGGCTGTAATAGATTTCAATTAAGATGTGTAAACTGACATTAACAGGTGCTGAATGTTTGGCCTGATAAATAGTTGCTAAAGGCCTTGATTGACCTAGTATTGTTAGTAACTTGTTAGTGGCATCTGTTTATCAAATCATGTCTAATCTGAGGGATGTAGTATATAACAAGATAAAGAAGAGAAAATCAATCATGAATAACATCTGCATGTGTTAATCCACTGACAGAGGATTACTCTTATTTCTACATGACAAATACAAGAACATTCATTAATTGAATACTTATGTACAACTTGTAATTTTGGTCTTAACAACACAATGTGTGACCTTACTGTAGCAAGACAAAATGAAAGCTATTAACAAAAAAAGATGTGGTAATAAACGACGACTACTTTTACTCATGTTAACACGTGAAAATAACACTGTTTGTGTCTGTAATGTTTCAAACCAACCAATATTTCCAGACATCAGTTGCAAAGTTCTTTATATTTTTGTCATTTTTCAAGTGAAAATGCAAAACGTTTTATGGATGGGGCTTCTTCTCAGATGTGATGATTTACCGCTGCTCTTTGCGGCATGTGAAGGTAAACAAGAATTTGTGATTCTTGACAAATACAGTATTTGAAGAGGTCAACTTGGACAGTTGAAAATTACAACCAATGTCAGTTGTTTTTAATATTTGCCAACAATGTTTAGACCAAATTATTAATTAAGAAGATAATTGGTAATGGAAATGATCATTGATTCAACCCAATTAGATGTAATGTAATGTAAGAACAGCTTTTTAACACATTTATCTGGAATCAAATCAGACAACCTTTTAACACTTCAGATATTTTGACTTGACAAAGCAGGAAAGACAATAGCAATATTAGCAAAACCATTTAGGTGCTCCAGTAACCACAGCAGTGATCCAGCATGCCCAGTATCAGGACCCAACAACTAATACACTTGGAATGGAATAACTCTTAATTATACCAATGGTGCTCCTGGTAACTTGTGCCAAATATCTGCTGGAAAAAAAGGCCAATAGGTCAAAATAGCTCTATCACTAGAAGTTATATAAGATTATATTCCTGTAGCAGAGCTACAATAAATGTGTACACTTAAAAGCAGCTGAGCAGGTAGAATAAGCAGGACCGGCTTTCTAAAGTTTAGAGTCTGGAGGCAGAGGTGGGGCTGGCATGTGATGTGTGTGTGTTAGGTTTTAACTGTACAGTAGGGGTTGTGGGTCTGTTAGCTTGGAGTTAATATTAGCCACAATGTTAAGCTCAATTTCCTTATATCTCCAAACTGATTAATTTCTAACCAGCTCCAATGGATGTTATTCAATAGTGCCACACCTCTTCAAAACATTTAAAACAGAAACCATCCAATATATGAGCCTGGACACACCTGTGTATTTGTGTCCTTTAACCACTTCTCCCTACGGCCTTAAAGTCAAAGTTTTGTGTGTGAGAGCTTTGCAGTTAGTGCTATAAAGCTGTAAAGCTCTAGTCATGATAGTGGAAACCAGTTTCTCTTTAACATCTGACAACAACAACAACATTGGGTAACATTGTTCCCAGGCCTTCGTGTCAAGTTAAATCTGATTTCTAACCAGTATGATTTACCACACCAACCAAGCACAGCTGACATACTAAGGCAAGTTCATGGGAATTGACATACTCTCTTGTGTGCGGCTTGCTGAGGACGGTGCAATGGAGGACATGAATCGGTCAAGATATTTCCATAGCCACATATAAAAAGCCAGAATGCCTCAGGATCTAATTGTGTTATGTTGCACATATTAGCCAGTTATTAAAAACAGCTTGAGGAGAGCACACTTCACTCAAAAGTCATCTTGTATTTAAAGACTATTCACACAACAGGATCATTCTCTGTGGCTTTTAATACTTAAATAAACACACACACACAAACACGTTGCCCTGATAAGAGATAAAAATACCTTCTTGCTGTTTATTTTAGCCTGACACATTCTACTCATTGTTCACACCTCTGGTCATAGTTGACAGATTCTACAAATAAACATTAGGTCTGCGACAACAGAACTTAAAAAAAAACCCTCATATATATATATATATATATATATAGAGAGAGAGAGAGAGAGGGGGACATTATTGGGATTTATCAATCCGTGTCCTTTCTACATGTATTTGTGTCATTATGGAGTGAAAATGTTTTACAGTATTCTCTCAGAGGTAATCTGCTCATTTTTAATAAATGCTGCTGATCCTCTGTTCTTCTCTGTCCTGTGTGTTGTCAGTCATGGCTATAAAAGGACATAAACATCTCCTGTTGCCCGCACTGTCCCCGCTCTCTCTCCCTCCCTCTTTCGTCATGCTAACCACTAGCAGAGCTCTTGAGCACAACTGGTAAGCCACATGACATTTTGCACATTGACAATGATGTCCTGAAGGAGGACAGTGAAGCATATGAGCACATCATACCACACAAAATGAAACATCATTCCATCATTATAACCAAGGCTCACATCTCGTGTCTCTTTGTTCGTAATTCACTGATGAGCGGCGGACATGATTGCACAAATGTCGCAATTCACAGTTGTGTAAATATGTGTGGAGAAAGTAATGCAACTGCTCATATGTCCTCACTTCTCCAAAGTACATACAGCTCCACCTTGTACTGAATGATTGTAAACAGTGAGGAATATGTTGCTTGTATTATAACAGAATTGTATTACAATGCAATCTGAATACCAAGACATCAAGCCCACACATACTAGTCTACATTAATAGACCTGCCCACTGGCTGACAGGCCGGCAAAGCCTGTCAGTGAAGGGTACACTCAAACAAACACCTGCCTGTCCTTGTTGGAAAGCTCTGAGCCTCTTCTTGAAGCGAGATGGCAGAACAAAGTCACAGCCACGTGCCAGCAGAGCCAACTCCTTCCTCAGGTCAGGGTCCTGACGCAAAGACAGCTCCTTCATCCTCATCCTCGCGCCAGACAGGATGGGGAATTCATATAAACGAGCACAATAGTACTCAATCCAGTTATCCCCTTCACCGTGGAAATCTCTCGGTTGAAGTCACGGCTGAGGGCAAAAGGCAATGGCAGCCGTGGAAGTCCTCTGTCCCTGTGATTGTCCTCTGTCAGAGTGAGAGCCTCTTAATGCAAGTGAGCAGCTGCAACTGTGACTCTCTCTCCCATTCCAGATCGGGTCGCACAATCTCAGCTCTGACTGCTGCTCTGTCCCGGTCTCTACACACCACACACACACACACTGCACAGGGTCAGGGAGCCCTTGCCCCAAAGTTGCTGAAGAGATAAGGAGTGACGGACTGTATGTGTGTGGGAGTCACTTAGTGTAAGTGTTGGATGGGAGGGGTGTGTGCAAAGGATCTGCCCTTTCCAGTTTGCATTCCTCTGTGCTCATGGAAGGTTATGTAAAGAGACAGACCTGTTGTTGCAGCTTGCAGCAACCACAGAGGCCAAGTGAAGGATGCACCTCAATACCACAATGACATGGTGCTTGTGATCACTGGCTTCCTTTCTAAAAAGCAGAGAATGTTTGCTTGTGCTGTGAACCCCGAATTTGGACGTCCCCTCTCTTGGACCATACATCCCAGACACTTGAAGTGATGGAATATAATGAAAGCCACATGTTACTTTACCAAATCAGTCTACTAAATCTAACTGGAAATTTCAAAACAACAGGAAGCAGACTAAATTAATTTAGTGAGGCATGTGCAAATAAATCAAAATCAATCAAGGTATGATACTTAATAATAGATAACCCGAGTGTCAAATCACCAGAATGATATATGGACAACTAGAATGGCACTCAGTAGAGCACATACCTCTACCAAGGCTCAAGCTGCACCATATTGCACACACACACATAGACTCACACTCATCAATTCCCTAAATGTGCCTGATTTGTATCCATTAAGATCCATTAATTATTTCGCTGGGACAATGTTGAGGAAAAAACTCTGCTAAAGAAAAACCTGGATCCAAACCAAAATTTAATGGGTTCTTCCGTGACCCATACTGCATCCTTCCACCAAGATTTGAGGAAATCTGCTCAGTTTCTTTCTGTTATCTTGCTTAAAAACAAACAAACAAACCAACAAATAAATGGACAGGGGTGAAAACATAACCTCCTTGGCAGAGGTAACTACATACATATATTCAAAAATTCTGCATCCTATCTCATGGCGGTCTTTGTTTTGCCTTCCCTTTGCAAGCTTGGGCTGCCAGCCATCCCTTATCTTATTATAGTTGATGGGCAGTGGGAGGAGAGGTGGAGGAGGTGGGGGGCACATGTCAAATTCAAAGAATGATGACTGAACCAGTCTGCGCCTATTAAAAGCACTAGCGAGCACCGATTGGGGCAAGCCAAGAAACTAGCACTGGAGAAACAAGAGTGTATCTTTAGTCCTCAAACAAACATCTGCTTCCGGTTGCTGCTGCTGTCCTGCAGGGATAGCAATTACATCAATTCTCCAGAAATGTGCTGATCTAACAGCTCTAGGATTGCCTTCACAACAGTGACCATACACAGGGAAAGCCCAACACATGTACATGTATATTACTGATGGAAATGTTAATCAAATAAAAATGGTACACATATGTCTGCATTAGTGGACTACGTATAGAAGCATTTATTTGTATGTTATTGTAGTCTTGAAAGCACACCCACAGTATTTTTAGTTGACAGGATCACAAAGTTCAGTTTTCCACTGGTTTTTGCTCAAACCCAGTTCCTGTTATCATCCACACAGGACACTGCACAGGCTTGATAAGCTGTTTGTGCCAAGACCAAAATAAAACCCGGTAGATCACATGAAACTGTCATCTCACATGGAACTGTTCTGTCCGTTTTTTGTCATTTGTGTTTGAGCAAAAAAAAAATCTGGATTCTGTTCCACAAACAGAGGCATCGCAACGCAGCAGGAATAATGATGTGTTGTTTTACATATGTGGAAACAGCTCTGTTGTTTTTCTCACTTGAGTACATGTAGTGGGAACAGCAGCCGGGAATGAAGATACAACACACCCACAAGTAGTGACACCAAATGTTTATCCTTACAGGTATCTGTACATCTGTGCTAGATGTAATGACTTTCCCTCAAGGTGTACCAGAGAGAAACATCATCAGAATGGGATGGATGTAAGGTCACTGTGACCTTGACTTCTAAAATCTCTTCATTGAGAGATATGGACAGACATAAAAGCATAATGCCTCCAGCAATTGGCTGTTTTCATTGCGAATGACTGTTAAATAACCCAAATGGACAAAGTCCAGCAAGCATTAATACTAACCAAATCGCCTTATGACCACTGCAGGCAGATTGTGCTACAAACACCACCACCCTCAGAAGCAACTGTCGGCCACACAGGCTGCTGAAATACTACATCCACACTGTAACGGATCATTGTGACAAGAACTCAGACTGACCCCACAGTATGTCTAATCTGTGAAGTGCTAAATCTGATTTGTACAGAAACATGTGTTTCCGGTCATGTTCCATTTATTACATAAGGGATGAGATTACCGAACATACTGTCTGAAGTTAGTCACCACTGGCGTGTCTGGATGTTAGGGTTTCCTGCAGTCAGATGATTATTTGTTGAGGTTGTATTTTCAGTTGAGCTTCAACAAATGTGGCATTCAGCACTTTTGATTTGAACCTGTGATATTCAAGTGTCAACAAGCATAGCAGATCTGCAACCGGAGAGAGTTATGCATAAGAGAAGGGTGGGAAACCTGATCAAAATTCCCCTGAGGGTCCCTCTGCCAACCAGTCAATACAGGCATACATGGTGTCCCACATTCACCATGTTCTGCTTCAATGTGTGTATTACTAACTTGATCGAACCAATGACGCGTGCCACAGTATGGCCACACAGAGGTGACCTAACACAACCAGGGGGGTATAGCTACAACCAATTCACGACGAGGGTACAGAACCAATGCTGCTGTGAAATCCCAAAAAGCACCAACTCAAACCACCACAATCGGATGTCTGACAGGGGGATTTTGGGACACGTGAACGCGGGCCAAAAATAGGCCTGACTGACAACGCGGTGGGTTCAGGGAAGTCCTACAAGTAGGATATGATGTGCGCGGATAAGCTAGCTTGCATAATAGTTATAATGCACAAGCAGAGCCTATCAGTTACCAAAAACCTGTGTGGTCTACACGTCACCACAAGTGGAGCAAAGGGTCTGATCGCTAAAGAAATAAGCTGCTAAGATAAGAGTTACAGCACACCACAAAAATTAAACAATATTGTTAGAGCGACTGCTATGTAAATATTGTGTGTATTGTAATTATATGATTATAGTTTACAGCAATTAGTTGTTATACAAAAACTTTTAACCTATTCTATAATTTAGTACTGTTTGAAAAAATTTAAATGAACTTTACTTAAGATATTGCCCAAAATAATTTCATGGAATTTCACTTCTGCCGAATAATGTAGCATTATAATAAGCAAACTGGACAATACGGCATTTAGTTTATTGCTATATAAAAATTTACCTCATTCCATTATAGACTTGAGACAAACGATTAAACTAGGGTAAGGAAATTAAATCTTTTAATTATCAGACCACTAATCAGACAGTTGAAAAAGAAACAAATCATATAAAAAGGTAGAATTTGCCAGTGAGCTCAAGAAATATTTTGAAAATGCATCAGTTGACAGACACTTTGTATTTCTTTGTGCTATTTCAAATAGGCCTAAAATAACCGAGTCTTAACCGGAACTGAAACTTTGCAAACATACATTTGACAAGTTGCCAAGGCTCCAAAATAAAAGCACTTGTGGGAAACAGTTTAACACTCTTCGACAGGTCAGGCAACTGAAAACGTGACCCTGGACCCCTGCTTCAAATAGCTTCTATGTTACTGAGCCCAACTAAGCATGTTATAAAAAGACGTCTTGAGAAACAACCGGTGATCCTAAATGTAGACATCGAGAACAGAAGAAAAAGTAAACACTCTAAGGAAACTTATTTCTGTTGCTCTATATAGATACGGCCATGTCTGTGTATGTCACCTACTGCACTCACAATATGAAGGCAGAGCAGAACCGAAAGCCAAACATTTATAGTGGGCAATAACAGATCTGAGACCACATATTCTGATAATGGGAAGCATCCAATAGTAGCAGTTTCAGAGTAAATTACACAGAGGATGAATGTGCTGCCACATCTCATCTCCCTGGCAGAGTTCATGGTATCTAATGCCAAACGCAAGGGAACCAAGGCTATCTATATCAGTGTCTGATGTCAAAGTCAGACCAGCTGTTCCAGGCAGCATCAGTGTGACATAAATTGAATTTTTGAGTAATCCTTCGAAGAATGCATCTGTATGGAGGAATTCATTCTGTTGTCTAAATATAGAACTATTGCTTTATACAACCTCACAATCCTTTTAATATTGAGTGACACAGCGAGGCCACATGCCATGAAACATCACAGCAGAGTACACAAACTGTGCAGCAGTTGCTTTATTAATCTGGGGTGAGGGGGTGGCTTTAGGGGGAAAAGGTCAGGAGAGGGAAACAGACATGAATGTGAGAATGAAAAGGCTCACAACAATCTGTCCAGCCTCTTTATAGACCCATTAAAAAGATTGGGTTAGATAGACAATAAGTGGGTGGTAGATTCAAAGCATTCTTTGTAATTCTTGTGACAAACTTCTGTGGTCGGGCTATTTTAGCAACAAAGCACATCTAAAAAATACTGTGTAAGACTATGTTTGTAACTTGATCTTGACCTGAAATATCCTGATGTAAAGAAGATCAAACTATAATGAGTGTTTAATTTTGATTAGGCCTCTATAGCTGTGTTTGTCTGAAAAGAAAGGGAACGAAATCTTGATAAACTTTTTCTATATCATCATTCTGACCATTTTCCTTGTTGGCTAAAAATATATATAATTTATGAAGTTTGCTATGGACAAGAGGATATACAAATCTGATCATCTCCGTTGGTAGACTGACTTTAATTTTAATCTACATGGGCAGTTCAGTGTTATGTACACAACACAATATGTAAAACACTTCATTGTCTTAAAGAAACAAATGCTTTGTTCTGAGTCTACTTCTACAGTGTGGGTGTTTAAAGATAGAACAGACGTTGCACCACTGACCACTTGAACGCCTCCTCATGACTGTCTTGAGCATTTCAACAACATGTGGAAGGCGGAGACTCTAAGAGCACGTGCCCCCAGCTGTCTGGCTGCCTCACTGTCATCACAATCACTAATATACATCTACCACAATAGCTGGCTGTCATGTTGTTTTTCCTAGACTGATGGAGTAGGAATCCTTCAACAGATTTTCAAACCCTGTTGAGCCTTTTACCAGTTTTAAGCAGCTTGATTTCTTCTATAATCAAACAGCCCAAAGCAAAATTCCTACAACTCTACAGACTCCAGTCAAATCATAATGTGTTCTAAAACACAGGCCGACAGGAGGAACCATAGTGCCAGTGAAAGGCTAGGTTCAGACACTCCCACCTCTCATACCACATTAATTCATGGGTGAGGCCTGAACATTTGGAAAGTATTTGACTAATAATTGCTACATATGCTTATAGACATGGAGGCTCCACTATGACAGTGCAGAGTGAACAGACCCCCCCAATGCTTTTGATGCTGCAGGCTGCTCAGCAGCCTCTTGTGGCCAGCCTAGAAAAAAAAATCCCAGAGGACACAGCAGGGTCAGGTTGAAGAAAGTAATCATTGAAATCTATGAACATTCAGTACTGAGTTAATAAACCCATTAAAGCCCATGTGAGACAGTAGTTGCTATTGACATGAAAACTGCTCAATCATAATAAATACACAAATTGAGAGTTTAGTTATTAACTTGGTAATTTCGAACTAGATTGTTGGATGTTGTATCTAATGATGTGTAACTTTTGACTATACAAAACCCATAAAAGCATAACTAGCCTCACTATAATCTCAAACAGTGATCACATTTTCTGCCTTTTTCATAGCAGATATTTTGATTTGTGGAAGTAGCATAAGAACATGTAATAGTAGCGACACAAATATTCGTCAAGTGTCCCAATGAGCTGTGACAATGAGCCAGCATAGGCACCATACCAGGACCCTGAAATTAAAGCAGCTAAATTGAAATGAGCCGTTTATTTTATTATTTACGCTTGTGCTTTTCCAAGGGTGATATATCGAAATATCTTGCAAAAAGCCAATTGGCATTGCCAATGTGTTTTTGTAATATTGTGTTGCATAGGTTTACCTAATGGTTTCTAATGTTTACAATAAACTCTAAAAAATCAACAACAAAACAATCAGAGTTCAGACACCTTTTTAAAAGTGTGACAAATCCTCACCTCCTTGATAGATACAAATAATTATGGAATTCATTCCAGGCTTATAGAATGTGTTTTGCAACACACCCTTAAGTAACAGCTACTTAAGGTGGATCAAGATAAAGGCAGAAACAGCAGGCCACACCTAGTTTGGGATGTTATTACCAGCAACCTAAGATGAAAGCCATGTGGCAGGCCATCTTAAGACCCAGTAAATCTTGTTAAAACCTGTGAAACTATGTCAAAACTGTTTGGATACTGAGAGCGATGGCCAATCAGCAGCATGCTTTGAGAAAATCAGATAAAATGCACCTAAATGTTGCTCAATCTTCTCATATACTGTTTCAATAAATAATTTACCTTTTTTGTGCTGACAGACCTCCTTAGTACTCTGCCATTGGGTCCTGTCACCCTGGTGTTACTGCTACTGCCAGAGGGCAGGGTACTGGCGGGCGGAGGGCTGGAGGGAGTGCTAAGGGCAGCGGGCCTCTTCTCTGCCAGGTTCCTTTGGGATGCCACGTTGTTGTTCTCCTTAAAGCTCAGTGACCCTTTGTCCTGGTCATCTCCACTGTTCAGATCAATGTTTTGTCCGCTTTTGATTAGGTCAAGATAATCTTTGAGTAGTGACTGGGATGCAGGATCACTCAACCAGTTGAGGAAGAGCTCGTCAACCTTCATTTTGAGGACCGGCTGGAGGACTTGTGGTGACGGCATTTTGCCGAGTTTCACTTATTGAGTTCGCTGATAATAGCACCTGTGTAAAAAATAAGACGACAGAGCACTTCAATCTTGGGGCAGGGCAGTAAAACAATATATATATCAATAAGTATTGCAGTTTCCATCACTAACGATATAACAAACGTTGAATAAATACCAATAACTTGATTATGCATCGTGTAAGCAGAGTGAGGTAGTATATCACATCATTGATCTACCTGAGATTAGTAAAAAGTTTCAAATTCTCTGCAGTTTCCAGGAGCATTTTCTAAAACATTAAACATAAAAGAAATAGTAACGAGACATTTATCGTGATGATTATCAATATCGACTAATATGAACGTTGTTATTGTGACACAATCTTTGGCAAAATTCTCCAGCCCTGTTCAGGCTCATCCTGTATTTCTGCACAGGCGTGGAGCTGACTACGTTTCTACAAATGCACAGACAGTTTGGATATGAACTAACACTCACAGTATGAGTCTGACACCAAAACACCCACTGACACTATTGGATTTTAGCGCGAACCATCAATACCTTTAGCCCTAAGGCAAGAGTGAACTAACTCAACAGCCATTCAACGTTAGCTCTCTTATTACAACACTGTCGCAAACACAGCAGCTTAAAGTTAGTAAACAAAGAGCTGAATCCACGTAAGGCTGCTTTAGAGTAGCCCGGGGTGGTTTGAGTTGGAGCAGCAGGCAACAACAACAGTGTGTTAGCTAGGATAGCATTAGCAAGCTAACGTTAGCCCACTGACATAAACAAGCTACACACCTCGGAGTGAATGGAGGAAGTCGCCGGATGTGTTTATGTGACTCTACGTCGCTTCCTCCATGCGCGAGGTGGTGTCACACGGACTGTTCCCCGGTGAAAGACGCAGGGAAGCGGGGTCTCCTCTCCGGTGTCTCCTCCCCGGTGCTCATGTCGCCGCTGGCCAACTTTTCACGATCACGTTCCCCTGGTAACCGCTGCGGTACTCACGCGATATTTCCCGCGAGGTGAGAGTTCCTCACACCGGGAGCAGCAGCGCTTCCCCTCCCGGAGAAGAGCTGCCTTCAGCGGACACCTGTCACCGTGAAACTCCGCTGCTTTTACCCACTGTAGTGTATACATGTTTTACCCACTCAATTATTACTTCTACTTCTAATATACTACACTTTCCGTGAGTACACATCCCAGTAGAAGTATTGAAAGAAGTATTCCCGAGCGTTTAGATGCCACTGCTAGCAAGTAAGTATTATCAACAAAGTATTCTGTTGAACAAAGTACTATCTTACACAAATACCCCAATCATGTTTAATTACTTTTACCTTCTTCTATTGTATAGTTGATTTAACATGTAAGAAACCCATGTTGGTTGGTGGAGTTAAATTAACTAATTAACTTAATATGCTGTTAAAAGCTCATATGTATCATTATGAATACATGTACATAATATGACAACATTTGTAAATTATTACCATCAAATAAGTAAAGTAAAGTTAAAAGTAAAATGATTTCCTCGGAAATCATATGAAGTTGAATGTAACTAAAGTACTTAAGTACCCAATTACTCTATATTTCACCTCTTCTTGTCCCAATACCGTAATCTTTCATTTCCTCATAAGACACCGGTGTAAAATGTAGAGCTGCAACAATTACTTCTATATTACTACTTACAGAAATTACCCCATGTGGTGTAGTTACTCTTGCCTCATTAGTTACTATTGCCTTATTTTACTTGTGAGAAACCTATGTTGCTTGGTGGTGTGATGTGTACTTTCCACATCTGCATATGCCAATAAGTGTCAGGACACACTGTAGAGCTGCAATGCTTCTACAATTAAGCAATCTATAAACACAAGATAATCCTTTTATTAACTGATTGGTTATATTAAAAAAAATGTACAGCTAAAAAGCACTATAATAAAAAATAGAATAGAATACAATAGAACTGTAAAAAAAAAAGTTTGACACAAAATAACAGCAGTTCAAAAAAATCAAGGTAGTCTGTACATCCACCTGTGATGTGCTGGTGCCAGCATATTCATGTATTTTTTCCCCAGTGTATACAAGATACACATTGATAATGCCAAAGTTCTACAGATTTGCTGGTTCTAGCCTCTCAAATGTGAGGATGAGGCACATTTATTTCTCTGATATTATAATAAACGGAATAACTTTGAGTTTTGGACGGATAGAATGAAGACATTGGCCTGTTGGAAATTATAATGGTGATTATATGAGGAATTAATCTGAAGTTCATTAATGAAAATAATAATTTAGCTGGAGTCCTAATAAAATATATAATATGATGTTGAGGCTGATGCATACTTACCTTGTTTTTCACAATTATATTTATACACAGTTTTCCCCATATATGATTACATGTTACATTACATCTGATGACCATCTTCATTGTTTTTAGTTAATTCATGATTGATTTTCCTCATGCAATGCACAATCCAGAGTCAAGCTGGTCATCTCTGCAGTACTCATTTCCAGGAAACCAGTCCCGCGTGTTAAATTTAGCCTCTTATGAACTTGATCCTGACTGTCTTTGCATGAATAACAATGATACATCTGTGCCTGATTCCACTCTCCTTTCTCTCCACATAGCAGCACTCTTAAAAGCAGCTGGGCTGAGCACCTGGTATGTATGGAGTTGGACATATTTATTGATTACTGTAGGGAGGAGTGGTCGGAGACGTCGAGGCTCCCTCGCTGCATCCCCAGCATAGAAAGCAAGCAACTCAAGGAAAGGTCAGTCTAAATAATTGGCACCATATTTGACACTCGGAGCAAAAACGAGGTGGATTGTTTTCATCAGGAAGGGACTTTCTAGCTCTGCATTTTATACCAGACCCAAACAGACTTCAACCACCAAAATATAAATTGTATGCATATTTAGGAGATGAGGAAACACATTTTAGTTGCACCTGAGTGGTAAACATGTAGCATGAAAACTGCTGAAACAGATTTCATGATCACAGGGTCCAATGGGAATGGTATCCTAACAAATCTCTATTTTCACTTGAACAAACATTACTATGAAAAATAACTTTATATTTCTGTGAATACAGTGCAGCAGGGTAATTATTCCTTTCGACCAACTTTTTTTGTGTTTGGCAATAATGCATTATTATACTTACAAAATTTTCTTTCAGTATTGTAAGTTTTTTGTGTCACTAATTATCTAATTATTTCTTGTATTATTTCTACTTTTTATTTAGTTTTTCATCAGCATAACTAATGAGATGTTACCAAGTGGATGGTGTTTTTGAAAATAGTTCTGTAGCGAACAAAGAAAATTCTTCACGAAGACATCGCACAGTTGTAGACTGATTCCAAATTATTTACCTGACCACTTTATTGAAATGTTTCTTTGTGTTTTCAGCATGAAGGACATTAGGGACCCCTATCGCTCCAAATTGCTGTCTCGTTAATAACCGCACCTCAAACTGCCTGTAGCCTTGCTGTAAAGACATTATTGACTTCGTGACTGAGTTCTCCTGAGCTCTCCTGATTGCTTCCCTTGATAACGCCAGCAAATCTGATCTGAAACATTCAAAGTTGTCTGCGGCACAGATTGTAATGAGAAACCATTTTGTTCTTTACAACAGCCAACGTAAAAAAGTGAAGGTCCTGAAACTTGAAACTTTGCAACTTTTCAAAGTGTAATTACAGTGTACAAATAAGATTTTTACCCAAAGCAATGTGCATGTTGTTTTCTCACGCCTTGAAGGACATTTCAAAGGTTTGGCCGAGGCTGAAACCACAGGGGGACAGCTGGTTAGCGTAGGAAAGTGTTAGTGAGGAGTTCATGTGTGCAGCTCTCCCTTACTGCTGTCAGCTATGTTATATGGGTGCTCTGTGAAGTGGGCGATAAGCAATCTGCTCTAATAAGGAGAGTGAATAAAGTTGAAAGTGTTGTGTTGTATCTGTGCGCATAGTAGATTAGGCAATAGGCCATGGTTATTTTCAGGCTGAAGTTGGTTTCATATTGTGGAGGTTTAGGTAACGTTGTAAACTTTGTTTCTTATTATTTTTGACTTCCACATTAACATGAGATGAAGTGCAACCTGAAATACTTATCTACCTAATTTACCTTTACCTTTTGGTTTATTTACAAAAGTGATTTAAACATAGATGGTTTGTTTACTTCGTAAACTGGCAGGTACCTTTCCATATACCAAATTAAATTTTTGACATGTTCCATGTTACATGTTACATTCAAACATACTTTGATATGTATCTTGTCATCTCTGATTTCTCTGCAAGGATTACTATTTTCAAGTGAACCTGGGGATTCTGCCGTTGCTAAACTTAAAACTAGACTGAGCTATAATTTAGCTTTTCATATAATAGATACTTTTATAATCCAAACTTCTGTTTAGATTTGACACAAAGATTACACAATCATGATAACAGTGTTTGAGCTCACTGTGTCAGAGACAAGACAAACCACCTTCCTGTCTTTTCTAAAATTACTCTCATAGTCTTTGCAGGTTTCCACTAAATACTGGGAGTTTTAGCCAAAATAAAATACTTAGAATGAGAATTGAAAATAGTTAGTGGGGTTTGAAAGTAACATGCATTTAATGTTAGTCTTTGCATAATGGCTATTCTATAAAGACCTTAGGGGGTGAGTATTTTTTTTGTAGTTGACTTATTCTTTACATTGAAAAACAGAGAGAAACCCAAAAATATTTCTTGAGTCTAATTAGTTTAAGGTGCATTTATACCACTGCAATTTATATGTATGTTAACTCTTCAAGCAGCTCACCCCATTAAAATACTTAACAATAACATTTTACCAGAAAGTTATATTGACTCGCTCATTTACTACTATTAATACAACATTACAATTTATAGGTAAAACTGACTGTATTTATGTAATATATCTAGCCCTATTAGTACATTAATATCATACATAATAATACTTGTAATTGTCCACATACAACACACCATTTATTTTGTTTGTTTCTAAAATACAGAAACTTAGTAGACAAAGAAACTAAGAATGTATTTGACATTTTATGGACATTTTCCTAATTGTAAACTGCAAAGTTACTATTCGTTATTCTCTACCAGGGCATTAACATTACCAATACAAAACTAATACAAAAAATAAAAATAATCTAACAATTTTACACCTATCCATGTCTGTGAAAGATAATTTTGAAGACTGTCTTTGCTTTGTTGTTCAGCTCAGAGCGATAAACAACATAACACTGGAAAAGAAAAATGATAACATCCTGTTAGCTGTTACAGGCTGCTTTAAACTCTCGGATATCAGTTGCATGTTATACACCTGAGGTACCAGAGCCGGAGATGTGGCCCTTAGATGTGGCTTTAAATTCTTTTCCCAGTTGCCTAACTCAGCGTAAGCGCACACCGCTGAACAGAAAGAAGAGATTTGTCGATATTTCTCCTCTTTGTCTGATTTCCAATAATAGCCAGACATTGTTGAAGTAGCTGCGAACATAAAGCAGCGATTTTACAAGAATGTTGCTGGTCTTGCGATATTTTTGACCAGAAATTGCTTTGATCTTGGTCTTAAACATCCTCCGTTTGATACTGGCTTTCAAATGAACTGTGGTATGAACCTCACTTCCCGCCTCCCGAAATGGCATCGGGTAGTGACGAGCCTTCTCATAGCTCTTTCATGGCTACGTTGTAAACACGCTACACTGTTTTCATTCCTTGAGAAAATCACAGACAGAGAATCAAACTGTCTTCAGTCAACATTTAGATTCTTAATACGCTGTGCGAAATGGTGCCGCAGAGGAGGAGACTTTTTTCATTAGACACTTCACTGAGGCTCTGAAGTTTGCTCCTTCCATCTGAGATGACTTTAAAGGAGAAACAATGCCTCTGCCTATTGGGGTCTTTGGAGATTTTGTCTCTCATCACATATTAATGAAAGAGGTGGCATATATGGAGTTGGAGAGCTTAGGCAGGAAAACCTGGTGGTGAGAACGCCTTCATGTTCACAGATATATGACAGACTCATATATTGTGTATAAGTGACACGGTATATAATGTTTCTGAAGAAATCTTAACTTTATCAATGATGCGCTTTACAAAACCTGCACATTTTCCTCACTTTAGTCAGTACACAGGAAGGAAGAATGTGTAAGAGCTGCCTGCAGAGGGCACACTTCACCTGGGATGCTTCAGGGCTACACCTTTCCCAGTTCGTCTCCCTGCACACACAGGCACATAAGCAATATTCACCTGAGGATAATCATCTTATATCACACACATATACAGTTATTCAGATGCATGCTCTGTGCATCAATTCCCCACGTTTGCCTCCATTTCTACTTTAATGAGACAGGCCCATCAAGAGTGAGCGCAAGCTTTTTGATATCCTCATAGGATCATGGTGCACAGAAACATTAATGCTCATAATTCATAGCGAATCAAGAGAGATTTTTGTCGGAACAGAGGATGACACCAATTACCAGTTGTTTATTGTTTGCTATTGTTGTTTTTACTGCAGTCTAATCATATTTGGAGGTCGGCCACAACAGCTACATCAGCTCCAAGTGGAAAAGCTCTTTTGAAGCCTTTCATTTCGTTGTGCCATATTAACTGCACTGAGCAGCCCTCAGACAACTTGATGCCTGCGCTTTCAAGATAAAAAGAAACAAGCATTACATCACTTTGTAAATAACTTTGTGAGTTAAGGAAATTGCACGTAAATTAGTCATCTAAAAAAACCTACTATCCCATCAAGAAAAGTGCGTTTCATGTATTAATTTGCCTCAAGATAATCATCGTTTACATAATGACTTGAACATGGGAACAAGGTTCTGTGTTGGATTCTGGGCAAATGTTTTCGGCTGTTGTTTGGCCAGACAACACTCTCCCCTTTTCTCTCCTGCCCCTCCTATGGAATAGCAGCTTCGTAGCATGAAAGCAAGAAAATCATGGAAATCAGTGAGGCCTTCATTATACCAAGGTCATTACAGCTGACTTTTATCCTCCTCTGTACGTATAGGAGGTAAGGGAATCCTACTCTCCATCACCCAAGGCCTCACCTTTGAACACACACACACACACACACAAGCTTACACCAGGGCCAACGTAGCTCATACACACACACAGAGGCTCACACACACAGGCTCACACACACACACACACACACACACACACACACACACACACACACACACACATAAACAGACATCGGCCTCTCTTTCATTTGGCTTCCTTGAATTTCATCATTCATTTTTACATCACATTAGTGTGGTGTGTTAGTGGTTGCCGTGTCTGCATGTAGAGGATGGCTTTTACTTCAGGAAAAGACTGAATAATGTACGGGTAAAAGCAGGGAAAGGCTCGAAGGGAGTCGGCATCAGCACAGATGATTGCCTCCTTAAACCACATATATGAAACAGAGAACATGAAGTGAGATAAATAGATCAGGAGCTTCTTGGATTGTTTTTTTTTTTGCATCACCAGACTACAAGATAAACCAGAGTGTAGGTGAGTTGTTTTAGAGCAACCGACGATGACAGTTTCAGGATCAAAGCTCCTTGATTGATATTCCGTTTTTATATATGGTAAAAAGCAGTGAAATTGTTGAATATGAAAGCTTTAATTTCCGTAGTTTTGTTATTACAGCCACAACAAAACAATCTGTAGATCAAGGAGATAATGTGAACAAAATGTGAGCTGACTGAACTGCCTTGCTGTTTTGTACCGGATTCCCAAAGCTACTCTTGGAACAATGAGAAGTATTAAAAGCACATTTTTTATCTTATTTTTCTTGTAAGAGCCTCAGCTGTGCACTGCGATGGGAAACAAATCAGTCAAGGTTACCATTTAAGATCTTTGCAGAGATGGGTTAGTATAATAATACTTTAAGTTGCTCTAATTAGGCCATTACTTTCAAAGTAACCCAATCCCACCATTCCGAACAAAAGAAAAAAAACCTCTTGACATTTACAGTTAATATTTTTAATAAGCATCACATGACAGATGAGTCTTACTCAATAGTTCCTTAAAAAAAAAAGAAAAGAATAACTGTGATCTTGAGGGGAAAGAAAGTGTTCTCTTAATGTGAGCCAAAGATGGTTTCTTCTGTCTGTTTCAGCGGCTGTGTCTGATTTGAAACTCTCCATTGATCTGATACCACCAAGAACTGGCCTGCATATTAAACCGACGCTGGGATACAGCTCCTCGGAGACGGGGGGGTATTTTGTGTGTGTGTGTTTCAGTGTGCACGCTCATGGCTGCAGTTCAGGTTCAGGGTATTACAAAAATAGCAAGAAATTGTATTCAGAGTTATATGCAGACCATTGATAGTCATAAAGTATCTTTCAGAAGTCCAGTTCAGTGTCTGCCAACCTTCACTTCTGATCCTGGCATAGTTTAATCTTTAGGTTGAGCTGGGAATTTCTGTCCCAAATCCTTTGTCTGGTTCACCTGACACGATTTGACTATTCTCCAAAATAAACAGACTCATTATTGTGCTCACTCTTGTCCAAGGCTCACAATCCGTCTCCCCTCTTTAGGTAATGATGCTTCTTTGCGTTTCAGCCTGTCCACGATGCATTAAACATATTTATTGCCAGAAAATGTAGTTTGCTCTGCATGGGCGCAGACAACAGGCCAGGAGATAACCTGTTCCATGCACGTGTGAGCACATAAACACACAAAATGTTCCCCTCGTCATTTGATTGAACCTTTTCACACATTGTGAAAACAATTCTCTGCTGTCCCACAGCATTTTATAAGCACTGAAAAGGATGCACACTTCTCAGATTAGGAGTGGCAGAAGTGCTCGAGAGGGAGTGTCAGAAAAGGATGAACATAAGGCACCTGATCGGACAGGATCAATGAAAAGCAATTAGACGATAAGTCTGTGGAGGCAGGCCTGCACGTGTGTGTGACTGCAGGGGCAGAGACCTTTACAGCAGCAAGGGGAATGAGAGGGCAAACTAGAAAAATGTCGTATTCCCTTTTTTTTCCGATCTTAAACAGGATAGAATTAGTTATTCACACACGAGATGAAGCAGTCTGTGATTATATGCATGCGTGTACAGTATTTATGTGTGTTTGTCTTCTCGTGCTTCTGTCTCCTTGTGTGATTTGCGCGTGGCTTATGTGTTTTGCCTAACATCTATTGTCATAATGATGTGTGATTATTAAGGGAGCAGGGTTTTCACAGCAGGGAAAAAAGGGGCTGAGCCGACAACAGGTCGGGCCTCCCTTTGTGTCTTCGTTTGAACACTCAGCAAATACATATTCATGTTTCCAATGTGCACACATTTGTTTAGAATCTTTGTTTATTTGGGTTGCATACATTAACCGAAACATTATATTTCTTGCATTTGTGATGCAAACGGGGCTACGAGGTAATAGTGGAGAAAGGATTTCCAGTAAAAAAGAAGTGGACACAGTCTCCAGGAGCCAGTGCCTTGTTATTTCACATCCCAGGGAGAGGTTAAGCTCTTGCAGCAGGCTAGCTATTAAGCTAAACCAGGGTGCGTTGTGTTGTGTGTGGGTTGAAAAGACACAGCTCTGACCATTAGCCTTCCTCCTGTGCCTCATTCCACACATTTAAAGTGCATGAGAATTTTTTTTCCTTCCAATTTATGCGTATAATTATGCCACACAAGAAATAATTCAGTGCTTAGTCTAGACTTTGTTAGTATATTGTGATATTTTCTTGTTCCAACTAAAACATTCCTCGCTTGTGGCCCTTAAAAACCAAGTGATGATCTAAAGACGCTGTGCAGGCGACGATGAAGTGCTGTTTCCCCCTTTTACTGGGTTCATGAGTCTGCTCACTTTCGACACTAGATGGCTGTCTGTGCTGTGTATGCTTTGTATCAGCTAAAGTGCAGCCTCTTCATGCTGCTTGTTCTTGGCCCTGGAAATGCAAGGCTGAGATTCTTTTTTTTTTGTTAATAATGCTTTGAGACACTCAGGTTATGAAAACACACAGGTACACAGACATAGCCCCTGACTTAATGTTTTGATGTTTGAATTTGCCAACTCTCGTCTTTTTTTGTGAAGTCATGAACAATGGGATTAAATATACTGTCAGGTGCAGCTACACACTCGCTGAGGTGAAAGTGCATTTGAGTAGATTTAAAAATAAACTCTATGCAATGTCAATTTGAATATATAGTCTACAAATCCGTTTTTTGTTTGTAGATCAGGAAAGACTTCAATTCAGCTGACAGATTTCAAAACAAGTCAGAGACTATTTGTGTGGAAGAAAACACTGAACACATAATTTATCATTATCACAGTTATTGTGTAATTATTCTGACTACAGCAACATTCCATTTCCATGTTTAGTATACCAACAGTATTTTATATAGTAGGCCATTTGTACTTTCATTATATGTAGTTAATGCAACCACATAGAGCACTTGGTTCCAGTATTGACTTTGAAAATTGCCTTTCTTTTTCATCTTCAGAGGCCGTTTGTCTCTTTAGCCTTAAGCTCCTAAACCGCATAGCCGGCCAGTTCGCGGTGGCCTTTTATTATGATGTCAGCACTTTGCTTAAAGAGCATTCAATATCTCAAGAACTCTCGTCGGTGGAACATCAATAGAACGCAACAGACACGCGGTGGATGGCTATTCTCCTAAAAGCCGGACAGTTCATTTGCCCATTGATTTATTGGTAGCTGACAGTGTAATGGGATTAAGCAGCAGTGATTATCGCGAACAAACAGGTTGTTTGGTTTTTTTTTTCTGCATCTGAGAGATTCAACATGGGTTGTGTAGAGGTAGGCGATCTGTAATGCCTTCACACATTCATGTAGAGGAAGAAGAAGGAAAAAATGAGAAAGATTCTTAAGTGCAGGGTGTGTTGTCTAATTTCTAATTTGACCATCCGCTGAAGACAGAAGGTCCTGCGGCTAAAAAACATGTAATATGTAAGAATAAGGAAGGAAAGCAGAAACAAATCAAATAAAGAGAGCAGTGGACTCCAGGAGAAGGATGTAAGTCCCAGCCTGATGTGCAGGCCTATTAAAGGATGGGGATCTAGAAAAAAGACAGTTTTAGTATAATCACCCACATAAATCAGGGTGTGATTACTTCAGGAGCTGGAGTTACTGGGTGGTAACGTTGCTCCGCTCACTCTGTAACGTTATTATGCATCTTAATAGTGAGTGACAGCTGGTAACAGAAACCTTCTGTAACCTCGATCCCCCCTTTAACAATCCAGAGAGCTGAAACAACTAGAGTAGCACTGAATAGGGCACAAACCTCCGTCAAGGCCCAACAGTCCACTTACATTAAATCAAACTGTACACAATTTCACACACACTCTTAGATATCAGTTCGGTTTTTCATTAAGATCCATGAATTATTTCCTAGGGAAATTTCGATCACAGTATTAAACAAAGTGATCCCTCGCTTGATCCAGATCAACATTTAATGGGTTCTTCCCTCATTCCTTCTACCAAGTCTCATGTAAATTTGTTCAGTTGTTTTTGTTAAATCTTACAAAAAAACAACAAACAAACAGACAGACAGGGTGAAAACAGGACGTCAACAAAGTCAGACTCAGTCAACGGGTGTTTTACTGTTTTATCTTGATATTGTCACCATGGTGCCAAACTCTCAATCCTCTAAGAGATTGATGATTCAGTACTGAATGGCATGTTTGTGTACATGTGTGCAGTCACAGCCTCCCCACCTCCATCTACTACAGCATCTCTGGCTCTGTAATTCATGCAAACCGAAATGAAAACCTTCTTAGCAATATGCAGATTTCTTTATGCAAAGCAGCATTACCTATGGTGCGCGTACGGCAGCTAATGCCTTTGATCAGCCTCTCTGACATTCTCTAACTACTGAGAAGAAAAGAACTTAAAAATTGTAAAGGCCCTTAATTGAAGTGAACATAAAAGAAGATACATGGTGTTAATTGGTATACGCTAAGAATAATCTAGGCCTTGGAGACCACTGTCCCTTACCGGCCCCCCTGCCAAAGTGTCAGGATTTACATCTTTAATTCAAGATTTCCCCACATTAATTACCTCGCAGGCAGTGAAATTCGAATCACTTCATTTTAAAGTATAATAAACATCCAAATAGTACCACCCCCCCCCTCCTCCCCATCCATGAATATCAATTTTTGTTGGTGTGCAAAAGCTCTCCTGTTCTGTTGTGCACAAAGTACCAGGTTTATGAATGTGGTCCAAACAGAGGTTTACAATAATCAAGATTTCTTGTGAGTATAATTAACGGGGAACAGCATTTGACAAAAGCCCAACTTTAATCTTAGTTTTTAGAAAAATATGGAGGGTTAAAGCTGAAGATGATACTCAAATTAACACCACATTTCAAGGGTGTGAGCATAACACAATCTATACCTTAACACAGCAGTATGTGTGGGTGTGTATGTGAGTGCCTGCTTCTCAGAGAAGTAAAGCAATTTGAACACTGGACACCAGTGTGACCTTTGATTATGAGAGGAAGACAGCGGTGCTCATATATCCAGGGCCTCTTCATTCCCTCTCAACATAATGGATGACATTAATGAAAGAACCATTTGAATATCCATGGCACGCACGCACACACACATACACACACGCATGCAATCATGTCTCAAAGACTTCAGAGGACTTAACATTGACTTACGTTTATTCATTAATTTCTTGCAGTCTTACTTTAATAATAAGTGCTACTTACCTAACCCTTACTTTGACTTAAACTTGAAGCATGTCTTCCAAATATAATTTAATGAATTACATAGACCAGTCCTTATGTTAACACATTACTGTCAGTAATATATAGACCACACACACAAACACACACACACACACACACAGACACACACACACAGACACACACACACACACACACACACACACACACACACACACACACACACACACACACACACACACACACACACACACACAGTCATGTCTCCCTATTCACTAATTAATTTCCTGGAGACTTACTTCAGCCAATGACCAATCACTTACCTAGTTTTTATCTTAACCTAAACTTAAAACAAGAGTATGAAATACATAATTTTACATTAAGTAGATGTCTTGACTGTGTAAACACATTAAGTTCCCCATGACATAAGTAATACCAAGACCACACACACACATACACACACACGTACATGCATGTACACATGTACACCCACATTGAAATGGTGACAGACAAATGACACTCTGATGGTAAGTGAAGCACTTTAAAGTTCCTAAATGCCTCCAGCAGCAGCAGCACTTACACACACACTCTGGAACATCACAATGGCTTCACTAATCTCCCTCTGTTGAAAACACATTTAATTCTGCACTGCCCCTGAAAACAACTGGCTAAATTGATGCTTTTATCCTGTGAGCAGGCTCATGTATGGATTTATTAACAGAAAATAGAAACATCTGTTATGGCATATTGAGACCGTTTCAAGCACACCACAATGTGGTTAATATTATGCAGTGTATTAAACTACAATAAGAAATTTATGTAAACACAGTTCAAACGAGCTCTGCTCCTGTACACCTTAAAAAAATCCTCCTTTTTTGAAGTGGTTTTATTTTGGGGTTTTCATTGTAATTTATTGGCTCAAAGTGCACGGCACAGTGTTAAAGCTGATTTGATATGGAAACCTGCAGGGACATATTAATTAAAATAGCAATCTAATTAGCATTCCACTGTGACCTAAAAGTTGAATATTATTAGAGCTGCAACCGTCGGCTGTGATGAAAAGAGCTTACATGACAGTGAAATTGAAATTCAAAGAGCTGGAGATAATGTACACGCAGATCAAAAGAACAAACGGTGGGGAGAAAAATAACACACCAAGAAGTTTTACATTTCCTCACATGGGGGGAAACCAGGGTGTGTACACTCCTGCGCCTGCATATTGCACACACACAAACACGCACCAGGGTATGCACAACTTAAGATTTTTTTAAAGTCGTTATGTGATGAAAGTCGAGTCGACATAGACTAATAGTTGATGACGTCATTGATAAAACCATAAGAGAAGGGAATGCTTTGCAACAAGTGACAATCTGTTGTTGATAGCTCATTCCCATACGGTATAATCTGCAAAAACAAGTACAAACAACAACAAGGTGCAACTCAGCCACAACAATATCAATGGCTCCCATTTGAGTGTGGTAAGTAGATAGACTGAAATGTTGGTATAACACTTAGCGAGGAAAAAAACTGTCATAGACCAGTACAGTCAATGTTTGCTTTGGAAACTATGAAGGTATATTTCGGTGTAAAGAAACTGAGCACCTTTGACAATAGTATTTGTACCTGTAGAAAGGAATTTGTACTTCTAGAAAATAGTCACATGTGTATCAGTGTTCTTGAAGTCAAAGAGAAAACGAGAGTTGCACAGCTTCATAGGAACTATAGCTTCACATATTATAACATGAAGCAATAAAAGATCATTTTAAATCGATTAAGCTGGCAGACTAGTTTCATTCAGCTGACCAACCTGTTGCTTCAAGCAGCTCTCCATCATTTTGTAACCTGCTGTTAAGGTGACTGGCAGCTCGACTAGACTATCCCATTACAAAGGTTCCTCCAAATGAGGTCGACAAATGCAGAGCAACAAAGCCCACCAGATGGATCCGTGATGACATAAGCTGAGTGTTAATGTTATTTTAAGTCGGACAATGTGAGGACAGATTGTTATAAATAATATTAAGCACTAGGAAATCAGTTATTTAAGTATTAATTATGTTCTTTATTATAGTATTATTAGTGTTCTATATTGCAGAGGGTAAAAAAATGTCACTGAATGAATCACTAAGAGCATTTCTTCAACACAAGGTGTTGTGTGATGTTTTATGATCATTGTGGACTGGCGGTCTTAGGTTGCCAACCTTTTTATTTGTCACTTTGTCCCTTCGTTGAAATCCAGTAACCAGTCCCCCAGAGTCATATTGAAGAATAGTTTTTCTATTGTACAGCTGGAGGAAGCAGAGTAGAGGTTTACATTGCTCCTATCATTGACATCATTCATCATCTTACCAAACGAGCTACTGCTTACAGTCTCTGAGTGTCTGCTTAACCTATATCAAGTGCCACAACATGCCCTGATGCACATTCAACTTTATACAGGTTGTGACAATCAAAAACGTCCTCGCCGTCAGTGTTACTTTTGTTTAACCTTGAGGGCCCCTGTGCTTCCTCTACTCCCCATCAGGGAGTCTTTCATATTCCTGCATAGTCTTGTGCATGGACTGAGTTGCCCGCTTTCTGGGCAACGGCCTCCACGCTTCTCCTGCAGCTCCACAAGCTGGTGTGTTAACATGTGTCCCTGCGGTGGGCCGGCGAGCCAGCCAGCCAGCCAGTGATAATTATTCATTAGTATTCATTAGTGTGAGGTGCTGGCCGGTGCGAGGCTCATGTTGAATCAGTGTTCTGACAAGGCCTCGGCCCGGCATGGGTCAGTGAAGAGCCAGTAATTAGGCCCACCAGTCAGGAGGCATTTTCCTAAGTACAACACATGAGGTTGAGAGAGGGAAGATGCAACCGCCAGGAGAGAGGCTGCAGAGAGAGGGAGCGAGAGATGAGGGACGCTGTGAGAGGGTGTAGGTTTGTTCAAAAGAAAGCTAACCTTAGCCTCCTTGTTTCCCTGTCTGGGTTCTGTTGAGCATCGTGACCTCTGGCCATCGCTCACCTCATCAGCGGTAGAAATCTGTGATAACCTTGGTCCTCTGCTTTGTTTCTTTGTCTGTTCCCTTTTCTCCTATTCAGTTTTTTACTTTTCTTTGAAGCTTTTTGTTTAAATTGTCTTCCCCCACCAAACCTCACCTAAATATGCACATAGTCTGTTTCCATCTAACGTGTTTTGCCTTTGTTGTATGTGCATATATGTGGGTCTTAGTACATTGCATGGTTGATTTATAACAACAGTTATTCTCACTCGCAAACATAATTGTGTAATGATTAACATGACGGAGTGGTCACCTCCTAGGAATGCTGTTAGTGTTGCAGGACTAACTGAATTAATCTAATAGGAAGATAATTACACTGGCTGAAACAAAGCTGGACCAGATTTATCAAACAGTTTTCTGCCCTGTGAGCCGATAAAGGGAGATATCTATAAGCTTGGCGAGGTTAAAGTCGTCCGGCACACCTCAAAGCTGGCTGTGCTACAGCTGTCAGTACGCATCTGACACAGAAAAGGAGTGTTGCCGTTGACTGACAGCAATTGAGAAAACAAGGGGTCAAGCGTTGAGCTGTTGCGAGACAGGAGAAGAGAAGGCGCAAACCCCCCCCAAATCCAAATCCCAGTGGAGGGTGGCAGAATCCAAGGAGATGATAATGATGTCAACACATAATGTCAGTTTACCTTGAATTAAAAACAAAGAGCATGAGACATTGACAACCTCTCGCTCTGCTTCTTTTTCTGTTTCCTTCTATCGTTTTATTTTTCCTCTCATTCATTCCTGTACAAGCATGGATACACATGGGAGGGAGAGACAGAGTGCCTCGCGTAGCCTTGCTGTATCCTGACATGATTCCAGATTAGACAAATTCCCCAAACTACAAGCGGATGGCATGGCACCTTCCTTTTCCCCAACACTCCCCCTCCTCCTCCTCTCCCTACTACCCTCCTCTACCTCCTCTCTCCCCCTTGGTCTCCTGCATGCACATTTTTCTCCTTCAGATGTATGACATCGCCATATAGGTGCACTTGACAGCTCTCAGATTGGCGCTGCCGAAGAGGGAGATCCCAAAGTGAGACGGGTAAGCCGTGTAAATCTATCAGGGGTCCATCAGGGAGGAGGAGAAAGAGGGAGGAGAAGGGGGGAGAGGGATGAAGAGGGTGTGTGTGGAGGAGGAAGTCAAGGGAGAGTTGGAGAAGGGGGAGAGGAGAGTGAGGGAGAGAGGCTTGGTGGGGCCCCGCTGAGCACATAAGCTTCCATGCTGAGCACAACCGTGGCTGGCTGACAGTTGTGCTCAGCCTTCACTGTAATAATGAATAAAAGGAAACTCCCTGCAGATTACACATCTTCCATGTTTTGACATTGACCTTAATACATAATTTAACCACAAAGCCTGAAGAGTGTGTAACGAGATAAGAGAGGACCAGAGGATAGAAAAAAGATGCCCGCGCTAAAACATACAGGCCCCCCAAAAAAAAGCCTCAGCAGTAATGGCTCTAATATGATCAAGCCTGAGAGGACTCTTACCACAGCTGGAAGGGGACATTATAGGGACGGGACAGGAACATGGAAGGTACCAGAGGAGGAGAATCATGGATTTGTGTGTGTGTGTGTATGAAGAAAATGCAGTGATTTTCCTGCTTGTCGAATTCCCAGTGGGACGAGAAGGTAGTATTGCTAAACCTCAATAGAATAGTAATGTACCAGCCCCAGCGTGCGTGCTTGTGTGTGTGTGTGTGTGTTTCTGCCACCGTCCGCCTGTTAGTGTAATTCCCCCCAGTGTGGATTCGAGTAAGTGTAGACCAGTTGAGTGTGAAATCCAAAAGAGGTATTTGTCAGTGTCAGTGTCACCTCTTGGTGTGTGTGTGTGTGTGTGTGTGTGTGTGTGTGTGTGTGTGTGTGTGTATGTGCGTGTGTGTGTGTATGTGTGTGTGTGTGAGTGTTTTCCTCACGGCGTGTGAGTGCTATGATGTTTGGAGCGACTGTGTACAGCGGTGTTTGCTGAGCCAGCACTCTTAGCCACAGGTTATGTCACTCTAGCTGAGGTCACCATGTCACACACACTGTCAGGAAATGCTTTCTGTAGCTGAATTCCTCCAGGAGAAAACTGCCAAACTCACACTCGTCGTAGAATATATCCACTGCGACCATAAATAACAACACACAGTGTGGCTGGTATTTTTCTTTCAGGGTTTGTATTCTGGTCTACTTTATATGTTTGGTAAATTCACTTGTGCTTTTTTCACTAATGGGAAATGCTGCTGCACATGATTCATGCATTAACAATCATTACCACCCAATTAAGGAGGTGGTTACGTCACCAGTGGCCTGCTAGGTGCTGTGAAACACAGATGCAGATATTAAATATGAATTACAGAGGCCGTATCTGCCCCCCTCCTCTCCTCATTCTCTCATCCTTTTATTCCTTTCGTCTTTTGGCTCTACAAAGATGGGCTGTTCTGTAATTGAAGCAGCATGTCAAAGCCGTCTTCCTGGCTCTGTGTAACCCTCTGATTCACGCTCTTCTCATTAGTGTTCTAATTACCAATGGTTGAAAAGCAAGAGCCTGAGCGAGCCCCTCGGCAAGCGTCAAGGTGAGAGTGCGGCCCGTGGCACTCTCAGTTGGGGGTGTTGAGGCTAACCTCCAACCCAGTAGGGGGCAGTGGAGATGTACTGAACCAAGCCTGCATGGTGTCCACAGCTCTGCACATCAGGTCTGTTTTAAAGGCTGCCTGCTGCTTTGCTTGGTAACAAGCTGTTATGAAGAGAAAAATTAAACATGAGGAATTGTTGGATCTGTCGGTCCATCCACCCACCCCGTTTTCTCCATTTTTGTGACTCCACTAAGATTCACACACCTGTCAGTATATCCCTGGGCCTTAGCCTCGGCTTGTGTCCCTGGGCTCTTGGAGCTCTTCAGGGGATTTGCTTGGCTGCAACCTCACTGTCCCTGAACAGCCTCCAACTTGTCCAGCTGGGTTGGACATTTAGTGTGTGTGTGTGTGTGTGTGTGTGTGTGTGTGTGTGTGTGTGTGTGTGTGTGTGTGTGTGTGTGTGTTTGTGCACGCAGTCGCACCACCATGGCTCAGTAACCACACATCAACAGCTATTGCTGTGGTGGCAATAGTGCTTTGGTGCTTTGCCATCAGGCCGCCGTCCAAGGGCTGTGTCAAGACCGAGAGAGTCTTGGTCTGTGTGTGTGTGTGTGTGTGTGTGTGTGCTGGGTGATGCAGGGCGGTGCTCTACTTCTGCAGCAGTAATCTAATGAGCCTGTAAACACACTCATTTGACATCATTAATTGGAGGGAGATCAGAGATCTGAGAGGGGTGTGGGGTACAGTGTGTGTGTGTGTGTGTGTGTGTGTGTGTGTGTGTGTGTGTGTGTGTGTGTGTGTGTGTGTGTGTGTGTCTATGTGTGTGTCTATGTGTGTGTGTGTGTGTGGTAGCAGTTTGAGGGTTCTCCCATCAGAGAGGGGTCTCCCAGATCAAAGATTTAGAGTGTGAAATCCTTGATTATGTGACAGAGAGACACATTAGAGGAGGTTTACTGCCAAGCTGAGAGAGCAGCAGAATGTTAGTGCCAGCTGCAGGCCTTGATTTCACCAGTGAAAAGCACTAAAGCAGCGCAGACAAAGCTGCCCTCCGTTTGGTCAATTTTAACAACGAGTGGACAAATCAAAGTTGGAAGTCAGAGAACCTGTCTGGTCTCAGTTTATTGATTTTCAATTATTGTAGCAATTTTAAACCCCCAGAGCTCCATTTTGGAAGCGAGGTGACTAAAGCGTCTGCTGGCACTTTTGAGAAAAGTTTGAGTCCGCTTTGTAACTGTCACACAGTGTGATCCATTAGCCGTAATTGTGCTGCCATACTGGTTCAGTCACATTTGTCAGCTGGATCTAAGATAGGGGGAAACAGAGATGCAGTGCTGGAGTTGCCAGCAAGTAGTCCTCTGCTCTGATTGTAACCCAGTCCAGTCCTTAATGATCTATCTGTCTACCACCCGCACAATGGCCCAGACCGCTGTTCGCTTTCATTTACAGAGTGCCAGTCTCTGTACTCCCCTCATCAGCCCTTTGTTCCTGACTGTTTCATGTTTTTTTGGGGAGCTGAGTGGCAAAGCTGTGTATGGGATACTTTTGAGCGGCTGGTTGAGAGAGACAGCCCGAGCAGGAATTTTCCAGTGCAATACATTATGAAGATTTCACTTTCTGCCTTTGATTCTGCACTGACAGTTATCCTTCAGCCCTCCTTTAAAGTCCCACTTTCAATCCCTAATGGCTGTCATGTCGCTGTGCTCTCTGGACTCTTACTCAAAGTGTCATTGGCATAATGGTCGGCAGCCGTTGGCCTCTTTTGATCATCCATGCTGTGTGCGAGAGCAACTGGAGCCGAAACAGTAAGGTGTATGAGGTGTGTGTGTGTGTGTGTGTCTGCACTGCTCGCACCTCTGCTCGGCTGCCACTCCTAGGCAAAGCTCCACGACCGGAAATCTAAAATTCACTTTCAAATAGTTTTCCTCCTGTTCTTGGTGCCTAATAGCCAAGCAGTATAAAATGTGTGTGCGTCCGAGTGTGTGTGTGTATGTGTGTGTGTGTACTCATTAAAGGGATATAGCAGGTTTCTACTGTATCAGCATCTCAGGCTCAGCTCAGTTTGGCACTCCCTCAACGGCTATGCATACTCCAACAAAGGGATGAAGGGCCGCAAGGGAGGGAGACCAGGAGAGAAAGTAAAATCTAATGTGTGTGTGTGTGTGTGTGTGTGTGTGTGTGTGTGTGTGTGTGTGTGTGTGTGTGTGTGTGTGTATATGTGTATGACACTGAGTTGAGACCTTGGACAAAGCCAAACTGCACTCAAGTTCAAACACGGCAGCCTGCGTTCAAATGTATCAAGCTGGTCCAAGATAAATTCACACTCACCAGGCCAGAGAGAATACATCTAAGCAAGATGATCATGGCCAGGAAACATCCGGAAGAGCTCTGATAGATTCCAACAGGGACATGCCTGTAATTGAAGCCAGTGTGCCTTCACTGAATGACATTATGTTCAAACATCCTGGGATGAAAACCAGTGTGTGGATCCAAGTATTGTCCGTCTTCCAGGGCCAGCTTCCTCTCATTTCCTGCCTGCTTCACCTGCCTGCCCCTCAGCAGCCCAGGCCCTGATCCAGGTGTTTGCCAGGCTGCATCCAGAGCCTAGGGCGCTGAAGCTATCAATGCCCAGAGAACCACCTCCAGGGCGGCTGCACATCAGGGTGAGTGGCCACATGAAACAAGAAAAGTTACTCTGCTTCTCTCAGAATACGGTTGAAGAATTTGACAGAAGCACAATATAACGTATATATAGAGTTTGTAGGGAGAACTCTCTGACATATTCCTTGACACTTTCTCTTTCTGCCTTTTGACCCTTTGCAACATTTCGTCCGAATCCATCATTTCCTATATTCTGATCATGCTCTTCCTCACCTGCTTTCTTCCTGCAAATCTTTCTTTCAATCCCAGGATAATATTGAATTATACTAATCTCACTTCCTCCTACTGTGTGAACTTTGATCTTAATTTGCTCTATGTTACATACAGCAGCAGTATGCACAAATATAGTCCTGTATTTAATATAGTGTTTCTATTGTATTTGCTCCATAGCCTTTTCTGTTTTCTTGCCTAGTTTCCTCAGTAAACTTCTCCTCTTCTGTGTTAATCGATTTGTCTTTGGACTTATTTATTTAATACACTCACTTGCACACATACATGTGCCCCCCTCTCCTCCCCTTTATTTATTTACAGAGGGATCCAGATCAGAGCACTTGGCCGAGCTTGTGTGTGATGTAAAGTTCTGGAGAATAAAAGATGTCTCTTCCAATAACATATTTCCTGCGTGCATCGAAGGACGTGTCAATTTCAGTTACACCTGGTGCAGCAGTTGGAAAACAGAGAGTTCTTCGCTTCTAAAAGACAATGCCATACCAGTCACTCCCCACCTGAATGACTGATACATTAAACATGCAGAAAGCAGCGGGAGGACACTAGGGAAGGAGCGTTCAAAGACAAAAACAACGCATCCAAAAACAAAAAAAATATGTTGCTCAGTACAGTACAAGACAACACAACACAGGTGTCTGGTGCAGCAAACTAGCACCAACATTGAAACCTAGTCTTTCCAGGAACACAGTCAGTATTTTCATTCGACATGCCGTAATGAAGAAATTATCCAACATGATTGCAATCAGACTCATTTAGATTACTGTTTCATAGCCTATCTGTTACTCAGCACAGTATCCTCTGTTATTTTCCAGCTGCCTTGTGAATCTAGTTTTGTATCTCTGTAATGTCCTGGCAATGTTTGACATTGCAAAAGAGAGCATTTCTTGGCTTTTCTATACTCTGAAAGCTGTTCCAGAGAGGCAGCTGATCACACAGGCTTTTGTAAGTGGAGCAGAGGAGCATCTCCGCCTTCTAGTTCCCTGACAGGACTGTCAGAGTACATTCGGGCCTATAGACCAGACGTGCTAAAATCCGCAGTCCTCACCATGCTCATGAAATGCTGACACAGCTGCCCTAGGCTTGGCCTGTTGTAGAAAATTAATTCAGGCAAGCCAGAGGACACCTCAGTCAGCGAGACAGACAGACAGATTGGGGTCCTGTAAGGCAGGCAGTGTGAAAAGGACTGGAGTCTCTGGTCTTTGTTCACTGCTGGACACGTTAAGACTCCATTAAGGAAGCCTGACACACAAGGCGACGGCTGTCTCTGTTCTGCCTGAGCAAGCAACTTATTAAAAGTCTGGGACTTCTGCTCTTTTTCTCTCTGTCATAGAAACTCACACAGCAACATTTAATGTCATATAAAATATGCATTTGTTCTTTCCGGGTAATACGTTTATAAGCATGGTTTTTGTGTTGACTCTTGTAAGTATTTATACAAAATTGTTGTTACAAATAAGATCAAATTTAATTTATATTTCCTCTATGAGTGATTTCAATGGAGTTTACATTTTCACATTATTCTGTGTTAAGTTGGTGCAATATTGGTGTATTGCAAACCTACAAGTCATCTTTGATAAACATCTGTCAGCTCGGGCAGTTATATGTTCCAGTGAGAAACAGCAGCCAGCTGCAGTGATGCTACACAAGGCTATTTACAGAGTTGGCTCCACACGATGGAGAGATTGACCCATGTATCCAAAAACATCAACTGACAGCACGGGTTAAACTTAAAAGTACAACGTTAGCATAAAAATAACTAATGCTGCTGTTTCCCTGCTGCACCAGGGGCTGGATATATGCCAGCTGTGTTGCATGAATGCAAAAGCTCATATTGGAGATGACTGCAGTGTAAACAGGCAGAGAATTATAGATCAGCTAAAACAGCATCATGAACATAGACTCTGTATGCCTACACACGCCAACGTGACACAATCTCCATCCAAAACCATCAGTCTTCTCTGATCACAGATTGACAAACTGACATCACAAACACAGGTCAAACATATATTTACTAATCATTGTTAAACACTGTCTTACCAGTAAAATGGTGGCCTCCAGTTTGTATATATTCAGAAAATCCTGTGCTGCGGTCAGATTGTTTGAGCTCTTATATCCTTCTTGGGATAATGAACATTTTCTTCTCATTATTTTTGTGATTCACAGTTTCAGGCACAAAAACAACATTTCCATTTGATCTTCTCTTAATCTTTGAGTCTTTTTGGGATGTTTTCTGCCCCCTGCCTGTGCATGCTGATGACGTCGCTAGGAAAAACCCATCTGTAGGCCGTGGACTGGCTGTGAGCTGATGTAGCTGATTTAAGAGGCCCCAACTCTTTCAGTTACTGTGTGTGATTGAAAGAGGTGGCAGGAGTGCGACTGGTGTCCCTCAAACCACTGGTGCTCATGGAAGGAAATACATATGTCCAACGTATGTCCAAAATTAATGCCATGAAGGATCCAGGTCAAGGCACTCAGAGTGGTTTGTAAAATGTACAAGGCCTTTAATCAATTAGGCTTGAAGCATTAAAAAACATTTGTTTTCAGGTGCTGGACCTGGATTCTTCATTATTTTTGGACATTAGTTTTCTTCGAATCTTTTACTGTTTGTGATTATTTTAATAACTGAATAACATACGATACCACTCATTGCTGTGAGTTGTTACAATCTGGTCAAAACATTTGGACTCTAGAACCCGTCACTGTTATTCTAAGAACATGGTACTGCTTGTGCATGAGCAGGTGATGAGATAACATGAAGTAACATCAATTGGAAATCAACACTAACATTAGCAAACGATAACTTAAGATTTCCAAGTGGGAGTTGTCTTGCTAACTAGAAACAATGACATGTAAATGAACGTCTTTTTTGAATTGCCAACGTTACCCAACTGATACTACTATAGTAGTCTATACAAAGTTGTCCATACAGTAGCATATCAATGAAAAGGCCTCTCCCAGTAATAATCAGGCCGTAAACATCATTCAACAGCTTCCATGCAAAGAACATCCTGAGGTTTCAATCTTAAGTTTCTGTTTCCACAAATATGTCCAAAAGAGTTTCTATTCTACTTTGAACATTTTGACCCTATGACTTTAATACATGAATAACTTAAGAGAACATTTTTTTTACCTCTATGTGATAGCCTTAATAGTCACTACTTCCTTCAAGTTGACTTTTGATCAATATAACTAATTGTGTGTCTTGCTTGCAGTAATTTTATCAGAAGAAAAATATGTGAATTCTTTTCAAACCAGCTAGCGGCATCTTTTGCTAGACTTCCATTCAGATTGGAGCCTTAATCTTTAGTCTTTAGTTAGGCCTTGGGGAATCCTTGTTAATAGATCCTCTTGCTTAGGGCCTCTGGCTTAATCCTTGCCATTTACCACTTCCTATGCTGGTTCGCTAAATACTCTAAATTAGGTGGCTGGCGGGGGCATTTTGTATCACTCCGTGTCCTGACCACTCCTCTCTTTTTTTTCTGGTAATTTTTTGGAAAGGATGGGCTAGGCCTGACCTTGGAATGGCCACACTGGGACCTTGGTGCTTAATCTTGAACGTTTCTCTAGATATACTGCGAACTTCATAGCGAAATGATAATTAACTCCCAGTATCAATTAGCATTCAGCGTGTAGAAGGGTAACGAGGAGCCAATTAAAAGAAAATATACATAATCAATTATTTATTCGTTCTTAATTACAGTGAGTTTTTACCCTGTTACAACAGCGGCAGTTCAATTAATGACCTTCAGCTATCTTCATTTGAAATTGCCGTGGAGCGGAGGAATTTACCCAAACCCCACAGTGAAACAAAGCTGGAGAAACACAAACACACATGCGCACACACACACACACACACACACACACACACACACACACACACACACACACACACAGACTTGCACAAACTCAGAAAAAGAAACTGAACAAGGGGGAGAGAGAGAGAGAGAAAGAGAGAGAGAGGGAAAGGAAAGCAGGAGAGAGATGTAGTGAGAAAGAGGGAGAGGAAAGAAGGGGACTGGCACTGTCTGTCAGTCAGATGCCCAGAGCTGCGGTGTACATGGTGTCACCCACACGACCGAGCCGTCTGTCGAGGCCACCTGCCTCATTATGGGAAATGTATGCATCTAGGGCAGGCTCTGGCTCATCCTCTGCATGGGCAGGGAAAATGGCACACTGGCAACTATTACTGCATTATGTTAGCAAGCTGTACACACCGCATGCACACACACTGCACTGAGAGACAGGAAACTAGCGAGCCAAGAGTTTTACTGAATGGGCTGAGAGAAAAAAACGTGTTACTCTGGTGTACATGTGGATTTCTGACACAAGTTCTGACTGGGATGAGACTTGTGCCACTCTTGGACAGGCGGTTTGTAGGACGTGGCAGCATTATACCCAAAAATATAGCATATGATGAGAAAGAACACAGTATCTGACACATTAGTTTTGTATATTCACACTTTGTAAGAGGTGCATGATAGTTGAGTGTGTGGAAAAAGTTAACCAGTGCAAATGTCCCCCTCTCTGGCCACAGGGTCCTATAGCACCCAACGCACACATGCAACAAACCGATCACGACACAAAACTTTTCTCCCTGTCCATCCTCGCTCCCCTCTGCTCGCGCCTTCCGCCCATACCTGGCCTGAATACCATTAGGCCTAATGGAGCGCGGTGTGAGGGACAGCCAATCATGATGGCGTCCCGTCAGTGACACCGACATGTATCTTGGTGCTCATTATCATCCTTGAACAGCGCCAATTTACATCTGATGCTCTGACTAATTCTGCTCCAGTGTTGTCAAGAGGCATAGGAAGTGGCCTGGTCGTGATGACAGCGCGGCTGTCAGGAGCCTGTGGATGGAGGATTCCTCGGGGCATGATTTAATGCCCATGTCAAGCCCCGCTGTCAGCCTTTCTCTCTCTTCCCGCTCCCTGCGCTCCTTCTCTCCATCCAGCCATTAGGATTCAGCCAGCGGAGAGATGGAGCGATAGAGCGGGCGATTGGCCTGCTTAGGATTCACACTCTGGGCAAGAAAATAACACGCCCTGTTTCACAAGTGATTAGCCTTTCCTTGTAAACCTTAAATTAAGGCTAAAAAGGAAAGGCGGCAGAGAGGTGATGGAGAAACGAAATGTGTGTGACCGCCAAGTGCAGAGGAAAACCTTGAGCATTTTCCCTCGCTGGTTTATGGCTTCTTGTTTTTCTAATTTTCAGAGACAACTTTCCCGTGGTATTTTGCTGAGTTGTTTTGGCTTCTGTTTGGTTGTATAACTCCACAGATTTCTTGGCCCCTCTGCCCTCCCTCTTGTAGAGTGATTAACATATTGCATGATGTCTCCTGATAGTTCCACTTGCACTGTGAAATCCTTTCTTGCTCTCTCTGTGTGTTTACTTTGGTCAGGAAGGAACAGGCTTTTTGTGGAGTACAGATCAAACCATCCAGTAAAAGTTTACTCTACAGAATGTGTTGTGGACGTGGGGATAAAGCTGTGCATATTTTTGCATGTGTTTCTGAGAATGAGACAGCCGCTGTCTGTTATCTGAAACAATTGCCAAACGTGAGACGCCTGACCTGTGCTGACCCCCTGCCAAAGGTCAGAGGTGAGAGGGGCCACAGATGGTTGGAGATGGCCAGCCGGGTCAGGGAGGACAGAGGGACAGGGTGCAGACATTTCACAATACCACAAAAGGAACGACTAAATGTTATTTGAGTCTGACATACAAAAATATAAGTTTGGCCTATCTGTCTGTGTGATGGTATTCCTACAATATGTTGCTGCAATATGTTGCCCACTCCCCTGTTTCCCTCCTCTCTAACAAAGCAGTGATAAATGACTATTTTGCTGCCCAATGTATATGGCTCACTTTGGTTTGTCTTCTCTTTTTAACGTAAGAGCATCACCACAACCGCCTCAAAACAGAGGCGAGCGTGGTTCTGTTTGAGTCGTCTGGCCGTACGATCACAGTGGCAGAAACTGACCCGGCCGTTTCCCCTGGCTTTAGCTTTTAATGAACATTAATTCGATTCGGTCTACCTTCTGCATGTTTTGGCTCAGTTTCACATCCTCTTTGGCCACATTAGGCCGTTCTTGCAGCCACTGATTGCAGTACTCACAACGCCTCAGCTGTACGAGAAAAAACGGTCTCAGTTCACAGCATTAGCACTGGAAACCAGTCAAAAAACAGGAAATGTTTGTGTGCTATTTAGGTGATAGATGATAGACGTTTTTATGAAGCGTTTCTTTGATATCTTCTTTAGCTATGGTGCAGCAGTTGGCAGACTGAAGGGGCTCTGGCCACTTGGCATTGGCTCTGCTTGGTAAGTATCAGGTCTAACCCTGTACGCCTGTCAGCTCACATTCACAAAAATGGCCAAAAGAGGTCAATAAAATAATGAATAATATGATAACTACAAATAAATAAATTACTCACTGTTTGTTCTGAGGAAGGTAAATATGAGAAGATATTTAAATAGTGGAACCTAAATATATAGTGGAAACAGTAGGTCAGTGTTATAAAGGTGTTGTAAAGGGGGGACTAATAGGTACATTTCTTTATTGTTCGATTAAAACTTCCACTTTCTGGTGCCATATTCTCTTTGAAGCAACTACTGCAGTGCCTCCAATTTATTAAATAAGGAAATAATTCAGTAAGATTAAATGAAGAACTTACAACCTTTACTTACAGTTAAACAGTTTAATTTTTAAACCCTGAAAAAAAGCCACATCTAACAAAGGCTCATTCCATGTCTGCCGCTGCCAAGCTATTTTAAGCTTTCCCATAACCCATGTGCAAAAAAACCTGTGATATGAAGCTTTATACCCAACACACTTGTCAACATTTAACCCACCCTGTACACCCAAGTCAAAAAGATGCTTCTTCACAATTTAAACAACTCAAACTTCATCATGTCGGCCCATTAAAAATACTTTAAAGCTTGATACAAACATTCATGGTAAAAAAACAGGAAAACTGTGCAGGGATCTCCATTATTCTGTTTTACGCTGACGACCATGTGGTGTGGGTTTAATGAATATGCATGTCTTTAATGGGTCATCTCATCCACCCAAACCCCCTCCCATAATGGCCGTTTATTAGATGTGTAAGTCTAATCAATGCCTCTTTTCAGTAGAATAAATAAGGGGGGCTATATAACATGTAAATTGTCACTGGGAAGAGTTGTTGTGGCAACAAGGCGCCAACGAACACACGCAGTTATTATTTCCAGTTTGTGGTTAACTTCCTGTGGAGATTGATGGATACTCAGAGTGCTCCTGTGTGTCTTGAAGGGAACTATTGATCGCTGCTGCCATTGGTTTCAGCCTCCATTTGTTGATCTGCCCATGAAAGCCCAACTACATGGATCATACTGTAGAAATGACCCCAGCTCTTTTTAATGATGTTTGAGCCTCTGAGAAAAAACCTGCTGCTCCCACTAACAGTCAGGCTGCGAGCCACGCTGCATTTCCTGCCCACATGGACACGTTCCTGTTTGTTTTTCTGTGAGTTCTGCTGAGCGGTGACGCTGAGAAACTCGCTCACACATTCACAGACACATGAATGATCGCACAACAACTGTAGCAATTTTGATAATGAAGCTCTCCGAATTATGACACGTTGGCTCTCAGTTCATTTGCCAAATTGTGTTTGGTGTCGTTTTTATTGCAATTTTCATCAGTGCTTTTTTCATCCGCTTTAAGACGAGAAGGGATCATTAGCCCAGGACTGTTCAACCATGCACAGAGGAAAAATGCCATCAAAGTTGTCACACAAAATGTCCTTGTTCTCTAATTTATAAACAAAAAACACAGATTTTCTCTTTCATGTGGCTTCTTGGAGATAATTATGACAAGATGAAAGCAGTTAAATTCCTCCCTCTGTTCTCTGCTCTTCAGATGGTTCCCCCCATTGTCAAAAATGGAGATGAGATTTCATGTGGCTGTCATTGCCTGTGTCCCTGTCTCTCTCCGTCTCTCTCTCTCTCTCTCTCTCTCTCTCTCTCTCTCTCTCTCTCTCTCTCTCTCTCTCTCTCCAGCTCTCGTGTCTCTTTCCCTCCTGTCTCCCTGTCTGTCTCGCTGCTTCACTCTTCTTTGTCAGTTTTTTATTGAACTCTGATATCCAAATCTGTCATGTTTTCAGAACTGTCTATCAGTCACTCACTATCTGTCTGAGGTTGCTGCCCCCTAATGGAAGAGAATGATTAGCTTCTATCCGCTCTCTCATTTATAAGGTTTAAAGCTCTTCACAATCAAAGGGACAAATAAGTCATCTTCTTGCATATGTTTCTGTGCACTCTTTCTCTCTCATACACACACACACACACGCACATACACACAATTGCACTTGGTGTTGATGAGATGTCTACACACCCCTCCCTCACCCTCTGAGGCGACGGGCTGGTGCACTGTGTGTCGTGCCATGCTGTGGTGTCTGCAAGTGTGTGTGTGCGTGTGCGTGTGTGTGCGCAGCGCGCCCTCTTGGGAGGTAATTACCAGAATAAATACAGTAGAGGCCATGGCTGCTAATTTATGCCTGATTGTTGACAGTCAGAGTATTGTTTAACATGCACAGAGAGGGCCCTTGGTGTTGTGTTTCATGATCCTCCTTGTACGTGTGTGTGTGTGTGTGTGAGATAGAGAGAGGGGCGGGGGGGGTTGCTCAGTGCATCCTTGTTTTCTGTGATTATCCTCTCTGTGTGTGACCCTGCTGGTTAAAAGTTTCAGTAAACAAATTCTGTCTAATCTGTGTGTGTCTGACCTGTATGTCTCGTCTTTTTACACTTTGGGCTAACACCAATTTAAAAGGGGAATCATTCTTTCATTTGTCTCCTGCTCTATATTGTCTTTCTGGTTTGCACGATTCACATATTTAAAAAGTCCTTATTTATCTCAAACTATCTATTATGCAGCCACTTAGTTGAGGATCTGATGGAAAAGGGGAAATGTTTTTCTTCAGATTTTCCAAACATTCAGACATTCCTTTCTCATCGTGCAGTGTTCTGGCATCTGATCAGACAGATCGATTACCTGGATCATGTTGTGTTGTCTCACTGGTACCTGAAGTATCCAGTGATGTATTAGTTTGTCTCTTAAGATTTCCCAACTTCCTTACCCACTCATTTGTAAATAGTGCAGTTCATTTGGAGTAATTTCAGCCATGGTTTAATGTGTGTTTGCCTCCATATAGAGTATTTGTGGCACCAGGATGGAGAATGTTTGATTTGCTTAAAATAGAGTATGGCGGCAAGGAACATGTCACTCAATGCAACACTGAGGCTTATTTAATTTGTTGACAATAAGACAAATATAGAATACCTTCAGCCACTGCCACAGAGTTTTTTTTTTACACATTAATAACATTTTTAATCAGGGGCCCACCAGCTTACTTGGTTGAGTGGGTCACAACATATGGAGTTGGCTTGAGTCCTTCTGCAGTGTCCATTTGCTGTTAACACTTACACTCTGTCCTATCAATAAAAACAGCAAAATGCAAAAAAAAAAATGTAGTTCATTCATAGTAAGTCAATTTAGTGTTTATAATTGACAGTTATTATGAACATTCAATTATTTTAATGGAAAGTTTTCCAGCTTTCTGACTTGTGGTTTCCACATCTTGCATGTAAGTCTTTTTACATCTTGTGTGGCTGTGGTTATACAGAAATCCTCTTCTTCAACTCACTGTTCCACCCAGCATTTCCCAGAATCCCCCACAACCACTTTCTATTGACTTTTCCTCTGTTCTTGAACCACACACTTGTTAATCAGATAGGCCAGCTGTGGGTATGTGGTTGAGGGGCTTTAAATGCCTCATAGACACCCCATGATCTTTATGAGTGTGAGAGGATAAAGAGTTCACAGCGCTGCAACTGAGAGAGTTGCTAAGAACCTGCATAGCCCAAATTATCTGCAGAAAGTCAGTAGAGTGGAAGTTCAGATGCTTGCACCCAAATGAGGTTTGAATGAATTTAACTCTCGGCCCAGAACTTTTAACGATAGCCTAGGTCTATCAAAGATATTGGATATTAATTCATTAATAATAGATACTAATGAGCTTTGAAGTGGGTGTAGTGTTGGACTTTAAAAGTCCCCAGTGAGTAATGAAGCCTGTGGAAACACCTTTGAGGCGCTGGGGGCCGGGAGGCCTGACTGGAGGAAACAGTACAAGTCTTTGTATTAGAGCTGATTGAGCCGGTCTGGGCCCCAGCTTCGTTACAGGCAACCACTTACACGCCCGGAATTCTACTGAGGAGACTGCTGATGAATTTGTTTAATTGAACGTAAATAATGAATTCCCAAGGAAGAGATTTGGCCCAGTTGTAATTGCTGGAGATCAGAGGCCACAATACCAAACTTCAAAACGCCTGACCCAGGCGGTCGTAAAAGCCGTAACGATGACTTCGAAGAAAAAATGAAGAAAGTGATATCGGAGGGGGTGTTGGGGGGGGGGGGGAACAGAGGAAGAGTAACGGAGACAGAGACAGGGAAAAGAAGATGAACTAATGAGGAACAAAGACCTAACGAGTTTCGCGAGGAAAATGAAGTGTTTCCAAAGTCGTCTTTAAACTTGGCGAGATGAAACGCGGGAGCGGCAGTTGTTTTTGACAGCTCGGGACGAGATGGGCCACAGCTCAGAGAGAGAGGGGTAATTCCCTATTCCTTTATATTACCCGCTCTCTCTCTCCTTCTCCCTCTCTGCTGGGAGCCCCCTCATCCCCCTCTCCGCTTCCCTACATTGATTCTTGAATTAGACTGTTTTATTGAATAATTAATAGGCCTTTTCCCATGATTGATGATTTGCATGGCTTGAATATTAGCTTTTCAATCAAACGCAGCTTGTTCTAATGTAACCATATTGAAAACATGTCAAACACTGTTTACCCACTTTGTGCGCAATGTTGTCTTAAGTTCTGGCTGCTGAGGCCTCACAATGCTCAGCGGTGGGGAACAGCCTTGTCAAGCGCTCGCTCAGTGCTGATTATAAGGCCCTGGAGTTAGCACTGAAAACACGTATATACATCGGTGCATAGACACATGCACAGATGCACTCACACAGAGAAACACACCCAATTCTAGGCCTTGACATGTGTGAACAATAAATGGCCATGTTCGTGCACTCACAGGGCAGGCACACATTTACAAAAACACACACACACACAAACAACCCTGATGGTTTTCTTTCCACTGAAAATCCATCAGTTCCCCAAAAGGACCCGTCTAATAGCTACAGTAGCGCTCTGCTTAGTTTGAGTGGCAGCGAGGGCCAGTCTGGGAATAGATTGTCAGGCATATTGCGTCTACCATCTCACAGCACCATATCACAGAGCGAGAACACATCAGTGCTGGGAGAGACACATGCATTAAGATTCCCTTTTAATTTGACTGGGATTGAAGTCGAGCGCTAAATTACGCCGTCATCCCCCTACACAGGCTCCCCCTCCCCGGCCCAACCCGAGCTTGTTTTTTGTTTGTTTCGCTTATTTATTTATTTACGGCCTTACTTATTCATTCATTCCAAGAGTCCGATTTTCTGAGAGTGTGTCAGCGCATCGCTCGGCGCATGAAAGCACTTTGCGTGGCGTTGTGTCTGGTGTGTTTAGACAGTTCCAAACATGTGCATGGTTAAATAATTTACAGCGTAACTGACTAATGACAGGCAGTGATCATGTCGAGACGAAGAGGCCTGGGTGACTGCTGATCAGGGACAGTGCCTGTCTCTTCTGCTCACGCTCACTGCTACTGTGTGTGTGTGTGTGTGTGTGTGTAGCTGTGGGCTTGGCTATGTTGTGGGTGTGGGAAGGGAATATGTTTGTGTTGGTGTGTGCAGGCAGCAACACAGATTACAGTTCAGTCTGCTGTACGCGCAGTGGATGGATCCCTCCCAAGACATTTGTCGAAAATTGATTTTGAGTTCCATTCATCACTTGGGTTTAATGTGTGACAGTTCATTCACTGCGTATACAAGGAAACTATGAGCTCTGCATACTCTAAGTTCCCAAGACATTTCACTGAGAAATGCATATGAACTTGAGATTAAGTGCTGCGCATAATTTTTGTCACTGATGATATAGTCGTTCATGACGGCTTTGTGCTTCTGTTCTACATCACAAAATAGAGAATGCTTAGGACTGCAGCTAATAGGGCTAATTATTCAGTTTTTTACTATTTGTTTTCACTTTAAAGTAACAAATGAAAATCAAACACAAAAAACAATAATACAATCCTAGTGAAATCCGATTTAATGGGTAGTATTTTGTGTCTTTGTTTTTATATTACTATGTTTGGTTCAGTAGAGCGGGTCTTTTACTGTGGTGGTTCCCAAACGAGGGGTCATGATCCCTTGTTCTATTTAGAATAAACCATGCAGATAATCATCAGCCTTTAGATTATATTTGTTTCCATGTGACTCCAGAGGTGATCACTTATTACAACAGATTTGCAACAGTATCAGTTGCAGCAGGTCAGTTTACAGCACCACAGGAAGCATTGCAATATGTGCATATTAAGGTGATTCGGCATTTCATGACATTTTCTCATGGGAATAATTCATAGATCTTGATGAAAAAACATCAGGCACATTTAGGGAAACTTGAATTCAAGGGGACTGTTTAGCCTTGGTGGAGGTCTTCAGTGTGCCATTCTAGTGTTTTCAATGAAGACAGAAAAATAAAAGTACTTTACATTCATACATTAAAAAAATACTGGATTACTAACTAGATACATTTACTGGGGACTCTTTTCAGAGGATCACACTAGTGAATATTTAAAGCACCAAAAGGCTGGCTAAGGAATAAACACCTATAATGCAGCCATTCACCCACTGATGTGTTTTTGGTCGTTTTGGACAGGTGCAGAAGAATGAGCTCTATCAGGTTTGGCTGCAGGCATCAATTTTAAGGAGGATCATTTAATTGTTTATTTTTGTTTTCTCAGCACATAAGATATAGAATGTCACCAAGCATCTTGAAAAAAATACTGTCTGATTTTTCAGCCTTTTTTCCCCATCGGCTTCAAGAATTCATAGACGCAATCAATTACCAACAAAGACATATACATAAGAAGATAACCAGCTAAAGAAAAAAAATTCCCAGAATTCAACAAAAACACGTATAGCACAATAACACCCTCCCAAACCTCAGCTCCTCTCACTATAAAGGCACCTTGAAGAAGAGGGCTGGTCCCTGGGGCTTACCAAGTATCTGATCTATTATGCAAAAAATCATTAGGCTAAATTAAAAAGCTGTTTGAGGGTAACCAGATCCTTTAATGAGGTCAGCGAGCAGCACAGCGACATTAAAACACAACCCAAGAACAGAAACAGGAGACAAGAGGAGAGGGAGGCCATTGATTATCAATCATGTAGGTCATTATCTCTCTTACTTTCTCTCTCACACACACATCTATGCACACATTGAAACACACTCAATTACAAACACTTAACATTCCTCTCACTTTCTGCCTCTGTCTTTATTTATCCGACAGGTAAATTCTTATCGTTTCAGTAATCATCCCTTTAAGCCTCCTCACAACTTTGCTGGTCAGCTCATGACAATCAGGACGGATCCTGCGTCGCTTCCATGGCAGGATCGTTTGTGTGCGAGCGTGTGCGTTCAGCTTCCTCCGCCAGTCTGAACCAGGAAAATACATCAGTTTATTTGGCATGGTGAGCGCCTCTGTCTATTTAATTAGCGGCGTTGAATCTCAAGCAGGCTGCAGATCTAAAAATACAACCAAAATGATGTTAAAGAGACAAGATACAGCAAAAGCTGACAATTATGTTAATGCCCCTCTGTTTTGATAAAGATGCACAGTAAGATGTGTCCAATCTGCCTCCTGAAGCAGTGCAATACTGGCTGAAGTGTGTGTGTGTTTTGTGTGTGTGTGTGTGTGTGTGAGTGCTTGTTTGTGTGTCAAAGAGCTGCAACAAAAGCCTGCTTTCTACACTGCATTGATTTATAAACAACACATATGCTCCTGATTATATTTACATCTCATAACCATAAAACAAACACATTATCTGAAACTTAATTGGATGACAGTCGGAGCTTTAAAGCTGAAATTAATTTATCAAACAGGACACTTGACCCCATCAGTGCAACAGAGAGGCATTTGACTAGAGGCTAACATGAGGACCTCTTGTGTCTCAATGTGCTTTTTTTTTTATCTTGTAGCTATTGGGATTAGTTATATTATCTGATGCACTGTAGAATGGGTGGTTCAAAGTTATTAAGCTTATCAAATGTTATTTTCTCTTATTTATGATGATAATAATGATTAATGTTATAATATAATTTACTATAATAAACGCCTTGTAAGATATTTGACCCTTTTTCCAGATACAGTTGACAAAAAAATAATCTGAAAAGACAGCTACATTGTACAATCCAATTCTAAAACTAGGAGAGATTAACCAAAAACTGCAAATATACTTTTAAGCAAAGCTTGACCAATTAATTTAATAAAATAAATAATTTAAACCAAACTTACTGAAAAACTAAACACTTATACATACATCAATGTGACAAGAACTACCCTAAAATGACAGAATAGGACTCTGGAGGAGGTGGGGTTTATGAGCCAGCCACCAAAGGGTGATGGAGATGATTCGGCTTCTCTTTCCGTCATTAATTTACTGCTCCTCTTTGTGTCTCTATCATTCGTACTAACCGCCGATCCAGCCAAACAGAGCGCCCCCCCCCACCATCTCCTCTGGCTCTCCATACTTTGTCTAAGATTACAAATTCTTACCCAGTCTGAGTTAACACATGTGTCCAATGACACTGTTTGTGTGTGTCTGGCGCCGTTACATTTCCCTCAAGTTCTGGGACTATCATACAGAAGCTATGCAATTCTTTTATAGTAATCAACCGCTTACAGTGATTAATTTCGGCCCAGGACAAACAGGATCACTATAAGCAGTTTTCACACTGGACACTGAAGACACATAGTAATAATATTAAAACCTAATCTAGCTAAAATCCGGATATGAGACCAATTTTAATGCCAAGTGTAAATGTAGTCAGAGAGATGTCCATAGTGGCCTGACACTGACCGTACTAGCATGAGCGGAACATTAGTAGAGCAACAGTAGTTTCAGTGCCTTGTGAGCATTGTATGACTTCCGGCACAGCATTGAGTTGTAGGTCACCTACAGTTGAGAGGTGTTCAAAGCCCAATGCTCGCCATCTGTGGTTTCACACACGAAAAGAAAGAAAGCGAACTTGATGTGTAAAAATATGCTTCAGGTCACATTTACAGGATTAGTAAAGCTGCGTATGTAGACAGCTGGATTGATTAATGACTGAAAAACACGCCCTGCTCTGATCCAAATATAGCTGAAAGTAATTCTTCGTCCTCTGCTGTGCCATTCATGCCTTACTGTGCATATATCTGGTTGCTTGTGTGTGTGTGTGTGTGTGTGTGGGGGGGGGGGGGTGTTGATTAAAACCTAAAATAGCTACCTTGTGATGTATCCAATCAATCACTATCACCTCTACGACCTTGTGACCTGTCCTCTCTCCTTCCCTCTCTGCAGCTCTCCTCCTCTCCCCTCCGTCTGACTCATTGCGTCCATTTTCTCATCTGGCATCATCTCTCCGTCACCTGGCCGCGCTCTGGGGACAGTTTGTGCGTGTCTGTCTGCGTCAGTCGACCTCGTGACCCCCGGGGAGCTGAGTGAGAGGTCTCAGTCTGGGCCTGTATCAAACGGGACAGTTGCCACGGCTCAATCAAATGCAATTACGGCAGCTGCGTTTAGCGCTGTCAGTGCGTGAAGCGGGGCCACGGGTAGAGGTGAGCACTGTGAATAATGGAGGAGTTGACGCTCACCAGAGAGCCGCAGCCTTCAAACGTGTGGCCGCTCCAACCCTCTGACCCTGATCGCTCTTCACCTGTGGGAAGGGGTTCATCGGGGCGTTGTGTGTGTGTTTTCTTTTCAGCAGGCTCTTAAAATGTTACTCACAGTCTTCTATCACTGGCAACTGTCAGCTGCAGATGCTGCGAGACGGAGGCAAGCGTGACGGCTGAAATACTTAAAAGGACACGCCGTGTTCGTTTCACAAGCTGTGGTGCTTTGAGAGCAACAGTTGTCAGCTGATCTGAGGACAATTATTAGAACACCTGTTCAATTCTTATGGTAACATGTGGCCCCCTGTCTGTCTCATGATCACTCTCGAAAGCCTGTATGGACTCGTATGAGACATATATATTCACACACACACACACACACTAACCTTAATCATTACTAGTTGCCTAACCCTTACCTTACCCTTCCCTTAACCATAACATAACATGTCTTTACCTTTATATTTAAGGATTTATGTCATGTTTTTGTCCCCATAAAGAAGACAAGTGCCATAATGTGACTGTGTAAACTTTTTCTGTGTGTAGGTCCCCACAACACAAGTTATACCTGGAACACACACACACACACACACACACACACGTGTATATATATATATATATATATATATATATATATGTGAATGTTTGTGTTCCATCTTTCAGCTATTGTCCTTTTGTGCAGCTTTTTTTGACCATGGGTCAATTAAGGATATTCCTGACACAGTTTCCACAGTGACGGAGTGTCATATTCCAATCCTTGCTTTGGTATTGTTCTCGTAGCTCGACTGGTTCTGATCTGTTGGATGTGTGACGGTTGATAAGAGAAAGGGGTGTGTGCATGCGTGTGTGTGTGTGTGTGGGTTTGTTTGAGGCGGTGTGTTGCAGAGCACACGATACTTTAAAGGTATGATTGAGGCTGCACACGTGCCTCACTGTAGCATGCTAGCCATGCGGTGTTCTTCCTGTGTGAGTGTGATCGAGCAGTTCGCTGTGACCTTTAGGTGGTGGGCCTGCAGCTTCATGATTAGAGGGTCACTGGCTCAAACCCCGCTCCAGCTGTTCCCCTTCAATCCGCGCACAGTCCCCGTCACAAATGGGAACAGTTTGATGACATCACCAGTCACGGAGAGGCCAGTGGGAAGGCTGCACTGCCCCTTTCCCCTCACCTCTGGGATAGTGCTAATGAGGTGTGCCTCGCCTTGCACACTCCCTCTTCCTGTATTCCTCTCTGTCTTTTTCCATCTGTTGTATTCTCATGGTCCTGCTCTGTTTCAGAGTCGTTGCCGGATCACCCCTTTGACCCAAGTCACCCTACAACTCGCAGTGCTGCAACTCAGTTCCCTGTGTGACTCGCCACACAGGGAACTGAAAACTCAGCCTGCAGCCCCGGCCGGCGAGTGGGCCGACCACCAGCCGGCTTCATGCTCTCTCGTCCCTCAGATCTCCTTAAAGCTGCGCAGTCGGAGGTAACCTTCGCACACTGTGATCTGAATAACTGACTCACGTGCTCACTGATTTGTCGGCCAGATCACTGCAACAGGATTTTTTTTTTTGATACTGGCTAGATCCAGTGGCTTATTGTGTGAAAGCAGCACGTCCCTCTTTATGTCTAGGGTGAAACATCACTTAGTGCTATAGAGTTCAATAGTAATTAGTCACAAGGGACAGTCCATAGTAAAAATAAAATGACTTCTTTGGTGTTGAATTAACATGAACAATGGCAGGAGCATCAGCAGCCAAACAACAAAAGCAAAAGAATGTTATCGATATGAAAAAATGACTGATGTGTTTATTCCAGGCCCGTTTTGTTTTGTTAAAAGCAGATCTCATCTTTTCCTGGTTAGATACAACAAGGCTATTGGGATCATTAGAAATTCACAAACAAAATAATGATTGTACCATATTTATCAGATGTTGCTATTTATTGCGAGCAAGCTGTATTTTTATTTCATCCCACTCTGGCAGTTCCACGGAGAGTAGGCCAAGCTGCTCTTTCCTCACATCTGCCTGTGTTCGCCCTGTGTAGCGAATTCACTTTGTCGCGATCGCAGGCACTGCAAGGTTTTGAACTCCAACCGCAGTTGAAAGACAATGCAGTCGTGATTGCATGTGACTTTGAAAACTCAAATCTTTCTCTGTTTCTGAAGGGAGCACTGACAAGACAGAGAGCGAGGCTCTCTTTCTTGCAGTTTTGTTTTTCCGTTAAAAAATCAAAAGGCGCCGCTCTCTTTATTTGCCCCTAATCAGCATGCAGCTGCTTTGGTGGTGGATTGCAGAGGTGTAAACCGTGCTCTCTCCCTGTACGTTGTTGCGTATCTTTCAAACAGGGCTACGATTTTTGTACTTTGCAGCTTTCAAAAATAAAAGAGAAAAAAGTGACAGTAAGTATTAGAAAACGACCACAGTTTATTTTCACAAACCTATATGTTTCATTTTGATCTGATGCCAAATATTTGTTAAGCATTTGCTGTGCTTTGAAATCGGTAAACCACTGTATGCTTGATATGCCCACATAATGTGCCTTTTTATATGAGGCCGTATAAATGGATCCCTTACCTCCTGTGTATCTATGGAGCAGTAAAGCAGAAACTGTGGCTGTGGGTGGAGAATGATTTGTAAATATGGTAAATTAAGACTTACTGAGTCAACTGTATATTATTATATCTCCCAGTCATTTTGAAAAAGTGAAGGCACCAGGAGCTGGGATTTTTTATCACAGTGTTGAGCATGACTTCACATGATGTAACTACTGCAATCAGGATATTAGGATGAGCGGAAATCAGATGTCGTTTTGGCTTCCGTCAAGTCGTCTCTCTAACGTGACTCATTTGACAAATAGTTTTACTAGCAACCAGCTTCCCCTCCTCCGTCGCTGAAGAACTTTTTGAACATCTTGTGCTGATAAATATAGAACTGCACAATGTCTTTAGCAACGCAGCAGGACAGAGGAGTGAAGTCAGAAATTGGAGGTGTCCCAGTCCATGTTGAAACCAGAAGAAGTCACAGTGAATGAATGAAATCATCCATCAAAATGTTTGGATGCTCGTATATTAACGGCAACTGTGACCTGTGGTTAGTATCAACTGTAAATTGATGTGACACTGGGCTGTTTTCTTTTTTTACTGTTTAAAGAGTTAAAAGTTGGGGATAATTGTGAGCGCATACTGTATCTACTCTCTAGCAAACACATAGCACACTAACGGAGAGAGAGAATGAAAGAGAGGAAGAAAGAAAGAGAGAGGCTTTTTTTTTTTTGCTCCAGAGCTCCAACTGCGCTGCACATTTTTCATTTCCCGCCGAGTTGAAAAGATCAGGTAATTGAAAAGGAGACAATCCAGCAGCCAGGGCTCCACAGATGCCAATGAAAAGCTTCAGAGATATTAGAGTATTACACTTTGGGCCCTGTCTTTGTATTTCTTTCACACGGGGCCTATGGGGAAAAATGGCTTTATAATGACAACACCTGAAAAGTGTTTTCCATCAGGCTCATGCATCATTGTCAGCGCAGGAGATGAAACTGCATTGTTTCTCTTTGGATGGGCAATGTCAGTGGAGAGACAGCCGTCTGCAGAGAGAGAGAGAGAGAGAGGAGAGAGAGCGAGAGAGAGAGAGAGAGAGAGAGAGAGAGAGAGGAGAGAGAGAGGGTGGGGGGGTGGGGGAAGGAAGGTAGATGTAGTATGATCTCTAAATGCAAACTACATTGAAATGTAATAAAAATCTGATGTTCAGCATCTTCTCACAAACACCTTCCTAAATAATAGAAAATCGGGCAGTTTGGAACTTTTGTTACTTTTTTGGGGTTGGGTTGGGGGGGGGGATCATTTTCTCTGGCCAGTATCTGCTGATTTAAACCTCTGACTTTCTCTGGTGATCATATCAAAAGTTGTGTCCTGCAGTGCGGTCGCACACAGAAATCTGCACAGTTAAAATGTATTATCAAATAATGAATAACTCAAGAAACATGAATAAGTCAAACATCACATCTGAATTCATGAAAAGCCAAACAGAAGGGGATTCAAAAAAGTGGATCATTTATATTTGAGGTGACTAATAATGACCCTATAATCGGTGCATTGTGGGATATCTCCTTCATCAGATTTGGTTTTTAATACGGACGAAGGTTAAATGCAAATGTAAACAAATTCAGTGTATGTGGCTGCATGAGTATGGCAGCCGACTTAACATGCATGTCATATAAGAATCCTTCATATTTTGGATGGATCTCATTTCTCCAAACTCACTGCCCTCCGTCAAGCCCTCCGAGTGGGATTTGTCTAAGATTAATAGTTTTATGATTTATAGGCTGGCAGTGTGTGAGCAGCACCGCACCTCCAAACAGCCAGATATACAATTATCCGCTGCTCCTGCCCTATATGAATGCCATTTCCCCTGCATCCCTCCTTAAAAGAGACACGGGCCATTTGTCTCCCTAGCTGCCTCCTCACCCAGGCCAGTAATAAGCCATCTGCTGGATCTGAACATGAAAGATTAAAATGATATACAGTATGAAAGCTCTCTATTCAGTTGCTAATGTCCAAGATTCAGGGACGCAGAGGCCAAAGCTGTCATCTCTCTCAGGAAGAGGTAATTATCACTCTTCCTCCGAGGGGCGGCCGCTGCCTCCGCCTCAGCTTCACGGAGGACCTGGCCCCCGTGCCGGCTGCCACCGGCCAAACCTCATTTAGTAGGCCAGAACAATGCCCGACCAAATGTCTGGCTAATCCTCACAATCCTTTGTATTCATTGAGGGCTGGTAGTATGGGCCTGAGGAGAGGGCCCCGCTGCTTGTGTGTATGTGTATGGGTGTGTGCGTTCGAGGGCAGGGGGTCAACTTCAAGCCCACAGTGCTACAGGCGAGGCGGGTGATTATTTCACTCACTGTCATTAAGTCTTCGTTTGTGACACTGTGTGTGGGGACACGCACGTGTGTGTGAGTGTGTACGCACATGGGTTAGGGGGTATGCCTTGTAAATAAATGGGAGATTAGAGTGAGACACATTTGTTGTGCGAGTTTGATCTACATCTGAGAATCCGAGCAAAGAGGAGAAGTCAAATTGGCCACGTACACGAGGGGACTGAATGATGGCAAGAAAACTGACAAGAAGAGGCCCACGGTGACCTGTCAAATTGAATTTTATGGTGTTATTTCAGGATTCGTTACCTCTCTGTATCATCTATCATTGTATTTAACACAGACATTTTCAGAAATAATTCTTTATTATTGACATTTATTTTAATCCTGAATATTCTCAGGAACGAAAATGATTTATTTCCCATTTAGATTGTGATAATTAAAGACAAATATTACCGCAGCAAAGTGGGGATTCCGACAGAAAAAAAAAATCCTGTGTTGAAACAGGAGGTTGTGGTTGTTGTTTAAGGTGTGGGTGTAACAATGAAATATGATCTGGGAAGCCCAACAGGAACACATTAATGCATTTAAGGCTTATCTGATGTAAATAGTTCACGTTATATAGCAATCCTAACAGAAATGAGGTTTGCATGTATGTGATTAACTAACACAACACTTTGCCAGATGACCCTATGATGTTTTGCTGGAGCCCCCTGTGTCGACTCTCCCGCTGTGCTGTCGGACTCGCTGCATTCATCCATCCATGTGAGAATGTTCTTTGCCTTCTTTTGCATCATTTAGGAGGTGCACTGTGATGCTCTGAGATTAAATGAAAAGTTGGATCGAGCAGATTTAAATGTGGCTTCTTGAGGGGATTGCTGTATAGTAACAGGTAGGGCAACATACATGACTACAAGCCTGGAACGGCCACCATGTGAAGCTGAGATTATGTGTGGATTCAGTCTGGAATCAACTGTTTGCATGTAACTTCAAAAGTTTTAGAACTACTATGTCCAAACAATCATGGCGAATTTGGTGCAGAATTGAAGGGTCAAGGGTCAACTGAGTACTGTTCTAGTTGTAAATTAAATCCCATTTATTCCCGTTGCCTTGGAATGCTCAGGGAAATATATCTCAAAACATGGTCAAATAAATCCAAAATTATATCCATTTTATTTTATTTTATTTTAGTGGACTGACCCTTAAAGAAACTATGATCCCCTGATCTGATTCAGTGACCATGCTGTGAGTGATGATGATCCCAACACATCATCCATTCAGAGTCACTTTAAATGTCAGGCAGTCTTGATTATTCTGCATTTGCTGATATACTGAAACAAAGAGGACAGTTTTCCCTCATCAGAGTCAAAGACCTGTTCATTTTCCCCACGACTACGTCCTCTTTCTCATCCGTCGCAGAATTATACTGTGGAGAGTCTCTCTGAGCTGTGAGCTCTACTGAGAGAGTAAATTAATTTACCATGTAGACCACAGGGCTTAATTCACTTACCCTACCCAGAGCTTATTGCAGCTCTGCCTCGGAGGTTAGGGGAAGGGGGTTTAGACCCGCTTGGTGAGGAGATCCAGGTGTCTCTGCTACCCACCTGAAGCTGCTACCTACCCCTTTCCCTCCATCTTCCTTCACCTCCTTTCACAGTCGCGACCAAGATGCTCCCTTCATTATGCTTTTCATAAAACAAGCCTCATTTATGCAGGAATTTTTCAATCTCTCACACTCACTCCTGTGTGACCCATCCTCACAATCATACTATTAAACACACTTGCTGGAACTTTAGTGTAGCCAGCATCTGAAATGCCACGATACACCCCCATGATATCATTTTACATCTGCCAACTCTGCTGCTGCTGGGCTCCATCATTAGTCGAGCCTGAATGAAGCTGCCTGCGGGACTTTTCTTGACCTCAGATTTTCTTTCAGCCTGTTGAAATCAACATTATCTAAAGGGTCTTCAGTTGCAGTGAACCCCACACTCAACAGCCATCAAAGCTTTGTTTTTATGTTATTATTGTGGTGCAAATTGTTTGGATCAATATGTTTTGCTCCAAGCTTTATTGGATTTGCATCTTTCTCTTTCTATGTCTTCACTTCTTGCTTCATGTTTAAATGAGATGGTGAGAGAGAGAGACCACCCCAGCCTCTGCTGCCTTGTTCTCTCTATCTTTCCGTCTATTTTTTCCCTTTCATCTGAGTCCAACTGTACCTTCTCTGTGACACGACATGAGTAAATGCTTCTGTCAGGCCTCCTGAGTGGATTAAAGTGGCCTTCAATTACCTTCATCATTGACCTCATGAAGCTGGTTAACTGCAAAATCCTTAACCCTAAACTCCGTCATTGTACGCTCTAATTCGGTCCAACACACATACAGAGCAACAAACACACATTTGTGTTCTCAACATTACAAAAGGGGTGAAAACGAGTCGGAAAGATCTATAATGAAAAAAATAGGTTAAGGCTAAAATAATTCATTCTGGAAGTTTCCCTTTTTTCCGATTTTGGTCGAGATCAAAGCTTGGTTTCAGGTCTAATTAACCAAACGAATGCAGATCCCAGACCTTCTGGCTGCGGGTAAGGCCTTGGAGGGATCCCTCGCTGAAAATCCACATCAGATTTAAATAATTAATATGACACCTTGAGCTCCGCAGAGAAAGAGGGGCTCCATGTTGGAGTTTAGAACAATGTCACTGCCAAGTGTAATGCTGTTTGTCTCCATGAAAATGAGCAGTGGAGAAAGCAGCCACTCCATTGTACTGCCTCCTTGGCGGATCTGGGGACTGCTCTCCCCTTTGTCATGCTAACGGAGAGCTTTAAGGAGACGTTGGTAAAGAAGGCCTGCGGCCTGTGCTCCGTTCCTGGCTGGGCCCGGCTGAAGCAAGCTGGGCTGGGCTCTGGGGACTTGGAGCTGGGGTCATTTTATGGTTTTTAATCCTCTTAATCCCCGTTAGAAGGGGCTTGGTGGAGACAAATCCGCTCCCAGAGGTCCTTAGGATTCAAACGCTGCGCTTGAGCAACTGTATCATTTGATAACAACAATGGTGGAGGATAGAGAGAGAAAGGGAGAGGGACAGACGGAGAGAGAAATAGGAAGAAAGATAGAAATCTACATTGTGATTGAGAGATATAGATTTTTATCTTTGCCCTCTGGTTATTAGCTCTACTCTTCAAACATTACCTCCTGCACGTTTCTGTCAAAGTTTGTGTCAAGGTGGACGTCTGCATGGGTCACGCAAGATCCATGACACATGCACACATAAACACTTGGTCTGAATCTCATGCTAATGACCCTTATGTTGCCCTGTGGTCCTTTAAGAAATGCAGTCCGCTCTGGCTTCTCAGTGTGGAAAGCACTGTGGCCCGTTTTCCGAGCTGGGAGAGGCTGGGGAGCCAGGGATAATCCAGAGGGCCCTATTCAAATTAATACACTCCTTTTAACCTCATCTCAGACGAGCTCTCTTCATTATCACTCAATTAAAACTGCATATATGAGCAGGCCTGGCCTGGAGAGGCCTCAGACTGTCTGAACTTAGTGACCGAACAGTTGTGCCAGGAGGGAGAGAGGGAGGCCACAGTGGGACATGAAAACACTGACTGATCAGGATGAACATGAGCTTATGGCCCACTAACTAATCAGAAGTGTGTTCGTGTTTGTGACATGAAGAGACATAATATACCAGCTGGAGTCCTGATAAATAATTGCCAGATATTAGAGGGAGATTAAAGGTTGCACCATGTGAAGAAAAATAATGTCTTCCTCTTGAAATATCAAACCTGAAATTCTAGGTTTGATATTTCAATGTTCATCTTAAATGCCAGGTTTAGGACTGTACAAGCAGCTGGACGCAGGAACAGTGGGTCGCTAATACTTCATTTGAGACAATACCCTGGCTTCTGTGTCATTTCTTATTGAAAGAGTATGGCAGGGGGGTGGTTAGCCTCAGTCACAATTGCCCTTGGCTCACTGAGGAAACCCAAACATAGTCCAGAACGTTTTTTTTGCGGAGAATGACATGAGACAACGTGAGGTTGTGGTCAGCCATTTTCTATGATGGCAGGAACCAAAGCATGGAATGAAGCAGAGAAAAAAAAATGCAGAGGGAGGGAAAGTGAACTTTAGGAACAAGACCGATGCTATGTTAAAAAGCTTTAGTCTTTAAATACAGATTCCTCTCGAGATTCCTAAGCGCATTGGTCTTCGTTTGATGTCTTACTTTTTCATTTCATTTGCTTCCCTCTTCCTCAGGTCTTTCTTTCTGTTTCTCCTCCACACGTTGCACACCCGCTCTTTCCTTCTAATGTACCCAGAGCGAAGTATGGGGTCGAGCACCTCCAGCGCCGAGTCCTGGTGTGGGAACAGGCTAGCTGTCTGTGTTCTGCATATAGCCTGCAGCCAAAGACCGAGAAGGAGCGAGCAAAACAACAACCACAAGTTTGGCCTGTCTGCAGAATGCCAGGACTGCTAAGTGGTTGGCAGCCTCAACACACCAGGGGTACACTGCTGTCATTTGCTGGGAAGAAATGCTTGAGAACCCAAATTTCACTGACAGGGCACATGTTACTTGGAATGAAGAGGGTAAATTATTCCCCCAGTTTGCATATGTAATGTTGGGCTTAGATGATGACAGTCTGAAGGTGCTTGTTTTTGACCGAAATCTACAAAAGAAGTGGAAAAATACACTTCATACACTCTGGGCTGAGTGGTTGGGCTAACAGAGAGAATGTGAAATTATTTTCTCGAGCAAATCTGAATATTGTTCTTCAAAGGTTTCAAAAGCACTGCACCTGCTCCTTTAAGCACCTGATGAGGTTGTTTATTCCAGAGCAACATGTTTTACTGAACTGTTGCTTTCTGCAGGAGGACGTATTGACCAAATTTGGAGAACACAATTTGTGATGAATTGATGAAGACATAAAGATGAGGCCTCCTTACTGGACTCGTTCAAATTGGGAAACACAATATAAAACCTAAAATGGCACTCAGTAAGGCGCATACCTCCGACAAAGCCCAAAAGTCCCCGTAAGTTCAATCAAGCTGCACCATATTCCACACACTCCTATCAGTGCCTGATTTTTTTCATCAGATGTCTGAATTATTCCCTGGAAATATCCCAAAAAACTACCAACAATGCTGACGAAGGTGAATGGAGATTCCTGGAATTGGCCCAAAAATCGAATGGGTTCATCCGTGACCAGCATCCTTACATCAAATTTTGTGGTAATCCGTCTCGCAGTTTTGCGTAATCCTGCAAACAAACAAAAAACACGTCAACAACAACATGCATTTTAAATTGTTGACCTGCGAAAGAAAGAAAGGAGCGCCAGATCAGATCCTCTGTGAAAGAACTTGTAGTACTTGTATCCTCTGATGGTTCATTTTTCTTTTTTCTATTTACTGAAGTGATCGTACTGGTACAGTTTGTGTATAGACTTCACCTGATGCAGATCTGAGGACCTCAGCTTTCCTCTCTCAGTAAGTAGATAGTGCAGGAATTTTCACAACCACAGATATGAAAAATAAAAACAGCACCATCCACACATCTTGAATTCAAATCTCCTGCTAAAAAAAAGAAGAGTAGCATTCGTAATTTCTCTCGTCAGGGCTGCATATTAAATAATGACTATGTGACATGAGGGTACAATCGTTCAAACAGCCCTCTAATGAAATTAATTCCCTGCGTCGGCAGAGTTCACAGTGCCAGTTTGACCCTGTTGTCCCCTCCACGGTAACAAGCTAAAACTAAGAGACCATTCAGCACCAGATTGCAGTATCCATCTGGCGGATTGGTCATGTGACACAGGAAGACGTGTGAACATCTTTTCGTAATTGTGGTTTCATAAAGAACGGCGGTTTCATTTGTTTCTTTGCTCTCGCTGCACGCACATTGTTTCACACAGTGGGTTGTTTTCCTTTGTCAGGTCCTAAGTCCTGACTCGATAGTCTTTGATCAAGGGCTGCGCTCACCACCCTCACGTTTCTATAGCCTTTGAGAAAGACAAACACGGGCTAGAAAACCTGTGTAATGAGCACAGTGTTCGCGCTCGTGTGTATGTGCGCTTTATGGATCCCAGTTGCAGTGCAGCTGAGAGCGAAAACACTGCTTGTTGGCGTGTGTGTGTGTGTGTTGATGTGTGTTTGTGTGTGCATTGACAGCCTTTGAGCCAGTTCTCGCCTTAACTAAAAACGCTCAGGGCACAAAGCAGCCCCCCCTGCTCCTGAGCACAGGCCCTGCTCTCGCTGTCTGACAGGAGCTGAAGGTAAGCACCAAAGACATCCTGACACACGCACGTAAAAGCACTTTTGATGCGGGGAAAATGGACCGCTTTGCAGTGTACAAATAACAGCAAAATGTCAACAGAACGAGGCGAGTCCGACGGGAGGCAACAACACAAGCCAAGTTCAGATGATATTACGATGAACAAAACACGAGTGTCAACCACCAAAGGCCCTTCGCCTGTCTAACTCCATCTTCACATTGTTTTCACTTTGCTTGTTTATCAAACCGTCCTTTTCTCCTGTGTTCAATCAAAAAATCTGATAACCCACAGGAATATGAAAAAGGGAACACACGAGGGAAAAAAGAAATAAAGAAATACTTTTCTTAACACAGGTAATTTTCCATTTACTTGCAAAAATGATTTATCCGTTTATGGATCCCTCAACCTTCTTTCATCCAGAACACAATTTTCCTCAAGCTGAGTTCCTGTCACTGCTAACTCACATGAGTCAACTAAGGTTTCATCAGGGTTTCCCCTATAATAGAACAGGTCTGGTGGTGAAGACACCTGCCAGGCAATACGAAATACTTTTTAATAAAATGCAAAATAACTCCTAACACAAATAAAAGTGGCAAATTGTCCATATTGTGATGCCAAGTCAAAGCTTATTTAAGTGGAATGTTTAAAACAACCACAGTTCTGAACAGGCTTAAAATGTGTAAACATATTTAAAAAAACTGAGACTAGATAGAAACTGCAAAAGCAACAAAACATTAAAAATCGTAAATATTTGAGAATAAAATATTGCGTGACAAATTAAATGTCTCATACTTCAATCGAATTGAAAGCCAGTGAGAAGAAGTGGGATTTTAGCAATGTTTGCAATAGCAATGAAAAGCAAAGCCAAAGATGCTCACTGTTTGTACCATTTTTGCATAGGTCAAAAGTCACACTGCTTAATTTTATACAATAAAATATTTTTATAATATTTTTATTGAGAGCAAAGTTATATTGCTCGCTGCTTTTGGGTTTTTCTGTTCTAAGCTCTTCACTATTTTGGAAACTAGGAGACTACACGGCTCATGAGTGCATACATTTTTTTTTAAGGTAATGTACTTAGTTGTGCACAATTATATGATATGATACTTTATTTATATATAACTTCTCCCAACATAATTCAATCTTCGGTATTACATTTCACAAAGAATTGCATGGAGATTAGTTCACTCAGGAGCCTTTAGACATGCAGTACAAAATGTTACCTCAGCCGCCGGGGGTCTCTTAATCAAACAAAAATCAAAAGACCTAGTTTGATGACGTCGTAAAGCAGTGTGGGATTATGGGAGTTGTTGCCTTCACCGCCATTTGTTGTCCCATAATCTTCTTGCATCGCTTGTATCCCCTGTGTGTTTGCGCTTTACAGGTAAAGCGGATATGATGCCAAAATAAAACGTCCCTGACAAATAAAATTAAGGATTTCTCTGGGTTTGAACATTGTCGGAAATATTTTGGATAATGTAAGTACACAAGTCTACAAAATACATAATGTGGGTCTAGTTGTTTTTAGACATTTTAATGAAAAATGGCCCATTTCGATCAGCCACCCATTAGAAATAGTGTATAAGTTGTAACCAGTGGCTTTTTAATGTTTAATTCATAGTTTACTGAGCTTCATGGATCAGTTACAAGTTATATTAGGACAACTTCTAAAAATCCTCTTAAAATGTTGCACGCTCACAACTGCAGACAGGATGATTAAAAACCCTTATAAATTACTTATCAGCATTTATGTCTACAGATTTGATGATTTATTTGAAAGAAGGAAACTCGTGAGAATTTAATAACGGTTTGCCGTAGAAACTGCATCATAAACAAAGACTTGTGACATCTGTGTCTCTGCTTGTATTCATCAGAGTCAAAATAAAGGAGAGAGAGGTGAAGATACTTACAGTATATTAAACACAAATTTATTCAACCTATATTTAAACTCACATTCACTCTCTTCACCACCTGCATCGTCTCAATCTGAGCTCAAGTGGTATCACATTTAACCTCATAACTCTTCTCAGCCTGGGATGACTCTGCCAGCTTTCTATTACTCAACCGTGTTTACCTGTCAATGGACATCTCCCCACATTCCCTATAGCTCCTTACCCCTCACCCTGCAACACCTCCCCCAGCTGTCAGTCTCTGCAGTTTTCTCCTGTGTGGTGTTTTTGGTGAGGGCCGGGGGTCAGGGCCTAGTGATGCTCTGGAAGATAAGTGTCTGCTCTATCCCAGGGCTACACCTGTAGGTCATCGCAGGGGGATGCTAATCCCTCAGCCGCTCGCTAATACTGATGATCTGCATCTGAGACCCTGTCCCCCGGGAGAAAGGATGTGTGTGTGTGTGTGTGAGTGCACATGCTGCTGGTGTGTCTGGCTGTAGGTGGCTGACAGATGAGGCAACAGGGGGGCCAGCAACCCGTGTCTGTGCTTGTGTGTGTGTGTGTGTAGCATGGGGGTGGGGGAAATGATTTCATTCTGCGTATGAGTGTTTATGTGTGTGTACATGTGAGCGCAGGCGAGGGTGGAGCTACCTCTAAAGGATGCTGGGAGGGTAACTGGTCCGCTTTCCTTGGCTTCCACCTTCCGAAAGGCTGGAAAGCTCAGATCCTAGACGGAATAATTTGTCAGCTATTTACATGGAGAAATGAGGAGTGGAGAAATGGCATGAGCAGGTGGTGTGTCTCACCCCCTCTTCCCTGTGCCATAGACAGATGTGTCTGGCTGCAAAAACCTCCCCTACCCCCACCACCCCATCCTCTCGTCTACGCTGGGGACGATCTTTTGATGCACTACACTCTTGTTGTCGAAAATTAGTAAAGGAAACACTGTTTAGACTTTGTCTTTACAGTAAAACTGGGGGATGTATATATGGAGAGGCATTGTGTTTCTGATGTGATGAAACCCTTCTCTCTCATAGACACTAAGAACTAACCTCATCTTAATTTGGTCCTCCACTTATTGCATGCATCATCTAAAAAAGTGGTATGGTCCAGTTTGCTATTATAATATATTTAGTTTTTTTTTTAATACATAACATGTTATATATTATAGTTTTTTCTTTCATCACAGACACTTCAGAACAACTTTACCTTAATTATCATACCTCCAGTTTTTAGACAAAACTCACGGAGAAAGCCTTCTGGCTGATATAATTCTCTCTTTTCCCAGTGGTAATCCCCAGTGAAATGAAGCCAAAGTATTCCAGATACAAATGTGCATTTGGAGAGCGCTGTTCTGCCAATACATAGGCTCGACCAATCGTGAGTCAGTCTCCGCTGCAAATCATAGCATTTAAACGCGTTTTGATGGAATCAAACAACAAAATTAAACCAAACTTTCCAGAAAAATCTTTGTGAAAGGTTTATTTGATTTGTACTTTGACTTTGTAGTTTGGTCCATGTCCCATCCTCTACATGAAAGAGGTAGAATTTATGCCAATGCTGATCAAGACACTTTGATTTCACTTTTGAGGAGCTGTCATGTTTCAATCTTCATACGTTTATAGGTTATAACATATAATAATATAAAAATCAATTTAAGAAAATCTCGATAATTTGTAACAACATCCAACTACAGATGTTTTTGTGACATAAACAGATGCCGTTCATTGCACAACTTGATTACAACAACATGTAACATGAAGATGAACTAGCATCATTAATTTATTACACAAAATGAGCAATATACACAAGACTGTGTCTTAAACCATGCAGCTTCAGAATAAAGAGAAAAAAACTAAGATAGTTGCCCCGAGCTTCCCTCAGACTTTTCTAAACAGGCCCAACAGTAAAACCCATAATCACACATGTCCAACTGCTCGAACCCATCACAGTAACAGGTTCGTAAAACTGAGCGACAACCTCTCAGCTTTTACTGTGTGTTTATGGCATGGAAATGTGCAGTGATTGTGTTGTAAGAACAGTTTATCTCTAAGTTGAGTTCTTGATTTGAACTAACTTTACTGAGCATAATTGACAATCACAACAGCCACTCCCCACACCCTTTAAAATATATTAGAGTCAAATATTTACTGCGGTAGTGAGGATAATTGCTAATTTTAAAAGGGGAACAGATGAAGAAGAAAAAAGTTAACATGAGGGCAGCGTGAACAGGGATAGCATTACTTGATTTAATTAGCATGCACTGGTTGGAAAAAAAAGGTGACTGGGTTTGTCCTCCGGCTAACTCCACACACACACATGCTGGCACTGCACACTAATCATATTTCACCCCAATCACTAAACACACATTCATATTTGAAGGTTTATCCCAGGCGGCCATTTCAAATTATTATGTATGTGATTCCAACCACACAGAGTAGAGAAAGTGTTTACTCTCTTCATTGAGGCACTGGATAAGTTGAGAGCAGAAGCTAAGTGTACTACAGTCTATGGCAGAAGAATAAACATTTTCCTTTATAGCCCGAGGACCCACTTTTCATCTGTCAAGCATGTTTTAATAATTAATCTGTTTAATACACACACACAGCATCTGCTGGGTACAACTCCCATCCTCCCATTCAAACTGACTAGCACAGCTGCCACTGTTTGGGTGTACTGTACAGGTCTGGAATATGATAAGATGTTTTTTTTCCTCTTTCTCTGCAGTACACAGACAGAATACTACTATGTCTGCTGACATACAGTATATAGACACACGCAAACATGCACAAACTTGTATATTCACACACTGCTGCAAACTAGTTTATACTGAAGGGGTGAAGCCCCTGACTGTGGGCCTACTTTCCCTATGTATTTCTCCTCGGTGAGGAGGCCAAATGGGGATTGTGTAAATTAAATACATTTCTTTTTCCGGCAGCAGAGAGAAATGATGCCAGATTAAGCCCATGAATATATACATGGGCCAGGGCTGACCTGTCTCCAGACGCCTGATTTCCCTGGAGGGGTGCTGACATGGTGAGGGGCTCCAGGGGTGTGTAGGTGTGTGTGTGAGTGTGTGCATGTGCGTGCCTCCTAACATCTGTGTGTGTGTGTGTTGCACTGTGCACCTCAGACAGAGGTGAGGAGATCTCTTGAACAGCTCCAAATTGAGCTTAATCTCATTCCTCATTGTGCTGGAACAGGAATGAAATTGCACAATTGCACTTTAATCGACGATCGAACATCCCCCCCCCCCCCCTCCTCTCCTCTCTCTCTCTCCTCCTTTTCATTTCTGCTACTCTCTCTCTCTCTCTCTCTGTGCGTCTTTGTGTCCTTGGCCTTAAATTCCCTACATGGGCCGGTGGGCATGATTGCCTGTTAGCCTCTATTTTCTCCTCTTTTTCTTTTTTTGTTCCAGTGGAAGCATCTAATAATGTCTGTTCAAGCAATCAGGAGGTTAATGTGGTTAGGATAAGGGCGATCTTAAACCAATAAAGGCCATCCAGATGCTCCGCTGCTCTTTCATTGCATCCTCTAATCCTGGAAGATGGTGATTTGGGGAATCTTGCGCTACATCCGTTGCAGTGGAGCGCGTCTCTATCATGGGCAGGAAGGATTCAGTCAGTCCCCTGGGGTTGATTACACACACACACACACACACACACACACACACCACACACACACACACACACACACACACACACACACACACACACACACACACAGGTGCTTTTGATTATTGAAGGTAGGAAACCTTTGGTCAGCTTGAAATTAAACATAGGAAGGGCATTTGCCTTTCCAAGACTATAAAAGTCCAACGGAGCAACAAGAGATTTATTTTATTAAAAAAGAAGAAGAAAAAAAGCGCTCCCAGTCCTCACTGAGCATTCATATTCAGCACTTTGCCTTTTTGGTTCTCTCTCTGAGACAACGCTCGCAAAATCAAACAAACCACAGTATCCAGGAGAATCTATTTTTGTTATGAGTGAAAGAAGTTAGGATAACATCTGACTCCGCTAAACTAACAACAACTGTGCGCGGATTACAGAGATCGGCGTCGGTTACCACAAAGAAATACCCGCTACGCTTGAATGCAGCTCAACCCTTAAGTTAACAGTCTTCCGCTTATGCACTCATGATGATATTAGACGCTAAAAAAAGCTGTAAAGCACGAACACTGAAGGCCATAAAAAGCTTATAGGAGCAGTAAAATAGCACCTAACTAGCTCCGCAAATTGGAAATACCTGTCATGCGGTTACATGTACAATTAAAACAATGTGTTGTTGACTGCAGTCAGCAGGAATCCCTACATGTGTATATTTGCAAAGGATATTATAAAACACATTTTTACAGAAATTTGATGGTTTCACAGCACTATACTCTGGTGATAATGATCTCTGCATGTCAAACTGTGTGTGTGCAAACGTAATGAAAGGAAAGTGCGCGGGAAAAAAACCCTACACCAAGGCGAGGTCTGCCCCTGTTACATATTTAGAGAAATACAGGTACTTGAGCCATGTAAAATGTGTTGATTTGTTGCTCAAGGTGTTGGAACAAAACAATGCAACAAAGGTTCCCAGGCTGTTGTATCTGGGGTGGATGTTCTCATTATGGCCCATAATGAAGGGCCCTGCTTACCGCTGTGCATCTACTCAGCAACACTGACGACCTACACACACACTCACACACACATACATGCCCAGGCCAGGCCGCTGCCAGGCTGTCAAGTCCAAAAATAATTAGGCATCAAAATGAGTTTCCCTGTTTTTTTTTTCTCCCCTTGTTCGTTTTATTCATGTGCTGGAACTCGGGAGACTGGCTAATGCAGTTAACATGCTCTCATCATGAATTTTCATTACACCATTACATGGGTACGTTACAAGAGCAGGGGAGCTGCGACTACAGGGATGCCATCAACATGCACACATTGACAGAAACACACTCACACACACACAGAAATCCTAGATGCACATAAACCCATGCATTTATTCAGATGCATACCGAGAGATGCAGCTTTAGTCTTCTACCGATCAGCATTAAATACAGTTAACTGGTTAAAATGCTGATCATAATATGTATATGTGAGCTTTCTCAGACACAACCATTTTACATTACTGGTAATTGTACAGAGACGTGTCATTAAAGAAATTGTTCTATATATCCAGTTTCTTACTGAGATTTAGTTGGAACTTGATACCACACTCATATCTGTTCAATGAATATGAAGCTACACCCAGGATCCAGCTAGCTATGTGTAGTTAACATTAACATCCATTAACCAGAAGGATGGTGGTACGATTCCTGGCTCTTCCTTTCAGAATGCCAAAGTGTCCTCCCTGTATGAAAGTGTGTGTGTGTGAGTGTGTGTGAATGGATGAATGTGGCTTGTACGCTTAAGGTCTGAGTGGTCAATATGACTAGAATAATTACAGAAATACTAATACAGCTTAGCTTAATTTACCACAGGACTTGAAACTGGTATACAAATTACCAGCACTTTTAAAGCTCAATAATTATGATGTGTTAAATAAAGAGTTTTAGAGGTAAACTATTAGCTACTTTTATTGTTGATCAATTTGCAGATTTTTCAATGATTTATTTTTATTAATTGAATTGTTTGGACCCCACAGCATCAGAAAAACTGTGTAAAATACCTGTTACAATTTCCTTGAGACTAAGGCGACGTAATAAAAGGTATGGTTTGTTAAGATTTCCAGTTTATTATGATGTGAGGAAAGGACAAGGAAACAAAGACTCGAACCCAGAAACCTCAACGCTCAACCCTGGACGTATCGAATGTACAAAACATTTTAGTTTGAAAAGAGACAATTCAATCAACTAATAAATACATCATTGCAGATTTAGCTGTTTCTTCTGTTTCTAATCATTATGCTGTAGCAAGCAAATAACAGTTTTTCCAAAATATTAACCCTTGTTTTGCATTTGTAATATAAAGGCTCTGTCGCTTAAGTACCATGACATGCTGTCGTTCACATGAAGAGTATGGTCTTACTAACTCCCACAACATTACTGGAGTCATATCATACACGTCCATCACAAACACAACACAGCTATCTCTACTGCCTTTCACAAAAACATAACTAAACTAATAACACTTCCTTCTAGGGCAGCGCTCGTGTCAATGAGCAACAAGGGTGTGTGTAATTACAAAGGTGTGTGTGTGTGTGTGTGTGTGTCAGTGTGTAAAATGAGATTTCTTAGGGTTTCTATTGCTGATCTGCTCATGCTCAATTACCCAAAGTCTCCTGGGGCTTAGGGAAGGTAAACACACATCAGCTGGGCCTGATTTATTTCACTGTCCCACTGCAGCCTGGAATTAAAGCATGCATGGTTGCTTGCTCTCTCTCTCTCTACCTCTTACAATCACACACACATACACACGTTTTTCTGCATAGATTTGTGCATATTGTTGTAGCCGTTACATTGTCAAGATATTTTTTCCTTTGTCAGTCGCAGAATTTTGACCAAACCTCTTGGAAAACCCAGACATTAAATCCCCAAGATTAAACAGTTTATTATCATCAGGCTGTAATGCTCACAATTACACAGCTGACTAGAACTAAAGTCCTATTGCCACGACAACAGGAGACAGTACTGGTGCCTTTGCTGTGCCCTGCATCCCCTGAAGCCTAATCTCCATCCGTCCCTGCCCTCCTTTCTTCCTTTCTTCCTTCTTCTTCCTTCCTCTCTCTTCCTCCCGTCTCACTTCCCTGTTTTACCCAACAGGTATCTGTGTATATGTGCACCATGCCGTCATGCATAGTGTATTTATTGATTCTTATGAATAGACTGTCAATTTAAAGCTTGACCCCATTAGACCCCTATTAGATTGCTACCTAACACAGTCATGGGAGCAGCACAGTGTCCCTGGTGGAACATGTCAATGCTAATCACACGGCCGAAGCGGGGATGAATGGAGAAACAGAAGGAGGAGAGGAGGGAGAACAATGGCCTGTTGGTCAGCTTCCCTATTTAATGATGAAAACATCAACACCCTGCATGGGCCTCTGGTGAATAAACTCCTCCATACCTTCTATTTTCACCGTTTTCTATCATCATCTGTCTGAACAATTGTGACTGCTTGTATTAAAGCATACATAAAAAGTCCAAACACTTGAATGGGACTCAGCAGAGCACATATTTCCACCAAGGCCCAGCAGTAAATTGAATTTAAACTTAAATTTAATCAGGCTGCAGAACAATTTCACACAGTTTTAGATACCAGTCCCCTAAATATGCCAGATTTTTTTTATATATCAATGTCAATGAATTATTCACTGGGAAAACGGTGAACACCATATTTTGCAATATTAAACAAAGTGATAACAAAATTCCTTGATCCACCCCTGTTTCATATCAACACCCAAAATTAACATGATTCTTTTTTGGCCCATGTCTCATCATTCTTCCAAGTTTCGTGGGAAATCGGTTCCGTAGTTTTTGTGTAATCGTGCTGACAGACAAACACAGGGGTGAAAACATAACCTCCTTCGCAGAGGTAGCAAATTATCACATGCATTCAGACTCTAAAGTGCACTGAATACTCACTGCTAATGTTCATGTTAACACAACCTAGTTCCAGTTGATAACCCTAACCCTGTAAAACTGCAATACCAGAGCTCATTGGCGGATGTGCACAATTAACTAAACAAAAATTTGTTTTAAACCCATAACCCATTTTAAATATGTAATGTGGCCTACAAGTGCCTGGTTTTTTATTGTGATCCGGTCTTTCCGTATTTTTTACTTTCTACAGCTCGCTGGCTTGTTCTTTATAGCTACACTAGCGATGTAGCTCATGGAATAGTCAGTCAGTCTGTCTCACCTCATTTGTCTATTCTGGAATATCTCAACAGCTATTGGATATATTGCTGTGACATTTTAAATAAACATATGTTGTCCCAAGAGGATGAAGCCAATTTACTTTGTCCAATGCATTACTCATCAAAACTTATAACATTACCATTAGTCTCAGCTGCACTTTAAGTTTAGGCCTAATCTGAAAATGTTATCATGCCGTGGTGAACATTTTAGTACACTTACATTAGCATCACAGTGCTACACACATGGTACCTGAATAAAAAGATCAATTATTCAATTTAAAATGGCTGGATTTAGACCCTCATAACCTGTTCAATAGATATTCACTGGAAAGAAATCTCTCTGCCATTGTGTACTATTTATCTGCACTCTCCTCCACTACTTCAAGTTTTAGTCAATACACTAAACGTTTCAAGCATTTGATCCATTTAATACCCACCACTCAAGACCCAGTTGCTTTTTGTTATAGAATGAAGGTGAAAAGACTGTTGCCATGAAATATTAATCATACACATGCACATATAAAGGCTGGGTTGGAGCGGGGGTAGCCTCAGAAAGCCATGAAGATAGATGGATGACACACTGTACAAAAAAGGAGAGAAAAAGTGAAGGGTGCAAAATTGGAGTAGAAAGGGAGGAGCTTAAGGTGGGATCAATCCTCCCTTCCTCTTCTCCCTGACGCTCATCTGTCCTCCTGCCACTTCTGAGCTGTCCTGTGTGATTGTTTGTCTTCAGAGCGCCGCTGTCTGCCAGACAGGACTGTAGCATCAGTGTTCGGAAGCGTTCCTTTCTCTGGTGTGAGGCTGCAATGACAACGTCTGCCATGTTTCACTCTGATCTCTCCATCAGTGTGAATAAGTGTATTGCCACGCTTCCTCAGACTGTCACTCACTCCTCTGGGGAAAGTCTCACACACCGCTCCTTATTATCTCTGCTAAGATGGACGCCATCAAGTGCTACAGATGTGTATGTACAGGCCTGTGCATACTAACACATGCACATACATATGTTTGATATGGTGTGTGTGTGTGTGTGAGAGAGAGAGAGAGAGAGAGAGACACTAAGCATTCTGCAGAGATAGACACACACATTGATGCACTGGTTTTAGAAAAATATAGGCTCAGATGTGCACACACACGTACACACACATACAGAGATTTGCTCAGCTAACCTTTTAAGAACTTTGCATTGACTTCCATTCATTGTGCACAGCCTAACCAAAACCTTTGCCCTAATCTTAACCAGGACCTTATAAATGATGTTTTGCCTCAGGACCAGGATTTTGTCCCCATGAGGTCTACTGACCCTGAAAAGGTCATGTATTTATACTGGAAAATGTCCCGAAGAAGTAACCAAAATGAGTACACACACACACACACACGTTCCTAGATTAACTCTAGTGTTTAATGATCTGAAAACTGTGATGCAAACTCAATTAATGTACAATGTGTGTTAGTGTGGTGATGAATGTGAACTGTTTCAGATCAGTGGGTCAGTTTAGGAAAGAGAGGCATGACAATGTGATAGACACTTCCACACGTCTGTGTGTGTGTGTGTGTGTGTGTGTGTGTGTGTGTGTGTGTGTGTGTGTGTGTGTGTGTTTTTGCACGTGTATTTCATGTGTGAGAGAGCTATCAGTTTGTAGTGGCTGTTTGTTAATTTGTGTGTGTACGTGTAGGTACGTGTGTGTGTGTGTGTGTGTGTGTGTGTGTGTGTGTGTGTGTGTGTGTGTGTGTGTGTGTGTGAGTGAGCGAGCTGACCTGTAGTGCAGCGGCGCAGCACTGGCTGACTACCTTTGTTAGATCACTCTGTCTTTCGTGTCACATCAAAACACCTCATTATCTCCTCCTCTCTCATTGGAATTCAAACTGTTTTTTTTTTTTACTATTAACCACCTCAATATGGTCCCTCGCTCTCTCACTCTGTTTGTCTCCCTCTTTTTCTCGCTCTGCCGTCTCTGTCGGGAGCTGCTGAGACAGCGCTGGGTAACAATTTCCTCCTTCTCGTTTGAAAGCGTTATTTAAATAACAGATGTCTCGTCCAGCGGAGGACAGGAGAAGAAAGCAGTGCACTTGCACTAATAAATCCTTTCATAATCTGTCAGGTGATGAGGACCTCTGCAATGAGCAGCTTTAACAATCTTCATCAACCCTTCAGGTGCCCGTCAGGCAGTGGCAGACCAGACATTTCCTCAGGAATGTCCCTGCACACAGGTCTCAAGCTGAAGACAGATATGATGGTTGCTGCCATCTTGTGCGATTGACGTAATTTGAAGATTCTGCACAATAGTAATTGTGACGTGTTGCGGCATTGAGGTCCCGCAGATACATGCGCTCAACCAATCGCGTGTCACTTGCAGACGTTTCCCCCTGTTTTTGTACAATTAAGAAACTGATTTAAACCAAACTTACCAGAAATATTTGCAGTGTAATGAGAACTACCTAAAATGTAATTGTACCTGTCCATGTCCCATCTGCTAACATGGAGGAGGCCTTATACTGCAGGAAGGACATAGGCCCTCATTTTAGTATAAATGGGATTGTGGGCATGTACGTGTGACAGGAAGTACACAACAAGTGCAGACACAAAATGTTGGAAGTATGGTCAACCCTGTATACTGCAGCGAGCCACCAGGGGGCGATCAGGATTATTTAACTTCACTTTTAGGGCGCTGTCCATTTTTAAATACAGTCTATTACTAGAGCCCAAAAGCCGAAACTAAGACTCTGTGTTTCATATCTCTAACTTGGCTGTGTCCATGTCAACAAACTGTTGAAGGGTAATTATAAATCATTTTGTAGCAGTAATAGTTATTAATTGAAAATAGAATTCTTTCTAAAAAAGTAGAAAAGTACCCCCGGATTTTAATGTTGCTTGAGGCAATCTCTCCAATCATTTGTTTCTATGTGCAGGTGGTGATATGTGTAGTCTGGACAGTGCAGGTCTGTACTGAACACAGTAACCCAGGCTGCAGGGACTTTAGTCAAGGCCCCGGCCTCTTAATTACAGTACGAGTCGAACAGGAAATAAGAATTACTTGAAACAGGAAGTTCATATTACCGCGTGAGCCGGGCTGTGTCAGCAGTGATCACTCTCTCCTCATTAGTGTGGCATTACACCTCACACATTCACGTACACACACACACAGCACCTGTAGACTTTGGGCACCAGGTGAATGGATCATTTTCTCCATGCCTCATTTCAAGAAACAGCTGTGCTCTGGAGGAAGTAGGGACTTCCTGTAGAAGGATGCATGGAGCTTACACTACAAATCCTCTGTCATACTGTGGTAGCTGTGAATATGTGCTTTACACACACAAGAGTGTCATATATATACACATCTTTACTGTATATACACGTCCACAGATTCAGATAGGAGATGATAGAATAGATTAGCAGATGCAGACAGATACAGAGCGGTTTAGTAATCGCTCGGTTTTTCCTGCTGCTCACATCTTTTTTTTTGATGGTGGCTGAAGGGTGACACGCTCTCCTCCTCCTCTCCCCTCTGCACAGAGGATGGAAGCCTTCTCCCCCCCCCCCATATATGAAAGAGTAGTGTGGTCGAGCACAGGCAAGGTGATAACCCTTTTGTTTAGTCTGAGCTCCATCACAGGCTCTGTCAAGCCCAACAGACGAGCAGACAGAGCCATGACAGGCCCACTAATCTGACAGCTCCTCCACATCACAAAGCAAAGAGCAGCCATCACATCAAAGTGGCGCGAGAGAGGCACCGGCAGTGAGAGATTGACGCCACTGCTTTGCTCTGCCATTTTCGCTGGTATCTTCATAGCGCCTCTGACACACGGCGCACCAGGAACCTTCAGAGGGAGTATCCAGGTGGTAAAAGGGGGAAGCCTGACTTGAGGGACTCCCCTCTGGCTGAGTGGTGAGTGTGGGTAACCTTCCTGGAGGATGACTGTGTGATACACTGAGAGTACATGACAGGCTGTTTAAATGGATTTGTGTTCATGTGTTTGTGTCGTTGACGTAAGGGGAGGAGGGCTGTTTTGAGAAAAGGGTGGAGGGTCAGGTGGCAGATGACTTTTTTCCTGTTTATGGCTTCCAGCATAAGCAGAAATAGACATTTCATTTAATTACGGTTTAAATGATTCTCATCAAATCCCGTGTCACTGTCCTGGCACTGTCATGCTCTTATTTATCTATGGAAACGTATCTGAGCCAGTTGTAAACTAGAATGGCACTACTGGGCACATACCTCCGCCAAGGCCCAACAGTTAATTTCAAACAAACTGCAACAAATTACACACACTCATGAATATCAGTCCACATATCAGTCCATATGACAGATTTTTTTTACCAGGATTAATAAATTATTCCCTGGGAAAAATGTAAAAAAAAAAAAAGCCACATTGTTAATGAAAGTCACACAAAGTAAATTCCTGCTTTTGCCTCTTTGTCCAGATCCACCTTAAAATGTAACGGATTCTCCCTTGGCCCATGTCACAAGGTTTGTGGTTATCCTGTTGAGTAGTTTTAGCGTAATCCTGCCACACAGGCTGTTTACACATGTTTTTAATAGAGCCCACACCGATGCCCCCCAAAAGTTAAGTAAACTAATTTAGATACCAATATATTGGCCTATATATGTATATATGTTAATAAAAAATTCCTAAGATGTCGTTATCAAACCCTTTTGACAAAAACATTAATTGAGGCTAGATATTTTACAGTATACAACCAAAAATATAAAATTTGAATAAAGAAAAGAAAGTATTTATTGATATACAATGTAAACATTACATCTATTCTGTAAAAGTGTGTATAACTTGATTAGTCCTTTATATACCTCCATCATAAATCCCAGTAATCACTTGCTGCCTCCTACAACTTCGGGTGTATTTTTACTGTATGTCAGAGAGCGGGGTCACACTCCAGGTATGTGGGTCACATGTGCTCTTCCTCATCCAGATGGTTTGCCAGATGCAGAGCTGCCAGTCGTCTGACAGGCCGTGCACCCAGCCTGCATACGAAAACAAAGGCACAAAGAACGCAGAGCGGCACTCATCAAAACATTACCTCTGAACTATGTAGTCGAAACTATTTGTGTGTGAACAACACAGCTTCGGGAAAGGTTTTCTACTTAATGTTGAGTAATAGGTTTTAATGCTTCTGTGCGGTTTGGGACAGAAATGAGGTAATGGTCTTGTAGCAGTCTGAAGTGCCCGAGTCCATCTAATAATGTAGAACAACACTAATTTGAGAGAGCCGCTTCATCTCTGCATGTTAATCAATAAACTCGTTACCTCCGGTGCTTAGTAGAGGAGGGAAGGGAGATGGAGATGAGGCGGAGACAGAGAGGTGGGGAGAGAGAGAGGGTTGATTATAATTTCAGATTTTAGCAGCCTGTGCCTTAGCATAACCTGCTCATTACAGTGAGTGAAAGTGTGTGTGTGCTCGTTGTAGTTACCTCTTCAGGACCTTTTCCAGCATAAACGCGAACCTTGGCAGGCTCAGTAGATCTTATGGAAACCTGGTCCTAATTAGGCTAAACATAATTTCTGAAGTCCTGGTTAAGGTTAGTGGTAAAATGGGATATGTGGTTAGGTTAAGACTAGGAATTAGGCAGGAATTGGTCCTGGTGAAGGTTAGGGATAAGGTTTTGGTTTGGCTTTCCACAATGAATGGAAGTCAATGCAAAGTGTAATGAGGATAGCTGCACAAACCTGTGTGTTTGTGTGTCTGTGGGTCACATATTACTCATGTTGGTGAGACCTCAGTCGGTTTACACGCTCACATTTCAGGACTTCCTCATGCAAGTCTCCATGACGACATTGAATTTTAAAGTGAGAACAAGTTTTAAGGGTTAGGGTTAGGCAAGGAGTAGTTATGGTTCAGGTTAGAGTAAGTCTTCAGGAAATGAATGCCAGTCATTGCAGTATGTATATGTGTGTGTGTGTGTGTGTGTGTGTGTGTGTGTGTGTGTGTGTGTGTCGGCCTCAGACTTTCAACATAGCCTGCCCTTCTGCAGAGAGCCAAGCACAAGTGGCCCATTTAGAATATAAACACACAAAAACCTGTTATTTCAATTGACCTTCGTCACATCAAGCTGTCAATGATCTCAGCTCTGTACTCGTCGTCGTTTTCTCCTTCTCTTCCTCCAAGGCAGGCTGCATGGTAATGAACATTTGGTTTCGGAATAGGTGAGAGAGGGAAGGAGGGAAATTATATGCCAGGGCATTTAGCCTAGCAGTGTTCCTGGTGTAGGTGAGACAGCCAGCAGCGTTTATGGAAATGGACAGAGCTGAGGGAGCCGCTGTGGCTGCTGCTGTGTTTTCTCCCAAACTCCCAACAGCGAGGAATCGGAGAGTACTCTGACAGACCTGGGTATCCCTTTGTTAAACGGACCAGAAAACTTTCATTTTCCACCTGATTTGGGATTTCTTTTTGTCATTAACTGTGGGCGATATTCCTCTATTTGCACACCTCTAAAATAAGATGCAGCGTTTGAATCCGCTCTTAAGTTTGTTGATCTGAAAGTGAGCGCCTGCATATTTGTTGCAGATCGTCAGCGGTTGTTGATCATTATGTTTGTCAGTGTTGTGCCGTAGTGTATCCAGCAGGCATCCCAGGCCTGCTTCTGGCTTGTGATTATGAGATGAGAGGTGTTTATGATTGACTGAGCCATCCACTGTCACTGTACACCTCCATTAGCATAACTCTCCGAGCTGTCACTGTTTATCCACGTACTGTACAGGCGCGCTATGTAGAAGATTGAAACCAGTAATTATGAATAAGAAAATAAACTCGTCTTCTTGCATTCTATCAGAACTCGTGTCATTTACACCACAGCTATCTCAAGCTCCAGTGTCCAGCTTCATTTTGTGATGGCGTGCGTGACACTGAGTCAGTGGGACGTGTGCCTTCACTCTAAATGTTTTCCTCGGGACAGGTAGTGTCATTGAAGTGCTGCTGGCACCGGCAGTCTGCTGCGAGATGAGGTGATTAGAAAATGTAACGTCACACTCACTTTTACCTGTAATCATCAATGTTTTGTAAAGCTCGCAGGAGGAGGGAGGCGTTCATTTAAAGCCCTTTGCTTTTTGTTTACCACTGTCAGCGGGTGAATAAAAGGCAAGGTAAATGGAGGTAATGGAAGCTATATCTGCATAACAGCTCACTTTGAGGTTTTAATGGCGCTCGGTGGTCTCATTCCAAACCCATTAATATTCTGTTTAATATGGCTAAATGCTGTTAACTGTTTTTAGCACTCGGAGACAGTCTCTGGGCTGTCTGTGTTTGTGCTGCCAGCACATCCACAACATCAGGTCAATGGATCTGGAGGCCATAAACGACTGTGACAGCCAGTTTACAGTCAACTTAGACGCCTCGACTTTTCCATAAAACTCCATTACTTCTTCGAGCAGCAGGATTCAGACTCGCTCAACTGAAAAGTCCTGTACGGCTAAAGTCTGTACCGGGGAAATATGGTGTGTTTTACTTCACAATACATTCATGTGGATTGTTACTTTGCAGACTTTTTCTTTTAAAAGATGATGCATTGCTCTGGATTAAATTACCCAACAGTTAATAAAACATAGATATAGATATATAGATTTAGCACCATAAACCAACTACAATATTTAAAGGCTACTTACACTTAAACGCATCAATAATTTACCATTCTTAATAGGAGGCTATTTCCTCTTGAAAACCTTTTACATTTAATTAGATGTGATGCTGCTCTTATCTGTTTTTATAATACCAGTTGATCAATCACAAACCTGACAAGAAGCAGGATGGTTATTTTGTCATGTCTTTGTCGGACGTGACAAACATAAAGTTCACTCCTCCTTGCAGGTGTGACTGTTCCTTCAGTCTCAACAAAATTTGAAAACGGAGTTGACGGAAGTGATAGTGTTTTTCAGGCCCTGCTGATCGGTAAGAGCAAAATAACAAACCCTTCTGAAACAGAAACTCTGGCCTCAGAATGAAAATGAATAATAAAGTGAAAACAATTCATTTAGGGTTAACCCTAACCCCCAACCCCAACCCTAACCCTAATTCTAATCTGATCTCGCCAATTCTATGAAGTCATTTAATGTCAAATTTTATACACCCAATGCTTATGTTTTTTAATTACTTTCACTAGTGGCATATGGCAACCACTATATAGTTAAGGTAAAGGAAAGATTGTATTTGCGGTTGCTACAAACTTATAGCTCAGTTCTCCACAAACTTGCCTGCATAACAGTGTCCCTGTCAGAATGGAGTCTTGTGAAAGCTTGGCTCCCAAACTCCGCTGAAGAGCGATAACTTTGTCCAAATGCGTTTGTCCTTGAAACTGATCTCGTTTAGCTGCATGTTTCCAGCTGTAACGATGTTCCAGTGCGTATCTGCAAATGAGACTCACTTGCTTCTCTTTAACACAACATTCTGCGTCTAGTCTTCTTGACAGTCGCCACGATGCTTTTCTGTGATGACATGTAACAGCTACTAGGTGTTTCATTCACCCTGACCTTGACCTGAGAGACATACAGCAACAATAGGTGCCATCCTGAATGAAATGTTAGTCTATGATTTCATGTTAATTTCTGTTATTGTAGGAAATAAGAATAACTGAGCTGCGTTTCCAGGAAATAGTGTGTGTGAAAACACCTCCATTCAGATTAGTGCATTTGTTGCTTTAATCCCACTGTTTTTCATTCCATCACAGTTTTTCCTTGTCTATTCTATTGCATTTCAATCCACATATCCCTTTATAATGACGTGACTCCATGTAATCTTACATTCACACAGTCCAACGTCCGCAGAGCCACTGGGATGTTTGTCAATGAAACCAAATCAAATCGAGTAATTATTTGACATCCCCCGTTCTCTCAGTGGTTAGCCAGCATTCTCACTTCTAATGGTGCGAACATTATCACCCTAAAACCCACCACACACCATCTGTGTGTTATAAACACACACACAGAAAACATATGGTAAACCTCAACAAGTAAAGCGCTTGGTGATGGGATGTGTGGCCGTTAAGCTGTCAGACAGGAAAACTTTTGTTCACGTCGCGAGTGAAGCGCTCTGTCCTTGTCCGTGGTTTGTTTCAGTTCCAGGCTGGGCCCAGTTCAGTGGATTCTGGGCAGAGGAAGCTGGCACTGTGGGGGACATCTGGTCACAAGAGGGGAGCGTCCGCACAGGCAAACTACAGCAACAGCAGTGCCAGAGAAACAGGCCCCCAGATTTGACGCCAGTGTTATGTTAATTTGATTTGTTAATTCAGTGGCCCTGTTTGAGGGAAATCTGCCACCAACACCTGCCACTGCTTCCAAAGGCAAGGACGCAGATCCACTGTGACACCGGCTTCATTAAATAAACAAACCAGGTCCCCCATAACAGCATTTGGTGGAAGGCACCATCAATTCTTATACATTTAGATCACAGCGATTGGAGGTGACACTGAGGAGCTACATCCCACTGTTTCAGAGATGCACAGGGTGAAGTCTGCATGCAAGTCAATGTGTCTCTGTATGCTGCTGCCTCTGACTATTTCTCCATCGTTCGCCTTTGTCTGCACCATGTTGTTCTCAAAAGAATTTGAGCGTCAGAGAGCGTGTGGACATGCCAAGTGTATTTTCATTTTGTCTCCCAGCTTCTCCGCCAGAAAAGATGGCGACTGATGTATTTTTCAGGCATAGTTCCACAATCAAAGAGGCTCTTGTGGCCTTTCTGATGCGTCATGTAAATTTTATAAAGTGCGGAGCGGGGGAGAGACACAGAGAACAACTGCAGCTGTGGAAAGCCTAATGTCTGTTTGCCTTTAAATCTGACGGGTTGTCTTTGCTCCTGTCTCTCTAACTTCCCCTCCACTTACCCTCTACTCTGCGGATCAAGGCCGGTCAAGGAGCTTCTCACCACAGGGCCCGATGTCAGACAGAACGTGTGGACGTGTGTGCATGTCAGAGCTCAGGAAGAGGGGCGAGTGTGGTGTGAGGAGATACCGAGGCACGGACCTCGATGCAACTTGCACAACAAGCTAATGTTAGATTTGCATAATGGGAGACATGTCACACTGATGTGAAATGTGTGTGTGTGTGTGTGTGTGTGTGTGTCTGTGTGTGTGTGTGTGTGTGTGTGTGTGTGTGTGTGTGTGTGTGTGTGTGTGTGTGTGTCTGTGTCAATGTGTTTACATGTTTCATCTCAGTAACGTTCTTGGACAAGGAGCCCAGGCCCTGACATATTTTCCTCAGCTGCAGTTCTGGCAGGTCCTCGGCCTACTGTGTGCTTTTCTAATGATTCAATTGGCTGAATGAACATATGCTCTCCACTGCATCATAAAGTTCAATTAGATGTGTTGTAATGTAATTGAGTGTGTGAGTGTGTGTGAGTGTGGTCAAGGTATTTCTCATGTTATAGGGCCCTGTATCTGTTTACACATGGGTTCTTATCTTCCTCAAGGGGAAAATAACATAACTAATTCAATTTCAAGATGTAGACATGTTTAAAGTTAGTTTTAATCTTAATCTAAGGTTAAGACTAAGATAAATTAGGCAATTAGTAACCTAGTTTAAGCCTTGGTTTAAATAAATAATAATTGTAATAATACATTTTATTCATGGGTGCCTTTCACGACACTCAAGGACACCTTACATGTACAAATAATAAAAATAAAAACAGATACACAACAATAACAACAGACCAAACATAAATACAAACAATATTCAACAACACACTAAATAAATCTTCAGTAAATGAAAGTTTAATGTCCCCTAAATATCATGCGAGTGTGTGTGTGTGTGTGTGTGTATCTTTGTGAATTTTTTTTATTTCAGGGTGATTCTGAATTCAGTGTAAAGTAAAATGGGATAATATCTTCATCCCATGTGGTGAAATATTAAAACTGCTGCTCTGCTATTGAGAATCATTGATCAGGTTTGTCAGGTTGCACCTGTTCGTTCGACGGTGACGATTCAGTCTCATGCACTGATTTCATGAAATTGTTAACATTAACACTACCTGGTTAGTTTACGACATTTTCACACATGATGAAATTTATAGATTCAAACTTTAAATAATGGAGGACGTGGACGGGATGGAGATTTATGACATAAACGTAGATTGCAATTATGGGACCTTTTGCATTCACTTAGTTTCATGCTGCATTTGAAGGAGGAAAATTAAGACACAAGAAATGTGTCTGTGTTTAGTTTGATTACCAAAAAGCATGAAAATAAAAGTTTGAAGGGAAAAAAATATATATTCCAAAAACCATAATCACAAATTCCGTCTTATCTTTATTCCCAAAAGTATCTTTGCTTGTTCTGATCAAAAGTTAAACAAGGGACCACAGTATATAATCACTCAACTTGAGCGGGTCCATTTACGACTTTAGTCCTGCAGTGGCCGCAGGTTCGATTCCGATCCAGTCCTTTGCTTCATGTCTTCCCTGCACTTTTTACTCTTTACTATTATTAAATCTGAAATGCCCAAAAAATATCTTTAATAAAAGGGAAGGCAACTGAAAGGTCAAATGAATTTAAAATTCAATTGGCTTTAAGAAAACTTGCACCTTTTAAAAATCCAGCTTATTTCTCTGTGAAAATCAGCAAAGGAAAAAAAAACTGAACAGTTTACCAGTTAAACTGAAAGTCAACAGTTCATCTCTGCACCACCTCATGTTCTCAGCTGCCACGCTTCCCCGCCTGCCTGCGATGTTTACTGCTAAATATTGATAGACATCTGGAGTGCTATTCATCCACCATCAAACTTCAGCGTGCCAGTGAAGTAGGCACAGCCCTCCTCTCAGTGTGTCATACACACACATGTGCAGGCAGACACGCGTGTACACAAAGGCACCTGGGGTGAAGTGTTTGGCTTCATGGCAAATCAAAGGCCTTGGCCACAAAATCAAGCCCCTGGAATTTAGAAAGATTGGCTGCCTTCTCAAAGGCAAAAAGAATCGCTACTGTGATTGGATGAATGTGTCCGTGCTTGACAACTGTATTCATCACAGAATCCTGACACACGCAGGTGGTAATAAGATTGTTTTGCTCCCTGCTTAAGTAAAGTGAGTCTAAGCTTCGCAAATATTGTTTTGAGAACAAGCGATTGATTTTGGATCCATTTCCTTTGTCTCCTTGCTGCTTCCAGCAAAAAACACAACAGCGTCTCAGTCCTGTTCCATTGAAGCTACATTGTTTGTGTTTGTCATCACGAGCAATGAGAGAGGAAAAGACCTGATGTTTGAGCGAAAGGCAAATTCAGGATAAACTGTCGTAACGCATCAGTGGGATTGACAGAGTTTCGGCAGTTCTGTTTTCACCGCAAGCCTCTCCACGTTAGAGAGAGATCCTTGCACGGGGTCAGAATGGAAACATGTGTTGTGTGAGCACCATAGAGAGAATGATCCTCCATCTTATTAGTGGAGAACTCAGAGTACACTACACTGGGGTTTACTAGACACACAAAAGAAGGAGATACAAAAAAACAAGGCTCTTTTGTCTTTTCGTAATTATTCATGCCCGGGAGGGATGCTCTCTCTCCTTTGTTTTTGTCAGCTGACACATGTACAGGTACGATGGTGCAGGCAGTTTGTGTGTGTGTGTGTGTGTGTGTGTGTGTGTGTTAATATATTTGTGTTTGTCTCTGTCTGTGTTTTTGTAATTGCACTGAAATGCCAGTTAAATGCATCTGTGTGGGTTTTGAGCAGACAGAAAGTGTCCATCAGCTCCGGTGCACGTAGGCGACACGGAGCCATTCAGCCACGTTGGAAGCAGCAGCTTTTGTCCACAGTCCGAATCAAAGCGAGGACGGGAGCGTAACAATGAACCCAGCGGTTTGAGCTGATGGGATCTTTAAATCCACCACAGACAACAGCAGCTCGGTGACGATCCTGCTCCATGCTCTAATCGCTTCAAATGAAGTCATGAAGGAAACGCAGCACAGCCAGCCCGAGCTCTCCTGTTCCAAAAGGTGCTGCAGCACTTGTTTGTGCCGAATGTCTGGCAATTAAAAATAATTGGGAAGCAGGTTTGCCTGTGAATCTTCCAAGAGTGCCAGTTATGATCTAATGAAGCTTCATTAGGCATGCTGAAAGCGGAGAGCGCCGTATGACAACGGCAATTAGCCAGGATCATAGGCGAAAAATAATCATTAAAAAATACCTCGGCCAAGATTAGCTTTTCACTTAATGACCAATTCATTAGCTAATTGATTTCTTATTAGTTACAGGCACAGATGACTGTTTGGGGTGCTGGTGCTGGTAATTAACAGCATTTACGCCATTAGTCAATCGCCTAATTTTCCAGGAAAACAACTTTGGAGGGGAGTATAGCTGGAGGCTTTGGGCCATTTGCTTTTTGCTCCTCTGCTGTGTTATCTCTTTAATATCGAGAGGGGAATCGTCTTCCAGCTTAGGGGTTGTTAACACGCACTAATACCTACTGATTAGACCTTCATGTAACGTGCCCACGTGTTTGTTGCCTAAAATCATCTGAGCTGAGGTGGATGGATGGACTGGATGAGGGGATAGAAGGAAGGGAAGGAGAGATGGGATGTTATGAAGAGGAAAAATTGAATTTGCAAAGTTAGTATATTTTATATTTGATTCAACATTCTTTCAGTGTAACATCTGCATTAGCACCTATAGATTAGGTTTTTAATGTATTAGCTGTCTCTGCCTGCTCGCGAGGCAGATGTGGTCTTCCTTCCATCAGACCTGAGTTGGAGCAGACGAGGATGGATGGATGAGCAGTGACAGGTGCTCCCTGCCTACAGCAGCTCACTGAGCTATCAACCAGCAGCTCATAATGACTGTCTGGAGATGGTGCATACTACTGCCCACTTCATTAACATATGAAACAACATATGAGAAACACATAATTAAAAATGTAGCAGAATACTTAGAACACAGGGTATTACTAATGATGTCCTATCTGTGGCTTTCTCATTAATTATGATCTTAACACCTATGTACAAAGTTTCATTGGAGTATATTAACTGATGGAGCAGGAAAAAGATGACATTTTGAATGTCTCTTACTAAAAAATTGCACGTTTTAATTCCTTTCTATTAATTCCTTTTATTTCAGTGCTAAAAAGTGTAACGTCTTGACCAAACGCCTTAAAATCTCAAAGCTGAGAGAATATTGCACCCCACTCTTACCTGTGCTTGGCGTCTAAACGCCACATTTAAAGACGTCAAACTGGCTTCGAGGCCGACAGTAAGTGGACTTGAGTTTGATTGCAGTCACTGGAGTTGTGGCCTCTGTCTCTGCGAAGGAGAGATGAGGAATTCAAAGGGATGAGATGTTAGACATGTCTGATAGGAGAGAGGCAGTGATTTTGGCTCGTTCATAACTTGCCTTTAGCCAACAGACACAGCCTGCGGCACATGCCGGAATCAGTCTAACGTCGAACCCGCTTCTGACACACCAACACTCCCACATACACATACACGTGGGTTTGCGGTTGTGTCACAGGCGCGGCGCGTACGACTGACAATGTGCTTCGTCTCCGAATCAGGCCACAGAGGTTTATTTGTGGAGGGTTGAACCTGTCTGATGACACACTAAACTCTGATCCTCTTCTTCATGCATCACCATTCTCTTCCTAATCTTTGGCATCTGTCCTCCATTCACCCATCCACCCCTTGTCTCCCTCCGCTCAGTTTTCCTGAGTGGACCCCTTCTCTGTGTTTTCTTCACCTTTTTTTATACCCTCAAATCCACCTCTCTCCCCTCCTGTCTCACCTCCGTCTCCTCTGTCTACGTCGGGGCCTTCGGTTCTGTTAATTAATTCAAATGAAGTCATCTATCAAGGACTCCTCTTTTCTCAACACCACAACATAAATCACTCTCTGTAAAAGATGCCGTCCCTCTTTGTCCATCGCCCTGTGAACAGAGGAGGGCAGACTCTCTCTCTCTCTCTCCCTCCCTCTCTCTCTCTCTCTCTCTCTCTCTCTCTCTCGACCAGCCTTTAATTGTGTGATTGAGAACGTGCAGCTTCACTCCATAAAAGCTGCTCTGCCTCAAATGGCCACAATCCGGCGGACACCAGAGGGACCCCTTATAGCCTGCTGTGGCGAGACGCGCACATTGGCACACAAAGCAAGTGACATAAAACAGACACTTATTGTAAATGGGCCTCATTGGTCTCCGAAGACATTGTTAACATGTCTGTGGGACGGTTCCCCTGCCAAGAGGCAACTTGATCCACATTTGCAAAAATGAATTTCTATAACAAGCTGTGACTGACTCACGCTGTCCAAACAGTAACAGAAATTTGAAATGGACAGCACTGAGATATTTCACTGAAATCCCCATCAAACTGATTGCTGGGCTGGTTTTTGTTTTCTGTAACAGTTCATCCTTTTCTCCACTTCTGCTGGACGTATAATAGTAATTATAAAATTACGTAAGTGGCATTTTCTTCTTATCGTTTCAGGTCCCTGCGCTGTGTCCCCCATGACGCTGGTGATGCAAACCTGTTGTAACACAATGTGAACGAGGCGCCCAGACACATCTAAATAATGTATAAATGATACGTCTTGTTAGCTCGGACTCGCAGGTTCAGTTGTCTTCTCGTGCACCAAATGATCAATGTCCTCCTATTATCCTCATGCACTCTCTCCAGCTCCATCCCCAACTCTCCCCCGCCTCTCCCCAGGTCTTTCATGTTGCCCTCTGGGAGCCAAACAAAACATGGTTTTCTACTGCAAATAAGGAGCTAAAACACCATGTGATCAGTCATGAATTATTTGAACAGTATTGATTTGTATAAATCGTTGCATTTCCCCAGAGCGTTTGACCGAGAACAACAGTATCTTCGCAGGGGGACTTTTTATTTTTGGCATGAATGAAAGGAAACGATTTGAAGGAAACGCTTGTATAATTAGTGAGTAGATTTAATGTGAAGAGCAAACTGTGCCTTGTTGAGAAGAGAAAGGGAACGAGAGAGAAGAAGAATATGTTTGATTTTCAAGCATTGTCAGTGGATTACTGTGTTTTCCCTGCAAATCTGCTCTGCATTTAAGGGTATAATGTCAATTTCATGCCTTTTTCTTTTTCTTCAGCAAGAGGCCCCCGGTGCCCTGTGGGTAGATCGCAGTTAGAGAATACACAGGGAAAAATAACAATCCAGAGCGGAGAACCAACATATTCCCAAAACATCCCAGTTGAGTGCGAGCTAATGTTCAGCACATTGTGGTATTTTCATGTAGAATTTTTTTTTTTTCTTTCTTTCTTATTTTCTTGCCCCGAAAGCCTCATTTAGATGGCAGACGAGGCTTTTGAGCGCAGAGCAGCCTGGAGTCTCTGTGGACCGCTGCAGCTCTGGAAGAGGACCTAAATGAAGGCACCAGACAATGCAACAAACCAAGAGGTCCCTGCACCCCACAGACAAGCCAGAGGACTCTAATAAACAAACACACAGCCGCCATCATTAACGCGACTGTGAGTCATAATCCTCCTCTTCCTCACAAAGAAAAAGGTTTCAATTTTTTCGTACCAGGGGGGAAGAATCCAATTTTCCGCTTTCTGCTCGGCACCACATCTGTACAGCATCTCCGCAACGCTGAATCAGATTCAAGTGCACCGCTTTATTGCATTTTGCTGCTGCTCCACTGTTCCCTATAGAATGAGATGATGATATTTGGAGATAAGCGCCGCTCTAAAAAAAATAAGCTTTATGGTCATGGAAATGATATTAGAAGACAGAGGTGCAGTAGTTGCTTTTTAAGTTGAATTCTCAAAACTCACTCCTTCGCTGTCTCGGGGGCAAGTAAAACATTTAGACAATCACATCTGTCATCCATTATGATTTTAGTGAAGTGTGGTGCAGAGAGATGAGCACTGGTGCACGTAGAAACATATTCTAATATCGCTCTGTCTCTTTTACTCACAGATAGAAGTTGTGCTCTCACTCTGTCTTTGTTTTTAATTCCCATATTTGGAGTTAGCAAACCTTTTAGTCAATAACTTCCCTCATAAGTGGGAAAAAAAGAGAGAGAGAAATGTTGGCAATCTTCCAGAAGCTGAGACCTGTATTTAGGATGATCCGTCCCGTCTCACATGAGGGATTAGTCTGGAAAAGGGAACAGGTTGAAACAGCGTTGTGGTATTTGTTGGAGTGAGGTCTTGTGTCCAGGTTCAGACTCTTCCTGTGTATCTTTACCCTCATCTATCAGTATTCACACTCTTAGGCCTACAGCTCATTAATGATATTAAACCTTCAATCCCAGTGTAAATCCTGATGTACAGTCAGGAAGAGCAACACAACCCCACTCTGTTGACTGCTTTGCATCGCTCCAGTACGTCCCCCACTTCCTCTCCCACTCTTCCACACTGTCTCTTTCTCCCTCCTCCCTCCTCCCTCCCTCTCTCTCTCTCTCTCTCTCTCTCTCTCTCTGCTCTCATCCAGCCGGCACAGACTCATTTAAGTCTGCTGATGTCTTGATAATGTTCCAAAGCCATCACAAGCAGGTAGAGGAGGAATTCCTCAGCTCGGTAATGAGCAGTAAATGGACGATCACGACATGAGTAGCTTTGTGGACAGTAAAAGAAAGTGCTTGGGTGCTTGGCACCCGCTGCAACTCGGTGACGACTATATTTCACTGGTACCTACAGAGGAACACGTGAAGAGGATTCAACACCGTATTTTCAAGACTCCAAATAAAGTGACAAAGAATGGACTGATCAAATATATATATATATATATGTATAAATATATATATATATATATAAATATATATACACACATATACATATATACAAATATATATACATATATATGTATATATATATACACACACATATACATATATGTATATATATACACACATATACAAATATAATTAAATATATACACATATACATATATACTTATATATATATATATATATATATATATATATATACACAAACAATGTACAATGTTTTTATTTTTATTCATTATAGGTTGTTATTTTGATATTATATCTTGTTTATTGTGTTGTATGCGTAAAACCTTACTGCTTTAACAGAGGAATATCTATCTATCTATCTATCTATCTATGTACAATGGAGCTAAGCCTAAATGAAAATGTTATATGTAAAATGTTCATATATATATATATATATATATATATATATATATAATATTAATCTTATTAGGTGACTTATAATGTAGACTGGGACTATGATCAACAGTGATGAACAAAAAACATTTAAACTAGAAAATTTAAATAATTGACATTTGCCCTGATTTTAGCCAGGAAATACATTTAACTTTTACAATTTGAATACAATGAAGAACAAAATATATAGACTATACAACACCACTCGTTCTGAATAATATTAATATTATCAATAATAATATTGTTATTATTAATAAGAATAAAAATGCTAGTTGTAGTATACTTGTATTATTGTTTAGGTTTTTTGGTACTCTCAGGCCACAGATCCATGGAGCTGACACCACACACTTTGTCCTGTGGTCGTCCACACTGGATAGAATAACAACCGTAACACTGATGATAAATAAGTTAGTGAATAATTCAAAAATAACACGACGTGTGGGTGTGTGTTTGTGTGTGTGTGTGTTGTAATTTTTCACGTGCAGCAGGAAAGGAGGGGCGCGTGGTTCGTGGGGGGAAATGAACGCGCACTGGAAATATGATTGAGGCCCCTTTAAGAGTTTTTGGCCACTGAAAGTGAAGCGACAGCCGCGTCGGTGCGCGAGGAGCTTCCCTCCTGGATCTGCTCTGTAGTCCTGCAGGCTGCTGCTCATTGGACAACACCAGCCTCCAGTCAACGAGATTACACGCGACAAGATTTTAAATCTTTATAGAGAAGATCTGCTCTTACTGCAGCTGTTGTGTGGTGTCCTGAAAAATAGAGTAAAATGGATCAAATATATTGCCTTTATATACAAAACATATACACTCCTTAATTAACCTAACACTGTGCTGCGCCATAATAAACAGACACTGTCTGTAGGTCTTTATGTTTTCCTTCATTATTTCGGTGTAGGAAATTTTAATCTTAACAATACATATAGTTGCATCTTCATTCCCACTGATTGGCTGACATTTTTTAGATTTTGTATGTACGTGCACGTGGTCTCATCCACTCTGAAAATATTACTTTACGCGTTAAAATGACCAGTGAACAGAAATATTCCATCTTTTATCTTTTACATTTTTCAGAGATCATTTGGCACATTCTGAACCCCTGTGCGTAAATATCTTATAACACGTTGATTTTTATTTTTTAGGAAGCCCCTGTTGGTGAATTATTTCGTTTCACACGCACACACACACACGCACATTAAGAAGCGCCTTTTGTAAACGCCACTTTATTGTGGGATGGTACCGGGGCACGCGACTGGGAGCGCAGATTTGCGTCTTAAAGAGGATTTAGGTCTATTAACAACAAAAGGCGCAGTTCATGGCACCAGGGAGAGACCTCGACGTGTGCGTCAGGCGCACTGATGTGGAGCGGGCGCGCTGATAAATGGAGAGACATCAAACCGAGTCATTATGGAGCTGAGATATGAGACTTTCACAGTGGCGGGCCGCTCTGGGCGGCGCACCCAGGGGATCACACTCCTCTCCCGGCCTTTTGTGTTTGTGTGCTGGACTGATGAACGACTTAGATAACGTTGAGCCATTATGGGCTCACTTATTCCCATGAAAAGCCTGTAAATAGAGGGAACATTTTTTCACTGCTGAGTCCTATTGATTCGCAGCCCATATTTGTAACCGTAAACCACAGAGGATCACAAGTGGATACTCAGATGGGAGGCGAGTTTACAGCAGCCAAATATTAATTACAACATTATCCCGTAATTAAATATGTGTTGCTGTGGATCGTTGGCTTCTTTCTCTTTTCATTTTGATCTACAGTCCTGACAATGCACTTGTTTGCAGCTGGTAAATAACTTTACACAACAAAAACGTGAATTCTCCTGCAGTCAAATTTGGGGCAAAATAAAAGTTTGAGGCCTAATATTTTTTTCCTGAAATTAACAGAGCCGAACGTACGTCTGTAAAAAAAAAAATTTTTAATTAACTGATCAGTTTTAAGTTCTGACATGATTTTAAATCTGCACCATGCAAACCCCACATAAAGAGACTATAAATCCAATCAGCTGACGCACCACAGGTTATAGGTGGAGTTCTGCTCAGATTATATCTTTCAAGCTAATTTGTCAACTCAACAAACACAAAAAGAAATCAAGTGACGGAACACCCCCCCACCCCCCTCCCCCACAAACATTTATACCTCCCATAATCGCGTTAATTAAATTTTCGTCGAATTAATTAGACACGCAGGCCAGCAGCCATACACAGCCTCCACGCATGGGGCCGATCCACCGTGGGCATTTTTAATGACCCCGTAATTCAATTAACCGCCTCCATCAGCTCCATCATTGATTTGTGGAGGAAGAAGGAGAGAGAGAGAGAGAGAAGGAGGAAGAAGAAGAAAAAAAAAAGAAAGCTGCTGAAAGTTGAATTCTGCAAAGTCGAGGCGGCCTGTAATTGCTCAAGACACAGATCGGAGAGAAGAGGGGGTGGGGGGGCCGGGCTGAGGTGGCCGTGTATAAATAGTGTGCTCTCAAATACACAGTCACAACAGCAGGAGTGATCTCACCTCCTCTCCACCCCTCCTATCTGCCGCTGCTGCCAGCCTCAGCCCCCCCAAAAAACACAGCGCTACGTCCGTGAGCAGCGGTGCCGCTGGTGTGGTGGCGTGTGCGCACAGAGACAGACGAGACGAGACGGTGCCTTGTTGTATTCCTGGCGGTCCACGGTGGATTTCCCCTGACCAGGACGCACTACTGAGCGACAGAAACGACCATGGAAGAGCTTACGGCATTCGTGTCGAAGTCGTTCGATCAGAAAACCAAGGAGAGCACCAAAGAGAGTATCACGTACAGGGAAGTTTTGGAGAGCGGCTTGACGCGGGCGAGGGAGCTGGGCAGCCCGGAGACAAACCTGCAGGACATAGCGGAGGGCAACCACTGCCCGGTGCATCTGTTCAAGGACCACGTCGAGCTGGAGAAGGAGAAACTCAAGGACTTTAATGTTTCCAGAGGGACAGATGGTAAGATCTGTTTGGTTTTTAATTTGAACAAACCGCTCCGTGCAGGGGATTGTGTCGGGGGAAATGTCTCAAGTTCAGTTGTCTTGAATCGGCAGCGAGGCTGTTTTTTTTTTTTACAAACCCCTGCAAATCCGTGCGTAAAATGGTTTTAATTCCACCGCCGTGCGCCTTCACTTCGTACACGGACAAAGTTTACGCATTATTCTCTTTATTAAAACCATTATTTTTACAAAGCAGGAGGCGGGCCCATGGTCTGACCGTCGTTTTAACTATTTGAGGATTGTTTTCAGACATTCAGCCTCGGGTCAAACGAAAAAACAAATACCCTGGTATTTCTTATAATTCTAACAAAAGAATTATTACCTATTATTACTGTGGCGTTTAGAAATTATTTTAACCTTATGTAAAAAAATTTTTACATTGTTTGCCAAAACAAAAAAACATCTGTCAATAATCCAAGATCCAAGACATTTCCAATTTACTTAACTTGTTTCTCTGTTAGTATTTTACAGAGCCTTCATATTAAATGTGGCTTTATCTAAAAGTATAACTGCAATGCTATTCTGATGTGAATCCCTTTTGTATGACGTGCAATATTCTTTACATTATGTACCCAAAATCAAATTTCAGCTTCTTATAATTTGAACAATCTGCCACTAAACATATGAAAAATGGATTTTCCTTTGAAAACCCTCACATTTATGAAATATTTAAAAATTGCAGTGAGACAGCTGGACAGGCCGATGTGCAGCGAGGAGACAATTACTGAGTGTTTTTTAACTTGTTTCTATATTTATCCTGTAGCAGCAGTGAAAATAAGGCTCTGCACTTTTCTCTATTCTTCCTTTTTACTTTTTCATTAAATCCAGACCACATAGAGGAAGTCTGCTTCGCTCTGTGTGCGTGAGTGTGTGTGTGTGTGTGTGTGTGTGAGTGAGTGTGAGTGTGTGTGAGTGAGTGTGAGTGTGTGTGCTTCATTTGATATTTATATAAAATCAAATGCTTTTCAGCTGTGGGGGAAAAAACACACTTTCACGTCAACAAACTACAAACAAAAAAATGCGACAAGAACATTGAAGTAATTGCAGCAGTTGTCAAGTCTGTTACTAATAATAACAACACACATAACAGCTAATGATGCAGTATATAGTCCAATTAAAATACAATAAAGCCTATATACTGACAACCTAAAAAACACAAGTATTTAAAGTGTAAATGAAAAAAAGAATAAATTGCTCCACATATTTTTATTTATAGTCTGGAGTAACTCCTCTGTGTTTCACTGAAGCAGGTAATGGGCCTAAATCTTTGTCAGCTTCAGTCTGGACTTTAAATGGCTTATTAATGTGACATGGCATATATTGACTGATTTACCTTTACGACTGCACTGACACAGCTCCCTGACTTATGGAGGCTGGAAATGTGCAGCCACAGGGCCCTCTCTGGAAAAATTAGGGTGTATATGTATATGTGTGTGTGTGTGTGTGTGTGTGTGTGTGTTACAGCCAACTGCCAGGCCTAAAGCAGGGGGCCCAGTGTTGGCTATGGAGGGTGGGGGGATCAGTACTGTAGGCTATGTGTGCGTAAGAGTGAGAGAAAGGCCGGTGATGTGTGCGTATTTACGCGTCTCCCTCAGGAGGCTGTAATGTCCAGTACTGAACGCGTCCTCTCCTCTTCCCCTCTCTCCTCTAACCCCGGGCCGCGTAACAGGGATATACGAGTGCAAGGAGAAGAAGGAAGACGTGAAGTCGGAGGACGAGGACGCGCAGGGCAAACTGAAGCAGCGGAGGAGTCGCACAAACTTCACCCTGGAGCAGCTGAACGAGCTGGAGCGGCTCTTCGACGAGACGCACTACCCGGACGCCTTCATGAGAGAGGAGCTGAGTCAGCGGCTGGGGCTGTCCGAGGCCCGGGTGCAGGTGAGGACCCCTCTGCCTCATGCTTCCCCTTTTCCTAACTGACGCATGTGTCTGTTAAAACACGGAGCTGCAGACCGAGCCACACACAGGAAACCACGTTTGTCCCACAACATTTGTGCAGAGACTGTGCGTCTGCAGCGACCACAGCCCCCTGCTCCACCAGAGACAGTATTATTGCTGCTTTGAGGGATATTATTGTAAGACGATGCATTGGCTGATATATTTCTCAGAATATGTGAGTGAGATGTTCTACCGCCAAAAAACAGCCATCATTCAAAAAACAATTGAGAAGAAATCAACATATTGCGCCACATATGGAAAACAATAAATTCCATGGTTTCCTCTTAAACTTATTTACCTATAAAATAATTAATGTTGTAAAAAGAATAGGCTGGAGGGGAAGTTTTCTGCCCTTTTTCTATTGTCTTTCATTCTAAATAATTCAGTTAGCCGGGTTCGAGTTCATGTTGATCATGTTTTCAACCTCGCAAAAAAAGGCTACAAAACGAAATACTGGGTGAGCCTCAGGTCCTGTTTCAATAATTATAAAATATGTCAAAAACTACAACAAAAAAATAGTGCAGCGTTTCTCTCCTGTATATTCTGTGATGTACATACATCATGTGTCCTGCAACATGCAATAAAATTAAAAGCCCATCAGTCTCCAGGCAGGTTGACCCCACAGACCTCTGACATTAATGATGCAGCCTCTGTCCCCCACAAAAGCTCCAAGTCTGAGACTTTTAACTCTGCTACTCTGACATTTGTGTAAAATTCTGCAAAACATTGACTGGATGCTTTGGGATTAAAATAATTCAAATTTAGACTGAATATTTAACCATATTTGTCCAGCATGTGTTTCCTGTGATGTAATTAACAAGGAGTTAAATAGTAAAAAAAAAAAAAAAAAAAGGGAAACAGAAATTCAGTATTTATAAAGGCAGTGGTTTGTTATTATAGATATCAAACAAGTTTAATCTGCTGTAAATCACCCGGGATGTAAGAGCGTCCATCAGCAGGCCTGCAGCCTCCACTCCTACGATCCTTGGAGGAGGATGAGGAGCAATGAAGAAGAAAAAATCCCAATGATTAAAATGAATGAAGAGCCTGAATGGCTGCTTCAGGGGACGCGCTCTTATGTCAACTCGTATCCCTCCTCATTTTCTTTGTAATATCTGCCATAGGCTTGATGTAGTATCGCCATAAAAACACATTAGAAATAACTCGATTCTGGCCCAACTCTCGCTGCTGTTCACCATCTAATCGGATGAATAAAAAGCCATCACGGAGCTTTATAAGCCCGTCGACTACCGGTTTGAGTCAAACACGGTCGGACTTGCAGGGCAACACTTGCAGTTATCACTAATAAAGTGTGAATTAAAAATAATTGATGGTGTAAATTTGCTTTGGTAAAGACCCCAAGTTCGCGTTTCCCGTGCGTAGAATGGATGTGGACGCACAGGAGACGTCGTTTGTCTCTTATTGGAAAATAAAGCATTTTTTAAAACCCCCCATGTTCTGGACACTTTTGGGGACACGTTTCCTCCTCACTCGCTCACACACACTCCCTGTGTGTTCGAGTGAATTGCAGCCATGAGAACCTGCGCTCCGAGCAGCTGTCAATGAATCTAATTGAAAGTTATGAGAGCTTGGTGAGGAGCAGGCAGTAATTCGGTTAGGACTAATATCTTTGGGTTTCTGGCGCGCTGCTAAATTAAATGTCATTATTCACTGTCTCTAATAAAAAATCAAAAAGGAAATGAGATTAGGGTATTTGTGAAGCGCATCATTGAGTGGTCCTTAATGAAGAAATAACTGTCTGAACCAGTGTAGTTCACTTTGCTTAACATACTGGCGCGTAATTGGAATTGATCTCGGTGCCCGTCTAATATTAGCCTTGATTTATCTGAGGGGTTTACTGTGCGTCTATGCAAAATCACCTGGGATTTTCATAAACACCTTTTCTACCACCATTTAACCGCTGAGCAGCTCACAGCTCAGCGCCCCAACACATCCATCAGAATGCAGTGTGTGCCACTAGTCATAATAACAACAACTGTAATAATGATAACTACAACAATAATAATTATAATTATAATAATGTTATAATAATTAAATTAAATTAGTATAATATATTTATGCTTATTAAATCTCATGCTGGGAAATATTACTTTAACGTCCCTGTAAAGGGTGGACATGCCATTTTTAAGATTTATTTTTAAAGGGCGAAACAATATATTTCTATTTACACATCACTTTTTCATTATTGGAAACGTTATCGACCACGTTGCTGCTGCAGCCTCATCCACACAACGTCGATCGTCGCGCCACGCAACTTAAAATGGCTCCACGGCACCTTGACTCATCATCCTCCTCATTATCTTCATCCTCGTCCTCCTCATCAGTCTGTGCCCTTTGTGTAATTTCGCATCTGTAAATGATAATCAGTGCGGGGTCGGAGGGAGGGGGGGAGGGGGATAATGTTATTCACGGAGGCAAATTAGGCTGATGATGATTAACAATAGGCCGGAGCCTGAAGCCTGCAGCTCCACAGACACTCAGCACACTGCAGGGTGCTTAACGAGGATTATTTCTCATTTCAAAAAATATCCTTTTAAACCAAATGTCACAGTATAATTCCCATAATGTTCCCCCAGCCTCTGTGAGCCTGTGGTAGATTATTCACTGCTGAGTTTACAGTGAATTTAGTTGTTTTTTATGACCTATAAAACCACTGTGTTCTCATAATAATGAACTGTGATGCCCAATAATAAGTTTATAAAGTTTTTTTTTATTCACCTATATCATTTTTTACTGTGGGTTATTTTCCCCTAGCCTCCATAAATCTTATTAGTTTCCCATAAATGTTTTTATTATAGAAGTATTTCATAGTAAATTTTTTACAAACTGACAAATAAGATTTCATTTGAACTGATATAAACTATATGTGCTTTTCCTTTATTTGATAAAATGAGTGGCCTCTCTACAAATTACAACTTTATTAAAATAACATTTGATATAAAATAAAAAATACATTTTTGTTTTGATGTCTTTGTCTTATCTATGATTTACTTTTTCATTCACAGGTTTGGTTTCAGAACAGAAGAGCAAAATGTCGAAAACAAGAAAATCAGATGCACAAAGGTAAATATCTCTTCTTCTAATTTTATATATTCCTTTTTTTTGGGTTATTTTACTTTAACTCTTTGACACAATTTCAATATTTCTTTTTTACTGCACGTGGAAAAAAACTCTGACCTCCTCATCTCACATAACAACAACTGTCTGGCTGTCTGACAGACATCTTTCCGTTCTCTCCAGGTGTTATTCTGGGCAGCGGCAGTCACCTGGACGCGTGCAGAGTAGCACCCTACGTCAACATGGGCGCTCTCCGGATGCCCTTCCAACAGGTAGGCCTCCTTCTCCTTATTAGCTGACGAAGCTTGAAAAATTAAATCAATCTCAGGTTTAATTAAATGTAGAAAAGTAAAAAAAATGCAGGCAGAGTAGCAGTAAAATAAAAAAAGATGATTACTCAGCATCCTGTGATGCAGGGGTGACGACTGAGGAATGTGTAATGGAGCTACATGTGTGATTCTCAGGGTCAAAGTAAGCTTTCTATATTCGTACATCCACATGAATCTAGGCCATGAGTATAGCTATTAGATGGAAGTGATGTGTGTTGGAGGAGGGAGCAGCTCAGACCTCAGTGCACCTTTCACCTCTGGCTGCGTGGAGAGGCTCGGCCTGTGCAGGCAGAGGGGAGCTAGGTGGACAGACATTTGATCTGCTGCTATCTGCTTTTGTGTCCTGGCTGCTTTGTTGTCTGCTTGACCCTGGTGAAATAGCAGCGGCCTAATTAAGCCAACAGCGCGGCACATAAAAGAGATGATGAAAGCAGGGGAATGGAGTCGGGCTCTTATGGATATTGGCGTTGAGCTGCACTGGCAGGGGTGGAGGCTTGAGGCCTGCATACTGAGAGAGAGGCACACTGCATGAGGGTGAAGTTTTTTTTTTTACAATGCAGCATACGCATATAAAACAACTGAATGGATAGTCTTGTGGTAGGGTGGGGTGATGACTTGACATCGCTAGGTGTGAGGGTTAAATGAGGCCGGAAACCTTTGCATCCATCTTCAGGATCCAGAAGAAAAACTGCCACAATCATCTCACATAAAATAAACTAAAATACATATGCAAGCTGGGAGTGTGTGACACATGTACATTCACATGTGTATGAAGATTTATCAGTGAACACACACGTCAAACCTCCACCACCTGTTTTGTCAGGGTCGCATTTGTCTCTGTTGTCTCCTCCAGAAAATTGAGTCTCAGTTTTCCACGAGTGCTTCTGCGATTTCATCCGAGATGTGTGGAGACGCAGTCTGCGGGAGGTTTTGTTTGGATACTATCGCGGAGCTGCCGAGCAACGATAAATCTGTGGTTCTATTGAGTTTCCCCTTTCATTAACCAACTTCAGCTCCAGTCATTCTCAGTATTTTTAGGCCAAATATGAAAGGTAGCAAAGCGGCAAAAAAAAATATTTAGTCAAGTTAAAACTTTGACTTTATATCATTCTATTTTGGTTGGAGAAGAAAGCATGAAATAGTTGAGTTTTCCCACTTCTTCCTGTGGTGTTTGAAACACATGAGAAATGGCAACAGGCTCAGTTCGCTCCCTCTGAAGTGAGCGGATGCTTAATTTTCACCTACTTCTTATAAAATAATTGCCAAGAATGTGAAAACTGATATTCTATGCTCCTTATGGTTTCTTTTTTCCCTTGACTCAGGAATATGTCTGGATAAATATTTATAACTCCAAATATGTGAATGTCTTTTTAGTGCAAAATTGTTTATTTATGCAATTGAATACATAATCAGGATAACAAGACTGCATATTTCCAAGGGTATAACGGAGTCCTCAGTCTGAATTAAACAAATCTGTTCTGGGTCCTAGAAAGACTTTGATTCTGGATGATTAAATTGGATGTGGTGTCTGAGAGCAATGTATGATTCATTAACTTTTAGAATAGCTGACATGAAGAAAGGGCTCAAGTGGAGAGTCCAGCCCTTAAATATTTTCTTAGAAAACATAGTGTAAGCAACAGCTTTGAGGGGGTCAAATTTGAGGGGGTATTTAATAGTGTCAGAATGTGAAACCCGAATCCTAGACCCTCTTCACACACACACACACACACACACACACACACAGACACACGGCCCGAGGCTCCGATGCCGACTAATTTTATATTTCGCTGTCCTGCAGGTCCAAGCCCAGCTCCAGTTGGACGGCGTCGCCCACTCACACCCCCACCTGCACCCTCACCTGGCCGCTCACGCTCCCTACCTGATGTTCCCGCCCCCTCCCTTCGGACTACCAATCGCATCTCTTGCCGATTCAGCCTCTGCAGCGGCGGCAGTGGCGGCGGCTGCCAAAAGCAACAGCAAGAACTCGAGCATCGCCGACCTGCGACTCAAGGCAAGAAAACACACCGAGGCTCTGGGACTCTGACCCCACCGGGCTGCCCCTCCGCTCGCCTGATGCCCATAATCGCCTCTCACACAAGACTGGGCCTGTGAAAGGGCCGTGACACTCACAGCTAAAACTAAACTAAACAAAAACACTGAGTGAGAATGAAAAGAGAGGAACACATACAGAGAGTGGGGAGAGAAAGTGTGTGTGGGAGAGAAAGGGGGAGAACAGTGGAGGAGGAAAATAAAAAGAAGGAGGGAGTGAGAAAATTGTCACAAAACCAGCTGCCAAAACAAACCACTTGTAGAGAACGGTAATTAAATACCAATGAAATCACCTTTTACTTTTCGCCCCAACAGGCAGGACTTCTGCGGGGCCAGTGGCTCAGTCCACTCCAGGCACAGATCACATCCCAAGGACCGTACAAACACATGTGGATGTCTGTCTGAGGGCCGGTGCCGGGGCCCGTCAGACCAGAGGACGTTAGAACAAAGCAAACTGGCAGGCAGCAGCAGGGCCAAAAGCAGAGCCTCGCTGACGCTGGCTGCCGCCATGTTGACAATGCGAACACGTTGAGCATGTGGGAAACAGACTCACACACCACCTCACCGAAGCATTGGAACAGCTCTCACCTTTACATCCCCCCCCCAACCCCCATAGAAAAATGAATGAAAAAAAAAAGAAACTTTAAAAAAAGGCCATATTTGTCTCCAACCACTGTGTTCCATGCTGCTGCCAAGTGCATGAGCTCTAATGGAGGACCATTCTGGGACTGGCCTCCATCCACACCTGACACAATCGCTCGACAACTGTTTTTAACACTGCCAATCAACACGCCGGCAGCCCCCCTACATCTACAAAGTGAAAGGTCTCCATTACGGTTTGATATCCCTCTTCTTCTGGACTTGTGCTATAGCAAAAAAAGCAACAACTCCTTTTCCTTGGCCGCAGAGGGGAGAGACATTTTCTCTGTGTCGCTGGGCATGTGTCGGCGAGGTTCGGTTTGCTTTTCTCCTCACAGCGTGCTCCCTCTGTCCTTATTTCTTTCTGTTTATTGTGTTGTATCCTGGGTAAAGAAGTGATGATATGCCTTTGCACTTCAGGTCTTGTATGTGGGTGTTTACAAATGGCACTTACAAGCAGATACTACTTTACTAATTAAAAAGGGGGGAGGGGAATTTGATATCGTCATGTGATCAGCAAAACGGACATTATCTTGGATAAAGGGTATAAATGCGATTTTTTCTTCTTCTTTCTTTTGAAATTCTGAAAATATGAAGAAAGCATCAGTCTAACTGAAATGCAATGGTGTGCAGCTTAAGTGCAATACTGTAAATAGCAAAAAAAAAAAAAAAGTAAAAACAGCTAGCGAGTTAGCTCTCAACGATAAAGAGACCCAATGATTTTCTGTTGCTTTCCATGCACTGTTGGAGTGTTGAATTTATTTGCCAAACACACCAGTCTATTCTACGGCAGTGTATATTTTGTTGAGTTGAAGAAAAGTCACTCGAAAAACCAGGTGCCATATCCCGCCGACCCTCCTATGTATCCAAGCGGTTTTGTATACATCAGGTACAGTTGTCACTTGTTGAGGAAGACATGAGCACATTTTTCTAAGCTGCAGAAATAAGGGGTGAATTAAAAAAAGAGATCTTCGCTACTCTACTAACACAAGAGAAAAATCCACTTACTGATGGATTTTTGGAAAATGTTCATACTAGAATCAACAAATCAGCATTGTAATCCAAAAACCAAGCAGTTGTTTACAATATGATTCGCTTAATTCTGCATGTTATATGTGCCATTTCATAGTTGATTTCCACCTAATCCAGACTGTATTTCACAAATTCCTCCAGACAAAATCGCGACATGTGGATTGTTTTTGGAACTCAAAGATTATTTTGACAACCTTTTCAACACTGCTGTCAGAGCGGCGACACACGTGCAGCCCCGCTTACGGCCTGCGTACCTCTAACAGTCTCCAAACAACATTCTCTCTGTTCACAGACCTCCATTTAGAATCGTTTATCTATGTCTCCATTTTAAATTAAACATATGGGTGTTTTATTTATTATTTTGTCAAAAAGGTTTATGAAAGATGAAATAGTTGAACTACAAGTGTACATTTTTACATGGCTTTGCATTTATTTTTGTATGTTTTTTTTTTTTTTTTAAGTGTTTGAATTAGGAGGTGTGGCTGTAGTGCATTGTTTGCCTAAAAAAATGTAGCGTGTCCAAGTTTACAAACATTTCAGGGATGGTTGAATTTAATAATACTCCATGGAATTTGTTGTACCCATTTAAATGATTCATCATTTCATATGCAAGCATGCCTAAACATGAATCATCGTACAGTTTGTTTTTTCCCCCCCGTTTGATTCACAAATTATGAATGTACATCTTGTACAAGTAAACTATCAATAAAGTTATAAATATTTGTACTCAAGCTTTAAAATTTGACTTGTTAAACTGCACAAGGAACAATCAAGTTTCATTCAGCAACGTACTTTGTACACAAGAACACAAACGAGACAAAAATCCTCATGAATTAAAGATGCAACTGATCGCATTTTAAAGATGGCAACTGTCCAGAGCTGATCCCCTCCCCTTTAATATCTCAAATATTTTTGTCCTCATGCACGTTCCTGCTCTCTCCACGCCTCACACCGTGTTGGGGTTGATGCTCATCAACTGTCTCAACCTGTGGATCAATATCAATATCGTTCAAAAGTTGGCATTCACACAGACTCCGCGTTAGCCAGCCCAGCTCATCACATCCAATATGAGCCTCACAGCGACAGAGAAAATTGAGCTGCTATAAAATCCAGATGCACCCCCACGAGCGTGGAGCCTCGTGCAGAGGACGACTCTCTGCCTGTGATCGTCAAAATGACATAGATAGCGTTTGTGCGGAAAAGCGGTGCTGCGACGAATAGAAGCAAGATGGCTGTAACCGGAGCCTGGAAGTGCAGCGGGGAAAATAGACAGCAAACAAGAGATGTGTGGGATAGTGGACGCATGACATGTAATGTGGTCTGAGCTCAGACGGGATCTTTTCTCCTTGCTCCAACGGCGTTGATTAACTTTGAGCAGATGATGTGAGAAGGTCAGGAGTGGCCATGTGTTCATCAGCGTCTGCATTTGAATTCAGACTCCCCACGACTCACACACACACACACACACACACACACACACTTTTATGGATTATAGCTCTCTCCCTCCATTTGTTCGACCCACACATACTAAATTTTGCACTTCTAAAATGCTCAAATCATTGGTCTGCCTTATTTTTAAGTATATCAGCCTCCCCTGGGATCTTAATTCCAGATGTGTGTACACAAAGTAATTAGACCATGTGGTATAGTGGCCTATTGTCTGAACCCCATACAGGAATTAGTCCAAATGGCGTCCTGTTGAGTGCAGTACCCCCTAGAAGGTCGCCGCGCGTTTAATTTGTACCTCTTTGCTCATACATCAAGATTGAGTGATATAGTCGCAGACTGATGGCTCCGTATTTACCCAGTGACCCCTCCGGCTGGGGCCTGCTGGGCCGGCTCTGGAAATAACAGCATCCTTTTATGTGTACTAATAATTAGCAAGGCACACTCGGCCATCCATCAAGCACCAATGAGCCATGGCTGCTTTGTCAACATGTTCAGGCACATAAAGCTATTTATGTTGGCCACAGGTAACTAATACACAATAATATATTAATAGAGAGGGAGAGGAAAGTGTGTGTGTGTGTGTGTGTGTGTGTGTGTGGAAATTAGTGGACAGCTGTGCTCACTATTAAATTTACATCTGGATAATCGTTAATGAGCTTCACTTTTTCTTGTGTCTGAATTTCCTTGTTGTTTTAAGAGACGTGTGCAACTGAGCCTGAATTCATTAAAACATTTATTATAAAGCAACTGACATGCTCTATATTATGGGATGGACTTCAAGGAGTACCTACTAAACTGTAACAGTGACTGTTTTGATCTTCCGAAAATGTCCTATTCTGCTTCGTACGAGCACGGGCTGCAAAACATGCGAGTCCCAGAGGTCTGAGCCGTGGTGGTATGCTGCGCTACAGCTCATCAGCGGTCAAGTGCTCAGGGGTCACGTGAAAATAGTTTTTATCACATTTCATTCTCATAATCCTCTTTGAAATGTCACACACAACTATGATCAGACGGAATGTGAGCTGTCGCAGCCTTAACGTAAATCTGGCGGTGGTGTGAAATGACATGACAGAGCTTATAGGCCTGAGAAGACAGTGAATATTTAGCTCAAAGACACGGAGCCGGAGTGTTTAGTCATTTTAACTGTATCACAATACCTCGAGGAGCTACTTGCAACAACTCTGAAAATAACTGCCTTGTGTTTGGTTTAGCTGAGAGTTTTTTTTTGGGGGGGGGGGGGGGGGTGGTTCTGTTCCGGCAGCTTCAGTTTGTAGCTTGAAGTGAAGCCACCCAGAGAAACCTCAGCTGAAAACAATTGAGCTGAAGTGCTGAAGTCACTATGGTCGGCAGCGGATCAAAGGACGCCTTTCATCCCAGTTTGTTTGGGCTAGACTAGGGTTTGCTTTGTTGGCTAATGCTCATAAATGTATCTGGAGTCATCAACAGTGCAAAACTATATTAAAACTAACATTTTAAGTCTGGGTCAACACTCAGATTTCTTTTTTTTTTGCAGAAGAGGTGGAGAGTGTCAAGAAATGAAACTTCGAAAATTGAGGAAAGAAAGAAAAATAGCAGTGCATTAAGTTCACATTGCGTTCAGCCGTTTATGTTGCAGTCATTAGCAGTTTATATTCAGTTCAATGTTTTGGCTTGTGTTGTTCTAATCCAAGTTATCAGTTGATAAAAACACAATATTTTCTGTCCTGTTGCAGCGTAATGTCCCATCAATTTGGAGTCATTAGTGGAAAAGAATCAGCTCCATCTGTAAATACTGAAGCCAGAAAAAAAATCAAAAAATTACAATGTGACTAAAAGTTGCAGCTTGAACTTGCTCATGTCACGATCACACACACACACACACACACACACACACACACACACACACACACACACACACACACACACACACACACACACACACACACACACACACACACACACACACACACACACACACAGTGTTTTATTTAACTTTTACACTAACCGTAGTCACTTAAAAGACAGATGTAGCATGAGATATGGAAACGGTGCATGGCAGCTGTGTTTAACTTGTCTCGGTTTGTTCTTCAATCTTCTGGTTTGCTCTGGTTAAAGTGGGTTTCTCTGTTGCAGAGTGTCGTTGCAGCTCCATCCAGTGGGCTCACAGTAATTCTGACCAGAACTTTTTTTTTCTTTTTCTTTTTCATCTCTCGTTCTCTCTTTGCTCAGAAGATACAGCAACGATATTCAAGACGCAGTGTCACATAGCAGCCAAGTCAAAGTTGTTCCAAATATAATCACTGTAAAAATGATCAGACAGGTTCATGTAAAGTATCTGTGTCAACAATGGATTTATTTAAGTCGTACTTAACTTATGACGATGAAAGAAGGCTGAATAAAACAGTCATGTGATGAAATTTCAGATGTGAATAAGCCTTTTTATGTTGAAGACATTTTTACATCTCACAGTAGGGAAATTACAAGGAAAAAACAGTTAACCATGGCTGACTTCCAAGGTTCATTGAAATTATTCAAAATACATCTAATATGCAGCTTGTATTATTATCCACATTTTTAGAACGTTTGAACTGAAAATGATAAAGTCGGCATTTTGTTAACATGATTGTGTTTTAGTGCTGAAATACAAAACCTGTAGTTTGCTTTACACAACTACTGTGACTTGATTATTTTAAGCAACGAGAATGTCACTGAGTAGAGCTCAATATACATGTCCACGTTTTTTTCATAACGTCAGAGAAAGTGAAATCGAAATTCACCCCGATCCGGATCTGCACCAAAATTAAATGTGTTTTTCCTTTACCCATACCTCTTATCCTTCCACTTAATTTCATGGAAATCGGTTCATGCTAGGAGTTTTAGCATAATCCTTCTAAATAACAAATGAACACAGATGAAAAAACGAGCCCTATAGTGGTGGTAAAAATAAAATGTCTTCTTCCTGTTTTATTTTGCTCTGTTGAAATTACGATCATACAACTACACTCATTATTTAACTAAACAGATAAATAGCTAATATGTATTTCTAAATACATATTAGCCCCTGATCAGCTTTTGTCTCTAAAAGTTGTGAACTTGGATCTGAAACAATTTAGTTAATTCTGTTTCATTTAATCAAAAACATTTGACTATACAATCTTCACTGCAGACAAACCAGGTAGGATGAACACAGTTTTCTAACTTCACTTTGTACCATAGACTGTTTATAAAAAGCTCTGCACAGAAGGTCCGGCACAGAAATAATAAAAACAGTTTATTGTAGAACCTTTTAAGGAGGACTCACTAATGACAAGGACTAATTCTGACGTAGCTCTGGTGCCTCACTGAAGGCCAAGCAAACAGCCCATTCCAAACTTCCTGACGTGATTTTATTTATAAAGTATAAGAAATAAAGGAAATTTTGATGCACATAGTTCAAATGAAAATACCTTTATTGTGTGGGTGGTGTGGGATTCAGTGCAATAACATTGAACATGTGAGTCTGTATTGTTCTCACTGACAGTTATTCATGTCATCACCTCTTTGAACTGCCCACAGTCACTGACAACACATGAACTTTATTGTCAAGTGACTTTTCCTTCAAGAATAAAACTGCTTCATTTTGAAGAGAGGAAAAAAAATCCCATTCTTGATAAATGATGCATCATTGTTTTTCTTTCACTTTTCTCTCTTGGTGTTTTTTTTTCTTTTTTGACTGCTACATGCTTTGCTGCGAAATAAACATTCAGCGGCGGCTTAAAACCATAATTCATTTTGAAACGTCCTCCATTGAAGTGCTGAGTAACAAACACTTCACTTAGAGCTGTTTTCAAAAATATGTTTCTCAAAATGTCAAATCTCTTTACTGGAGTTTTCTTCAAAGTCTTACTTATTTTTTTTAATTACACAACTTCAAACCAGTATTTAGACAACAAATTCACCCTGAGAAAATAATCATTGCATATTAATGTGATCAATAATCTCTCAACCAAACAGCAGTTTTATTTCCAGCCGGGCTGCCTGTTTATCTGAGACAGACACACACACACACGCACAGACATACACACACACAGACACACACACGTAGTCGACGCTGCCGGCGTTGTGAGTGGAAACATTTTTAAGGTTGTGTTCTTATTTACAAAAAATTTCATCTGAATGGGAACGGAAATATGATTAAGTTAAGAAATTGAAACAGATGTCAACAGTAAACGTTTGCGAAACATCCCCACAGACCATCAGAGTAAATTCCTGGGCTATTAGCTTTAGTTAGCTCCGATTGCCAGGAGGTCTCAAATTCACATTCCCCGTCTTAGTGCATGTTCGCTCAGTCGTACAGTGGAGAAGCAGGTGGTCCACAGTGATGTCTTAATGGCATTTGTCACAGCGAGTGGATCAAGAGGAGCGCTGACGTTAGCCATTAAACACTCGCGGCGGGAGAGAATCAAAAGCAAAGGAAAACTGAACTCTTGAGTAAACATATGATGTAGGACTTCCCCTTTAAAAATGTTCCAAACTTCAGTGTGAATGCTCGACGGTGGAGAACAACTTTCCACGTCTTTATTTTGCAGCTAGCCTTCACAGTCAGTCACCCAGAGTGGTTTATGCTAATCTGGACCAAAGCGGAGCAAAGGTCATCGCAATGATTTCTCCTTTTCAACACTCAGCTCGGAGATCTCTCAGAAGCTCTTTGTTTTGATGTGGCGCAGCAAAACATCTGTTTGGCAGAGATGCGGCTCTGATACATTTCCAGAGACAGATAAAGAGTCTGTGCACCTTGTTAACGGATTACACTGCTGATGTGGTGGCCGTTCTGGGCTGTGAGTGTGAGGATATTTCAAGTAATCCCACAAAATGACGGATAACACCTCTCATACTTTGATTCAGATTGTTTTTTCTTAATTACCTTGGCTACACTTGCCCCGGGTGTAAGCAATATTATTAGTGTGCCTTTCTAGTGAACAAAAAAAAACTGGTTTGGGTTTACTCCTGCCGTTAATGTTGCATGAAAGTATGGTTTTGTGTCCTCTTTCAACCTTTCATTGTGTTTTTACTTCTCTTTGCATAGTTAAAGTCTTGATATGCGCAGGAACCATCGTGAAGTTTGTTTTGGAAAAAACAATCTTTTCCGGTACTTAACTTACCTAAACCAAACCACACGAAAGTCTTAGAATGGGAATCTGCTATCTGGAGTCAAAGTGCTTTGTATCTCCATTGTCCACCTTGAGTACCATCTTACAAGTTTTAATGTTAAAGTTATTTCTGGGGAAAAATCGTGTTTCTTCTTGATCACATCGTATCATTTGGGTTCATATGATATAGTCATGTCTCTTATTGTCTCATCTTGTTACCTTGTGTCATTTATTGTATCATATTGTACTGTCTTGTATTGCATTTTGAATAATATCGTACTATATCATCTCATCTTATTACGTTGTGGTATGTCTTGTATCATATCGTATCATATCGTATCATATTGTATTATCTCATAGTGTATTGTCTTGAATCGTATCATATAGTATCATATCGTACTGAAGCTTTCAGGCCTGCACATCAGCCTGATCTGGTTATTGGTATTAATATCTAAAGAACTGTGGCTAAGACTTGAAGAAATCTCTGTTTTTAATAATAAAATTATTCCCTTTCCATCAACTGCGCCTGTGACAGAAATTGCTGAAATTTGAGAAAGCTGTGCCAATAATTTTCAGTTATACTTTAAACACTCAGACATAGACAAACATTGTCTGTACAATGGGCCTCACTGACAGAACCAACTGTATCACTTTACAAAGAGTGACCTTCAGGGTGAACGTGGCAACGTCTGAACAATTCTCCCAAATGTTTGACTAATGTTCAGCTGCAGTTTAGCTCAAAATGCACCAATATGAAAATCAAGCATTTATATCAGGGTAATCTACCCTCTCCATTGTTAATATTTTCTTTGGAAACAGGAGTACGGTGGCCCTGATAGCTCAACGCTCTGAACTCAAGAAAACATGAGAATTGACAAAACGCAACCAAGTAGCCTCTTTTCGTCAAAAAGAAAAAATAAATACATGTCCCGCACTTTTTCTCACCCGACTCACCCTTATAATTTAAATACACTCCCTAAATTACTAAATCTGGACAAATCAAACATTTTATTTGATGAAAAATATATAGCCAGATTTATCTGATAGACTTTGGTTGAGAAATCTCCCTTCTTTTGTCACTTTCCTGGTGATCCATCATGATCAACAACAAAATGAGAGCAAGTAATGCAACTGGTACAATAAGCCAACACAATGTGTAGCAAATTAATCAGGCTTGGCCCAGGGCACGCTCTGGAAAAATGATCTCATTTGAGCAGACGGGTCGGTGCTCCTCTCTAATCATATCAGAGTTCAACACAGTGACTCGTCATCTCTGTTGTGGTCATTACGAAAATAAGCGACTTCACTGTCAAATTCTCAACCTGTTAAAGCTCAACTTCTTAGATGAACCTGCTTGTTTGACAACCAGTTTGTGTTTTAACCTCTTATAAATCTGGCCCCCTGCTTGAATATTTACACGTCACAAATGAAAATGTATATCTATATGAATAATCTTAGTATCTATATAGAGGTAACACTTTCTGCAGAGGTGTAAGCATCGGTTTTGATGTTACCAGGTCAGAGCAAATGAAGATGGATCACATTATAAATGAAAGATAATTAAGATTAGGAAATATGCAGATTTTCCCTCTTGGTGAGCTGAATTAACTTAGACAGTTTGCGTCAGATAATGATTTTATGCAACTTAGGATATATTGAGATGCATATTCTACTAAACTGACAATACCACACTTGAATTATATTGACGTAAATAATGATTAGTTGGTCTATGGGATGATCTTTGGTTTCATATGCATGTTAGAATGATCCTGCATAATTAAAAGTTAAATACTAATGCACGGTTTTGAAATTAAAAATCAATAAATATGCATTTGAGATAATCAGTGCTGTGTATGCATATCGCACCACATGCACATCACACACTTCCACATGACTTTGTGCCCTCACAGATGAATCAAGGCCCTTAACTCTATAGTGCTACAGTCATATCTTTGGTTTACGGCTGAATGCAGCTTATCGTAGGCAGCATAATGAGGTAAATATGAATACAAATGGGACAAAATACATTCAAGAAAACGAAACAATTCCCATGGAGGGCCCACTGGGGTCATTATCAGCCATGTGAAATAACAATATGTCATACAAACACATCTGACCTCTCAACCTGTGAGGATTCTATCAGGCAAACAGCAACGCCTTCAGGGGTGCACCTGGGCTTCCAGCACATAAACTCGCCGCTCAATGGGTTACTTATCCTTCTCCCTCAAGGTGAAGAATAGGAGAATATTTCATACGTTAAAGGCAAATGGGTCTATAAATTGCCCGAAGGAAAGCTAGCTTTTCTGATTGCTACTCATCTCGCAGTTTCCCAAATGTTTTATGCTCCTCTGACTGGTAATCAATAGCTACACATGCAGCCTCTCAGCCAACACTGGCCTTTTATAGTAAGCCTAAGGAGTAGTTGTCAGTCAATGGCAGCCTTATAAATAGACTGAGGCTACATGCGGACAGATGGATGCTCTTCCTGTCAATTGTGAAACGCCAAAGACCAAATAATCGTCTTTTTTTACTCTTCTGTTGTGGGTTGTAGAAATGTGCCATGCAAGACATCATATGGATTATAATACTTTATTGATAAGTTCTTATAAAGATTCATTTCTACATACAGTTGAGACTAATTGATGCATCAATGGTCAATAACCTTTACAGTACAGTTAAAGGAATAGTTCACCAAGAAATAAAAATTCACTCATAACCCTAACCCTTATCTTTAGATGTAATAAAACAACAGAAAAAAACACAACATGCCTCCATACTGCTCGTGTGGTGTCATCCAAGTGTCTGCAAGCTCCGAAATTCATATTTGACTCGAAACGAGGTCATTTACATCAAGTTTTCTGTTGTTTTATTACGTCTGAAGAAGGACTCACCATTGACTTCAATTGTATTGGATTCTGTTTTACCCCCTGAGACTCGAGAAGTGTTCTGTGGAATAACCCCCCCATCGGGTGAGTAGGTAATGAGTGAATTTTCCTTTTTGGATGAGCTATCCCCTTAGGCAAATAATATTAATACTTTTTATTTCAATTTGGTTGGTTATTATGTCTGCAGTTATATATGTTTTTAAACAATTAAGCAAAGGTTTTTACAACAGGTCCTTGAATTCTGCAGAAATGTAAAATTAATAATAGATAGATTTGGATTATTTGCAGCCATTTTATAGGTATTTGGTCAAACGGTCTTTTGCGGGGTAGGTGAACATCTAAAATATTATTCTATTATAGTTCTGTTTATGAAGCTGGTTCAACCACACTAAGTCAAAAATATAAATAAAGTATTTTTTATATTATTATCATCATCAACAGTACCATCTTACATCAGACACCTCACCACTAATTTAATAATTTGGTCCTCTAAGGATGCTCTAAGGCCTATGAAGAAAGGTCTCTTGGACTGTGTTGTCCTGATGCAGTAAAGAGCTGGTTACAAAAAACTAAAAAATGAAGAAAAGAAGGATAAACATCACCAAGAGTATAAATGCTGCCTTTCACTGATGATTGTTTCTGAAAATAGTATTAAAGATGTTTTATATTATCATCCTGTCTTTCTTTACTTATCCACCTCTCTTTTTCTAGAGATATCGAGACACATAATCATAAATAAGCTAGGATGCTGGCTCACTTGGTGGCACAGGTGCCTGCATACGTAGATGCTTGAGTCCTCATGCAGCCGCTGTGGATTTGGTTCTCACCCGGGCCCTTGCTGCAAGTCCACCCCCCACTCCTTCTCCCCATTTCATGCTTGTATTGTCCTATGCCCGAAAAATAGCTTGGGAGAAATAAAAGCTAGGACAGATTTGCTATTTGTCAGGTCTTAAAACAATACTCAGGTGTCCAAAATTGTATTAAAAAGGCTGTAGGAAGATGTCCACCTGATTTGATGAAAAGAAGAGTTGTAGTAAGTTAAACTGGCTTCAGTCTTCATCTGGGCAACTGACTATTGTTAAGACACATTTAGGGCCTTTGTTTACTTACTTAAAATATGTCTGATTTGCTCATAACTGATCAATGAGGACATAAACATTAAACATTTATAAAACTATAAATTACATCAAAATAGAAAGCCATAGTAGGGAATGAAAATGTAACCATTGCAGTGTAAAACATGAAGCCAAGCTTGTCAGCTTTGAACAACAATATTCTCCAGGTGTTTACAGGCGTTTGTATGGACACCCTGGATTTCAGACACTGCAGTGATGATTATCTACCAGTGAAAGATACATCAGTAAATCCAGCAAGGCTGCTGTTTGCTTTGAAGAGAACAGAGTACCTAATTACCCTTATTTACAGGACGCTTCTGAGCAAAGCATCATATTATCTCACTGTGACAGCTTCACTTGCCTAATAAATATGATCATTAGGACTTTCACTTCTGCAGCTACGCCTCATGGATATCGCTGATTTCCGCCGGCAATCAGATATATACGCACAAAAATACATCTTTGAAGTAAAGGGCAGAGAACCCTATCGAGAGTTATTATGGATGTGTCGGAGGAATTTATAGTGTTATTGACGCCTGCAAACCCACAGGGATGACACATACACACATTAATGCGCTGAGAAAAATGAATGTGCCAGTTGTAATCATCTTTAGAAAGTGTTTTATTTTTGCCCGGCTGAGCATGATGACTGCTCCTCTCTGCACAGAAAATAACTGTCGCAGGTACATAACGTGGGGCGCGCTGATGAAAAAGAATCGTCCCTGTTAAGTTACTGTACCGTCTGTCCCTACAGGCGTGCATATACTATATTGATGAGCAGATTAACAGAGTTGGATTTGACTAGAGAACGTCTATGAAGCCATGAAAGATGAATTCAATTGTGACTTTAATAGCACCACCCACACCAGATGACTTTCAATGGGAGGCAGGAAATTGGCTCGTGCTAAATTGAGTTGTGCTTGTTGTGATGAATGCTCGGCAGCATATCAGTTTGGGTCGACTTTATCATCACACCCAGCACTTTAAATACAGAAACTAAGTGGTTATATATACTCTCTAATGCGTATATTCAATCAAATGCATGTTTGTCCACACTTTGAATCTGTGTAGTTGGGAAGCGAAACTTGGCAAACCCTTCCTCCTCTCTGCTGTTATTCTGAGACCCAATTAGACGTACATATCCCACACAACGCTGCGGCTGGAGGCCAGAGTGCGTCTGTTTTGTCCGAAGGGAAGAGGCGTGGGAGAAACGCACAGTGGTTTCACCCGCCAACACGCTGCACTTGGCATGGTGCATATCAATACGAGCAGCAGCTAATAACGCTGGCTGCAGGTATGTCTCCCAACATCAGAGGGAGACGAGTGCAAAGGTTGTTTCATCTTTTATAGATCGGGTTTGAAACCAGCAATTGCCTCAAAGAAAGACTGAGTGAAGAACCAAAGAGCAGGAACCAAAGTCACAGTGTGTGTGCGTTCGCTCACTTGCGTGTTTATGTGCGCACGGATCATGTATGTGTACAATACCGTGCCCCAGCCGTGAAACTGGGCTGTTTGCTCGCCTCGTCTTTGAAATTGTTTATGTGGGCCCACATCCCTACGGTCGGATAAGCACGGGGCTGTCGAGTTCCCTGCGGAGGTCGGCCTCGCTGAAGCCCCCCCCTCCATCATTTGCGATTGCCCTATGTGATAGCACCCAGCAGGCCTGAGAACAGAGGCCTAATGTTCTGGATGGATGGTGTCATGAAAGGAGACAATTATCAGGCAGTGAGCGAGGTCTCCCAGGGTTATGGTTTTAGTCAGATTATTTATTTTATGTACTTTTTGAAGCAGGAGCTTTAAAGTTGAACAGCCGTAGGGTTTTTTTCTCTATCCCTGGCTGTGTGTATTTGTGAGGTTGTATTGCTGGGAATAGGATTTTTGAAGATCTAATTGGCTATTATTGGATGTTTTCAGGCAATAACAATGCACTTTTTTGGGGTTTTGTTTTAAGGTGATATTGAATCGACTTCACACAAGCCCTTTCTACACCCTTCAGCATGTTGGCCACAGCAGCTGCTGCTTACATACGCTGGAGGAAAAAGAGATGGATAAATAAGAGTTAGAAAGAGGAGGATATGCTGCCCTGAATCACAACTTTCATTCAGAGCAAAGTAGTGATTCTTCCTGATAGTGAATTTGGTACAATTCAATTTAAAATTTCCAAATGACAAAGCCATGTTTCAATTGTGTAAATATGCATGTATTACTGTATATGAGAGAGAAAGTGACAGAAAGAGCAGAGAGATGTTAGAGATGTAATAAGAAGGTGCCGAAAGGAAGTAAGTGGGTTTTCTGCAGGAACCCCGGCTTCCTCCCACAGTCCAATGACATGCAGATTGGGGTTAGATTAATTAGACAATGTGAGTGACACTTGATCGTCTCTCTATGCTGGTCTACCGGCCTCTTGCCAAATGTCAGCTGGGATTGACTCCAGCTAACTCCCTTGCGACCCTCAAAGGAGAAGTGGTAGAGAAGCGGTTTAGATGAAGGATGGATGGATGTTGGTGTGATCAGAGTATGCTCAACATCAATCCAAGTAAAAACTGACCAGGAATGGATTTCTGTGAAGAGCGTCAAAGAATCCTGATCTCTATCAATCTATACAGTATGGTGCCAGAGTCAGTGATGGATATTTTGGGCTTTTGGTTGCTTTTGGCTTTCTCCATTGTTTGATCCTATGTACCTACCATGATTGTTACCTCCATCAAATGGGTTTTGTTTTCACCCCTGTCCATTTGTATATAAGTTTGTTAAAACTGATTTCCACTGAATTTCATTTGACAATGCCCACCTTATTCTAGTTGGTCTGCTGGGCTCCATAGAGCAGTAAAAGCTACATAGGGTTATACGACATACATTGAAGTGGTGCATCCTTCAAAAGTTCACATGCTTGACAGTATTTATTGATGAGATTAGATCAGTGAAGATTCATTGGTTGATTCCTACAGAAACGTCAGCGGTCCCACATTAGTGCAGCTCCTTATGCATGGCCAATAATACTTCTTCCTGTGCAATCAGCCATCTCTACTTTCCCAGAGAGCGGCCCCACGTCTCCTGCAATTACATCCTCCCTCCGTAATCTGTACTTCCACCCAAATGAGACCAGCCTGAGTAATTTGCGTGAAGATTCGCCAAATTGAGAAATATAATGGGCGAGAATCCGGCCCGTTCTCCTGGTTATTGAATACAGCAGCGCCCAAAGCGATGCGCTCTTTGTACCCTATTGTATGTTGCGGCTAATCACATTCACCAAGTTCCAGCCCCTGAGAGCCTGAGCTTCTCCCAAATGGAAAACAAAGGCAGTCATGACAATCTGTAATATTAATCTGATTGGGTTAACTGTGTCTCAGGGCTCCTCCACCCTGACTCCTCAACTACCTGTGGCTGTGTTTTAATCTGATTGCACTAATAGCATATTCAAAATATATCAGGACCATGCCACCTTCCCCCACTGTTACACACAACTTCTAATAGAACATCCTGTATTTCAAATGAACACTCACAAATTTGTAAATAATTACTATCACATGGGGGGGAAAATAATAGGTGGCCCCAATTCAAATTCACTAGCTCGAGGCGGTGTGGTAATCATGGAGGAGAGCGGGGAAGGCAGAATAGGGGGATATGGGGGGTAAGGAGAGACAGGGAGGTAATCACATTGTATAACAACCACAGAGTCTGACAGTTTGATAAGAGAAAGAGTTCAGAGTGAATAATGAGCAACTTTGTGCATAGTACTCATGACTTTATGTGCTACATCATTTGTCAGTAGCAGCTGTGTGTTCTTGCTTTTTAAAACGACTGTTACCCGTAGTTAAAACGAACTTGGCACAATCTAATGGATCCATTGTTCACTTACGGACGGCTCCTTACAAATGGCCGGGTCTATTTCAGTGGCTACAGGCCCGTATTTGTTACTTAAAAGCAAACAACACACACATTCCGGGAAGTTGGTGATGGATTGGATGTGTTATCTGCCTATTAGCACAACAGCCCATTATCAGTATGCCCAGGTTACTGCGCTGGCTGTAAAGCAATAAAGACAGCCTGATCCGAGCCACCGCTGAGTAGGAGTTCAGTGGCGGCCTGCGTCCTATCACTTTCAAATGAGCACCACAAATCACTTCAGCGGGATGCCTGCACCAGTAGTGTGACCATCAGCATATGAAAATATGTATAGGAGATCATCCAATTTACTGCCAGCAGATAGAAGGAAGGAACCCGCTGTGCACTGAGTGATTGTTAGATAGCGGGTTTCTGTGCATGTGTGTGTGTGTAAGACTCTGTACGTGCATGTCTTGCTCTGCGGTTGTTAATATCAGCAGAACATGTGGTTGCATGTGTTTCGATGTAAACAACAGTTTGAATATCACCAGGAAACCGGTGCCATTTGTTGCATTAATAAGCAAATCAGTTTCTCTCTCTGGGAAAAAATAAAAGAATCACAGCATAACAAGACAACTAGGGGGAAATGTTCATCTGCTATTTCTGTGTGTGTTTATGTGTCTGAGGAAACATGCCTGTCCGCTTGTGATCATGTGTTCGTTTATCCATCGCCGCATGCGTGCGTGTGTGTGTGCGTGCGGCTCATATTTTCAACAAACCAGTCCAATTGTCACAATGGTGTTTTGCGTGCACTTTGTTCTCCACACTGATCCTGTCCCCGGCAGAAAATAATTACAGTCGTGTTTGTGAGCTGCTGCGACGGTGGAGGGACAACACAGAAACCTGTCTCATTTCACTGCTTCAGAGGACGCCACGTCGCCCAGGAAGAGGTGAGGGGGAGACAATAGCAGGAGAGAGAGAGAGAGATTGAAAGAGGGGAGACCATAACATGAGAATGCTAATTACTCCACCTCATTTTGCACGTCTGTCACACCGCCCACTTCTCATAATAAATCCAAATGTTCTGTTCTTACTGTAACACACACTTCACATGTGGGCTCGCAAAGGTACGTTATATCTCAGTTTCTTGCTCCCCACAGCTGGAATAATGTGGTTTGTCCAAACTAATAAAAAAAAGAAACAAGAAGCAAATTTTTTGTTTGACTGAACAGCGTTGGGGGAAAAAAAGGGGTAATAGCAAGAAAAGCACTCACTGATTTCAAGATAAATCAGACAACACGGCGACGGAGACAATGCTGCCTCTTTTATAAAGATTTATGACACACATGCTCGCACACCCACAGACGGTGTCAATCCTCCTCTCTATCACTCAATGCAAGGATTTACATACTTTACACTCAGACATGCACGCACACTCATTAGCGGAGGGGGCTCGTGCGTGGCGCGCGCTCGATGATGCTGGATGATACCTTCTTGACAAGCGATCTGAGAGAGATCCCTGTGTAAGAGAAAACAGCGATGAAGGCTCCTAATATCTTTGATAGCATCGTTATGGTAATGATCAGGAGTAATGTAAAATTCATGAAGTGTACCTAGCATTTGAGGATTGCCAATACTTGTTCTGCTGGCAAGAGGGAGGATGCAGGGAACGTGTTACAGGAGTCGAGCATGCAGATGTTGTTATGCTTTGCCCTAATTGTTTTTCGACAGATAAGTGCAGCTAAATGACTTTCATGTGTTGGCATGTGTACGCGGGGAGGGAATTGCTTCTTACCTTTTTCTTTCAGCTGTTTGGCAGAGTGCTTGTTGGAACAAAACATTGCCCTCCTAATTATTCCAACCATCAGATCTATTAATTTGCCCAGCCACACAATTCAGACAGACACTGTGTAAAAATACCAACAATAGAAATATTGTGATTTCCCAGTGAACATCCAAGTTTATCCAAACAGAGGAAAATGCAAAACAATCTGGAGGGGTCTTCAGCGGAAACCTAGCCCGTTCTGTCACTTCAAAAAGTCTCAGCATCAACCTGTCCATCATTGACAGTTATGAATTTGGACTCTCTCTCTCTGTGCATGTGTGTGTGTGTTTGTGTGTGTCTAAGATCTCTAAGGAGTGTCTTTCAAACAAATTTCCATTGAGCAGTCATCAGTAGGAGGTCCAGGTCCATTGGAGATGGCGTAGTCACTCTGAAATCACACAGCTAACCGGGACTGTCAGCCAATCAGGATGTTTTTGATTTTTCATGAAATTCACGCTCAGTTCAGATTAACCTGGACTCCGACACACACATCAGAATGGAGTGTGATTAGATGGCGGCGGATGTTCACATCTGGGGAACGATTAGCCCGGATGCACGGCCAAGCTGGAGTGAACAAAAGTGACAGTGTTGTCAGATTTTGACAAGTGACTTGAGTTGTTCCAAATTTAGAGCCATTGAAGTTACACGGGGGTGAAATGGGGTCAAAGAAATGCATAGTGAAGAGGGTCACTCTGTCTTTGGAACCTCCGTCACCTCACAAGAACACGTAAAAGAGCTGTAATAAATGTAAATCACATTCTTGTGTGGACACTGTAGACATTCAAGAAAGCTCCTGCTTGGTCTGAATTTTGCCAATACATGATTATTGAATGATGAAACTCACAAATTTGTCATAGACTGAGACCAAGTCTGTAGGAGGATGCTGATTCCAGTGGCGAAATGCTTACTGTAATTCTGGATGTACGGATCCTGGATTCAGTCTAGGCATGCTCAGTCTGAAAAGGCCTGGGGAAGGTGGACTCGAGTCCTTTTCCAGAGTTTGCCTTTCACATATGAAGAGTGAAGAAGGGGATTGTTCTGGCCAGAGACGTTCATAAGAGCAGGAACATTTCCAGAACACTCAGGAGAGGGATGGCACCTGGAAAGAGCAGCAGGAAGCAGGACACCACGTATAACTTCCACTGCGTTTTTGTTTACAGCACAGCGACACCAGCGTCGGTCTGTTTCACCATAAACTTTTCAATCTCATAGTCGTTGGCGTCCTCTATGTTCATGGCACCTCCTGTTCTTCCAATACCACAGTTAGAAACGTCATCAGCACGACTTCTCGCTCACTGTGACTTTTCCGGACATCTTCCCACATGGGCTGACTGACATTTACTGAGGGGACTGGCAAGAAAAGTTTCAGCTGAACCCCCTGTTGCATACACTGATTTAATGGCTACTCCTTTTAATACTAACTGCTTGTTATCAAAGCTGTTGTGTGAAAAATCGTTCGAAGGAAATTGTTTCTTTGCAGAAAGTGGACACTGGTGAATTGCCAGTGATGAAATGACAAGGACGTCTGTCAATTGGACGTTTGATGCAGGCTCAAACTGAATGAGAGGCCGTGAGCGCTGGAAAGCAAACACTTTTTGAAGTGCGTTACTTCGCGCCATGCTGTGGATGAGAGATAGTGAATTAATGAAAGAGGAGAAAATGCCAGTATTGTCTTTCAAGCACATCCAACAATAAGAATTAACATATGTGACTCCTCAACTCTATTTCTGTCCACATAGTTTTTGTCAGCAGAACCTTCTCTAAGATGGAAATGAGGCTGCTATATTAAAGATGTTTCATTTAACAATGGAGGAAATTAGTTCATATGACGTGAAAGGGGTCACTTGGAATAACAAATCCACCAAACTCAGCGGTTCCCTTTAGCTCTCAAAAGCTGTTTAGTGACGTTTATACTATCTATAGCTTATTGTTTTGGTTTTAGAAATAGCAACTGTTCTCTTTTCATTCATTTTCACCACTTTGACAACAAACAGGGCTGAAAGAAGAAGTCACATATTAAGAGGTAAGACTTTCCGTCTTGCTCCATGATAAAGTAAAGAACCCTCATAAAACTGCTGATGGGTTATGAACAAAATAAATATTTGCTCACCAGCCTGTACAAAACTGTCCATAGTGACCACAATTTTAAGCAATAGTTTGACAAACTAGAATTTATTCTTATTTTCTTTGTTGCCTGGAGTCAGCTGAGTAGATTGATACTACACTCATATCTGCCCAGTAAATATTAAGATGTAGCCCCTAGCATCTTAGCTTGGCATACGGAGTGTACATGGTGGGAAAAAGCTAGTCTGGCTCTTTTCAAAGCTAATAAAAAATCTCCTTATAACACATCTAAAGCTCCCTAATTAACACATTACATCAGATTAAAAAAGCTAAGTAGTTGTTGGAAGTTACCGTATCAATCTTCTCATTTAAAGCACCCGGTGTGGGCTATTTCCAAAAATGTCAAACTGTTGTTTTAACCTGACGTGTTCAGGGGAATACTTACCCCTGTCTGTTTCTTTGTTGGTTTGTTTGTTTGCAAGCACGATCACACAAAAATAACTGAATGGATTCCCACCAAACATGGTAGAAGGATGCGGTATGGGTCAGGATTTTTTTTTTTCACTTTCTTTCACATTGTGAGTCAGGATGTTTTTCATAATTTTCCCAAGGAATAATTTATGGATGTTGATGAAAAAATAAATAAATAATGGAGGTATGTGTTCGGAGTGCCATTCTAGTCAAATCTAAGTTTGCGCTGTAATTTTCTTATCTCGCTATGCAATATATATTTTTATATAATATAATTCCTCTCTTGCTCTACAATCTTGTTCCCACCATAACCACCAGCTCCCTCGTCCCTCCTCTCATGGCTTTGACCCGGTGGGGTCCAGCTGTGTCTGCTCCCACACCTGTACACCATTTCACCCTCCTGGTTCCCACTCTGGAAACCCATTGACTGACAGCTGCACTTCAAAGATCTGCCCCCTCCTCCTGGTTATCATCTGTTATGGGAGTTGTGTGGCGGGTAGAGAGAGTCTCAGGCAGCCGGTTCTGTTGTGGGGCCAATTTGGATGATTGGCCTTGAAATGCAAGCTGAAACGGGCTTCCCTGTGTTCCTTTAAAGTGACCCATGCCTGGGAGTGTAATGTAAAATTATCCTCGCCGTGTTTGTGTTGTGTCAGATGTGGTGACTGGCAGAAACTGTTAGTAATTGTCTAAGTGCTCCGGTGTGTCAAAGCTGTCCGTCACTCATCCCAGCCCCCTCCTCCTTAGTTCTGCTTCTTCAGCTTCTCATAATATTTTCACTGAACTGCAGAGGACAAACTACTTTCAGTGATGGAGTTGTCACTTTGGTGCTTTTGCTAAGAAAAATATTTTACCTTGGGAAGAACACACAACCAGCTGACATGTGTTCCTGCTTTTTGGGAGAGAGAAAATAAGAGACATACTTGTTCTTTCTTTTGTTCTTTGATACTTTTACAAATTCAAGACTATGAGCTTTACTTGTCATAACTCACTGAAGTCGAAACTAACCTGAATGTGACATTATGAAAATACATTCCTTACTAAATCAACTCTAAAAGAATGGACACGCGTACATATTCTCTTATGTATACACTTAAAATGGAAAACTACTGACTGAATACCTGAATCATGAAAAGAAGTTTCAATCGAGTTTGGTTTCTCTGCTCAAGGAAATAATTATAAAATGTTTAAAGCTACGTCAGACACACATGATCACACACACACACACACACACACACACACGATCACTCACACACACACGATCACTCACACACACACACACACACACACACACACACACACACGCACACGCACACACACACACACACACACACACACACACACACACACACACACACACACAAAAGCAGTGCAGTGTGAAAACATGGAGCTCAGGTGTGTCTAATTAAACCCATGAAGTGTAAATTGCTGCGGTTGTTAAGATTCCTGTTAATCAGGGCTTTATTTAGAGTTTATTTTGAAGCTGCCATAAATCATGGTGGTGAAGAGCCTCACAGAAGGTTGGGCTGCATGTTGCTGCAACTTGGGAAGCAACAGTGCATTTTATTAGTGTGGAAGTAGAACCACAGTAATGCAGTACTCACGACTGTGCGTCTGTATTAAATACTGCAGCTGTCAGATAGAAGATAGAAGATCAGCTTCTTTGCTTTTTACATGAAGTTTGATTGAGAGTTAAACATCTGTTTTCCTTGTTTAAGTATTCAGTGCTTTCCTGCCAGAGGCTCTTGGTGGAGTCAGAGCAGAGAAGAAATGCATGTCACGGTGACCCCAACCTTAACTATCGACAAGGTTCATGTTAAACTAGTCGTTGATGGTCAGTAAATATCTTTTAACAGTTATTTGGCTGCTGCAATGTATAATTTTCTATTTGTCTGTGTAAAATACAGAAGACACAACATTTGTAGCATTGCAGTTGTCTAAAGGCACCATGAAGAAACTGGGCTGAGTAATGAAACCAACATGACAAGTCTGATGTAATTAATGTTTCTTGTCCAACTCGGATTTTGTATCATATGTATCTTTCATAATGTTGAACATTTTCCTGTATTTCACAAACCTATAGGAACGCAGAAAACAAGACACCTAGAAGAGCACTTGGAAAGCGAATGAATTCTGTCTTGACTAAAGTTAAAGAAAGTGGAACTTTTTATTTTTTCTTGATCTGCCCCCTTAAATAGTTTCTGCTCCAAAAGTCAATGTGTACTATCTTGGCCCATAACCCAACTCGTCCACCAAGTTTCAATAAAATCCGGTCAGTTGCGTAATCCTGCTAAAAGACAAACAAAAAGCCGCCCATAGACATGTACTGAAGTCCTTCACCTTCACCTTCCCCAAAATTTACAAAATCTCCCCCCCCCCCGAGTATATTGTCAGGATAAAAGTGAGAAAGCAGCACAAAGATGTCCTGTTGGTGACGTTTCTAACACGTGAGCGATACTAAACTGAAAGTAACAAAAAGAATACAAATATCTCAGGATGAAAATGAGGAGCCATACAGGAAGAAAACACCAAAGGGCTAACGTCAGTGTCAACGTGCTGTACACAAACAAACAGACAAACAGCAATGAAAACACAGCGTCCTTGGCAGAGGTAACTAATGTTCAAAGTTTGAACTCTGTTGAGTAATTGCTGTGCTACATGCATCATAAACTGAGAAGCAGATGTTTATTTACAAGTAAACGAGAGGGATCACTTTGTCTACTTAATTGCTTCCCAATAATGTGAAATACCAACACGATTTTTCAATTTAACGGGCAGTTTACTCCAGGCTGCTGCAGAGAACGTAGAAGTCAGCCTGTTACACCCCCCGCCTCCATTCCTGTCCAAACACACCTTCTCTGCTTTCCTCTGGGGAGGAGAAAAATCATTCGTTATTTTAATGGGTGTCAAATATGTTTTCCAAATCTACTAAAAGGTTATCGTTGTTACACGCGGACAAGTGCTTATATCTGAATCAATGTTAACTTTGTTACCAGGGAAATTTACTGCCTCCCCGGCCGACCACGCTGCACAAACTTAATCGGCATGTTTTCACAAAGTGCAGGTTGAGGGTGATTTATAAGGCCGAGGTGACTGACTGCTCTTTGATAGAGCGGGAGAGAAAAAACACGTATCCAAGAGGTGCGATGAAGGCATAAATAACACTCTCTGTATTTTCATTTGAATGTGCGACACATGAAGATTATGTATTGTTAGTGTTAGAGCGGCAGGGGAGGAGGGGGTGGGGGAATTAGGGACGGGCGATGGCAAACGTGGTAATAACAATGAATGACATATATGACTGTGCAGACAACCTCAGCCAGAAACGGATTTATCCCACCTCAGACCACATCCTACCTTCATGTCCGCCTCACAACGATCACTCTATGATGAAATTACAGCTAAAGAAATCATTTGTCGGGGGGGGAAAAAAAAGGTGAGAGGAAGAAAAAACAGACGGTGGAAAGGCAAAGAAAGAATGAGAGCACTGCTGTTACTCCAGTGTCTAGGCGTCACTATTTGTCTTGGGCGAGTTAGCTTTATCTAATAAAGTGTCTTTGTATTAAGATGGATACTTCAAACGCTCTTTTGTCTCTATAATCACAGAGGAGGGAGGCAGAACTCACACATTCCTCGCTCAATTTATTATTAATAAGTACATCAGTGGGAGAAAGATATCCTGGGGACCAAAACACCCGCCGAGCGCAACATTCATCAAACATAAACGAATATCACAATACACAGGATACAGAGGCTCCAATAACAGATAATTGATGAGAAAGGTCTTTGGGTGCACTGGATCACCGACGATGGTTATCATTATATAACATCATTTCATAGTTTGCACCGAGTGACGAACCGTTTGCTGCTGCCTTCTGTATGCAATTAAGTGGCGTGTTTGCAGCGAGTGGGGGTCAGCGTGTGATTAAACCGCGGTCAGCTGCATAACTGCGTCCACTCAATGCTCCTGTTTTCTCATGCCGCCTTAATCTATTGCAACCGCAGCAATTACCCTCCTATCAGGAAAACAAAACACAAACACAAACAACACGATCACCTCTTCATCTTCTGCGGCACGATGAGGCTTTGAATCCCCTTTTTCTTTTTAAGACGCCGAATCATAAAAAAATAAATAAATCTTGATTGTAATTTGATGAAAGCTACAAAACAAAATTAAAAAAACTCACAAGTACAAAGACGATTTGGGGAGATGTTTTTTTTTTTGTTGTTTTTGCTAATATCCTCCCCCCACCCTTATTTGTTAGCGATAATGAGGCCCTATTCCGCAGGACCCTGACAACAGGAAAGCACTATTTGAGATGACAGATGGGACTAACTGTGTGACTGTTGTAATGGGCCACTCCCGGCCCTGCTGCACAACCTGTGCTCCGGTGTTGGGTTTCCGACAGCCAGTAGCAGAGCTGAGACGTTCCGCTATAGGACCCGCGTCTGAGGGGAGGAATTCAATCAATAAAGTTCAACCCTCGACAAGATATACCATGTTACAGCAGAGACACAGAGAGGGTGAACCATCTGCTCCTTTCTTCACCACACTCCCTCTGTCACATGTCAATCTGTGCCGCTAATGTCCAATATATTGGGTTATCATTCATACACTTTAAACCACCTTCGCCGGCTTTATGTAATGAAGCTGTAATTCACTTGGCTTTGGTTTACCGTCCCCCCGGTGCCTGCTCTCAAATCGGCTTGCATCTGTCTCCCTCCCCTCGGGGACGAGTGCATCGCCGCGGAGCCATTGTCACTTTTCAGGTGACGCGACATCACAATAGCACTTCATTAACAAGCGTCGGGAGAAAAAAACAGGAACAAAGCTGGATTAGTTGATCTGATTTCATTTTGTTTCCTTCGCTTCCCTCGTAATTGTGCTGTCCTCTCAATCTGATCTTAGGCTCTTACAGTCAAGTAGATGCAGCAGCAAATTGGAAGCAGGTGGAGGATTGAAACAAGGAAGAACAAAACAAGGCGGTTCAAAGTCAGACGTGATGGTTTGACCTGTAAGGCCTCTGAGCACACTCGTTCCTGAAGAGCCTCTACACAATCAACGCTGCTTTTGAAGTGAATACAATAATCATTTGACAACCTTCGCGTGCCTTGGAGTGAACCACCCACATAATGAGAGCATCATTAGTCACATCCCTACATGATTTGCTGAAGTCAGAAAAGTCAGGAGGTGTCGCAGATCAGGATTTTTTTGAATCCTATTTTTGACTAAAATGATATTACCTTGTTTGACTTTACAAGGGAAATGTCAGACCTTTTTATAGGCTGCCAGTTTTTGACATCTTTAAAGTCATATCATCCAGTGAAGGAATATATGAGGTTTAGAAGCTGAAATACAGATTCAATATATAACAATAATAACAATGCACATGCTGTGAGATTGGTTTTGAAACAGGTAACTCGTAACAAACCCTTCACCTTTTTTAAAAACACTATTTTTGTCTAAAATAATATTTATTTTCATGAGCTGCTGGTCTCTTGATATTTCTTTCATATCTTTCAGTGGAGGAACAAGAGCTCTGGTTTATGAGCTGAAAACCTGATTCTATGATAATTATAATAGTAAACAGGATGTGGGATGATTTTTAAACCTTATCCATTATGAAACATGTAACTAACCCAAACCCACCTAACCACGCCCATAACCTCCTAACCAAACCTAACCCTTTATAACCTTCGTTTAAATCATATTTCTTATCTAAAATATTACCAAATTAGACTTTACATGAGAAATGCCATATCTTGTTATATGCTGCTATTTTTTTTAAAACACTTTTAAAGTTGTGTCATTCAGTGGCGGAATATGAACAGTGATTGAAGTTAAAAGCAGATTTTTTAATAATAATAATGCACATAATGGGTGATGATTTTGAAACCCTATCTGTTATGAGACATGTAACTGAACCCGAACCCCTTTTTTAATCCTGTCTTAAATATAACCTGGTTTGACTTGACTGAAATGTCACACCATTGCATTGGCAGCTAGTTTTAAATCATATCATCCAGTGGAGGAATGGAGGAAGGACTGGTTTAAGCTAAAAAGCAGATTTTATAATAATACTAATAATGCTCATGATTTTGGGATGTTAATTTAGATGTAACTAAAATATGATTTAGACCAACACTATGACCTGAATGGAGTCCAGCAGACTTTCATCTGTCTTACTTCACAGTGTCTCTGATCCATGGGACAATTTATTATTCGGTTTATGATAAGCTTCTCTGTTGTTTCAGTGGTCGGCGTAATTTTGCTCTCATAAGAATATGAATACTTCCCCATCTGTTTGGTGTTAGCTTTCAAACCGCACTTAGCTACAAACCCGCAGCCATGCGAGACATCTACTGTTTAATTAAAAAAAAGAAAAGAAAAGAAAAGTCTGAATAAAATTATGCTGCTATAAAAGAGTTTTGCCAACAATAACATTATCGTTTGACACGCAGCATGTCAAAAAAACGCCAGCTTCATATCACAGTAAAGAGAACCGACCTTTGAAGAATGTGTGTGTCTCTGTGTGTTTGCGTGCATGTGTGTGTCAACTGCTGATTTTAAAGCTTCAAAGATTGCTTTTAGGATACCACAAAAGAATAACCTCTGACCCCCAAACAAATAAACATAAGCCACATTTAAATAGCACAAGCTGGAAAAATCTGAAAGCTTGCTCAGTGTGTGTGTGTGTGTGTGTGTGTGTGTGTGTGTGTGTGCCGCATTGTGCGTGTCATAAAGAGCAGGGACATGTCTATTATGTGCAGTTTGATTAAAGCATGATGGCTGGTGTCCAATCTGCTTTCCAGGGGAGCGCTGTGACAGCCAGCAGCGCCTCTACCTGCTGCCTCCTCTGCGTGTTAGGTGATTTACGGCTGACTCCCTCCGTTTATGTACTGCCTTATTTTCATTTCCACCCCGCTGAGTGCCAGGTTCAGAACTCCTGAAGAAATATTATGCTTTGCTGACAAAATACAGTGACAGCCATCTCCCAGCCTTAAAAGAGTGCCAGAGTGTTTAACAGTATGAGAGCCTGGGAGACAAGGCGAGGTTGAAGGCATCTGTAAGCACGCGGCCCACTGAAACAACCATTTGATCTAAACCAGCTCTGATTGGGTGGAATGATGTTTATAGCCGAGTTAGAATCTACTTTCAATTAAAAAATGACACAAGGGGGAAAGGGGAGGTCTGTAAAACAGACGGTAAAATTTATTGAACAACTTTTACTAGGGTCTTGTCTGAGAAACATGTGGCGCACAAATGAAATGTTTGTTTCGACAGACGGGTTCGCCTGCAGACGAGCAGGTAACTTGACACCGGGGACTTTTTCATTAACCCCGAGTTCAAACCCCGCTGCTGTTTCAGGCTTTTATGGGGAAGCAACAATTTGATGTAAACGGATGAATATAAATACCACTGTTGTTCAAGCGCCGCCATGTTTCCTATTCATTTCCAGCCTGTTTTCTCTTTCACAAGAACGACTCTGAGCCGTAATGAGGTGTTGTAGCGTCCTGAGGCGTTATCATTTGCCGTATTATTATTTCAAACGCTCTGACAACAGCTCCGTCTCTGATGTAATTCTCATGCATATGGAAGGTGTTCTAGTGACTTGATTCCCTGGTTTTGAGGAGAAGGTGACCCAACCGCTCACTAAATAAAATGAGTTATCACAAACGTAATGAGGCAAACGAGCGTTCGGAGCAGGCGTCAGATGGACACGCTATTGTCTGTTAATAGCCTCTAGCTACATGAGCATTGCTTGTTTTTATTTAGATTGCCGCCATGAAAGTAGCACCAGTTACTACGAATTTGACGCCACAAAAAAACCCACCCCCTCTACCTGCATCTGAGACCGACTATAAATAAAGATTGTCATTGTACCCTAATCAAATTATGAGACGTATTTTGGTTGGGCTGTCAGTTGTCTAAGGCTCTGTCTACCGCTCTCCCTCTTCCTCAGCAGACGAGGCGAAGCAAAGTGAATCCCCTGAGGTCCTCTCATCTCTCTTCAGGAGCTGCTGACTCTCTTCTCTTTATGGCACACCCAGAAGGATTAAGCACAAATGGCATTCACATGATTTCAATAAGCTCAGGGAGACAAGAACCAGCCTTTCAGCACATTAGCTTTTTGCTGCAGAGGACACAAAGCAGACACCGAGCCACTGCGGGGGGAAAGAAAGAAAGAAAAGAACACACAGTTAATAAGGATCATAATAATGGACCAGTCTGGCACCGCTGAAATGGAATTCCACTGGCCCCAAAATGGCCCCTGAAGTGGTGATGTCATCAATAATGGCCCTGATTGGGTTAGACGTGAACCTGAGGTGACGCTGTCGTAAAGAGGTGACCCCCCGTGGCAAAGCCAGAGTCTTGGCCTTTCAGAAAAAGCCATGAAAAGAGTTATCTGGATAAAGTCAACACACATGTGACAGGGCAGCCTTAAAGCTTTGTATAAAACCACAATCCAGGACCCAAATGTAAACAAACGGGTCTCCAGTCTCCTCTCATTACCAATATTCAAACACATGGACCCTGCTGACAACCTAGCCCCAATTAAATTATCTTTTAATACAGTTTTCAATGAAGTTGCTGATGTTTTCAACTGGTCTACGACTTTTGTTTTGTTCAAATTACTGAATAATTTTTACATTAACAATAGATCCAACAACAATGTGAGAGATGTTGTCTGTGATGTTGAACCAACAAAAAAGTTCTCTGAAGTTCCATTCAGCCTTATGAAGCATTTTATTGTCTTTGAGATCACTGCTTTGGTTTTCTGGGCCACAGCTTTAACGATTTGGTTGAGTCTTGCAGCATTTTTAGCCATTGTTTAAAGTAAAATAAATCAGATTAACCCAGTGCACAAATGGAGGGGAAGTTTGTGACCAGCAGGTGAACACAGTGGAGCCAGATCTTTCCCTCAGGAGCAGGTAGAGACCCAACAGGGGTACAATTAGATTAATATTAGTCTTATTTGTTTGGTGGCCAGAAACATGACTTTAAACTAATGAAAATAATGAGTACTTTGGACTGTAAATGTGGTTGTTAAGTTGTGACTTGATTTATCTGTTTCTGGGTCCTAGCTCTGGCATTTTCAAGATGCCGCAGAACTGTCATTGTGGATCTCAGATGGTCGAAACAAAGTTTGTCTTTTGCAGGTTATGTTAGCGACATCATGTGCGACGTCACAGTTAAGAAGTGGATTGGCAACTGGTAATTCACAAAATATTTTAGTATAGCAATATATATTTAATATATATGTATTTTGGGGCTTTTAAAAAAATATTTTTTACTGGAGAGGACAGAGAGCAAGCTCTGAAGGGGGGCAGACAGAGAGTGGGGGAAGACATGCAGCACAGGGCCGCGATGGGGCAGAAGCTCTACAAGGAAAGCTATACACCGGCCCAACAACTCTCTAAAGGTTTAAGGTAATGTGTGAATTTTGGGGTTAAAAGTATTTTTTGGAGAAAAATGTTTGACCAGAATTAATATGTATACTACACATGGAAAATGCAGGATTAACAAACAAAATACTCTCAAATTACACATGTAAATCTATCTGGAAGCTGATATGGTTGGAAAAAAACGTCATCCTTTCCAACAACGTTTCCTTCTGTTGCATAAATGAGATTAACCATTGCTAAGAAGCAACAAATCTTAATCCCTACATTTCAGACATTTTAACTATATGAGGCACTTATTTGCAATAATTTTTCTCCCTCATATTTGTTTTCTACTGTTTTTATAATTTTGTAGTTTTCATTATAGCTTAAAGTCTGTTTTCGCTGTTCCATTCTCTGTGTCTTTCTTTCCTTTCTCCCTTGTGAATGTGACTAATCATCTCGCTTGGTGAAGGTAAAATGGCACTTGATCTCCTCCCTTCCTCCCTCCCTCCCTCCACACGCTCCACTCCTGCACTGTCAGTGATTTTTCATCGCCCTTGTTGGGGCCGTTTTATGCATTGTTTCCCTGATGCAGTGATTGATGTCAGGGGCTGGTAATCTGGGGGAATGAGAGGCTGGATGGTGGCAGTCGAGTCCCCTCTGTCTCTGACACGTGTCGGCTGAGTGCTGGTGCGCCGTGCCGCGCTGGGGGCCTCGTTTGGCTGTGGCCACTGCTGAGGCTGCTCACTCTGCTCACTCAGCCAGCCCTCATTTCCATTTCAATCTCAACCTCATGAATGCAAAAACTCTGGCCGAAAATTAATAACACCGCGCGAGGGAAAAGTGGGCGCAAGGGAGAGGGATGGAAAGACAGAGAGATGGAGAGGAGAGTAAGAAAGAGAATGCAGAGCTGGGGCCTTTTTCAACCTTTTTGTTCCTCCAAAAGTGCCCCTTATTTTATTCCCCTCTCTCTTTCAACAGTATCTTCCAATGAATGGCATTACAGACAATGCCATATCCAGAGTGACACAAATTTATTTCGGTTGCAGCGCCATAGTGTATTTCCACAGAACCAGGGGCGATTTGTCTGGGGACAATTTGGTTTCCATAAAGGATTTAAATGGTTTCTGTGGAGATAGTGGGGTGAAATTTAATTTGTTTCTCATTTACTACAGCAGGTATGAAAAGGAGAAAAATTGGACGGCTGATGGGCTAAAAATTGGTGCTGTCCCTCTGCTGTATCCCCAGAGGACCAAGGCCCTGCATCATATAGATTGAGTTCGACCCCCCCAGCCCTCCCAACCACAAGCCAAGCCAACACGTGCACACACCCACCCACATACACACACACACACACACACACACACACACACACACGCCCAGCCCGCCTTCAGCCTGGAGAGAGCTGTAACCTTAAACCAACTTAAACAGTAACCTTTGGGGAGGCTGCCAATCACTCCTAAAACAACGTTTCCATCGATCGGCCTGTCTGCGTGATTTATGGCCTCATTTTACACTAATTGAGAATTAGAGGGCGGATTAGTGGGCCTCAACACTTCGGCCTGATATGCACTCTGAGCAGTGTAATCTGTCACGCCGGGATGTCCGACACTCTCTTACTCACAAAGGAGGAGAGGAGGAGGGAGAGGGGGGCCCTTTCTAATTGAATTCCCAGATAACACGGAAATTAATTTGACACCAGCAAAATTTGACTACAGCCCTGGTTCTCTGCTCTCCTGCTCCCCTCCGTCGAGAACTGCATCTGCTTCTCCTCTTTCCATCCGTTTTCTACCTATCTCTTGTCCTCACTCTCTCGGTTTCTGCTGTGCCTAGCAAACACTATTGATCCAAATCACTTTGAGTTGAAGGCTGTCTGAAGCATGGAATCCCTAAATCATATTTGTGCTCATATTAGGGCAGTTCATCTGCTGCTATCTTTGGCCAGATAAAGAATATTACCTTTCATTTTCTTTGACTGTGTTCACGGTTTTTTTTTTCCCTTCCTTCTTTCTTTCTGTAAAGGGGGAATCTCCTTTCCCAAGGCTGGTGAATGCGGGCAGGCGAATGCCCAGAGTCAACAGTTGGAATTGAATTAGGGTCCCGGCTCGCCAGGTCCATTGTCTGGGTAATTTGTCGTATAAGTGGCAAAATGAAAGCACTCTCCACGGTTCTCTGAGCACCTGCTGTTGTGTCACTCATCACTGCAGATACTGAGAGCGAGACGGAGAGAGAGAGAGAGAGAGAGAGAGAGAGAGCAAGTGTTTCACATACTATGGAGGATCACATGCTAAACTGCTTGGCCATAATAAACTAAGATGTCATTGCAGTGGCTTTTGTCATGGATGTATAATAACATCAAGAAAATCAACAGCTATAAAGGGGAGTGAGACATCTCTGATTCTTTCCCACAACAATCTGTGCATTTAGCAAGTGTACATTTTGATTTAGAATACACAAGTGGGAATTTTATATGCTTTTCTGTGGTGGAAATACAGTATTATTAGAACACAAATATACTGGGATGTAATGTAAAACAGTTTTTTAGTTTCTGTGGGTTATTATTGTGAAATAATTTACTCAAGGAAGGACTAATATTAACTCCTTTAAATTAGTTTGTTAATCTGTAACATTTTATTCTTATGTTTCTTCCAATGTTGAGTTATCTTATATTGATTTTACTATTGGTTACCTTTAATACTTCATTATTAACTTGTAAAGCACCGTGCAACTATGTTATGAAAGGTGCTATAAATAATACTAATACTAATACTACTACTACTAATAATAATATTCGTAATGAATCATATTTTATAAGATAACCCCAATCTAAATGACAATGCTATATTAAAGTACTTTATTTGAATAAAATACCTCGGCATCAGAAACCTGTTCTTTGTAGCCTGCATTGTGTGGGAGTTTAGTTTGCATGGAGGCTCTTTAGCAGACTAAGAGATGCATTTATCTGTGTAATGAACTTTGGACGCTAGCTAACTTAATCCCAGTAATGCCTGCGAGAGTCAATTAGCGCAACTAGATTCAGTGTGGTATTTATCTGATAGAGCAACTACACACACCAGAACACACACACACACACACACACACACACACACACACACACACACACACACACACACACACACACACACACACACACACACACACACACACACACACACACACACACACACACACACACACACCATATTGACCATCTTCATCTTATCTTTCGGCTAATGGGACCACAGGGCCCATCATCAACTCCGCTCTAAAATACAGCGTTAGTATCTTTTCTTTTTTTTTGAAAAGCCTGTAGGGAGTTTTGAAATTGAGTAGCTGTTGATTTGCACAACTAACAAGTCTTTTAAGAGTCAATTTTTTCCTGCCCTGATCATTTCAGTTTGTGATGTTATGAGCGAGTTAATCTGGATTTGCCTCAATCAATGCTGGCAGGATATTATCAGTGTAGCACGCAGGTGACAGCATATTACAGGACCTGTAACAGATACCTCTGGGATCTTCATCTCCCCTATGACAGGATCCGCTATCTGGAGCAGGAGCCTGTACATAGAATAATAAATGACAGGGTGTGATAAGACGAGGCTGTTAGCAGGCACGGTCATGGTCTACATTGCCCCTCTTGTCTCTCCAGGGACGCGAGCATGCGCGTGTCTTTGTGCATGCATCAATGTATGTATGTGTGTGTGTGTGCTCCAGCTGTGCTCTCACACAGACCACGCTTAACTTTTGCTATAGCGTTAGTGGTGGCCATTGTCTTGTAGCAGGCTGCACGGTGGGTTACAAAGGTCTCTATCTGCCTGCTTCCTCATTTCTTATTCCGACCCACAGGGACAGAGGGTGAGGAGGGTGAGGGGGAGGAAGGGGGAGAGGAGGAGGAACAGGGGGATAACTGAGAGGCTGATGGAGACTAGGTGACAGGTTGGAATGGGCCATCAATAGATCCATCAGGCGGGTAATTTGGAGCGCGCTTAACATACATCAGTGGAGTCGTAGGAGCTGGTATCTGTCTTGTCGTGGAATCACAGTAAATAACAGTTAAAGATGGTGTCAGGCCTGACCTGGCTGACCCTCCTACACACACACACACACACACACACACACACACACACACACACACACACACACACACACACACACACACACACACACACACACACACACACACACACACACACACACACACACACACACACACACACACACACACACAGACACACACCACTGCAACAGAGCAGTAGTGGAGCTTGCACAGATGGGAAGGGATTAACACATAGATTAACAACATTTACATTCACACATACGGGCAAGGATTCTCTGATAGACACATTCAGACTCACAGAGTCAGTGTCAGTATTTCTGGCCTTTCAATACTAAAATACTTCATTTCCACGAGTAGAGGTAATTGTGCCAATGCAAAGAAATTAACAATATTTTCTTTGACATCCCAGCTCCTCCTTTTTATGAATCTTCTAGAAACTCATGAAATAAAGAGATCTGTATTCATGTATTATTGCCTTTTGGACAGATTGTCGAGCAGCTGTTTCAGAAGATTTAAATGTACTATATGTAACTTGGGCCACCAGGGGTCTCTCAAACAAAACAATAACAAAAGAACTAACTTAATATAATCGTGAGGCAGCATGGGATCATGGGAGTTGTTGTATGTTGGAGTTGAAAAATCTACCCGACGTGACTCAGGCGCAAATCATGTTCATGGATCAGGTCATGTATTAAAGTTGTATTCACGTTATGCAGAAAACAGCGATGAGGAATCGTGATGCATTTTGAGTGACCAATACAAACAGTGGAGGGGAAAACAGCTGACGGGCTAACTGGCTAGCAGCGTGTTTCTCCCTCGCCATACAGTGTTTAACCCAGACGAGCAAAGCCATAGGAAACCCAAAACTGAAGCGCCCTGCTACCTTGGATGAATTGTGTATTTCTCTAGGTTTGGATAATGGTTGTTAACGTTTTGTATAATGTAAGTACAAGAGTCAAGGCAATAATATATAATCCCCGAATAGGTCAAGTCGTTTTATACTTTTAAATGAAGAATCATGACATATTATACCTTTTAAGACTTATACACATGATTATTTCCTTGAGTAAGAGTCTTTAATGTTCGAGCAGAGTCAGTCGTCTTCATTTCAGGAAGCTTTATGACAGGAAAACTCTCAACCAGAAGAACAAACCCGCTCACGGGTAAGTTGACAAATAGGCTGGAGCATCTTTCATTGACAGACACACAGTAAGAAAACAAATGCTGCGGGTACTTTGAAAACTGTGTGCAGCACCAGAGGGCAAGCAGATGAGCCTCATCCCCGAGGAGGACGTGTCTCTCTTTGTGTAAAGGTGAGAGTGCGCGTCTGCGCTTAGAGCAGAGCATGTGACTATAAAAGTGAAGCACCCTAGGCTAACTACTGTTCCTGCCACTCACACTCCGCAGTAACCCCTCAAACACACACACCATCCAGTCTTAAAGGTGTCATCTCACATTTGGGGGCAATTCAGCTTGATGATGAGCAGTACAGCGTAATACTAATTTCTAATATTTCAATAATTCAAATTTTCTAATAATAATACGTTTTCTGGAACATTTCCTGCCAGATCTATCCTAAAAGGTTCGGAAAACATTTGGGTGATCCCATGTGAGAATACAACTGGAACAGTGGGCGTGTTGCTGACATTTATAACATGTGAAGGACAGGGAACTGGAAGAATGCCTAATATCTTTTGGAGTTCATGTCTTAAAACAGCAAATAATTTCACTGCACTGAAGATCTGAAACTCTCAGTTTGCAGGAAGGAGGATGAAAATCTGTTTTTACGACGTTGCTTTCAAAAAGTATTTTTTTCTAAATTATTCATGAAAACATCCTATTGTAAATGCAGATGGTTTGTATTTTTTTGGTTATATTATATTTGGATTGAGAATTTCGGGAATCCACCAATAAAAAAACGTCATGGTGATGAAAACTCATACTGCGTATGTTGATACCTTTTGCAGAAGCTTTGATATGAGAGGCTTCAGGCGTACGGTCAGCAGAGAGAGAACACTTTTGCTTTTGATTTCCCTTTAACCTCACAGGATTCCTCACTGCCATACCGCAGGTTAAGCCTAACAGTGAAATAATGTATGTTATTTGAAACGTGATCTAATGTTATTATTGAAAAAATTACCATTTCATGCCAGTTATTAAACATGCTGCCATTTTCAGTCTCTTGGTGATGTCTCCTGTACTTTCTAAAATTAGAAAAGCAATGAAAGCATCACTGATAAATGTATGATCAAGTAGCACTTTGCACTGAAGAGCCTCATAGCACAGACACCAATGTAGAACCCCACCACAGTACATATGTTTCTATTATGGTATGTTGAAGTAATGTAGAAGTAGGGGCAAAACCTCTAACCCCAAAACAAACAAGCAGAGTCACAGGGTGTTAGTGCAGAATAACTCAGTCAGTGGAGGAGCCAGAGATTTTCTTTTGCGGTTGCTAGGGGGCTCAACTTTTTAGTGAGGGTGCGCTTTCACACCTGAACGGAAACAGGTGTGAAAGGTGCCTCGGACAATGGACCACAAATTAGGCCGACAAAAAGAACGATCACACGTGCTGATCTGATAATAATGTAGTTCACCTGTTATATTGCCAGACAATGTGGCATTAGCCTGTGTCACCCCACTCACGATACTTCCTCTGCGGTCGCTTCACAGAAAATGCATTACTTTTAAAAGTATTTACATAGTAACAAGGTTCCTTCAGGATACAGTGTATACACCATGAATATAAATGTCCACTTTCAGATCTACTTCTTTCACAGGTGAGTAAACATTGTCATTTCTCACTTTATCTCAATCAATCAATTAATAAATAAACTCAAATTGAGAAAGTAACATGTATTGTAAATAATCAACAATATAGTTTAAAACATTGCCTATTACCTGTTTCTTGTCATTGGCTGTTATTTAACACACAAACATAGCATGAGTCTATTGCATGTGTTTGTCTCTTACTGGGACGGACACGATCAAAATACACAAAACATGCTAACCTTCTGTAGCAGCTGCTGAGGGAGGAGTTGTAGCTAGCTGCTTAACAAAATGCTATTTAAGAAATAACAAAGTAAAATGCCGCATCAAAACAAACTCAACACTCAGTAAGCGTGTCAATAAAACGCAAATAAAACAACATGGAGAATATGGTCACAAGTTCAAGAGCTTGTATCTTCATAACGTACCTGAAAACACGACACTTCCTCTGTGGTCTCACCGAGAAAGCTTGTGACCGAGAGCTCCCCCTTCCGGACTCTGCAGGCATCACCAATCAACCACAAGCAAAGGCTGAACAGGTAGATCACAGATCACAGGTAATTCTTGACAGGTATTTTATTTTTAAGCTTTTTAACGGTGTAAATCAATTCTTTGACATTTTATCATTCATTTGAACCTTTTAAATAGGACCTATTTTTCAATGAGATATTTAACATTTACATTATGAATATATCACCGGTTTATCAAGACTTACATTTTGTCCTAATGACTGTTTTTAATACCTGTTTATCAGATTCTAAATAAAATCTTAATCAAATACGTGTATTTATTGTAAAAGTGTATTTTGCTGTGTTTATTACTTTTTAGTGTCCCCTGGAAACACTTGGAATTTAGTTGTGTAGAGAGTACCTAGTTGTGTTGACTATTTGCGTGCAGGTTTTCTATACTGTCCTGTACAGGACAAAGTGCGGTATTCCTCTTCTCTCACCTTCATGTGCTTTTTCTCCTTTGCACCTGTCCACCCTATTTCTGAAGGTGTACATTGGCCTTTTAATCGTTGTTTTTCCGTGCATGTGTTGTCAAATGGATGTTTTCTCCATTTGCATGTGTTTAGTCTATTTGCATGTGCTTTCTTAAATTGTAGTGCGATCTATTCTACTCTCAGGGCCACCGTACAAGACAGGACACACCAGGATCCAATTTATTTGAGGTCATGGGACCATGTTTAATACTTGAGGTACCTAAACTAAACAGCCGCCACAATCCAGTTCTCAGGCATGTGGTTGAAAAAAAATCTTTATTTTTTCCCGTTTAGAAGTGGTCGTAGTTTCCCAACAGAATAAATCAAATTAGTGGGAAGGAAAATCTGATCATGAACGCTCACTTGAGAAGCGTTTCAGGTCCATTCAGAGCTTTGAAATCTGCCTCTGTTTGACCTGGGCTCAATCTGGATAGATCTCACTCAAGATCCTTGTTCTGAGCAGCAGAGATTTGTTTCTAAGGAGTTTGTTTATAAAGCCAGGTGCATTAGATAATGCAGACTTTTTTATTGTAATTGTAATGAATCTACTTCTGTCAATGATTAACTGAACTAAATTAATCTCTACAGAGTTTTGGAAGGGATTAACGAAAAACATGATTAGATATAGTGTTAATAATCATATTTCTTGCCAGACAGGAGGAAAGAATACAAGAAATGTACAAAGAAAAGTGAATTTAAGTTCAAATTAATAACTTGAATTTATATATAAAGTTAAATATTAAGTTATTAATGGTTTACTTAGTTTGTTAGTTGATGGCGACACACAACAAGCACCAACTCAAACCAGAACTGAGCCATGACTCTGACCTGTTCTTCTGTCTTGTTGAACTTGTCTTCGTCATCTCGGCCCTGCTTTAATTAAATCCAATTAGCTAGTCAAGGTTGTGTGCACACTAATACTGTTACTCTGATACAATTAGGCCTCTGCTTTTAGTTTTAAGTGTGCGCAGCTACCTTAATCAAAATTGTCACTTAAAATGAAACTACAGCTTGAGTAATTAAATTTAATTGGATCTTGTCACTTCGTGTGCTGGCGGTGTTTTGATCCTCGTTGAGTGGTTGCTGCCTCCGCTTTGTACCGAGCTTTATTACAGTCTGTGGCCTCAGCCTCTTCCAGACCAAATTCTTTCAGACCCGGTCAAAGCTGAAAATGCTTTGAACCCTGATCGGTGCGAAGAAATAATTTGACAGTCAGTAGATCATTATTTCTATTTCATCAGCGTGTCTCGTTCATATCTGTAAATACTGCTGCCCGATCATGTGCTGGGCTTCACAGTGGAGGAGTTGGAAACAGGGTGAAATAAAAACATTATCCAATCAATGGTGCACTTTGTCTGTGAGTAGGTGGTTAAATCACGCTCGCTGTGAGCATCTGCATTATTATTGCTTTGGACAAATACGTTGCATTTCTATAATTTCAATAATCTTTGTGACTGCTGCATATGAATCCCTGGGGTCTGGCTTTAATGACTTTTTAAGAGCATGTTTTCCACTTCCTCTTGGCTATTTTCTCACAAAACTCATTGATTTGATGGGTCATGAAGGAGATAACAATGAGCGCTGACGTCTCCATACATTGTGCTTAACGCTGTGATGCGGTGAAGCTAAAGGTGGAATAGCTTTTCTGGAGCGTTGGCTTCGTGGCCAGTTATTTGTGTTGCCAGAGGAATGAAAAATCTAAATGGAGTGGTCAGGATGGGCTTGGCAGCATTGCAGTGACCTCTCCACCGCCATACTTTGGAGAATATGGAGGAATTGAACATGCAGCCATGCTACCTAAGGCAGAAGCGGCAAATCTTTATTCACTGGGAGCTGCTTGCTGCTAAAGCACATTCCCTTTCAATCCATTAGAGCTCACCGTCCCCTTCCCCTTCATCACACAGTGCACCCCTTAATTTGACAATGACAAAGAGCCACTTGCAGATTTTAAATTTCATAATTTTAATCTGTCAAGTCTGACATTTAATTAGTGGCTTCCTAACCTGTGTCTGCCTCGCTCTCTGAAGGGCACCGTTTGTTCTGAGAGCGCCGCGCAATCTCTTGGCGGAGGAGAGGAGAAAGTGGATTAATATATATGTACATTACCAGCTGCTGCAAAGACAATACACAGAGAGGGAGGCCATTAGGGCCTAATGCAGACAGATGAGGTTAATAATATTTGGGAAGTGTTGCTCTATTAAGCGGGGCACTGATTAAGACCTGAGTGGGATCCCCCTTCATGAGGCACTGATTGGGACCCGGGCCGCCTTTTGTTCTACTGTCCCAGAAAGAGGAGGAGAGGGAAAGAGTAGAAGAGGAAGAAAGGAGCGGAAACAATGTTGGCCGACTTTGTGTTGAAGCTGACAATGAGGATGGGCCTAATGAGAATCTTTACAGACCTGGATGGGGGTTTATAGAAGTCCAACGCCCACTGATAAGTTCATTACGACCACGAGCAAACAGATGGAGCCGGCGTTGGGAATCTTCCATCTGAAGGAAGAGCTCTGTGATTGCTTTTAGTTCGCACTTGATTTCCTTTCTTAGTCACCGCAGATGATGTTTCCAGACTCACCTCATTAATTTATTTCCATCATTGCATAGCTCGAAGTATGAGGATCCAGCAGCCCAGGTGTAGTTTGAGATTCTTTCCACCACAAAAAGCAGCTCCCGTGCAACGCTATTTCATACAGACAGCTCCGGTGGAGCAGCTATTGATTTTAAAATCAATAGAAAGTTAAGGGAGATGGAGTGGAAATGGCTTGGAATTGGGTCGGCCAGGAAAGTGTCAGGTGCTGCAGGTGTGTGTGTGTGAGTCTGTGTGTGTGTGTGTGTGTGTGTGTGTGTGTGTATCAAGTTTTATGATCATAAACATTTTTGGTTTTTCATGGATGAAATATTTACTTATTTCTGAAATCTCAACATATTCTTCTCTTTTATTTCCTTAGATTCATTCATCCAGACAGAAGGATCAATAAATACTGATTTGGTCCAAAACCTTTGTTGTGTTTTCCCAAATCGTTCTAATTTCTGACTTGTCATCCGCTTGCATTTTTATTCAATTGTCTCTGGCAACAGGCCCCGTCTGCACCTTCCAACACCAAGAGAGTGGGATGTTGAGGTGGCAGGAGATCTGTGGATGTGCTGGTGAGATAATGGGGAGGAGTGAAAATTACTTTGCGGGGCCCACTAGTGGTTGCTCCTCGCCTCTTCAGCCACTCCGACTGACGGATGAGGCCGAGAACAACCACAAGGAGAAAGGAAAGATTAAAGACTCTGTGAGAGAGAGAGAGAGAGAGAGAGAGAGAGAGAGAGAGAGAGAGAGAGAGAGAGAGAGAGAGAGTAGCTCCACATACTCACAGTGCTTCCTCCCTCACTCTGGACAAATCTCACACCACAGGGAGGAGAGATAATGGTGGAAAGAGTCGGACCCACCTGTTTAACTCCTATAAATCACACGTGTCAGTCTGTGGGTATTGTGAGCATCTGCATGTATTTGTATCTATGCATGCACGTGTGAGCTGGTGTGTGTGTGTGTGTGTGTGTGTGTGTGTGTGTGTGTGTGTGTGTGTGTGTGTGTGTAAATCACCCCCTTGGCCTAATTGGTGGCTGATAATGCTCTCATTTCCTGTGGAGGAGGTCTATAAGTCATTGGGGAGCTGCTGGCTCCCTCTGGGGCTTCAAACACCGCTTGACCAAACCACTACCTCTCTGACTGCCTCCTAATCTGTACCAAACCTCTACCTCTCTGCGTGAAAAGAGTTTTGCTTTGGCACATGTGGTAAAATGTGGATTTTTGTCGGTGAACTCTTGGGTATTTCCCGCGCAACTTTGTGTGCGTTTGAAAAAAGTGTGCGTGTCTGTTTGTGTTTCGCTTGATCGCTGCCTTCCCTTGACAGTGCTCATAGAGAGAATTAGAGAGCGGGTGAGATAATCACATGAATAAAATGCAGCCGGTAGCTCATTACAAACCCTATTATTCATTAATTAACATTATTAAAACGTCTAATAGACCCCGGCACTCCTCACAGGCCCCCTGCCTCTTTTCAACTAGGTCCCGGCTCCTCGGTCCCTCCTGTTTCTAAACATGAAAAGAATAGCACATCAAACGAGGCCTGGTTTCAATGTGTTGGGGATTTGCAGGTGTAGAATCACACTGCGCGCGGGGGGAATCTACTTGCCGGTCGCGCCGCGCTCTTCCGCACTCTTCCTCTTCGGCCTCGCTGTGACACGAAGTGCTCACCCGCGCCATAACAAACCCCTCATTAGGAGTGGGGAGAGAACTGGGCTATGTGCTCCCTAATTAGGTCCCAATCTGAAACTTTCCTATCTTTCCCTCCATCTCCCCCTCCCCACCTCCGTGTCCCTTCATCACAGGGAAAAAAAAGCGAATGATGACATTTATGGAAGGAAGTTTAATCAGCTGTATGTGGCGGGGGATATAAGGGAAAGTTTTGATAACACGTTGTGCCTGTGATATGTCTATGCAAAGGAAACACATCCCTTTTAGCATTTCTGAAAGAGATTGAGCGATGCCTCTTTTGTCCCGTCCAGATTTTGCGCTTTATGAAACTTCCGTCGCAAATGTCTCAACAACTCAGCTGCAGGAAATCATCCATTTGATTCGTCCCTCTTCTTGCTCTGCAATCATAATGTGCACGCTTGCATTAAAACACACAGGAGCTGCATAGCACATTAATCCGGCTGCGTTGTGGTAACCAATTTTCAACTGAGAGAATAATATCTATCAAAAGTTTTTAATTGCGTTCTGCGAGGAACCAGATATTATTAAACATGCATAATATATATATCTGCGGCAAGATCTGGAGAATCTCTGTCCCCCCAAATTGTAATGATTATCATGCATATTCAAATGTCCAAACAATACACCTTAGTTAAACATTAATACCATAATCTAGATACAATCAGTTTAATGTGTCCAAGAAAAGATGCATTATTCCTCATTTTGCTCTCATTATTTTCAAATAAACAGGACAGTGTGTGTGGAGAGGAGGGACTGCAGCCGACACATGATGAATATGCAGAAACTCTCAGGGATATTAGTGGGGTTTAAACTACATCCTGTGATTACTTTTCTGCTCGTAAATACTTGACGCTCCAGTTGTACTGTGACCTTAAACAAGATTTTATTGGAGCACAATATCCATACCATTAAGGGAGTCTTTTATCATTCTGAGAGGGACACCGGCTCCTCGGATCCGCGAGTGGAGTCTCGGTACATTGAATTACATGAATATCTCTATTTATGGCACCACGTTCGTATGTAACACAGTACAGCACATGCATAACGCTTAAAAACACATATCTTCTCTCGGGATATTTGATAGCGTGATACAATCTTTAACTGAATTAATTTCTGAAACGCACTCAAACAGATGGATATATACAGTGGGAGTGAGGGATTATGGGAATTTAAGGTAATAATCTCCTTTATCGATATGGAGACAGCTCTTCCTCACTTAATATCTCCCGCTTTCTACTCGCTCGCTCCCTTTCACACTTGCTGAATGATGCATCCTGACAAGTAAATCACATAAGAGGTGGTGTTCCCCCATGTGGCTGAAGAACCAGCATTCTTCATACCACACCTCTTCTCTTTTCTTTTCTTCTTCCTCCTCCTCCTCCTCCTCCTCTTCTCCTGATTAAATCTGCTGCTCCCTGTAGGATTATTAGATTTCTAATTCAATCTGAATTTCAGGAACTTGTTTGCTTGGTTACCTGTCACGGCATATCAGCTTGTCATATTAGTGGTGATCGTTGGCTCTACCTAATCTGCTTTAAACAATTTCATTGGGTGCTGGTCTATAAATCATTCCGTAATGGGATTGACACGCGCAGGCTTAGCTAGGTAAACAAATCAGCTTTGTTTTATGTTAGGCAGCAATGAACTTGGCTTTATCAACTTCCCATCGATTCACACACACCACAAGGTCAAAATCTCTCCGGCTGCTCATCAGCGGGAGTAGGGGTCAGCACTCAGCAATTAGAATATGTATCAGACGAAGAGGCAGAGGAGCCCATCACATCCCGCTACCACTGTGCCTTTCTCCAAAGCGTTAATTCATTTCTTATCAAAGTGAAGGCATTTCAAAGTTAAGCGTTGCAGGCGTTGGAGGGGAAGTACTCTTTATTGGAATTTGAAAGAGAAAATAAAATGAGTTTGTAGTTTATTGACGGGAAGTCCCAGAGGCACCTTAAAAACTCATTAACTTTCAAAACTAATTCAAACGCGCTGATTAACATCTGAGGAGTTTTTTTTTATCTTACTGTCTATTAATGATTTCTTTTTAGGTCCAGTGTTTTTGGATTTGCAGACGTACTGTCTGCTTAGAAAAGCTGTTTTAAATATGATTTTGATTTGCCACATCACAACCTCTGTATATGAGCTGTCTAAAATGTCAAATTAAGGAGACGTCTTGCATGATATTCGCCAAAGACAGATATTCAAACTGTATCCTGCTGTATCTTTCTAGATAGTCCTCCCTTTTTCAGATTAAAAAAAAAAAAAACGCTTCTTTGAATTGTCAGACGAATACACCTTAACATTCTGCTGCACAGAGTTACTGTAAATACTGATGCAGGGGGTGATGGATGGATCCGGGGCCCGGCAGAATGATGCGTGGCTCAGAAACATCAAAAGCTGAGTGCAAACAGCAGGTAGAACAGAACCAGTTGTCTTGGTTACACAGTTCTGCCAAATCATCAACTTCCCACGCGTCAAAGGGATTTAGTATCTAGAATGCAAGCTCATGGTCAAAATCACACCAACTCACCTGAAATGTACGGCTGTACCGGATTAGTGGGTAGTATAAGATTAGGCTTTTTGCTTCGCATGAATGTCAAACACAAAATCACTTTGATACTGGTTATAATAATGTTTATTGTGTATTTGTAAGAAATGGAAGGATGAATAATCTTTGCATTGAAGTGCAGTAACTACATATAACAATGTAACATCAGCTATATCACTTTAACATAAAGATATTTAGTTATTTATCATAAAAAGGATATTGGCATCACTGAGCACCAACATTGTGTTACATTGCTTTATATATTTGTTATCATTGGGATGGATCATGGACATTTTGTTGAAACAGAAAACTTAAAGCAACAAACCCAGAGCTAATTTGACACTGGAGAAAATAACTATACATATGTAATAGTTATTTACAATATTACAGTTTGTCTATTTTATTCTAAATGAGTTAATAACTTGATGACCTCAGTTTGTTTGTTGCTTGGCAGGATTATGCAAACACTAGTTGACTGATTACCATGAAACTTGGTGGAGGGATGCCGTATGGGTCAGGAAGGAACCCATTCAACTTTGGTGCAGACAACAGCGCAGATACTGATGAGAAGGTCCTGTGGATGAGAGCAGTCAGAGGAGAACAGTGGACGTCTAAAGGTGCATAACTAAACCAGAGATGCTCTAAACTAAAATGTCACAGCATCATGTTAAACGTGCATGTCAGCCACAGACAAAACAACACAGCAAAGTTATTACTAAAACTGGTCAATGTTTGAAATAATTGTAATCTGCAGTAAGATACTGATGACCCATAGATCCATCCTCTTTCAGGTATCTCCAGACCATGACAACACGTACACCCTGATCTGAGACAGCAGCTTGTAGGAACTTGGTAAATGTCCCCAATCGATAAAGAATGGATTCATATAAAAATACAAATCAGACAATATTCTATTCTTCCATAGCAGACCAAAAGCATACAGGGGAATGCAGGGCGGGAACAAATAGCACAGGGCTGACCTGTTCGGCAGCATGTCATGGGATCTTTTCACACCAATACATCTCCCTAATGCAGGCAATTTCCTGCAGCTTTTCACCTTAAGAGGGGATTTGACCTCTGTGGGCAACACTTAAAACGAATTCTAATGTTTGCCAATAAGGAGGGATTAAGTCAGCCAGAGAGTGCAGGAGAGAATGTGAATGTGTTCTTTTTGAATTAACAACCATAAACATGGTTGTTGATGAATAAGTCATTATTATGTAGAAGCTCATTATTTATATAAAAATGTATTAATAGATAAAAAGAGAGATATAAAAGCATTTATGGAAGTCTTCAGTGTTGCAGCAGGGTGCAGTTGGGAGGTTGGGACGGCTCAGTCCTCGTATATGGGACATGTTCTAAATGCACATAAAGTGATGATACAGTCTGTCAGGTTAGAAGCTTCTTTATGGAAAAGTGGAGGAGCTTGGATGAATATATATCTGCCAAAGTGGTTGACAAGGCATCTGGAGTAAACACAGACATGTCAAACTCTGTGCACTGATGTTTTTGGGAAAGCCTTTTGTGTTTTGATATTTGTGTGCAATATTTTGGAGGGAAACTTTCACCACTTGAAAACGTCCTAAATCACACCTGGCATGTTGAGGATAATCTTTTCAATTACCCGTCTCTGTGTTTCTGAGCGTGATCGGCTCTTAGCCTTCTGATTCCCCCGCACCCAAAACAACCGGTGTGACGCTGTTGACAATGAGAGGTAAACAAGAAGGGGGAGCGAACTCACCAAATCCTCCAGAGGCCTGGATGCCACACAGCCCAAACTCCTTTCACTCCTCAGCTGTGAAACAGCAGCTGCCTTTAAGGCTGTGCTCAGGAGAGACTGACAGCAATTACAGCTTCCTCTCTCTTTCCCCCTCTCCCTCTCAGCGAGAGGAGAGAGCCACTTGATGGGAAAAACCACCAGAAAGGAATGAAAACCGCCCCTCTTCTATCGCACTCTCTGTTAAAGAGACATTTACATCCAGCTCTTGGCGAGGCGATGATTGTTTACTTTGAGTGATGTGCTATTATGACAGTTCAACAAATCAATGTTACACAGGTTTGTGGCAAATGGTGGAATTTTAGAGCAATCCCATGTAAATTATTAATTATTTCAGGGGGAAGTTGCAACACAGAGGCATGCAGCACATCTCGTACACACTCCAACCTGACAGTTGTACTGCTGTGCCAAAACGTTTGACAGCCTGCTCTACTTAAGATTTGTTAAGAAGACATTGGGGTGAGTGTGAGTCGTATTCAAAAGCTGATCTGAGATCATTGCCATGTGTCTTGCATATCAACTGCAGAGGCTGATTGGCTGGACTGCACGGCAGTAAAAAGCTCTTTTGCCCATTGGATGTTTAATTTACACAGTGTGCATCATAGTGTGTCTCTCACACACCGCACCAGATCATTTTCTAGTGTATCATATATTATGGGTCCTTAAAATCTCAGAGATGATTCCTGTGGGACTTTTATTGGTCAGAGAACGTTGAGAGTCCATGAAAGCTGATATGAGAAACATGGCAACTGAGAAATATCAGAATGACTCACTGACAGCTCATAACCATTTTAAAACTAGAAATAGATCCATAGTAACTGCTGAGGTGTATTTGCTTCTATTTTCCTGTGTTTTCCTCCAGTCTCCCAGGCTCAGCCTCCGCCCTCCCCTCGGTGGTCAGCGCAAGGATGAAGCAGAGGTGAAGCAGAATCAGAGTGGTACACATATTACTCTCTGTCTCCCTCCATTCTCTTCCTCTGGTGGTTGACAGGGCCTGTCTGGCCTAACCTGGGTGGAAAGTGACTCTAATTGTCATCTCCGCAGACAAGGTTCTGCAGCCATCCTGGAGGCACGGGCAAAATATACTTAGCTACTTTATCATATAGACAGAACCCAACCACGGAGGCAGCTTATTGACATAGACTTTTATGCAAAGATAGAATTTTTGAATTGGCAGGTCGCGTCACCCGCTGCTTAGCATGCATACATAATGAGAGCAAAGCTTTTTAGGCCCTGGCTGAGACGCAAGCATCTGACAGGTAGGGTTTGGAGAGTTCAAGGAAAAGTGTATATTCCCTGCCTCATCTTCTGAACCTGGGCTGGTTAGAGATGATTGTGTTAGCTTTTTACCAAATGTTCGGTGCTGGATAGCATTAGTTTAAGGCTGATGCTGTGTCATTTTAATGGTATTGTACACAGTTCTCTGCTAATGGAACCTATTGGAGCTCAATGTCTGTTTTGTCATGGAAAAGAGGGCGTTGTGAGCAAACCACGACAAGGTATCTAATAAGGCATGCTAACATACACAAAAAACATTTACTATCTCGATGTAAAGCAAGTTACCATCCATCTATCCATTATCAATAACATTTATCTGTTGGGGGCATAGACTATATATAAAAATGGACGTAGACCCCAGTACCGTAAAGTGAAGCCAGACGTGCCTGAAACCTGTGTTCTCTCAAATGACCAGTAGAGGGCCACTACATTTGTTGCAAAAAGAAAATGACCCAACATCTCAATTTACTACTTCAGGAAATATATTCCAAAGAAGTTTATGGTTTCAATCTTCTTCAATATAACATGTGTGTTGTGTCCTCAAGCTCTCAGTCAGGCTCCACCCCCTGCTCATCCAAATATGGTTACTTCTGGTTTCAAAAAATGAGAACACTAGACCAAATATCAAACTCGAGGCTTTAAAACGAAACCAAAACCAATGAGTGACATCACGATGGGTTGCCACTTGAGGGTCAAAGGGCGGCTGGAGCCAATCCCAGCTGACCTTGGGCGAGAGGCTGGGTACACCCTGGCCATGGTGCCAACATTTGGTGATAAGAATAAGAAAGAAATCCCATCTGATGGGAATGCCATTAGTTTTACAGGTTGTATGGTATTGCACAAATATTATAGATAATATACAAATACAACATATTTACCTGATGAAGCTACAACAGAAAAATATAGGTAATCACTAAAGTGAATGTGATTCATCCTGCGGAGAACATGAACGTCTACTAAATTTCATAGCAATCCATTATATAGTTGATGAGACATTTCATTAAGAACATAAAATGACAAACTCATGGTGGCACTAGGGGAAAAGTCAGAGTATCACTCGGGGGGCTCCATCCTCTGGGGACCACGAATGTGTGAATAAAATTGTGTTGGACAGACCGACACTGATCTCCTAAAACAGCTTTAGATAAAACCTATGTGATGTATGGCTCACCTATCAAAATGAAGTACGATCACTGTAGTTATACTGCACCTTTTGACTCGCTTTGCTTCTTTCATTTCTCTCCCTTTACTACAGATTTCAGCTGTTGCCCCCCCAGAGGTGAAATTACCCTTCTTTTGTATGAAGCACAGTCAGCCTTTGAATGCAGCCTGCGAACGCCTGTGGCCCTATAAATGTGCTCTGAGAGGGAAAGAGAAAGTTAAGCTGTCCTATTGAATTGATTGAACATTCATGAAACTAAAGTGTGCCCTTCCTCCCGCCTCCTCACATGTGGAAATGACTTCCAGACATCTCCAGCGTCCCGTGTGGAACACAGCCGTGAGGATCCCTACCTTACAGTCAGGTGCTGAGCTGTTGCCCTGCAGGCACAATTCAATTGTTAAATCTCTTATGAGTCGAGCAGGAGGGTTCAACTTACCACAATCTCACACATGCATGTTTTTGACTTTATTGGAATAATTGCACAATTATTTTACACGGTGTCTTACTTTGTAATCACGCTCTGCTTAACTGCTCATAGTTGCATAAACAGGGGATAAACGAGAAAGATTATTTTATTGTAAGAAAAAAGGGTTCTTGCTCGCCCTGGAGAAGGTAACAGACATTTTAAATTCTTTGTTTGTTTACATCAAGTGCTCATTATTTGGTAATCATACAGGAATGTTACAGGCAAATGCCTTATTGACTTATTTGACTTTTATGTGGCTTTTCCATTACCCGTTCATGTATCAAATCAAAATGCCTTTTTACTTTTACCCGAAAATACACTTAAAAGAATGAATTCCAAGGGGTTCTCATTTTATGGCGATGCCTGTATGGTGTCAGCCTTAAAGATGGCAATATTGAAAGCAATTTTCCTTGAATTAAGGGGCCAGTCAACCGATTTCTGGAAGAAGAACTAATCAAAATGCATTGGCTATAATCAATAAAAACGAGAGAAGTTCTGCGATATGACCAGAATGATAAATTATACCAATTCTGTTTTCTCCCATTGTGTGGATACTGCATAATCCTGTGTGTGCACTTCCACATTCCATCATGCACATACAGCGTGTGTTGTTAAATGAGCATATGCAGTGTGTCATCATCGTGCATTCTATCACTACAGCAGTCAGTCCAGCAGCAGACTCTATCATGTCCCTCCATTAAACCATGCGACATGTTCCACCCAAGGTTACAGTCACAACCACAAAACACCAACAGCTCAGACAGCCGCGAGACCTAATCATTAGTTGGCAGCAGTAGCAAAACCATGTCAGGGTGAAGGCCCCAACATCCTGCTTCCTAGTCACATTTTAATCATCTGCAATTAGTTTTGTTTTAATAACACTCACAATTAAAGGTCCTCCTGTTTGCATAATTCATGACACAGCAGCGCTGATGTCAGAAATCAAATGCAACAAATTAGAAATAACAAGTTTGAGACAGTGTGATTCAATTAAGATCCGGGGAAACATTGGGCCATGCATAATTGAGGGGCCAGCAAGGCAAGACTCATGTCAGGCCTGTCAGCCCTGCTGCAGCTATTGGATTTGGCCTGTCACACACACTCAAATCAGCCCTGTTAAAATTACAGGTTACATTGATTTCTTGTTTTTATTTGTGAGGGCTTGTGAGTGTGTATGCATGTGCTAATGTCGGGCTGTGTGTTAGGCGATTTTCTCACTCGTGCACTGCATGTGTGTACACTGTGACACATACAGTGTACATATGTGTTTGTGTGAGAACCGTATGTGGGTGTGAGCACATGTGCAGCGCTGCAGAGCAGGATATAAATCAGGTGTGGGAGACCAAGCAGGAGTGAGTAATGCAGCCACATCTGGAGCTCCGAGTCTGGGTCCTTCAGATGTCGAGCGGAGCAGAGAGGAGCTGTAGGCAAACACACGAGGCTAGAAAACCACAGGATCATTTCCAATTATTACTGTTATGGTACGATCATCAGTGCTCGCATTCGACTCTGCCTGCGATTTTGCAGCGAATTACACAATGTGTACTACATTTGTGGCATGAATCTGTGTGCCTGAATTCAAGTGTTTGTGCCTAATCGCTGAACATGATTGATGATTGAGGCTTTGGAAGTGCTGCAACTTGTTGTATTTGTTCACCACGTTATGCATCAACAATAATAACAAACAAATATGGCTCATTTAGGGGCTGAGAAAAAAGACGTCATCAAAACGGCCACTTCTAATTTCCTGTGGTATTCTCACATGGGCTCACTCTGACATTTTCCAGAGAGGGACTGGCAGGTTAAGTCCTGGAAAACATTCGGAGCATGGGACTCTGACATCGGCATTCACACCTACAGCATCTCCAGAAATTTTAGGGAAATGTCCAGACTTCAGTGCATGTCTGAAATCAGCCTCCGTATTTTGTGATTTATACAGTAAATAAATGAATGTTTCATGAGGTCAGTGTATTTTTGCTTCTGATAGTTACAGTTAAATCAGTTAACTGGTCACTTCAGTAACACGGGAGCCCATTAACACAAAATAACTTGCAGAGATTTAATTTGAACCATCATGCGAGCTCCGTAAGAGTCAGTGACGAGCCTTAAATGTGCTCTCTGCAACAAAACACTTAAAGGGTTTTAATTATCACACAATTTTCTGGAATCGTTAAAAGCAAAGGAAATTGAATAACTTCTTTATGAGTTTGAAAACACCCCTAATGCTTATTTAATCAAACAATCGTAACCACATCTCATAAAGTGCTCGGAGTTAATACAGCTTCCCATGCAAACCCACATTAACACAGGCCGTTGCCATGCTTCAGAAAATCTGCATTCTTGAGATGGCATTTGGTAAACCAAGACAGAATTTTTTTGCAAATTAAATGTAACAAACTTGCATTTTATATGCCTGGTAAGTTAGCGTGTCACTGATGTCAGGCATCACTTTAGTCTAACGATATTATTAAGAGGGAGAAAACCACATAAACATGTCGATCAAAACGCTTCCTGCATGAAGTATTTTCTGATTTGGATCTTGCTGAACGGCTGCTGGTGGAGGAAGGAAACATGTGTTTGTAAACTAGCGCGCGCAGCCACACGTTGCCTTCAGAGTCGGTAATTTCTCACCGAATAATCACTAATGACTGAGCACCAATAGCTCCCTGAAGCATCAACTCAATCTCTCCTATGGCTGACTAATTGTAGCCAGACACACTAACCTCTCTGTGGCCTGTGTCCTGGCTGTAACCCTGGCACTCCTCTTTCCCAAATTCAGCCTCTCACTCCTCTTTCTCTCTTGCTGTTTTATCAGCCTTTTCTGAAGTAGCCCCCCCCTCCTCTTCAACCCACTTCACTCCAAACCATCTCAGCCAGGCTACGACGACATATGGGAAACTTTTTCTAGCCGATTGCTCCGATCTGATTAAGGGAAGTTATGTAGTTGCCATTTACAGCTGTGATGTTAAGGAGCTGCCTTTTTCCCCTCGCTGCCCGTTCTCAGTGCGAGCTTATCCATTAGATCCTGCTCGGACTCCTCTGATTGTTCCAACCGTCAAAGGCGTGCACCATGAATCAAAACCTCTGGCAGACAGACAAATCCCTCCATAATTGCACGGTTGAAAACAATGCCATGCCCACTTAAAGCCAGAGTGGCTTGTGCTCAGTTAATTTACAGTCTAAGAGTAACAAGAGGGTCGGGGTCGGGGACGGGGGGGGGGAGTGCAAAAAAAACTTTCCAGCGAGAGGCAATTTTACATTACATTAATGTAGTTGGTTTGGGTTCAACAAAAGGGGGACTTGGCCTGAGGAGCCGAGTGGAGAGGGGAATTAGAGCATTTAGCCATCTCCAGACACAGGAGAGAAATGAGCCCAGTGGCCTTTGTGTTATCTAATCTCGTTTGCATTTCCTTTCAGCATCATGAAAGAGAAATGTAATCGGGGCCTGATTGTGTTTGTTTGGTGAAATTCTCATTTAGGGCTGCTGTGGCTGCGTGCGCCCCACGAATAATTCTCTCCTGGCCGCGTTACACACCAGAGCGGCGTGTGTAGTTAGTGGAGCGTTTTTTGAGATGATGAAAAACAGCCTTAAAACTAAACTAAACACCAGAAAAATGAGGGCGATTTTATGCAGCATCACCACTTCTCTACCCGACGTGTGAGCCGCGTGGTTCATGTCTCTGAGTGATTGACTAGCGGAAGGAGGGTGCAGGTCTGATGACAAAAGAGACGGGAAATGCACATCGAGTGGGTTTGACAGGATGAGTGCCAACGCCCCCATTGATCAGCGGCATTGACATCCCTCCCCGAACCTGTGAAGGTGGGCTGGGGTAGGCAGGCAGCTGAAGGTCACAGCTCGCTGTCACAGCACTGTCCAATCACATTACACATCACGCCGCCTGAGAAGCCACTCGCCTTCCTCACATGATGGACAGATGACAATCATCCCCGCTCTGTGTTTCACTTCGTCTCCTCATCTCCGGGATACATGTGTTTCTGGGATTTTGTTCCCATTTATATCTTAAAAAGTGTCAAAACATATTGTGTGCAAAAAAAAAAGTGTCAAGCTATAATATCTCCAGTAGCAAAACTTCCACAAACTTAATGATGATTAATTGTGGTATTTTGTTTTCCACCCTCTCCAATTTTCTATTTGCCGTCGCTCAGAGCTGCTGGTTTATAGCTCGGGGTCGGTCAGAGAAGGTGTTTGTGCGAGCGGGCCAATGGGCTCTTTGTGTTTGTGACGAGGCGAGAGGATGGAGAGGTGATTTAGGAAGACAGCGGGTCTGCTTCTTCTCAGCGCGAACCTCCAGCAGACAGGCCATTAACAGAGGTGGCGGGGAAAAGCAGTGGCAATGGCTTTGATTCTGATTCACACCCGTGCTGAAAAAAAGCCAAACAAATTAGAGGGAACAAAATAATACACAGCGAGAAATAAATCACATTAATGATTGGGCTTTGAACGACAGTCAGACATGAAAGCGTGTGGTGGCGGGGGCATCTGGAGGAGAGGATGGCAGATTATGAGATGATATTAGGAGCTGTCTTCAGAGAGAGGCTGAGAACAATCAGGCAGCGGCAGTAACAAGAAGAAGCTCTTTGTTCTTCCCTCCACTTAGTAACTAACATGTTGTTATTCAAGTCAACAGCCACTAGAACCTCGTTAATGGGCCACGCAGCTTAATGCTCGTTAGCTGACAAATGAGGGGTGAAATTCATTGACAAGAAACGCAGCAAATGTAGCGCGTGGAGCTTTGTGCCATGATGTAGAATTCATGAAACAACACATGTAAAGTGACACATGACACACAGCTTGGACTTTTTGTGCTATGAGTAATTTTCTTGATCATTATTATTATAGATAATAATGTTGTATAGTAAAAAAACGGCGCTGGCCTTCGAACCATGAATAATTGAGGATACAAGAACAGAAATTGTATAATGATCCATGAAACACAGAAAAGCTCATTTTCTTATGTTATACTTTTATGTTGAGGTTATTTAAATTAGTTTTCTTCAAAGTCAGTCTCAATGGGACAAATAACGTGAAGCAGCTGGATGCCGTGTCCGTTATCGCCTCCTTTTATTGACATGTGGTGCTCTCGTTTTAATTGGCATGGTCTTTCTTTGTGGGGTGTGTTCTTCCCGTGTCGGTGGGGTTTTTCTTTGACTTGCAGGTTCGGTTAACTGGCAACTCTAAGATATCCATCGATGTGAATGTGAGTCTGAGTGGTTGTTTGTCTCTTCGTGTTGACCCTGCAGACTGGCTATCTGTCCAGGGTGCAGCCCACCTCTCGCACAGTGTCTCCAGCTTCCTATGACCCTCGCAGGATAAGCAGTGTAGATGATGAATGAATAAATTGACATCCTGGATCGACATTTATGTTGATTCTGCTCATTTTACTTGAATCAGTCCCACCATCACTACAGTTATTAAACAATAGCAGTGCTTTTTTTACTTGAAAAGGTTTACATGCTCTACTGTCCATTGCGGCAGCTCCTGTTTTCAGCCTTTGTCTGAAACACTTGGTTCTAAAAACTGAAGAAGCATAATATGCGTCCTTCAAGAAATAACGTGTAATTTGGGCCAGACGACCCAAACAATGAGAAGAATGAATAAAGCTCTGAGCTGCAGAAAAAACTACAGTCAGGTGATAGTTCTCCGCAGGATCATCACTTCGAGCAGCTGCTTTTCCGCTGAGGAGGATCCCAATCAAGTGATTAAACTTGAAAATAAAGAGATGTGTTGGGATGAGACGGTGCATCTCCAGTCATAAAGTAACCGAGAGACGACTGCCACCCTCACACACGTCTGACCTGCTGACAGACTGTTGCTGCTGCTACACTGACTGGTCCGAGGCGAGCCGCTCGCTGCACTGTGGTCCCACGGTGGATTCCAGATGACAAGCACTAATGGAGGATCCTGTGATGCAATCATCTCTAACCCCGCTGCCTTGTTCAGCAGATGGGCTGTATTTCCCATTCAGGCCTCGGAGATTGAGAGCTCCTTAACACAGACATGCAAAAGTCATTATGCTTCTTATGTATATGCTCCTGCTGCAGATCCACAATGATTACATAATTCCATTTGATTTAAGGAAAATAGCCCCCGAAATACTTTCCTACAATCACATTTGACAGTCGGTCCCGAACGTGAAGCCTCAGATTATGCTCGTCTCCATCTTCGGAGATAAAGTATGTGCACATTGAATTACAGCCGTTTGAACTGAGTTACATCAGTGCTCTTTATCGCTTTGCACTATAACAACTGCGTAAACAGAATTAACCACAACATCACGGAACAACCCAGTAACACGAACCACTAACAAGCTCCTGACATTAATTATTGTTTATGACTGAGATCCTCAAAGCTGGCTTTACAAGACATTTCAAAAGCTTGATGACTTTAATTTTGGGCCCTGCAGATCCAAGCTGTCTCTAAGATGGAGGAATACATCCGTCCTCTAAGAGAAGTTGATTTTTATTTTAAACCTCTTTTAATATTGGCAGATAAATGGTTCGGCTTTCTTTCAAGTTGCCTTATCCTTTCAGCCAACAGCATTTCTCCAGCGTCTCCTCAGATGTATGTGGGTATTTGTTACTGAAGTGAACAGAGTCGGGTTTTCTGAGGCTACATCAGTTCAAACCAGGGCACCTCTCCACTGACTACCAGTCACATCACTGGTCCACATTCCTCTCAGTAATTATTCAGCAGAGTTTGTGAGGGACACAGTTTATTGGATTTTGAAATCGTCCTGCTGCACAGCTGGTACAACGTTTCCTGGTTCTAAACATCATGTTCATTTGACAGGTCACTATTCATCAGCAGGCAGCGAGCAGATACCAATCCCCACGGGCAGCGCTCAGTCAGACACTCACTGAGCAGGGCTATATATGGTGTTTTAGCTCTTTTAAGATACTGTAGTGCAACAGCACAGCTGGTTTCAAATGTATATGTTCCTGTAACATGATGATGATGATGATGATGATGATGATGATGATGATGATGATGATGATGATGATAATGATGATCTGGTGTTTTCTATAAGGATTTACTTGCTGTGTCATTTCCCTACATTCTACTAGTCTTTATCAGAGTAACAAAAACTCAACTCCGGTGTTTTAACCCCTTTTTTAAAATTGTATTTATATTCATTGACACATATACGTTACCGTGGTTACCAAATGATCTTGCATATATGTACATGTAAATGTATGTATAAAATAGTAAAGTAGTAGTAGGATAGCAGTATCTGGAAAATGAATGCTTGAAGCGTCAGTGTGATAAGAACAACCTAAAATGACAGAAACCATCTTTGAGATAAATGTATTCGACGTGTACGCTAACCTTTTATGTTGGCTCACATTCCACTAACATGGAGGAGGCTGGGTTTAGGAGCTATACTGCACGCAGCCACCAGGGGGCAATTGAGTCGCTTTGGCCTAACGTTTTGGGAGCTGTCATGTCATCCATCTTTATACACAGTCTATGGAGTTGAGGGACTTACAGGCTGTATGTACCTGTACAGATAATAAGTGAAGCAGCTCTTCTTGTCACTGACCAGCCTGTGTGTCATCCTGCTCAAGCATCCAGTTCCACCAGCAGCTTGTTCAGAGGCGTCTGCTCTCCCTGGGGAGCAGGGCCACAGAATCCCAGGCTTATACAGACATCCACACAAAGGACAGGCCTGCGATCGCTGGCAGGTGGCCCCAGCTCAGATAAGTGTGTTTTCTGTTTACTGGTGGGGAAGAGGGAGGTGGGGGTGTGAATGAAGGAGAGCATGCTCACTTAACTGCGCCTGTTTCTCTTCTGAAGGATGATGCCTCCTGTGGGCGTAACACACACAAGTGAGTACAGTGTACGGTAGACATGCCGATCTGTTTATGTCTGTGTTAATGCATGAGTAACAACACACACACACACACACACACACACACACACACACACACACACACACACACACACACACACACACACACACACACACACACACACACACACACACACACCTCTACACAAGCAGTGTCCCATTAAGCTGTTACACCTGACAAGCTGTAGATCAATCTGTAAAGTTGATGGCAGCAAATTTATTTACAGAAAAATTTGGGCGATTTTCTAAAAATAATTATTGCTTCTGAAATTAACTAATCATTAGAAAGATCCAAATCCAGTTGGCTTTTGAGGTGGTCTTCAACGTGACTTTGATGCTGCAAAAGGCCCATGAATGTGCATTTAGTAGCTACATATCCTACAAATATACACAGCCGTACTCTGCAGCAAATTGGTGATTTCATGATGCAATGCTCCGTGCACACGGCCACAGAATGCAAAAAGATTGACAGACCAGTGGCTCAGCTGTTAATAGAGAATGGCGGTTTGGGGGAGGAGTTTAGGGAACAGTCACCTAATAGAGTTGTAAAGTGAGAGGAGTTATTTTGGGCGCGACTGGATCCAGACGTTAAAATACCATTCCCATAGAAACATGACTGTTTGACGGTTGGAGCGTTAAAAGGGGAACTCTTCATCATTCGCACAATAAACAAATTTAAATGTTTTGATAATTTCTTTATATATTAAAATTTAACTTGTATTCCTGTAAGGAGCTTCTGATCATTGAGCTTAAAATCCTCTAACACATACTGCAAACTGGGTGAAAACTAAACATTCTGCTGTTGCGCAAACTTTTCAGAATCTGGTTAAGTTTTTACAGAGATCAGCTGTAGAGCATTTTTTTTTTGGATCGCTGTAGCAATGGGCTCACGGGTATCGAAGTATTTAGACGCGTGTGCAGAGCCAAACTGGTTGAAAAAGTATGTCTTCTCTGAAACTACATTAAGTGATTATATAATTAAAAGCAGTGCCTATGTTTAGTATCATAGAGGAGATCATGAGAACAAAAATATTGAAATGAGACATCTAAATGTGGAAAAGCAAATCCAGAACCAGTGTCTTCTGTTATTGACAGATCGACTCCTCGATTCAGCCTTGTCACTGTAACCTCCTTCAGTCCGTTTTCCAATCCCTCCATCCGTCTCACTATTTAAACACACTCATCTCTCACTGCTGTCGGCCCTGACAGCAGAATTTGCTTTTTTGCTCTGAGGCGAGTTCCAAGATACACAAATAACACAGAGGTGCATTTATGGTATTTGTATAATCCATGAAGTGAAAATTGTGCACTATTTAGATGAAAGGCAATTAGACAATTACAGCTAATGAGGGCAATCCTTTTCTTTCACCCCAAAGAGTCCTCAGACTAATTATCAAATTAAAGAATGCTTCTTTTCTCCCTCTGACCCCGCGCTGTCTGAAGAGGGAGGGCTCTCTGGGAAAGGCAAACATTGGCCTACTCTGTGGAGGTCGACGCTGGAGAACAGGCAGGCAGCGTTTAGAAAGTGATGGGTGTATTAATCACAGCTTAAGTTAAGACAGCTTTATGGTCTGCTGGGGCAGGCACACTCAAACGTAGGAGCATATGCAGACACTCGGCCGCTGAGTCCGTTATACATCATACGGGACTGTACCGAGAGGGCCACCAGCCAAACAGGAAACGTGGTGGTACCCACAGGAAGTGAAGCGGCTCGGACGACTCGCAGACCTCGCCGCTGGAACTTCCTACTCTGGGGAGGTCAAAGGTCTCAAAGAAATCCACCTGACATACATGAACCAAGGCTATAAGTATGTCAGTCTATGACATTCTGTAGTTAAAGAGATACTGTACAATTACATGTGTTTTTTGAGCTGTAAATTAAATTATATAAGAGTTTAATGATTAAACACACAGTTTTATTACCTAATTTCTAAAAGAAATCTACATTTGTGGGTTGAACATGGCTCATAACGCCACCTAGTGTTTCCAACAGTCTTAGACCTTTTAGGGGAAATGCCGACAATGAGTCAATCGTTTGGGACGTCTCTACCTCATGACCTTTATACATAATATATTATAAAAGTAAGTTCTTGTAAGTGGAAATCTGGAAATCTGTGTTCATTTCAAATCCATGCTGAAATTAAACCTCTAAACAATACGTGCAGAGACATCCCCCACTCTTTCCCTGCCCCCCCATGTTCTCAAACATGGCTGCAGTTCGCTCCGCTCTGGACCGCCAAGCTCCTTGGACACAGTTGCTTCAGTCCCGTCTGTCTCAGCACCCCCTACATGTGCCAGCGATTCAAGTGGCTCAGGACAACCGTGGTCTCGGGGGTCTGGATACTGCGAAGTTGAGAAGCCACATTTCTGCCAAACAAGTTTTTGTTCTTATAGCGACAACCTAGTTAACTTCACTTTAGCAAGAGCTTGTCTTGGCTCCACCTCCCAGCACTGCGTTCTTAAGGCATTTTTTTATGTCCATGCAGGGAGATACACTTCAGCCAAAACGTAGGGGTGACGTTACACTTGCAGTGATGAAACTTTGATGAAAATAAACTGTTAATTTCCTCGACTCAGGATTCTCTGTTCTCCTCCTCCTCAACTCTCTCTCTGGATGCTCACTCCGACGAACCACCCGCCGTCTGTTTTCTCTCTTAGCACTTGGAAAGCTGATCAGGCTCAATGGGAGACCGGAGGAAATGTTTCCCAATGTCCCCCTTTACATGTCTGTTGCCAAGTGCCGTCCAGCTCCTTATGGTGCAGAAGGTTCAGCTCTGAAACGGCTCTCCAAAAATCCTCACGGTCTGTTAATATCATCCTTCAATTACTTACAACTTAACTCAGACCATACATCACCACCCCCAACCCCCCCCCCCCCCCCCCCCCCTCTTCCCTGTGTCATTCGCTGTGAATCTGTCTTGAACTACAGCTGCACCTACTGGCAACAGAGAGGCACGTTCTGACTGCAGCACCATCACCAACTGAAGGATTTGACCCGAGGTAACTACGCAACGGAGCCATGAGTAATACAGTGCTGTGGCGATAAATGTTTCACTTTCAAGTAACCATCCCCCGTGCATATTAAAACAATCGTAAAAAACCCAAATAAAACGGCACCTCTCCGACACAGAAGGCGTCGGGTATCGCACAGCTATCACGTTTCTTCCAGTGCAGCTAACAAGCATCAACTTAACTGCTGCGTTTGCTTGATTTTCACACCCTCCTCCTCCTCCCTTCATCAGACGTGAAGCCATGTTTTCCTCCGCCACCCGTTTTACACTTTGAAACAGTGCGGAGGTCAGGGTTCAGAGGTTAAAGACAAGTTCTTTTCACACTCCCACGCCTGCCCCTGCTTCACAGAGCAGCACTACAGGTGCAGGGTGTCTCTGAAAACGACTTAACGGCCTCCTGCCTCCGAGGAGACACCTAATTGTTCCCTGCTCTGTGCCAATCACTGGCCAAAACACCCCTTGTTATTGAGTCTTTGCACAGTATTTTCTCAGTCATAGCGGCTGACAGAGGGGTTGGTGCGAGTTCACAGTCCCTCTTCCGTGACAGTAACTCCTCCTGTCACCTTCTTTCATATGGCAGGGGTGTTGGTGTATGGTGAGAGACTCCGGCTGACACCCCTGACATGGCTGGACGTAATGGGGACTGATGGGAGCCTGTCAGCGGAGTGACACGTTAAGCAGCTTTGTCATAGATCAGCCACGGAGTTTTATGCAAAACCCTGGGCCTCGCGTTTACTTGGAGATGACCTTCCGAAGTTCAGCCCAAGTCTTGCCGATGCAGAGCAGGGTCGGGTTTAATGTCTCGACTTTGGGATGCGGAGATTGTTGAGTTTAACACACAGGCATGCATGTATGGATGCAGAGTTACAGACGCACATACACAGACACACACACTCTCTCCTACTCTCTAAGACACAGACACACATTTCCTCTGAATTTCACCCCAGAAGGTTCAGCTACAGGATAAGGCATATGATTTTTAAGTACTGAGTAGTCATTAAAGTTTGGACTCAAAAAGCCAACGCAGCTTCACACATCCCTCCAGTGAATACAAATACTTGAAAACACTGAATGCAAAGTGAGTTTGTTAAGGTAAACAGGAAAAGCGATTTGGTTTGCATGAGTAAAATCTTCGGGTAAAAGCTCTCTGGCCTCGTCGAGGCTGTGGGATTTGGGATGATAAAAACAAATAAAAATCTTTGAGGAACCAACACAAAGAGGAAAGAGAGAGGATGGATTTTGCCACTGTGGATTTCATATGTATATTTTTTGTATTTGTTTTGAAAAAATAAACAATGGTAAAGTATTAAATATTCAAACGCTGTCACTGTCAAGGGAACATGAGAAATAATGTGCCTCAGAAATATGATGATTTCACACATCAACTTTTCATTAAATCTCAAATTAAGCTGAATTACTGTATTTATGTGCGTATTTCTAGTAAACGGGGACCACATCTAATAAATTTGCAGAGAAAATTGTGAATCAAACGCTGATTGGTCAAAGTTACTATTTACTTCCAGCTATGAAATATTTATAGCGTATTTGTACATATTCATCAAGTGCAGATGTTAACTTTTTAAACACAGGCCTCCTCAGTTTCAGGGTAGACCCTCAACATCGTAACTCTTAAGAATCACTCCATTTAAACTGGAAATGAGGGTGGGGGGGGGGGGGGGGCCCTCCACGCTGTAACTCTCTGAGATCGTCATATATTCCTGTCAGGACTCACATGAAGTTATTTGCTCATTTGTCTGAATTGTTGGAATAATTTGTGTGAATGTGCTTTTATTCCTCCCCAGTGGTCCATAAATCACAGACAGCTCTTTGTGGCCCACCGATATAATTTGTTTCCTTTTGTTTATCCCACTTAAGTCACTCAAAGCTTGATTCATAGTGAGACAAATCTCGCTCGCAGAGTTTGTCATGTAATCAGTCGGAATATATTTTGTGCAGTAAATTTCCTTTTAAGCTCGTTGCTCGGTTATCAACAGTCAGATTTGAAATTTTATGACTGTGGTGACGACCTGAGTCCCGTGATGGTGTTTTATTCCGGCTGTGCCACAGAACGACTAAACCCTCATGGAAACATATACTATTGTTGGTCAGAGAGAAACTCTACAGCAATATTTATTCAGAAAGTGAATTCCGCTAAGCACCTGATGTGTGTGCACGGCTGCTGCTGGGTGGGCAAGAAATAATGTACACCACAGCCATATTAACTACAAACCATCCAACCCAGCTCAGAGCAGCGAGACGGAGGTCTGCTGCATTTCTCACGAAAAAGAAAACTGAAAAAAGAGTTGACGTCTGCTACACCGACTTTTAACGGCTATTCTCAAAAAAATGAGGATTTACCACGAAATATTATTTAAACCTTTGCCATTTACACAGTGTTGACACACATGCATCGTAAAAAAAAATACTATTATCCCACTAAGATTAAAATAAGATGCATCTTTATTGGTCCGTGTAGGGAACAGCTCAAAAAAGGACAAATGCAAAATAAATACAAAGTATAAATATTTAGTGCTAATTGCTTAAAGCCAAATTCAGTGCTGAAGTAGAAACATTAGCTACTTTTTGCGACTGGGCAGGAGTATTTTATTTAGTATCGTGAAAACACTTTTTGTAAAGAGGCTCACAATGAAAAACTGCTAAGTACGCACCAAAGCAGAAGAAGGAATCTGCCTCAGACAAACATATTTCACAAAGTATTTTCTTATTATTGATATTCATTCCTATCATTCTATTATATACAGGCACATTAAGACTCTGCAGTACCTAAAGTTGTATGTATGTGTGTGAGAGAATTAATTTACCATGTGCACAGTAAAGGCTTTGGTTAAAACTCTAGTTTTCTGCTAAATGTGATACAGTAGGTTTACTCCTAATTAAAAAAAAAAATTCTGAGTTTAGGGAAGTGGAACAACATTTGTGCCTGCAGCTGTTTTACTCTTCAATAATGCTGTCAACATAAACTGAAGAATTATAGGCTCTTGTGAATTAACTGCAAGTCTGATAGTAAGAGAGAACAAAAAATGTGTGCAGTTACTATCAGCTTTAATTTGATAACTTTAAGTGAAGTGCATGAAAACTGCAGTGTATCATATTCTTATATGGAATCCTTGAGTGGCTAAAACATTTAAAATTAAAAAATAATTATCTGGCCACATTTTCTGCTTAACTTCACTCATACTTTGTGGCAAAGTTAAAAATATTCTGTCCTCACTAATCTCACATCGACATCACACTGACTGTGTTTAGTTTTTAGAAAAGAGACAAGAAGAGTTTCAGGAGTTTTTTTTTTCTTCTTTTTCTTCTTCTCCAAAGCAGACAAGTTTGAATCTATCATCTTTGTGAGAGTGTGTGTGTGTGTGTGTGTGTTTGTGCACACGTAATTGTGTGTGTGTGTGTGTGTGTGTGTGTGAGACATAAAAAGAGAAAACTATTCCAGTCTAACAGCAGGAGTGGGAAAACAATTGTTCCTGACTGATTTTCCCCTAACCCCATAATGAAGCCCATGTGTACGACTGGCCTTTCAACAAGCTGCAAATCTGCGCGCGGCAAACTCTCCACTTGATTAAAGCAACATCCACTCACCTGCTCCTCATTAGCCAGGAACAGACCCGGCCAAATAAGTTAGCACCTGTATGTTCCAATTCCGCATGCCTTCTACACGTATGTAATATTTGTGTGTATTAAGCTGACAGCCGTGTAAATGATGGCATGGCTTTAGCCGTTGGTGCTGCTGCTGCGTGTTGTGAGGCAGATGAAGAGAGATGGATTTGCGGCAGCAAAGAAAAAAGAAAAAGGAAAAGGGCCACGGGTGGAGAAATAGCAGGGACATGTTCTATGCGCTGGGTCTGTGGAGATAGATGAGGGACCGGGCTCAGAAACACTCATTAGCTATAATCAGGGTCCCTAAAGGAGAGCAGATGGTGGCAGGGGGGGAAAGAAAATAAGAATTTGATCAGTGTACATCAAAACGTACATAAAAACAAACGCAGAATGACCCAGAGATAAAGGAAATATTCATCGACAATCGCATGGAGAGCATTCAGGTGAGTGTGGGTCTTGGTGATCAAGACGTTATTTATATCCCTGTGTGGATGTATGTTGTGCTAAATGTGCTCAGACATGCCGGTCATTACAGAACAACCCTAAAGGGCATTGTGTGGGATGGAATCATCAGAGCCCTGTTGTTTCTGTCTGGTTCCTGCTCACCACTGACTCCGCTGACCCCTGCCTGCTCTGAATGGAAGCATATTAACACTCCAGGCTCTCAGCAACATTTAACCAATTTGGTAAATTATCTGTGAGGCCACTTTTATAGGCCTTTCTTATTATTCAGAAGGAGGGAGGGGGTATGAAAATAGAGAGAGAGAGAGAGAGAGATAGAGAGGCTTGATGAAGGGATGTGGGCATGAAGACCCTGTTCCCATTTACATACATTACCAGTGCTCTGCCTTTCCCAGAGTCCCATAGAGGAAGCACCTGTTAGCCTCTCACGGGGCTTCCCCCTCTACCCCTCTCTCTCTTTCGCTCACTACTCTTTCATCCCTCTTTCCTCCGTCACTTCAGCTTCTTAGCTGCGACCCCGTAGACTCACCCCACAAGCAGGTGTTCCCCGTCAAACAGCCGAGAGAGAGGGAATTGACCAGGAGGCCAAACTGGGCCCATGCATGGGGAAGAGAGAAAGTCATGGAGGCCTGGTGCTGGGGGGGTTAACACTGAACCCTGCCTGATCCAGGTGTTTGATACCATCACTTCTTATTTACCACGTGTGGACATACAGTTGATGCTCGGGCCTCGACTCACAACAAATTGCCAGAGCAGGGGGTTTGTAAAAGAGATGTCTGTTCTGTCGGCGGAGGGGTTAAAGTTAATTTGATCGGGCATGTGTACTCTGGGCGAGGAGCAGAGAACATCTGCATTCAGTGGCATGGCCCCATTTGTTGCAATTTTGGGTCTCATTTCCATTTGCAAGAGAGATAACTGCTCACATATGGAAGCAATAGATAGAAGAGGTCAATGCAATTTCTTTCACCAGGGGGATGAGACAGGGAGAAAAACCCTTATGCAGTAATCTCAGTTGGCACAGGAAGAAACAAAAGTCGGGGGTTTGGGGAAAGGAATTCCTTTCAGTGCAGTGATTCTTGATTCCTTTACCAGCCAATAACAATCCCACACTTTTTCCAAACCCACTCCAATCACTCCTATTATCGCTGATTGGATCTGGTGACATGATGTTGTGCAGCCCGTCCGTGTTCATGCTCTCCCTGGGAGCAGCGTCTCGAAAGATAAACCGCTCTTCACGTGACGCAGAAAAAAACAATGGAAATAAAGACTTTAATGGAGCAAGTTTCAGAAAATGGAAAAGCACAATGTAGACCATTGTTTCTAGACTGAGACTGAAAGAGTGTTCAGAAAAATGCAGGCATAAATTTATTGTAATTTCCAAGTATCATATTACTAACTAATAACATAAAAATGAAACTAAACTGTATTTTTCAAAATTAAACAACACTAACTCTCTTTTCTCTACCTTTTCACTGATCAGAGGAGGGATGTAACTAAATACATTAACATTATTTTTAACCATAATTAAGTAGTGATTCTTTTCCGGGTACTTTTCACTTTTACTCTACAACATATATCAGCAAATATCTTTACTTTCCTTTCCACTACAATTTCACAAGCATTGCGTTACATGTTCGTATTGTTTTATATGCTTTTAAAGTGATCAATAACGAAAGCGGAAATGGTTCCGTGCTCCAATCAGAGCAGACAGGAAACATTAGATCCCGCCTCTTTCAATGAGAGCAAAGTGCTTCTGCAGCAGTGGATACACCACCGCAGAGACTCCGCCATTAATGATGTAGTAGACCATTGCACTAGCGAATTAGCTACACTCAGCAAGTACTTTTACTTTACATACTTTACGTACATTTAAAAGCAAGTACTTAATTACTTTTACTCAGATAGGAAAGTTAATGTGGTACGTTTCCTCTCATTTTTGTCTATTTAATTGTAAAAGTAAAATATTTGAGTACTTTCTCCACCACTGCCCAACTCACTGAATCCTCCAATGTAAAACAAATTGTCCATTGTCCATTAGTACAGTTTTTTCATCTAACGTCAGGAAAGTCTCTAATTAATGATATAATATGTAACATTTCTTCATATGTCTAAAAGCGACGAGTTAATATTTGATTGACTTGTGTGCTTACATCATTCAAAATGTTTCCAACAATGGTCAAAACTTGAGAAATTTTATTCACGGTAATTTAATTAAATTTCTTGCCTGTCAATTGCGTCATATCCACTTCCCCTGTGACCATGACGAAGGAAATGGTTGATACCATAACTTAATAATAACATGTAGGAGGAAAGGCCGTCTAATTCAAGCTACAACTTTGTGATAAAAGTCTTGAGTTTCCTTTTTTTGGAGCAGGACGGTAGGAGAGGTGTTGATGGCGAGAACTTGTGGATTCTAATATATTGAGGAGACACTAATGACAGACACTGCATTGGTCAGTCACCTGCTTCAAACAATGCCAGTTGAATATGAAAATATCAAATGCAGCTACAACATCATACAATCATCCATCTGAAGACTTGCTATTATTCACTGGAGCCACCCCCCCCCCCCCCCCCCCCTCTGAAAACCTGACTAACTAATGGAAAACTCCGGGCACAAACTCCAGACATCATTATGTTGCAGACGATAACTTCACAACATGTCGCAGAATAATCAAAACAGGGGCCAATCTAATCTCCGTACACTGTGTATGGACGATTCTAATCTTTTCTTTCATACTAGTCAGTCTAAACTCAATACACTCAATCCATGCCACTCTGAAAATCCCCTAATAAGGCAAGTTAAACCCCAAGCTTGCAACTGGTATGAAGTCACCAGAGAGCAATTATGCTTTAGCTTGATAGTTAGCTAAAGGACCAGAGGAATGTCTTTTTTCCCTCTGTAATGCCAGGACTTTGGAGACTAATCTAATTGAGTGTCTTTTTTGTGTGTGATTATTTATGATTAGAAAGTGTAAGTGGAAAATCTGGTGGAGATATCTGGAAGTGGGGAGTGTTTGATGCGGATCAGTGTCGTGCCGCTCCTCGTGATTAATTATGTCCGGAACGTCTAATGGCTGCGTCTGCTTGGGAGGGGTTCTCGTCTCACAAAGACAAAAGCCCCCGAACTTTTAAGCCTTCTTTGAACTGCAATGGTTTTTTAAGAGAGCTGAATAATTCCTGGTTGTAAATTCTGGCTTCAGACAAACTGATTTATGTCCGAGAATAGAAGAAATCGCATGAAAGGCGATGTATTTCTTGGCAAATGCCCTGCTTTCTATCAGTGATCCATAGAATATTATCATTGGATCCCTTTTTTTCCCCACATCTGCTCTGGGTGTGCAGAGTGTCTGTACCCGACATGTGACTCAGTCTCCCGTCTCCTTACCACTGCCCCCTGAAGCCCTCATTTCCTGTTGGGAGTCGGTGGAATTGGATAAAGGACACGGCTCTGGGCCTCTTGGGGCCCGGATTAGGGCCTGCTAGAGCACAGAGAGCCGATCTGGACACATCTCCATCCATCAAAAATCGAACTGACTCAAGGATCCATTCAATCCCAACAGCAGAGTGGAATAATGTCCCTTCAGCCAAAGCAGGTGCTTTTTATTTTTCTTCAAGGAACACGAGCACAGCAGTTGAGACGAGGTTAAGGTCACGTTTTTCAGCTGCGAGAACATTTTCACCGCAAACAGTGGAGGAGCGGAACAATGGCACTCGTCCACCATGTTTTCGGAGTGTGGGTTAGCCTGAACCTCAGGGCCGGACTGTGCCCAAGAGCTGACAGAGAGACGACTGTGTGTGTGTGTGTGTGTGTGTGTTTGTGTGCTGAGACTGAGCTCATTAAGAGGACCCATGTGTGTTTAACAGATACCAAGGGCTCTCTTTCTTCCAATAACAACTCATTAATGAAGGTTTGTGTGTGTAAGGGAATTAGAGCGGCTGTAGTCATGAATCATGAGACACATCAGTCTTGTGTTATTGATCAGATCCTCATCAGCAGACTGACAGAGATAAACACGGCAGTAATGTGACACAACAGCTGCTTATATACATGTGTCCATTTATTAAGAGGCTTTTATGAATGACTGTTGAATGGCTATTACGATTGACTTTCTACCAGATTATACATAATAGATTTGATATACATTGATTGATAATAGTATAATTTTAGATTTACCTCAGAACTCACTTTGCATTAAATGTAACCAACCTAATCATTTTTAAAACAATAAAGAGCAAGGCTATTGCAATATCCTGACTTTGTTGGTCTGTACTTCTGTCAACTGACCTGTGATTTGTGACGCCCTTTAGTCCACTCATTCAATATAAGTCTTTAGAGGCAGGTCACAAATAACAAATACATAAATAATCCAGTAAAGTTGGGAAGTATTCGCACATTTGCAGCCCTTGTGAGTATTTAAGCACCTTGAGAGTAGATGTGGGATCAGGGTCAGGGGGTTAGGGTTAGGGTCAAACTACAGTGCCGGATTTCATCCCAAAGAAGGAACATGGAGCCCAGTGCTACACTGATGTGCTTTTAATAGCTTTTGACAGTAATAATGTATATCAGACGTTCACACACAGGCAATATTTGCATATTGATGTAGTCTTTTTTTTTTACTATCATTAGACTTAAACTTTGAATTTTCTACTTCCCAAAAACCTGCTGGTTTCAAATTGTTTCCTGACAGTATGAAAAACCAACTTGGACTGGGACTTAAAACTTGCTTAAAAAGGCAGTTTTATTTTGTCAAATGTATTATTTATTTATTTTATCATACATCTCTGTATATATTAATATTAAAGCAGATATATATATTATATATATATATATATAGTATATATACTATGTATATATTAATATTAAAGTAGCCTAATGCAGAAGTAAGCAGGAACCATTTTGAAAGCTGAGTTTGTGTTGGTGTGTTCATGGATGCTTAAACATTCAAGACTTGAACTTGCGGAGACACAAGCAGATTACATTACCTTTCAATTATGCACAAATTATATTCATTTATAAAGTGAAAGTTCAGTGTGTGTGTTTTCAGATTACATTTTCTAAAAGATTCTCTTGTTAATACCAGTTATATCAGCTCATGACCCTTAAAACACTGCTTTGATCCCAAAGGTAAAATCCATCCTAATACTGGTCCGGTCGTCCTGAGCTGCGTCTACAGAGTTAACACTGATCCAACACTGATCCTTTGAAAGATTAATCTGTTCTCATCTAATCTACTCATCTCATGTCATACTTCTGCCTGCAACGTCGCATTTCAGCCCCACCACAACAAAGTACACCCATTCATAACTGGTGGGTGGAGAGATGGAGGGTGTCAGATAGATTAACAGAGAGAGAGAGAGAGAGAGAGAGAGAGAGAGAGAGAGAGAGAGAGAGAGAGAGAGAGAGAGAGAGAGAGGGAAAGAGAGAGAAAGAGAGAGAGAGAGAGAGAGAGAGAGAGAAGGAGTTCAGAATAATCAGTTATCACCAGTGTGATTTATGGCCTGTTTTCACGTTAAACATGTTATGTGCACAATGACAACACCCCGGTTTATTGCAAAATACCTGCCTGCTTACAATAAAGAAGTGTTCCATTTCTCCCTCTTCAAAGAATCTGGTCTGCTGCAGGGGAAGGAAACGTAATTATGGAACAATAATAACATCTAAACGTAAAAAAGGAGGAGAAACGTGCGTTGTTGAGGGGGGGGCGGTTAATCTGCAGTCAGCTTGGTGTTCCTGTCTGTGAGATTTTAAATTCGGTGCCTGGTTGATTCCACAGCTCTCCAGCTCATCTTGGCCCTGCATGCAGTTTCCTGTGGGTTATTATTACCTATCAAAAGGTTCATAGTTTTTATGAAGTTCTTTACAGAGCGTTGGACAAAGGGGGGAAAAAAAACTAGTTTAATGGCTCGCTAAGTCAAGGCACGGTCCCACAAGATTCCACTACTTCTCGCAGAGCGAATGGAAATGGGAAACACATGTGCTTTGATGGCATCCATTCTTTTTATTATTAGTTTGTTTTGAATTAGGCTTGTGATTGCAGAATCCTAGGAGGCTTTCACTGTCCATTAAAATGCTGATTTGACGTAATACACCACATCTTGGACAGGTGCCCGTGCACACCTTAAAAGGCCTTGGCTATAGTTAATAATGTTCACAGTGAAGTAATGTGATACTACATTGATCTTTATGGGGGAATTCTCCATCGCCCTGTGCTTTTATACACATATCGGTCAGAGCTGCTCGATTAGTCTCCACTGAAATAACTTGGACAGTTGACAGTAGCGACTCAAGCTAATCCGGCTCATAATGTGTTTTATAGCCTCACAAAAATATGGTCTGTCAGAGGAGGAACTTTATAACAGTGTTTACCAAATGAGACTCAAACATAAGCTGAGGCACTTTTTTACCACAGCCAATGAGGTCTGTTTATTTGTTTGTCAGCAGCGTTACACAACAACTACTCAACCAATTTCCCTGAAATTTTGTAGAGGGAGTGGAACACGACCCAAGATGAAACCCATTACACTTTAGTACAGCTCTAGATCAGGGGGCGGATCCAGGAGTTTTCTTTTCCATTTTCTTTAACATTGGTGGATTTCTCAGAGAATAATTTATAGATATTGATTTTAAAAATCTGGCATGTTTAGGAGACTGATATTTATGACTGTGCGCAATTTGGTGCACATCCAACGGAGGATATTTGCATTTTACATTACATTGTTATGTAAAATGCTAATATCCTCATTTAGAACAGAATTAAAAAACAACAATTAAGCAGTTTTAGCAAACAGCTAACACTGAGGCATTTCTGCTTGTTTTAGCAGCTTCATAAAAGTTGCAAACGCTGTCTTTAATTTTGGAACACAGAGTTCAGTGTTGTGCAACAACACAGCATGAATTCATCACACACACACTGTGACTGGATGGTGCACAGTGGCATGCCTGCAGCGACAAAGAACATGTAATAAAATTAAAATAAACTTAGAGACTGTTAAATGTTCCCTGGGCTTATTGACCTGTGACATCTGCGACACCTTTAGTCCACTCATTTCCTATACTAGTACTATTATGAGATTTTAGTGTAACTGAGGTGAGGGCCAAAGCTGGACTCAAACTTGGACGGACTCCTTTAAGACTTCCAAACTCAAACATTTCCTTCTTTCATATTCGGCAGCATTAATTCTCCTTTTTTTCCCAAAACAAACCTTATTAAATTATCTAACTCATTAACAAGAAATGATTTTGTCTGTGACACAGATATTTAAACTCCTTGTTGTGGATTTTATGAAAATGAAGAGGTCAGCTGAGCAAATTGTGGCAATTTTGCATCTCCTGTGCACAAAAGCAGGTAGCCATTCAAAGTGGCAGCATGGTCACAACCAATAAGCCAACGGTGATTGGGCCTCTTTGGGGTTGGATTTATTTTAATTCACTAATCCTGTAATGGTGGAGCCAGTGTCTCCCTGCTTGTGGGGGCTCTTATTTGGGGATTGACAGCACAGAGCCATGGCCAGCCTGTCTCCTTGCCTCAACAGAAAACTCACAGAGCCACTAAGCGGTATTTGACTCCTTAAGCTCCTGGAGGACTAAGGTTAGGGGCTGGCGGGGGTGCGGGGACAGAGAAAGGATGCAGGGCTCTGGCTCGCTGTGCTGTTGGTAGTGGTGGTGTTGAGGCCAGGAGGAGGGAGGAGGTGGTGTGGTATGGACCTAACAGATGAAACATTCACCCAAAAAGTGCATCGCCTCGGACTAATGGGGAAATTATTTATGAACTATTTGCAGTGCACCTGAAAATACCTCCAGTGAAATTATGTTTGGCAACCTGAACTGCTTTGAAGTCAATGGAGTGGCAATAAAAATTAGGCCTTCATTAGAGAGCTGGGCCTTTCAAACTGAATTGGCCCAGTCTCGGCGGGTCAGGGGCATTTAGGCAGCGTTCTGCTTCCTTCAGCTCTGGCAGCCACACACACATGGAAGCAATTTGCCTGATTCTTTGCTGTTTTTATGATTTTCCCCTTTAATTTTTTTCTCACCACACCGTGCTCCTTTTATGTTGCATTTAGGAAATTAACACTAACCGACAAATTACTTTGTAAATAAAAAAGGTAGAGCTTTAGAATGTCGAAAAACCAGAAGTAGCCCAAGGGCCAGTGTTCTCACTGCAACAAAGAAATCCTTCATAACTGTTTAGATATGTCGTCCTGCAGTCCAGCTTTATTTTATCAAGTGTATATAATTTTTCAATTGAAATAAATGTATAACATTCATCTCCCCTGTGTGCAGTCCTTGTTGCTGCATGTCCACTTAAAAAAATGGTGCACTTAACTAAGAAAGAAAAAAAAAAAACACCTGGAGGGATTTTGGGGGTCATTTGCAAACTGCTTCACGCTTTGGTCAAGCACAAATCTCATTCACAAAAAAAAAAAAACGAAGGCGGCCGACTGAAGCCCAAACTGTGTAATCTCCAGAAAACCAGATGCGCCAAAGTCCAGGGGATTGTAATCTTCAGAGATGTAAGCTAATTACTTAATCACTTACATTCGCAAATCTTATTATTGTAAAAGAAATTGCTGGGGTGATTAAATTACTGATATTTATCTCGTAAAAGCGCTGATTAGGAGGTGATGCTAATCTGTCATTCTGAAGGGCTGATATTAACGGCATCAATCTAACAAAACAATAAACACTTAATATGAAAGAGATGTTTTGTGCACTCAGGGACCAGATGGCCCACTTTAGTCTGGAATGTGCAATATTCTGGCCTGCACGGCTACACCGCTAATGATGGGAACCGCAAACTGTTGACTTATTTAATAGAGTTGTTTTGCCCCATTAACCTGTTGTCTGACTCGGCGGACACGTGAGTTCGGAGCGAGCAGTTTGTGCTTTAACGCAAAAAAGGAGACAGTCCGACATTTGTTCTTCTCTGCAGAGGTTTTCTGACTGTTATTCTGAGACCTAGTTGCAAATGTCTTACCTGAAGAAAATTCATCACAACATATTCCATCTCATAAGTTAAATAGTGTTGCAGTGACCTGAGCAGCTGAACAGTATTGATATTTTTTTTCTTAAACAAACTACTTTTTCCCCCCCTCACCCTGAATTTTGGCATATTTTGTGCACTTTTTCTAAACACTTTGAAAAATCCCAAACTGTAGTAGCGTGTGAAGCAATTCTCCAGCGCTCCGTCTAATGCTACAGAAGTGGCCATAAATTATGCATCAGGAATATGTATATGTATTGACTTTAATAAGAGCTATTTCCTACACGCCAGCTTTTGTACCTGCTGAAGAATCACTGGGGTGCTTCCTAACACCAGGCACAGGCTCGTTCTCTCGCTCGCTCACTCCTCTGCAGACTTCCAGGTGGGGAAAACGAAACAAAAAGAGCATAATTAAAATAATAATGGAGTCTCCTCTCGTTTGGGAGCGTTCTGATATTTTTTGCATTTGGCAACGTTGGAGGAATTTGCAGGAACTGTCGAGGAGCGTTAGTGTAAATAAGTAAACTCTGCTTTGTTAGACTGTGATACCTAATCAAGTCAGCGCTGACAGGAGTTCTCTCGCTCTGTCTCTCTCTCTCTCCTTTTTTTCAAATTTTCTTTTCTCTTGCCTCTTCCTCCGATGTGACATCCCATTGAGTGTTAGTGCTGAATACTTGATGACACGGAAAAACAACAATGCCACTCTTTTAACAGCAAAACAACAACCTCTGCGGCCCACACCGCAAACGGAGACATATGTGCCAAAAAATGTTTCTTTGCTGTATTCCTCCTCCTTCTTCCACCTACTCGTCCCTCTGCCCTGACCCCCAAATTAGGTTCACTGTGCTGTGCATGTCATTTGTCCACTTCTCCTTCCTGTTTGCAGCTAGTTGGCCTCCAGTGCTTTGTGTCTATGAATGCTAACATGTCTTACCTTGCCCTGGGCGAGAAAGAAAGAGAGCCTACCTGGTGTTTGGCTATTCTGCTGCGGTGGTCTCTCTGGAAACCTCAGACAATAACACGCAAACACACTTGCGAGCACACACTCTGACAGTCAGGCTGAGGTCTCGCTGGCACCGGTTGTCAAAACTGAATAACCGCTTGTCGGTTGCATGTGTGCGCCGACCATGTGGTGCCCTTCTCAATGAGAAGCAGGTTAAAATGGCTGTTGCCATAAGAAAACAGCAAAATCACTGCTCAGACTTGGACTCTCTCAGTCCCTCATGTCATTATATCACAATACACGGCACAATCAACATTCCACATAGTGATAGTAGAAAGAAGGGGGGTCAATCATCAGCCTGAACTGTGAAAACCACAAAGAAGATGTCATCAAACAAAAATGCTTAGGTACACACGCTGAAAGATGGCTGCTAAACATAGGGGGCAGGGCACTATTAAGATGACATCAGGGACAACCTCTCAACAGCTGCATGGGAGTGCCGTCTGTTATGGAGGACGGAAAATGGAGGGCAATACAAGGGAACACTGATAGACTAACAGCAACATGGGGAGGGGAGTCATCACCCGTCTAAGCATGTGCTGATTGAGCCTGGCTCTTTTTAACCAGCAGCCCTTTGGAGACCTGGTAGTTGGCAGCGGGGTCACAAGAGTACCAGCGGAGACATGGCGCTTCAAAAGGCTCGCCGCTCTTTATCGAGCAACTGCGTGTTGCGTGGAATGCGTCGCGCTGAGACTCACTTAGTCATGGTGGGACCTGCTCTGATTGAGGTAACAGCTGGGATATGACATCAGCCGGAGTGTTGGCCGTGTTTTCACTCACTGGAGCAATTCTGCTCTTAAAAGGTTCCATCAGTACCACTCCGGCGAGTTGCAGAGAGTCGCTTTTCATCTCTTTGGCTGTGCAATCCACCAGCTGGTCAAAGTGCCCCTCGGTAAGAAGGACAGAGACGCCAGAGTGCTGCACTCATAAGTGGCTCATTGTCTTCAGACACTCTGGAGTGCACGAGTGAGATGTGAGCACTTGCATACATAAAAAAGAAAGTGCATGCACACGCACACACACACACGCGCACACACTGCACACATAAGAATATTTTAACCGTCGGGAGATACATTTTTCCGTTTATGCCTGCTCTTAAGACTGTAACTGAAACCAAATGGCACCTATCTCTTTCGTCTATGACTTGCTATGGCTTTCGTGTGGGAGATGTTTTGGCAACATTTCCCAAACTTTGGTTTGACCTCTGTGCAGGTACTTGTGGATGAATTTTCATGAGTGGTTCTGAACTGTGCTGTGCTTTGGATTCAGGCTCCAGTCAGTTTCCAACTGGGGCCTCTTAAAAATACTAAACTTAACCTCCTCGAGAGTACACACTGTGAATTAGCACTTGAATATTTCTAACATAAAAATCCCTTTTCGCCCCGTCTTCTGTCCAAGTATCTTTCCACTGTGACACCAAGGGACCAATTGAGACAGAAATCTATTTGCACTGCTCTGTGGTGTGTATGAGTCTAAGCTGAACACAAAGCACACATCGCCTGGAGTGAATAAATCACCAGGGTGGAAGAAAAGAATGGTAGGAAAAAAAAATGTAACAGGGAAAACACAGCTACAAAGCAGCTTATCACATTTAGCATGTGCTTATTAGGCCTCATGCCTCTGCATCGGCCGCGGAGAGATTGAGTTGAGCTATTTGAACTGGTTCAGACTGATGGGGAGTCTGGGGTATTCTGATGAAATGCAGTGACATCGTCAAACTCACAAGGAGCCCTGTTATTTGGACTGCTCTCTGGGTAAATGGGGAAAAGTATATATACCTCACAAATATGCATATTTTGCTGCATATTTTTGAAGCCCAGTGAGCGTTTGCCTTGGAGCCTAAAGGAGCTGTTGGCAGCCTGGATTCATTCTGACAACTTTTATATCAGTTCTGCTGTGAATGACTTGCAAAGTACGTTTTTGTGTTCGTGGCCCCTGGAAACCCATAGTAACCATTTCCAAAATAAAACACCCACGTTCTGCTTAGTGGTAACCCAGGGAAAACTAGATCTAACTGTAATATTTACTTAATCTGAAAATCATGGTCATTTTATTTAACTTTAGTCAGCCCGGCATCATGCTTGTTTGCTGCAATCTTTTATTTAGAGTGGGGTGTTTGGATTGTTTTTAAGTTTATCAGTCCCATTCAAAACTCCATGGTCTAAAGGAGATGGAAATGTAGACTGCTCCTTCTTCTTCTCCTGGAAATCCACTTACCATGTTCCTGCTGTCCCAGCTGTGAATCCCATCACACACCTCCCCGATGTCCTCAGTGGTCTTGGATCCTGGCCTGGACACACAGTGGCACTGCCTGGAGGAGAAGGAGAATGAGCTGGAGGCAGGTGTAGCAGGAACCAGCACTTGATCTTGACACTGCAACACTGTGGAAAGGTCACACAAGATGATCCAGGAGTTTGAAACGGAACCAGGCCCAAGGCTCTAGTGTATACTTTCACATCAAATCCACCAATTGAGCATTTTAGTTTAAATCTGTTTGGCTCCGTATTACCGCCACATCCTGCGTTTGTTTGTTACTTACCAGAATAATGAAAAACACCTATTTCCATTGAATTTTATGAAGGACATTAGCCATGGATGAACCAAAACAATTGCCTGATATTTATGTGCAATTTGTTGCAGATCCAAATAAATATCTGTCTGAATTGAATTTAAAACATGTGATTTCATGAGGGGAGTGTTGGGCCTTAGCGGAGGTATGCGCTCTACCAACTAGTTCCCTTTTAAGTTTCCCAGTAAGTTTCACCAAGCTACAGATGAAGGCTACCTATGATTAACGTATCAGAACTGCTCACAACCAAAAATGTATCATCAAAACTTTTCTTCTGTTATTTTTAAACATTAGAGAATGCATGTATTAAAAGAAAGGTGGGGGCCACTAAAACTGGACATGCAAATTGTTGTGCCACACCCCTGGTCATGCACAATGTGACTTAAACAGCGCTGATCCCATAAGTTTATGTTGTGTGTTCAAATCCTTCTGTGGGAGCTTTTAGAAAAAAAGGCAACGACTGACCCAAATTAATCCATAACACCGTGGCTGTTCCACAAATCAGTTCACACAACCACTGCTTTAAATCAAAACTCCTTCAGTCTTTTGACTTCCCTCAATACTGGGCTAATGCTGTAGGTGCCGCACAGTAGTTCTGCCTCATCAGTTTTAAACATTTATGGCAGGTTCTCACAACATCTACCCGTCCTCTTAAGCCTAAAAGGAATCAACAGCATTGTGACTGTCTCGGCAAACTTAAGCTTCCCTTTGTTTCTTTGCCAAAATAGGGCTCATTGGGGAGTCGCATGTTACTGCAGCCCATTCTCACGTCATTGCCCTGTCATACAGAATAAAGTGCCTTGGTCAGGGCTGCAGAGAGAGCTCACCTGTACAAAATACTTTAAGTCATGCAGTAATTTACCCAGAAGGAGAAAGAGGGAAATAATTACAGTTTCAGCTTTGTTCCCTGATAAAAAACGATGTTAATCCTCCCAACACCAAACTTGGTTGGAGGTTTGATCTGATCAATGTTGAAGAGACTAATTGTTTTCTGTTTACTGTGGCAGAATGTACCAGAATACAGTCATAAACAATATTCTGTGATTTACAGGAAGGAGATTTACTTGTACATGTACATTTTCCCTTCCCTACTTTCCTAAAACCCCCCGCTTCCCTCCCCACTTTGATCAGAAGAAAGTTTTACAAATTTTGTGTGTTGAGAGCACCCCTCAGCCTGCCCGCCCCCACTCTCCCACCCTGCCACCAACAGCCTCCATCAGCCCCCTTGGTTCAATTAGTCGACCTTTAGCCACCGAACAACAATTAGGCCTGTCGTTCGCTCGCCGGGCTCGACTCTGCCAGGCCGACTGTGTGGCGAGGAATAGTCCCTGACTAATGATTGGCTAAAGAGACCTGACAGCATGTTACAGCCACAGCTGTAATTGAATACAAGCTCTAACAAGCCTTTGAACAGGAGGAAGAAATATTTCATAAGCTTGATGCAATTTGGTGGGTGCCTGTAATGAAAATAATGAATGTGATTCCCTCACATTTCTAACTTATAATTGATGTTTTTTGGGGGAGAAATAATAAAACAGATGGAGACAGACACTGAGAGCGAGTGATTTGAAGATTTTTGATCCCTCGATGTGGAAAAATGATTTTCTGGGCATTTTGTAGCTGTTTACATACCAATTTGTTCTGTTTTCAGCGTTTATAACAAGACTGATGTTTTGCTCTTCGAAATGGCCACTGATACCTCAAACACGGGGCACATGACAAGCAACTTATTATTTCATGAACAATTCACATCCCAGGCTCGATCCTCCACACGACACTAATTGTCACGATGCATGTTTTTGGGCGGTGCTGTCCGTTGGGATAGCTCTGAGAGCGCGGCCTGCTTACAGCTTCTCCTGCCCGGCCGAGATTGTGTTTTTCAAGCACACATTCCCAACTATAACTCTTTCTAAAACATGCACTAAACCGAACAAGCTACAAACACATATTTTGATTATTTAGCTATGCCCTTATCATCATTTTGTGAATAATTTGTGAATAATTCAGCTATGTCATTTGCCGGATCCAGCAAATATGCTATCTGCGAATTTCGTAAAAGTTGGAGTGGAGCGAGGGGAAAGTTTTCAGCGCTCACTGTGGCCGAAAATTGGGACAAGAAGAAGAAAAAATTGGGCATCAAAGGCGAACACAATATCAGAGTCCAGTAATCAGGACATCCATATTAGACAAATGGCACCGTGCAAGCAAATGAAAGGCTCAAATGATGAATTGGACCAAATTACATAGAAAAAAAACAATCAAATATTAAAAGAGGGCACACCACTTTCCCCTCTGATATCAAGGGTACACAGCCAGTAATCACACGACTGAAATGTTCATCATTGCCTCCATTTAGTGTAAGAGTAATAAAAGACATGTCAGGGCTGCGAGAAGAATCCCGGCCTGGCCTCTCATTACCCACAGGGGACAGAGAGACTCTTGGGCCTAATAAGGACACGATTTAGGCAAATCAGGTCATTATGGTAATGTGGCCGCTGATAATAAGGCACTTTTGCTCTTGTTTGTTTTCTTATTTTGTGGCATATTTACCCTGCATTGCCACTGAGGGAAAAACAGGGAAGCATCTGATTGGTTCTTTTCTTTGATTTTAATTCTCCGAGCAGAGCACCCTTGATGTGCGCTTTCAATTCACCAGCGATAAAATCAAGACAGGGCTTGAATATTTAAACGAGGTCTTCTTTGCGGCTTATTTTATAGGAGTATCACAGGCTTTGTGTGGATGGTAGTCTATGGAAGTAATTACCTGTGAAATTTGAAGTTTTCTAAAGTAGGTTAATGTCTGAAAGTTAACAGCAGTTGACACAGCAGGTGATGCATTTGGTGTATGTTTCTGCGTATATTTAATTTATGAGAGGCTTCATAAACAAAGAACAAAGAATACTGAGCTGCAGCGCTTCACTGACTATCGGCTGAAAGTCACTGTTTGGATAGCTTTGTCCAGTTTTAAAATGTTTGGTGAGGGGCTTACAGAGGATGCATTTAAACAGTTCAGCCAGACAACTCATGTGGAACGGATTTATAGTCCAAGTCGAAAGTATGCAGAATTAATATTTGGCGTCTGACCTGTGACCTTTTCAATACCCTGTCAATTCCTGCACAAATACACCAAATCTGGAGCCTTCAGGTGGACGGTTGGGTGGAGTTGGAGCTTGTTAAATGCTACATGAACACAGAAGTCAGCAGAAGTATTGGTTGCAGAATGTGTCCGCAGCAGAGTTCGCAAATGAGCTGCGGAGACGAAAGAGACAGATATTTACAACAACAAAAACAGTGGCCTGATTGTTATTGGTGTTTACAGACAGATAAGTCAGACACTTCATAATGGAAAATTGTCATTGAATCAACACCTGAGATCATTTAAATCCAGTAGCTGTGTTTTTAAAAGTCTCACTACGGTATACATCTGCATTAATATGTTTTAGTTTTAAAACCGGTCACAATTGCTCTGTTTACACCTGGCATCTATATTCAACCACGAGTTGTCAAGCCCATACAGCGGGTTGGGGGCTAGAACGGGGACTAGCTGGGCCACATCGCATTACTGGGCTGAAGATCTGTCACAAAATCCACTGGTTCCCCGATGCGACTTGACCCAGCGAGTCCTGATGACCAGCCTGCACATGGGCCAGGGTAAGTAATGTTGGTGAAGATTTTTAATAGTAAGATTAATAAAAATGAAGCTTGATGCAAGAGTTTAAATATTTCCATGACAAGTTTATCCCTATCATGGTGAAACTGTTTTCTGGAGGGAGAGTCGGCTGAAAATCGTATTAAAATATTTTCCTGAAATAGCTAGGCCCTACTTATGTATTTTTTTTTTACAATAAATTCTTTAGTTTCTATACTCACCAATCAGAGCAGCCCCATTTTTACAATATGCATGTTAGCATAAGCAGCAAATCATTCCTTCAGGCTGTCTGCCAAGAGATTTGCTGAGCTCATTAACACTCTCACGAGGTCAACTCATTTGATCCTAGTGGTCATATAGCTTTTTCTCACAACACAACTCGGAAACAAAACATAACTTTTTCACTCTAATAGATCAACAACAGCTAAACCAACACTCTTCCTCTGTCTAACATGTATGTATTGCCTGGTGAAAACATGAAAACACAGCAACCTTTATGGGGCTCTAGTGAGGCTTTAGACTTTTGGTGCATTTCCACAGACATGGAGCGAGACACAGAGGGAGACAAAGACGAAATAACTGCGAGACACATGCAGCCACTTTGCCACAGACAAAGGCAAAATGCAGAGAGGACAGAATCAATTTGACAGTGGATAAGTGACAGCCACTTTAGTGCTGCTCTTTCTTCTCCTCTCATACCCCATCCCAAGTCCCGCTCCTCTCTTAATTGCACGGTGGACATCTCTGAGCACGTTGGGGAATTTCACCCACGATCTGCCACAGATTAACAGTCACAATGCGCTTTGTTGCTGCTTTATTTGCATGATAATTAGTTGGCGGCGGTGTGTATCCTAATTTATTTATTATTTCACAAATATAGGTACACAGGGAGAGGGAAGGAGTGAGCCGGAGACGAAGTGCGAGAGAAAAATAGGACAATGTGTATTAATTAAAGTCATTAAAGGATTGACTGAACTTTGCCTTGATGTGTTTATTCAATTAATAAGCAAAGTGGCAGATGATTGTCTGACTTTTATAACGATTAATTGTCTCGTTTTCGTTAATTTGGGCTCATTTATCTTACACACATCCTCTTAAGAGTTCACATCAATCTTAACCCATTTCCAAAATAATCTACACTCTTCAATTCTGTCAATTCTAGTGGATTTTTTTTTTGGACTATTTGCTATTTTTAATTTACTGATAATATTTCTTGACTGGAATTGTACAACAAAATAAATTGCCTCCACAAAGTCATCTAAAAAAAGTTCTTCAGCATGTCACAATATAATTCATCTATATTTTTGAAATATTTCGAAAATATTAAACAAGTAGTAGGATGATGCCAAAAACAATAAATGCAGCAGCTCATCCAGAGGGCATAAGGAGTCTTTGTACAAGTCACCATTCCATGTGCCACAGTTTTCTTTGTCCTCTCCTTTCTCTTCCTGCTTCCCAACTTAGGAACACAGGTCAGTGTCCACCACTCTCCGCCTCATTCTCCCCACCAGCAAAGACGTCTCTGAGGTTTGGACACGGGGGAGATGGAGCAGTTTGAGTTGAGTGCTTGAAAAAAATCAAAACCCTTCTTTATTCAGCCGCCTCTGTATCCTCCTTATTCAAGGCGCATTGTCCAGGGGAACAAAGGGAACCATCTGATTCTGTGATAGAAGCCAATGGTTGGTAAGAGGTTTGATTTGAGTGTTGAGGATGCTATTTGCCTAGAGAAAGCCTGAGGACGAGGGCCGATCGCGCTGGCAATGGAATCGGGCTGTCAGCTGGCATCTAGCGATAATTGCTTCCCATGGCAGGACCCCGTCGGCCGGGAGAGGAGGAGCGCGGTGTGGAGAGTCAACGCGGGAATCCATTTTCACTGCAGCCCAGTCATAATTGTTCTGTGAGCACAAGGATACTTGTTGCCAATCTGCGTGAGGGCCAAGCTCTGATTGACACCCATTGACCAGAGAGACCGGGGGATGGACTGAGAGTGGTTTGGAAGGCCTTGAGTATCACCACGATTGTCACTCAAAGATATGAAGTGCAGGAGAGAGGAGGGTAATGGGAAGGTGAGGGGGAAAAGAAAACCAAAAAAATAACCGTGATAATCAGGATTTATATGGTATGTTAGTTCAGTTATCCTGCTCCTGTCATGATTGTTTCCTCTTTCATTATTTATCCTTTTCAAAATCCAACTTTCTCCCTGGTAAATGATCATTTACACAAATCAATAAAGCACTAACCCTGAAAACAAGCAGCACAGCCAAATTTAATGATCTTCTCAGCACCATACTCTACAGGGGCAAATTTATATTTTATCCTCTTTAAGCTGCAGGAGAACTATTGATTAGTAATTGATAAGATCATCTCTTTAAATAGACACAGATGCCTGTCTGCTTTTTCAAAGAGATCCTTTACGCTGATTGTGATTACCACATGGTCTATAGCTCAATTGGCTCCTGCAAGAACAACTTAACATTTGAAGCCCACGGCTCCACTCCTCCTGTTAAGATGGCTCAGATGTGTTTGGGGGCGAAAGCACTCGAGGAACTTATCAGTCACCTGTCCAAAGCTAATTCCGCTCGGTGTCAAGCATGGAATTGGATTTAAGGACGGAGAGGTTTCACAGGTCCGTCTGCTGTCAGCAGGTTCCAGTGCCCTTCTCGTGTGTCACTTTATCGCTGGGTGAACATGCTAAATTCCTAACAGGGTATAAAGCACCATCACAGGCTATCTGAGGTCCTGGGCAAATCTCTGATGACACTCTCTATTCCCCATATACCTCACGACTTTGGACCGGGATCCTCACATATCAGCACATTGTATAGGGAATGGAAATCCATTGGAGACCCTGACCCTGTCACAGTGATATCCTATTATCCATCACACCGAGATAAGCGCACTCTGGGTAGGATTAGACAAGAGCAGATGCTTCAGAAGATTTTCAACTGTCACTGATATGAACCTTAAATCAAGCAGGTCGCAGCTTTGTATTCTCGGTGGCTTCAGTTAGGTTTGTTTTACCACACAGCGGCAGTTCCATCCACACAACGACAGAATAATTGCTCTGGTAACAGTGCTGTTTGGAGCCTGGTGAGGGTCAAGGGTGAGAGATTACCCTGAAATATTTTCCCTGAGAAGAAATGGCTGCCTCAGTCGTCAGCTGCAGCCAGCTCACTGCTTAGCCTTGAGGCATTCAAATTGACAGGTCTCATTATGTGTGAACTCCCAATATTCCCCTTCGGATTCCGCAGCCTGTCAGTCTCCACCTGCCTGTCCATCTTGCCGCTGCAACACCCCGGCACCCATTCACTGACAACCATCTCCTAACCGACTTTTGGGCTTGGAACGAGCCGCAGAGAGGGAGCGTGCGTGTGTGTATGTGTGTGCATGTGCAGGTGCAGGCACTGGCAGGCGTTGTAGAAAGAGCCCCTGCTTTCTGCTGACAATCTGACAGGGGTCCGCTTGTAAACAAACTGCAACAACCAGTGTGATCTAACTATAGCATTGTACTGCAAATTAGAAGGGTATCCACACCTCCCATGCAATCACATATACAAGCACCTACATATAAATATATGCAGGTGCATTCACATATGAGCACACACAGGCATGATAGTACCTTAGCAGAATCTTAAGTACCTTATGCAAACTGTATGTTTGTTGGGGAGGTACAGGCAGAGCACTGATGAGTGGCTCATTATGGCAACACCAGCACTACACACTGGGTATCGCATAATCAAAGCCTGGGGGTACGTATTAATTATCCTTTTGAATAGTGATGAAATTTTAAAAAGCTTCTCCTTAAGGCTCACATCACGGATAGATGAAACAAAGCGCAGCACAGCTTGCGCGCCCAGGCTCACATGTGTTTTTACATCTGTTCAGGATATTTCAATTTGATGCTCAACAAGCTGAGACCGAGATTAAAGGATAATAATGTGTCATCCTCCACACAAGCATCTCTTCCAGAGCGAGTAATAGCACATCAGCAGGCAGGCAGGCAGGCGGGCGGGCGGCTCGGCTTCTGGAGGAAAGCTAGCTAACAGCCATCACAGGCGAAGTCGATCCAGTCACGCATGAGACTCCTGCTTGTCTCCAGTCAAGGTTGCTGAGGCACCGTCTCTCTCCTTCCCCTCACACGCACCATTTGACTGGGAGAAGAGAATACAGACGGGTGGGATGGGGGGGGGGGGGTTATTGTGTCGAGATTTGCTTGAGAGAAATATTCATGAGCTGATTTTTTTTTTTATAAAGAAAGCATGTCTTTAATGAACATGTTTAAAGGTTGTTTCACCATCTATAATTTATATGCCAGGGCTTCGTCAGGGAAAAAAGGGCCAGCTTCGGTTTGTACGCCTGAATCCCCGATCGTGACGGTAAAGAGCATCCTGAACATCTGCTTTGCCGGAGAGGTGTGAAGAGGTGTGACTGCTTGACACCTCTGTGGTGTGCGGAGGGACTCGTGGGATACCGAGGCATTGTGAGTGTCAGGATATTTGTTACCAGGCTGTATGACGAACCGCTGATTGACACTCATTGACCAGAGAAACAAGAGGATGGAGGTTTGGAAAGGCCTTGGATATCAGCCTGACTGTCATTCACAGAGGACGAAGGATCAGCATTCACTTTAAAACATTTCTGTAATTATCTGCTCTACATTCTGACTATGTCCTCTTTACAGATCTGATGCTTTCAAACTTCTGCTTCCTTCCTGGTGAACCCCCATCAATAAAGCAGTAGCCCTAACAACAGGCACCACAGGGAAGGAAAGTCGTTTTTCTTTCTCCATCTTTTTATCAGCGAAATGTATCTTATCTACTTTAAGCTACAGGAATGATCATTATTCCAACACAATTCATGTGATGAAACAGACTACTGTGGAAGTTTGCTTTGCTAAAGTGCCATTAAAGGGATGCTGCAATGCAGAAGTATGACAGTACTGTGACATAACCAAAGACCTATTAAAAACAGACTGCAGAGATATCCTGATTTTAAATCAGTCGTGCCACAATAACTCTGACAGCAACTGACCAGTTTATTAGGCACACTGCACAGTTATTATGTGGTGATGTCCGAAACCAGGGGAAAATGGTGCCGAAGGGGATACTACAAATCTAATACTTGATTAAATAAAATATTTAATTTTGTTTTAAAATAAATCCACACACTGAGTTAGCTTCAACACCTGAAGAACCCTATTTGCAGTTAGTTAGCAAGCCAGTAGAGAAAATGATTGATAAACAGCAAATCTAAGCTAAGTTAATCAAAAGTAATGCCAAAAGTACGCTAATGGATTAAAGTTGAAATCATTTGTTTGTTCATTAGTTCATTTAAGGGCCATACACAATATAAACGTTGAGCCAGAGTTAGCTGGCTGTAAGGCTAAAAGTAAATCTTTTTGAGGCTGTTTTAAAGAGACATTGATTAAACTGTGGTCAATAACACTTGCCGGCCAATGGACGGCAGTGTGGCAGACAGGTAAGTCAGTGCACACCTGTACTGTATGTGTGAACAGGATCTTGTAGCTTTGTGAGCTTCTGAAAGCCTGGATTTCCCCTGAAAGAGAAAATATGAATCTACTTTTGCAGGCGAACGATATCAAAAAGACAAGGAGCCATGACAACATGCATCAGACCTCCTTTGGTTCAACAGAGCAACGTTTGTCTGGATGTCTCCTTCTATGACCAGAGTGGATGATCTAATCGCCTGCTGCTGCTGCAGATACACCCTCAGTGATGACAGCATGGGTGAGCAGGTGAGGTCACAGCCAATTGTCACTAGTAGGAGCGAGATCAGCCGCGGCACTAGCAACTGTGCAGGAAACTCTAACCTTATTATTTACAAAGCTGCACCTCGAACCTTATCAGTCTCAAACGGAGGTTTGCCTTCAGCGCGCGGCTGAGCAGAGATTATTCAGTCATAAAAAGACGAGAGAGGAAAACAAGGTATACTGTAGCTGTCAAAATTTCATCCTGTCTGAATTTCTCCTTTACAAGTGCATCGCTATATGTAAACACAAGCACACACCCACACAAAGACACACACCCAGATACACAGCCACAGAAAAAAGTACTCACTCAAGTACACACTGCATTTCCTTCCAGTCAAGGATGTTGGAAAACCTGTCAGACTCTCACAAAGAAAAGCAAATTTATTTATTTATTTGAGTTCAGAGTAATTACAGGCATTACCACGGTGCTTGGCTGTGACATCTCTTTATAAAATCAGGTGTCAGAGTGCGCCAAATCGAGACGTGCCAGGGAGGAAATGTGACTCTTTTCTTCGTCTAATCTCTAATTAAATTAAATAGGTGGGCACTTTTTTTCCCTGCATTTGCTCTCTCTCTCTCTCTCTCTCTCTCTCTCTCTCTCTCTCTCTCTCTCTCTCTCTCTCTCTCTCTCTCTCGCTCGCTCGCTCTCTCTCTCTCTCTCTCTCTCTCTCTCTCTCTCTCTCTCTCTCTCTCTCTCTCTCTCTCTCTCTCTCTCTCTCCCTCTTGAACCTCCCATCACATGAGAGGGTAGCGGATAAGCTTCGCCTGAAACTGCCAAGTGTACATCTCGATACCATGAAAAATTCTGCTTGTCAGCACTTCCATAACGTTTCGGTCCTGAGGAATTTTTCAATATGACTGCACAAGTACACACAGCAGCAGCTCAAGGAAAACACCAGAGCCAAGAATCCAATTGAAGGTATTTGTTTCCATTTCCGGCTATTTGGCAAAGATGAGACTAGATAAATATGTTATTCATTCCTGCCAAACACAGTGGCTTCTGAGGAAATGTGTTACTCTTGCCTCTTTTCTTTGACTCTAAATAATTGAACAGAGAGAGGAAGGCCTCTGCAGGGTTCATATTGAGTTTTTACTGACTTTCCCCACATCTGTTCCTACTGGCTGTCTCCCTTCACACACACACACACACACACACACACACACACACACACACACACACACACACACACACACACACACACACACACACACACACACACACACACACACACGCACACGCACACACTCCCCCACACGCACGCACGCAACCATAAAGATTCACACTTGCACAGATCAGATGACAACACAGCTGTCTGAAATGCACAGGCTTTGAGCTTTTGACAAAATAAGCAAGATGAAGACGAGCGCAGGTACAATATGGTCAGACTCCGCTGGGTTTGCAGATGCTTACACTCCTCCTCCTTTAGCACGAGCACCACCAGGCGCCCCAGGGCCCTGACAGAAAAGATATGACATATTCAAAAAAAAGAAGGGGGAAATGAAAACAACTTCCCCCATGAAGACGAGAAAAAGCCTGTGTTTTACATCTCTCTCACAACGACAGCTTCAGGGACAGTTTATCTGCGAGAGACAAAGATACTTTGACATTGTCAGCTTCTGTCACTGACGCTACCAATGGTTGCTGGCGAGGAGTCGCTACAGCAAAGCGGCCTGTTCCTCTCGTGTTGATCTGTGCGTGTGTGTGAGACTGGGAAATAGCTGGGTCTTTTGTGTGTGTGTGTGTGTGTGTGTGTGTGTGTGTGTGTGTGTGTGTGTGTGTGTGTGTGTGTGTGTGTGTGTGTGACTTGATGTCTAGAGGCCTTTATGATAATGAACACTAGGTCTTCCCCCGCTAAAACATATCAATAAATAAAACATAGGAACCTCTCCATTGTGGTTGATTCACACACGGAAGCAGGCGCGGGCCTCTTTTAGCTCGCTGCCACTTTAAGGGAGTGTGGCTTGGTTGTGATACAAATACACCATCATAAACACTTAAGATGAACAATCCACCTGAGACCGAGAAAGCAGCCCTTTTATCCACCGAGAAGGAGAGCGATACATAATTAAGAGAGGAAAGTGTAAAGATGTAATTGGTATGTTGTTGATAATCTTGATTACCATTATTAAGTCGTTTTTAAAGATACATGACTCTGAGCCATATTTAGAGGACCTAACTTATTAATCAGGCAGCTGTTTGCCATAGCTCTTCAGAGAAATACACAAGAAGGTACAGTAATAACAGTGCGAGTGAATAACGAAGAGAGCTATAATGGTGTTTAATGTTAAATTAATATTCAAGTTAGGGAAACTGAATTTAGGAGCTTTGTGTGGAGCTGCAAAAGTGATGTGTGATGATTAAACAAAAGCTTTATGAGTATATAAAAATCACTGCACGATGAGGAACGAAGCTGACAACTGGAATTAACAAAGTCAAAACCCAATTTAAATCACTGACTACTTGAAACAAAAATAAAACAGATTTCTCGACTCCTACAACGGTGCCCACAGAGGGCCAGACAAATTCCCCCCCTGCGTCTCAGTAATCTCTGCACAAGTCCATGTTTCTTTGTGTCTTTGCTCAGCGACTGCAGAGGTCACGTTGTGGGTCTTACCCCCAGGTTTGAGGTGGGCTCTCAGGTGCTGTCTGCCGTCCAGGCTTGGCTCAACCCCCACATCCATCCCTCCATCTATCCATCCCCAGGCTCCTCTGCGGCTCTTCAAAGACTGCTTAAAAGAAAATGTGGCTGAATTTGAAAAAAAAAAGGAAAGATAAAGGAAGAGTAAACATTGATTACCAAGAAAACATTGCGAGGTGTTTATTTCTGGAGGCAGAATAGTTGTTCAAGGTAAGAGGATAAAAACTGGAGAAACATAATATCTAAATGAGCCGTTTAAATATCGGATTAAAAAATACAACATATTAGTGGCCAAATGACCACGTCTTATTTTGTAAAATTCTTTTCTTGTATGTTATTCATCCTTTAACAATATAAAAATAAAATTATATTATAGCCTATCAGTTAAAATCTGGGTTACTATACCGAAAGGTAGGGTTATACAAAGTGAAAGGAGACAACTTTTGAGCTCATGGTCCAGTGGAGGAGTTGAAAAAACAGTGTACATTGATAAGATCATACTGATTACAAAACCTGACAGAAACATATGGTAATAATACACAAAATGTTTTCAACAATCTAACATTCCTCTCTCTTAATTCTGCTGCCATATTCCAAATGATGTGAACTTGTAAATGTCACATCTAAATGACTCTAAATTTACCATATAGATTATACATAATGTCCCAAGTCCCCAAACACTTGCATGTTAAGAACAGAGCTTACTTGAGCTCTGCGGCCTTTGTGGTGAGGCTTCTCATAATAGTCATACTGCCCTCCATTGGTTAAAACACGTATTACAACAACAGTGCAGGGGTGAAGCCAGTATTGATGTTCCAGTTTGACTAATAGCATTCAAGCTTGTTGGAATCAGGTGAGATTAAATCACTGACGATAGAGAGAGACTTCATTTTGATGATGCTCACTTTTCTGAAATGCTGTAAATCATTACAATTAAGACCAACTTCCAAAAATGTATAACTCAGACATGTTTATATCTTTTAAAAATAAAGCATCGTTGTAGTTTGTTATTAGATGTTGTCTCTTAAACTTGTTTTCTTTCCCTGCTCTCCTCGTGTCCATGCAGCCTCACGGTCTAAAGTCATGACAGCTTCACTGTATGTACAGTAGGTCAAATCATTAGAAGATCATTAATTGCATTAAATAGCAGTATGTCTGGGCTTATATGCAAGCCAATTCAAGTACTCAATAGTGTTATATATATTATATGCATTAGAGGCACTCACTGAAGAAAGTACTGAAATATATTTATATGCTGTGTGGTCCATGGAGGATTAGAAAAGAATAATTTTCCTTTATGAAAGGATATGTTTGGACTGGAGCTATATACAGTGAAACGCTACAGTGAAATAGGTGACAATATATTGATCACAATAAACTGTCCTGATGGAAGCTACAACAAAATAAAGCCTGGCCTAATAAAAGTTGTTTCTTAAAAGTAGGAAAATGCTGAATATTCTTTCTCTGTGTCGTGTTCGGTGCATCTTCTGCCAACTCAACTCAAACACAGACATATGTAGAGTTACCTCTGCCAACCAGTCAAGTTGCAGTTTACGTCTGTCAATTATATTACATGTAATAACAACTTTGAAGGAATATAAAGAACTTTATTAAGAGTCTCTTCTAATAGTTATTGTATAAATGTTTAATTAATGCCCCAAACACCAAAATCTAATCTGTTCATCCTTATATCCAAGTGTACCAATTGTACCTCTTCCCTTTGGGTGTTTTGAAGATATTAGTTCATAAGAACGGGACTGAGGGACGGATGGACAACACCAATTTAATGAAGATGTTGAAAGAATATAATTAAAGACATTAAGTGTATTTTGTCATAACTCTTGTATAAATTCTTGAGTTATGGCCAAAAACACTTTTTCTTCTCTCACAGTAGAATTGACCTTTCGCTCCAGGCACTCCTGAAATGTTTAGTTCATGAGCTAAAGAAATGTGTTTAGTGAGGTCACAGTGACCTTGACCTTTGATCGACAAATTCTAATCAGTTCAACCTGAACTGAGTCCAAATGAATATTTGTGCCGGATTAATGAAATTTGCTGCTGAATCATGTTCCCAGGACCGGAGATCACGGGGACCTTGATTTATGGCCTTTGACCCCCAAAATCTATTCAGCTCAGGAAAAGTTTGTTCTAAATATGAAGGGATTCACCAGCACAGCAACATGTTTTGTGAGGTCGCAGTGACCTTGACCTTTGACCACCAAAAATGTAATGCGAGTAAAGAAGATGTTACTGAGATATCACTCAGAGTGGGCCTGATGGACAGACAACCTGACATCATAACGCCTCCACCCAAGGGTGTCGCCAGCCCGGAATCACATAATAACTGAGTAATGAGCTAAAGGGCTAAACTTTGCTCAGTTTTTCGTGAGATGTGGTGTTGAAAAGTAAGATTATAAATATGCCAGAATGGAGGTGAGCAGCGAAAAATGTTAGATTTTAATCTTTTTCTGACAGTGTTGATCAACACCCATAAAAATGGTAACAAACCATGACCTATAATAAAAAGTGGGTTGTGTGAACCACATTTTAACAGTTAAAACAGCTGTTGTAAAGTTATCATGAGGTGAATGGTAGAAAAGCTGACTTCTGTTTGGGCTGTACTGGTGAACTGCTTTGGACTTTGTGTAGCTGTCTGAGAGGCCTGACTGGAATAATGAGTGGCTAACGTCTGGGAGGCAAGCGGAGGGTAGCTGATTCAAGAAACTGGTCATGTTTAGGATATTGCCATGATTGAAACCAGATGGTACTGAGAAAACATACACTTTTCATTTTTCATTACATTCTCATTTGGTGAAAGTCCTGTGGATAAAACATCCCACCCTTTTGAAGGCTGGTCTTAAAATCATGTCAAACTGCCGGCAATGAATTTCTCAATGGAATCTATAATATAATACACTGAGGGCTGCAGTTTATGAGGAACCTGGCAACTCTACCACAGTTCTGTCAACAAACTTATAAGCCCTGATGAAAAACGCCCAATGAATCAGGCCAAGTTCGTTCTCCTCATTCACTGAATCAAAGGCCTGGACATGCAGACAACCCTACAACTGGAATTGTCTTGAATAAAAGCCACGTACCACCTCTGTGCACCCATGTAATGCGTATGCCTATGCACATACAGGCAAAGTCCCTGAGGCCCGGGAAGATGGTTTGGCAGGGGATCACGAGGAACAGGTCAACATGAAGAGCAGGGGAAGGCAAGGCAGATGGAGGAGTCAAAAGAAACCCAGAGAAGTCTTTGAATCCACTGGAATTCCTCTCCTCCTCCGCGGCTCCTCTGGGAGGCATCAGGAGCCTGTGGAGAGAGCGAGGTAAGACGGGGCCTGTCAGGAACAAAGCTCCGAATTCACATGATATGTTTAGCTAAAAGGGTGAAAGAGAAATGAATCAAAGCTTGGCGGGATCAAAGAAACGCAACAATAAAGTCAAGGCGGTTGCCATGGGACCAGCAGGAGATGCATATCATTTATAAGTTGTTCTTCGGCTCTGTCAGATGTGGAGGGAATTGATTGTTATTGTTTGGAGGATGAACTGCTGCTGGAGGGGGTTAAGAGCAAGGGTCATCATCGCACAGTGAGAGGAAGATATCTGCTCACTTGTTTTAAACAGCGGCTGCCTGTGATCAGTGTCAGAGGCCACCGCCGATCCACCTTCAACTCGTGATAACAGACAACAAGACAGACACAAAGACAACTTTGTCAACCCCATAAATATCTCATCGGCACAAACCATTGATAGGCTAAACATTTGTTTTGCATCTTACACTGTCAGAGGTTACGATCATTGTTACTGTTTGAATGTGAAATCAAATAGACTTAAGCTGTTCACTAGAGACTTTCATTTTCATTCATGCGGCGCAATTTTCAAATGAGGATTGTTGAAGCGGCACTCTGGCGAGGACTACGCTGGTTCACCTAAATTACAAATCTCATAATTAGTCAATTAAGGTAGTAGTTTCGAACCACGCAGATCATTTTTATAGATTGTGAATTTAAATAACACATCCTTAAATCATCTGCCGCTAACCCAATACAATAGAGGTGAATAAAATGTATTAAATGGAAATTAAATTCTTGTTACTCTGGATACTGATCACTTTATTGGAAATAATGAAAATTGTTAAAGGCCTGCTGATTGTCCAGATATTTCAAACCCATAGCATATTAAAAAGAAACCAATTAGAAAATGGAAATAGGCTACATGACAGGTCAGGCTTTTGTACATCTGTTGTACTGCTTACTGTTGTTAAAATAATAAATAAATATACATTTTAAAATGTTTGTGATATTTTGGTGCAATAAGCCTTTAACTAAGGCCTGAATCACGTTGGTGCCATCGAAAATGTCCTGGCACACAGTAAACTGTTTCCAAGCAACACAACAAATCTTTTCAGTTTTGACTTTTGACCTTAAATTCAATTTTTTTGTTGCAAAGGATGGAAAAAAAAATCAAGCACAGATTTATGGAAGCTAATGCCTCAACAGGAAAAGAAAACTTAAATTATGTGATAATATGCCACGTTATCTTACAATACAACAAAGCAATAAAAAGTTTGCTTGAGCAAGTGGAACACATAAATTTAAATATTCTGTCGCTGAGGGGGTAGAGTGGCTGTCCTCTAGCCAGACAGTCGGCGGTTCGATCCCAGTCTTCCCCATCTGCAGTGTCCTTGGGCAAGATAGTGAACCCCGTATTTCCCCTTATGGAAAATGTGCTGCACATAGATGCACTATATGAATGGGTGTGAATGGGTGAACGCCAATAAATTGTACTGTAGAGTGTACCCTAACCCTAACCCTCTACATAAATACAGACCCTTTAATGTTTAATCACAGATAATTATTGGATTTCCCATTTGCTCATATACCAAGCAACTTGATAGTACACGCAGGTTTCTATTAGTGTGTGCATGTGTCGTCATGTGTGTTTATATGTGTTGGTGCAGTGATGAGACCCAGTCTGTCTGCTGCTCTCTCAGACTGCACCCAGGAGACATCCCAAAATAACAACAAAGAGCCCTCAGTGGGTCGGATGAAAGTCCTGTCACCAACCATTTCAGCACAGAGTCTCCTCCCCTACTGTATCTCTGAGTGACACCTCACACATCACATGGAGACAGGACGGGGGAGACACACTCTCGCATTTGACCGCAACAAATATTTCCTCATGTAGATGAGACGTTTGTTGGCTTTCAGCAGCAGGTGCCGCTCCACTGTTTCACTGCTGATGTTCACACAGGAGTCCAGTAGATGTTAAAGTTGAGGAATTGTTACTGGTTAAGATAAAATAACTTGTGCCAATACTGAGTTTTACAGTTTAGGAAATATGATTATTTACTTCTTAATGAGATACGTCTGTGTTTGCAGGTGAAGTCAGGAGGCCATTATTATAGCTTAGCTTAGTTTAGCTTAGCATAATGACTGGAAACCTGAGGAAACAGCTAGCCTGGCTCTTCATAAATTCACATGTTTAACATGTTTTTAACTTAAAAACCAAAACATAAAAAACAAGAACTAGAAGCCAGGGTTGTATTTGTGACACATTTCTGTAGATTAGTAATTTACTAATTAGTTATCTTTAGAGGTCAGTGTAATTTTAGCTAGCTGTCTCTCCATGTTTCCAGTCTTTATGCCAAGCTATGCTATTCTTGTTCACTTTCTCTGCACAAGTTAGACAATGAGATGCCACTTAGTGTCTGTGTGCAGGTAACGGCAGGAGGTGGTTATCTTAGCATTAAGACTGGAAACAAATACATATCTACCATTACTTCTAAAGCTCAATAACTTGCATGTGTTTAACTCAAAAACCAAAACACTAAAAAGGAGAGTTTGTAGCCAGGGTCTTAAAGGGATAGTACACTGAAAAAATTAAAATTCCCTCATTATCTACTCACACTACACACTATGTTGATTGAGTCCACAAAACACAGTTTGGAGTAAATGTCCACTGTGGTCAAGTAACTACAGTTCTTGCAAGAACTGCAGCAGTAAATAGGAGGATATCAGAGGACCTTATGTTTAAAAACATGGTGGAAATGATGCCGTTCCGAGTCGAACTTGAACAGCGGGGCTGACGGACACTTGGATGACATCACAGGAGCAATATGGAAGCATGTAAAGAAGTGGTTACCAGTTACTTCAGTTGTATTGCATTTGGCTGCACCCCTCCATCAGCAGAGTGGTGAGTAGATAAGTGAATTCAAAATTTCCGGTGAACTATACCTTAAAGTATCGTGGTTGGTGTTAACGTTTCTGTTAATAACAAGCCGTCTCCCCATATTTTCAGTCTTTATGCTAAGCTAAGCTATGCTTACTCACTTACTTGGCCTGAGTTGGACAACAAGATGCCACTGTATCTGTACACTTGAGTGTGCAGATAATGCCAGGAGGTGGTTAGCATACCTTAGCTTAGCACAACGACCTGAAACATGGAGAAACAGAAACGGTTCTTAGTTTAAAATGACAGTCACTTTTAAACAACTGCTATATATGTACATTAGAATAAATGTAAACACTAACCGTAGCACTTAACACCCTGTAAAAGTTGTAATGTGTTGTTTTTTATACAACTTGAAAATGTACTAATTAATTATGGAAGGTGTATTTGTAAACTCTGGTCAGAGCCAACAAAGATGTTTCCCCCCTTTTTCCAGGCTTTAACTGTGCTAAGCTAAACTAAGCTAAGCTAGTTGCTACAGCTCCATACTTAGCACACAGACATGACAGTGGTGTAAACAACTTCTCTTCAAACACAAAAAGGGCTATTAAATAGATGATAATAGGTTTTGCTAAGTGTCAAACTTTTCTTTGAAATTCGACAAATCAAGCAAAGTATCATATTAAAGTGCAGTGGCTGAGCCTACACAATACTGATGTGTTAAACAAAAAAGAACACTGCTCTATTTCCAATGGAGATCCAGTAAAGTACTTTCTTACAGCCAAGACCAGCAGTTAAATCCACAGTGAAAATCGGATCCACCATTGATGTCACGCCAGAAAACAGAGACAGAGAGAGGGAGAGAGAAAACTACAGACAGCAGAGAAGGACTCCATTGTTATTTCTAACCGGTAGAAGCCCTGGGGTTATTTTTCCTCTGCCTTGAAACAAATCAATGAAGCACAACTCACTTTGAACAATTGCACATTTGCTGAAATCAGATTTGAGTTGAGGAGCCAGCCATCATCGTGCCTATTCTGTTTGTTGACAGAGGAGGACTTTGATAAACAAGACTGTGCTTTGAAACAGGTGCCCGTGCACGAGTTCAGTTTTGAGCGGCAATTCTGGAAAAGAAACTGACTGATTAGAGAGTGTTTGTTATTCTGCGTGCAACTATTTGGATTCTGTGTATCCTTTCCCCAAAGTCACAAAGAGGCTGAAACAATGATCGTGTTTATTTTTCTCAACTAAGATAACACCAGAGTTTGACAAGGATATTTGTAATATTTCAAATAACCCAGTGGTGAAATTGTCTGTCCTCTCCTGTCAGTTTGACAGACGTGTCAACAAACAATAAAACTTCAGCCGTGATGCATTCTTTAGTCAATGATTCCTCCTAGTGGCTGTACTGGAAGTGGCATGGGATTTCACTGAAGTACAAGATTTCCATTACAAATGCTATTAACTTACTGGATCTTATAAAACGTTGGTGTTATTACTTTGCGTCATTCCTTTTAGTCTGATTTCTCAACTGAAAACTAAGGACATGAATTAAGCCCTGGCGTGTTTTCACTGGCTGTTTCTGCAACAGCAAACACAACATGCTGTTCTCCCGGTTCACAAACCCAGCTTATCCTCCCCTATCAACATGTGGAAGTGTTTTCAAATCGCTATCTACTAGCAGCAAATGGTCTTAAATCAGTCATTTTAATATCAAAGCACTTAACACTAGAATGATGATTACTTGCAGGTGGATATTCATGCTGCTTGTCAAGTCCGCATTTGAAGAAAATGACTGAGCTCTTATCTGACACGTACAGTAGAGCCAGTGTTCAATAGGCAAGATCACATTACATAAGATTACTTTGGAGTTTCAGCAATTTTCCCAAATTACACTGGCCTTTGGTCTCTGGTAAACTTGATTGACTTGAATGGTTTTCATTAGAAAGCCCTCGTGGAGTCTCTGCTGTTGACGCTCGTACACAAAAGTCGAGGCATTTTGAGGGTGAACGGGTGCAGCTGGGACACTGGATGTGCAAGGATATGCAAATCCCTCCATGGAAATGCTTCATCATGCTTTAAGGGAACATAAACTCTGCCGTTGAACTCGTGATGCTCATCTGTAGCTCACAGGCTTGACACAAGCATTTGGTGTCACTTAAAAAAAAGAACTGATCAGAAATGCATGTGTGTGTATGAGGCCATGAATCAATGCAGGCTCTCACAGTCAGTGTAGCGTGAAAGTGCTGCAGTGTTTGGTGTTTTGATGCATTCAGTGTGTGTTAACAATAACACAAACCGTATGTGATTTACGCTCACTGTCATATTTGAACTTCAGAATAACCTCCCCCTTGTCTCTCCTCATTGACAGAAAAAAAAACGTGAGTCATGGAAATCAGTTAGATGTCACAAAGAGCCTGAGCCCGGACTGACAAGAAAATAGCCATGAATAACATGACCACCCTTATTACCCCTCGAGGAAAATACTTAGAGAGGGATCCAAAATGAAGAGTAATCCGGATACACTTTCAGTGTCACAAAGAATAAAACCGATTTATCCTGGCCAGAGATATTCCCACATTCTCATCAAATGTTTGGCTGCTTTCACCTGCTGCTTCAGTCTGAAATCCAAGGTTTATCTGTGTGGAATGGAAGGGTTGTGTCATATACTTCTCTGCATTGAGCCTAAATCACCAACCAAGCACATGAAGCACAAATGAATTACTAAACTTGGCAACATAAACCATGAATTATGCCATTCATTGTTCAAATATATAACATCTCGCTTCCACTGGAAAGAATTACAGCTTCAACGAAACAGGAACTCTGGGTTCGTCCAAGTTTTCTGAAGAGATCTGCGGGTTTGTGATGCCACCCTGAGGAGAGACACTGCCATAGCAAGAAAAGAAAGCAGTGTGTTAGGTGTCCTGCAGCTGGAAAATAAATATCTGGGATACATTTCCAGGATATCGAATATCATTTGGGAAGGTGGGCTGCATGTACTGTCAGCAAAAACGGTGACATGCAAAGTGTTTTTCTCCACAGCTTAAATTTGGGATAGATTAACGTCAAAGGAGATGAAGCCGGAGTTTGATCATTTGTGGGAGGAAAAGGCGAGTTGTGCTCTAACAGGCCAAATGGAGCAATAATACATGCTGCGATTAAATTGACAGTGCTTTGATATAATTATCTATCGGTTTGTGGGACTTAACTTAGCAAAAGTGATGTGGGAGCACAGGGGAAGGTTAAATCTTAAGGTTATGAGAGGTTGTATGAGATTGTCATGATGGGAGAATGAGGCTTGCCAGAGAAAAATGTCCTCAACCCATCACACAAGATGAAGAGTAAGACTCCACCCATCCCTCAAGAACACGTTTGACATGGCCGCCATGAAAAACAGGCTTTTCCTCCCTCATCACTGGCAATCTTCCTCCAGCCTTTTACAAAGCTGAAGTAAACATGAAGTCATGACAAAATGACATCCTATTTAGATGATAACACTACTTAGATGTTATTATTTCTTCTTTAATCATTTCAGCCCTGTTGCATCCAGATTGCATCATCTTAATATGACAGTCCAGAGTATTAAAAGGCAGGACACACACACCCCAGCCACAGCCATCATCCTGCTGACCACAGACTGAGTGCTTTTGGAGTGAGCATTCTAAAACTCACCAAACGGTCCCAGACAGCTCTGTTTCTAATGCATCATCAGTATGTTAATTAGGTAGAGTTTCCACAAAACAAATCTCCCATCTGGTGACAGTTATATCACTAATTTAATACTGATATTCAAGGTATAACATGAAGTTCTGCACCTCGAAATGTGGTGACAAAGAAGGCCATGATGAATCCCATACCCAGGAAAACTAAGAAGCCTTGGACTGGTACAGCTTTCCAATCACATCTGGCTGGAACAACTGTTGCTGTTCCAACATTAAAATGCAGTGGGTTGTAGGGGGCTCCAGCGATGTGACTCCAGCCGCACCATCAGCGGTTAAGTTACAAGAAAAACGGTGCCTCAATGTTGTGAGCTTATCCGCCCCCGCTAAGAGGATCTGTACTTCCCAAAAGCAAAGTTGAGTGATTGCGTTGGGGAAGCATGTGGATAAAAGTGTCACCATTTCCTCACAAAAAGCATATTTACGGTCTTATGATGCACAACTGCTCCTCAGTTCCTTTTAGCTGACATAATGGTGACCCGAGGTAGGATAGTTAACAGATAACTAAATCGTAGGCAGACTGCAGAACACAAACTCCAAACTCAGATTTTTCTCAGTATCAGACTGGTCCATGTATCACTGCACTGATAAAACAAACTAGGATATTCTGGATTCATAGTTACCCATACATGTATGTACAGTAGATCATATTCCTAATATAAAGGTTGATTATCAATAAACTTAGCAGCCATTCTCACTGATCATATCAGATAAGCAGCAAGAGAAGAGTTCATATTAAATGTTCATTATGGGGATATGTCATCTTGTTGTTGTTGATAATTCCATGTAAAGGGATTAAGACACTTTATAGACTGGAGTGGGTGGAAGGGACGCACAAAATACTCAGTCAGGTCAGTGGAGGACCACACAATAAAGAAATAACACATTTAATGTGATTATTATACATTTAAGAACCCATTTAATTGCTCCCTAATTGCTCCCTAAGTATAATGCATATTTAAATATCTGCCGTTAAGTACATTTTGGTGACGATACTTTTACATTTTGAATACAGGATTTTTAAGGATAATGAATAGTTTTTCATCATTCAATTACTATATTGAAAACTATCCACCATTAATCAAATAACTAATACCCATAAAATAGGTGCTGGCAACGGGTACATGTCCCATAAGACAAACCAAAAACATACAAGTGTATGTGTGCATGATTCCCTTGCTACATTTTAATGGCAATAACAGCATCTAAGAAGTTCCTTGTGTGAACCACACGCATGTTCCCAAATCCGTGTTTGCTTAGCATGTCAGCGTACTTGCTCTCTGTTCTCTCCATTCCCTCAGTCTGGGCAAGCATGTTCAGAGACTGCAGGGCAGAGTAGGGTGTCAGTCCATCCAACATGGTCTCAGCTATGAGTAGTGCACATCCTAAGACCCAAAAGAAATTGTTCAACACCTTAGTGTATGGGGAAATCAGAAAATGGCTTGGAAGACATGAACAAAACCACATTTATTTTGTTTGCAGAACCTCAAACATAAACAGACCATTTTTCATATGATCTATCTTTGTATGACATGTTAAAACAAAACATTGTTCATAAAAACGACCCTCATCCTCTTGGCTACAACATACAGTATATTACGAGGTCATCAGTATAGTCCCATTGAGTGATGTCACACTCTGATGCAGAGCATAGCATCCAGTAAGTTGTCAGTATGTCTGACGTCTGCTGTGATGAAACCGTGGCTCTGCAATAGCAGAGTGTATTCTGCTGCGCTCCTTTGTTTCCCCACGCTCATGCTGAGGGCCTGCAGCAGCCCACGACTCGGGCCCCTTCTGTCTTCATCCAGGAAGATCTCACTTAGCAGGAGTCCACAGCCTGGCAGCATGGTGAAAGTGTGTGACACGTATGCAGGTGTAGAACTTTAGAGAACAATACTTGTAGTTTGGCCTCCTCTTATCACCTTTTATTTAATTTCTTTCATTTATTCTGTCTTCTGAATAAATCTCAAGAAAAAGAAATTAGTAAAAGAAAACTACTCCACAGCTGTGATTCTCAAACCAGTCCCACCACAGCCTCACTCAAATCAAACTGGGAGCTAATCAGAATAGGCTAGTTACTATTCTCATTATAGAAATTAAAAAACTGGTTGCAAACAACATACTACGTTAGTTTCAGTGATCAGTAAAAGCATGATATCAACAAGATAAAAGACTTGGGTGCTGTTTGTAGGTTATCTGTGTCGTCTCTGCTAGAAAAAGGTGTTGGTCCCTTGCCAAAAGCTTCAACAATAAAAGAAGTTATAATAGACAATCAGAGAAGCACTTCTACTTCAGAGCAGACTGTATAGGCTCAAGTAACTTTCTATAAGAAAGTGATGAGACAGACAGGCCAGGGCTAGCTCTTTAGCATGCTAACTTCAGAAGAAGAAAGGGTGTGATAGAAATAGAAGCCAAACACGAAAACTGTCATTGTTCAATACTGAATTTGGTTGCTAAGTCAACACTGTTAATGCTTTCTATGTGGCAAAAAAAACCCAAAAAACATAGTTTAATTTTTTTTTTAATTTTACCTGGTGTGCATGTTTGCGCGATTTTACTCAGCAGCGTGTGCACCTTCTCATCAGACCAGTCATGAAGAATTCTTGCCAGGATGTACAAGTCTGCTTTGGGAAACTCGTCTTGAAAAAAGTCTCCTGTTCATAAAACAAGGACACGTTTGTGTCACAGAACGAGAAAGTCTTGATTTATATTTGTCACTTTGGTAATTTTTGTGCAGATAAACTATCTTACCTGCTACAAATGACACCCTGTTGTCTTTGTGCTGCGGATGGAAATGTTCAATCATCTCAACAACAGCAGGTAAGTCAAACACTGTCACAGACAAACCAGGATGAGCTTTAGTAAACTCGTAGGCCATGGCACCAGTGCATCCTTGAGAAAAAAAAAAGATGAGGAATGTATTTATTGTTCAAACAGAAGATTTTAACTGTTGAAATTCTCCTTACCTCCAAGATCACAGGCCGTTTTATAAGTGGAGAGATCAAAGGCTGTGGCCACATCTTTTCCTGTTACTTTGGCAATGCTGTGCATGGCACGCATGAATCTCAGCTTGATTTCTTGACTGTTGTAGTAAGCATCCTTAAAAAGAGACACGTGAACAACTGTAAAATATTTTGAATGTGATCTTATCTGCGTAAATGTGCATAAATCTGAGGGTGAACTTGAGGTTAATCACCTGAAACAAATCATTCGTTTTTTTGCCAAAGGCCTTCTCATGCTGGTGAGAACCTTCCAGCACAGCGCTCTCAAGGTGGGAGAAAATAGGCCACACTGTGTTGTTACAGTGCTGGATGTATCCGTGCAGAGAATAAGATGCATCTGACCTCAAAAAACGCACTGCCAGATCTGTGTTCTCGTACACAGGCTTTTGGCATGCTGGGAGACACCATAAGACAGTCGAAAGGTTTAGAATTACATGCTTTAAGGTAGGAAAAAGTGATTGTCATGTAATTATCAACAGGGTTGAGAGCTGACTAACTTCTGTCTTTGCTCTTCAACAGTCCCAGAGACACACAAGCCTCCAACAGGCATTCAGTCCCTTTCACAGAGGCTTTGATCTCCTGGGCCATCTGTGCTGAATCCAGCCCTGGGCTGCGATGAAGCAGGTCAAACACACATAACTTGGAAGCAGTAAACAATGCCTGGAACATTTTTTCGGAAAGACAGAATGGATAAAGGAAAATAAATTAAATTTTATATATGCAAATGTCACAAGTGATGTCAGACAAATAAAATAAAACTCTGTGGCATCTGGAGCTTGACACTCATGGTAGATCGTTCTGTTAGTTATATCCACCAAGGACATTTTTTTTTATCTGTTTGTTTGTTAGCTGTCAATATTACACAAAAACTAGGAAACAGATTACAATGAAACTCAGTGGAAGGATGGGTAATGGGTCAGGGAAGAACCCAGTAATTTTGGTATGGATACTTTTGGATTTTCCAGGGAATCAGGGGACTGATATTTAAGTTTGTGCAACTTGAGGCAGCTTGATTTTAAAAGGGACTGATTGGTAAGTGCCATTCTAGTTAAAACAAATAAAAAGGTTTTATGTTTTGCAGTTCTATGAATGTGCATTATCAATTTCATTCCACTTGAGAAAAATGTTTTAAGATCCTAAATGAACATTCCAAAATTTGGGGAAATATGCTTATTTTTCACCCTGAGAGTTGGATTAAGAGATCAAGATCACGCTCTACTTAATTTTAAACAGCACCCCAAAATCTCACTAATTAACACATTATATCTTTTGTTTCTTTGTTTAACCGTTATCCTGTGAACATTTTGTGGTCACCTTGAGGCTGCCAGGCAACAGGTAGGGAAACAGGAAGTCAGTGCAGCTGAACCAGAATTACAAGTAAAACCACATAACACATAAAGCCACATCTTCATTTTTCACTTTTTTTTGGTACTGATTTTTGTACAGATTCAAAACAAGTTAAGCAGAATTGTTCTGCCTTATGACACGGCCAGTGTGGTTGTTTCCTATTGTGGCTGCAACATTATTGATTGATATGAGAGTGGTATTGACCTTCCATTCTTGGCAAGACAGTTTAAGTATTTTCCAAAAATGTTAAACCTCTCCCCCTTAAACTAGGTTAAACACTTCATTACACCCCCCAGGAGTCAAATACAATAATTGCAAACAATACAAGTTAATATTTCAAGAGTGAGTATAGAGTTTAAACCCCAATACCTTTGAGGCTTTGAATCCATCCATTAGTTCAATGATTCTTTGCAGATCCTCTCTTTTAGGTTCACTGTCCTCCTGCTTTGCCACATTAAGCTTGATCACCTGCCCTCTGCTGGGGATCAGTGGTACTGTCATGTTGTCAGAGCCTATGATCTCAGCAGCCTCTGTCTTTAGAGAAGCTGTTCACCAACATCCATGAACTCTCACTCACTTCACTGTCACCGTCTTTCTTTTTCACCTGTTAAAATAGATGGTCTGCTGTAAATAAAACAAGCTGATGGATTTTGCTCATAGGGTGAAACATACAAACCTTATGGACTGGACTGAATGAAGGGCTGTCGTGGGTGAGATGTGTTTGACTGGCAGGTGGGCTGTTTGGTCTGAGGCTGGCTGAGGAGTTGTGTTTGGCTGAAGAGCTGGGACTCTGACTGGACGGATCTGGCAGGTTGTGCGGGAGCTGAGTGAGTACTGAGGTGGGGTGAGGGCCACTCTGGCTCAGACGAGCCGATGCACTCTTCTGGTCTGAAGAGGAAGTACAGCGGTTGTAAATAAGATCCAGCTGTTTGCAGAAGTGATTGAGGGGGAACCCTACGACATTGAGGAAGTCTCCGTGGACGTACTCCACCAGCATGCCCCCAAGAGCCTGGATACCATAACCGCCAGCTTTGTCCCTAACACACAGAAGCAGACTTTTCACTAAAACAACAAGTTCACACACTGTATGATGCTGCTTTCAGAGATTTCCAGAAATTTTGTGGAGGGGGTGTTTGTGAAAAATAAAGGAAATAAAGCAGGAAAACAATCACAGTGAGCGAGTGGACATTTTGATGATCTAACCTGAGAGAGACATAAAACTGAAAAAACTAAAAAACAACCACAAATAAAAAGAATGTCAAGATTAAAAAGACGACCCATACACTAGGAGGATGCAGGCAGATATGTCAACTTGGAAAGACAACAAGATTTGAGAGCTTTTGATAATAAGGACTGAGGCCTATAGTCAAAAACACGTCAGCAGAATTTAAACATCATGTCCGTCCTCCTTCATTTTCCAGGTTCTTGCCTGAAAACTGCTTTTCTGGCACACAAGGTAAACACAGCTGGAACAAACACAGCTGGAACAAACTTCAGGCGTCAAAGTCCAAAAAGCAACGAGTTCATGAAGCTCAAAGTCCACTGACATTACCTCCATGGACTAAATGTATGCTGATGTTACTAAACCAGGAGAAATCAATAGCTGTTATGTATGAGAAAAGTTCAAATGATAATACTCACATGGGTTCACCACTATTGATGTACTCCCACAGCATATCTTCTGAGAGATCAGCAAACTTCACCTTTGTTTCTTCGAAGAAGTCAATAAGCTGGTAATCCACTTCTTCATCTGCAGGTCAGGGGAGTTTGTAAATGGCCAGTAAAGCCTTCCCGTATACAGTACATGTATAAAAGTAGCATGAAATTCTCAATTCTCAATTCTTCAATAGACTCAAGTGTACAGATTTTTTGATGAATCAATCAAAAGAAAATACACTTTTGACTCACTTTCTTTCTCATGACAGAGGACAATTGCTACTACCAGTGAAGACACTGTGCTCTTTACCACTCAAACTGAGAAAAGGAGAAAAGTGTCATCGTCAAAGTAAAATGTTCAGTGTCAAAGTGTCTATTGATAATTCACACAGAAACCACGTAAATGAAACTAACCTCGACAGCATCCTGTAAGCGTCATTTTTGTCCACTGGCTTCTCTAGAATCATCCCATCCACACTCTATGGACATGACAAAACATTATAGTGAATACAAATAAATACATTTTAAAAAAGACAATAAATGTGTATTGCAGACAATTAACAGATAAAATACTTTGAAATAGTCTTTCTCTTACCACAATAGTGTCTGCTCCAATTACAATGTCTGGAGTTTTCAAATGTTTCTAAAGCAGATGAAGACACATTATGAAATGAACACTTAGATCGACAGCCAAAATGCGATGAATAGTGTCAGACAAAAATATGCTTGACTCACAATGGGCATCCTCCTGGCCACCTCCAGGGCTTTCTGTTTGGCTGTCTCAACAGCATACTCATGAGGCGCTGTGTAAAGTCCCTTTTCAAGGGTTTCTTTAAACCAGGATGGTACCACCTCAAAGCGTAAACCCTGACATGAATATACACAAAATAGTTCTTTTTAAATCACTGCTATTAGATAAACAAAACAACAACAACAAAATAAATGTTCATTCAGCCCAGGGTTTCTTTACTTTAGTGTGTGAACTGCTCCATTTGAAATGTATGGACAGGGGGGTGCAATAGGTTCAAAATAACTTTTTTCCACATGTGATAAAACACTTCATTTCCACTAGAGACTGACCGATTTATACGTGGGCCAATAACAACCGATATAATCCTTGCAGACATATTGGTGCATATGTGTCCTGTCGTGGCAATTCTGCAATCCCACTCTGACACGAGGAACGAGACACAAATCTCTTACAGTATTGTCACACTTTAATGCTCAGAGCATGGTGCACAAGACAACGGTTGGTTTGTAATATGCACACTGATGGGAAGCTGTTCTTTCTCTAAATACATTTGGCTCCTTCTTCCCCCTCTGGTTGAGGGTTAGGGTTTCTAAGCCAAAGGTTTCTGATGACATCAAGGCAACAATGCCATAGTTTAGGCAATCAGGCCAAGATTCATTCAGTTGTACAGGATACAGCATGATCAAGGTTACATTGTACAAGATTCAATCAAAGGGGAAATTAACATGATTGAATTGTGGATGATCAAAATGTTACATTTCCCTTACAGTCCATTATTGCATAACTGCAGGTCAAACCTCACACGTGGAGCAAAAAAAGTCTGAACTCAGTGGAACTGCCGAGAGGTCATCTGATAATTCAAATACGTCATGAAAGATTTACTGTACAGACTTTGGACTATTTTATCAACATGCTCATTTTAATTCAATCTGTAAAAAATAACAGACGATTTTGGGGAGTCAACTTTTTCAAGCTCAATTCATCATATACTTTCACAGGAAAAATCAATTTGAGCATAATGTAATAGCTGCAATATACAAACAGTTCCTGAGTATAAACAGAAGGAGACATACCGCGTTGCGAAGAATCTCCAGTCTCCTCGGAGAGGCACTCGCCAGCACGACCAGTTTGCCGGAGAGCTTGGAAATGACAGGGTTCAGCACCATGGTGGCCCTCTCGTCTGACTGCTCTTTAGGTCATACAAACAGGTTAATGTTACAGATGTGGCCTAGTTCTCTCACATGACTGCAGCTGTTCACTGTCACAGAGGAGATACCCATAGAGCTAAACTATCAGGAGGTTGATCAACCAGGACGACAACTAATTAGATAAGAGAACTAGTACAAATGTTAAACATTCTCCTATTAGAGCTTCCTTAACGTGAGGGTTTGCATCATATATATATATATATATATATCAGTTAATACATCACCTTCTTACTTAAAGGAGTCCCTTTGGGCTATTGGGATATTTTTAACTATTTAACTAAACTGAAAATAACAATAACAACACGCAGCCGTTGCTCCCTGTGTCTCAAACAAACAATAACAATGCATTTGATGAGAAAACAGTGCTGCTGTCAACTGAACTCACAGAAAAGACATAATGTTACATAAAATGGATAAAAGAACAGAAAAGACAGAGGTTGTGCAGCGCCTGTACTAACGATACGTGGTTAATAATATATAATACTTATGAATGTGCTTATAGCAGATACTATAAGATATATAACTCCTTGCTCTGCTGCTCTACTTGTGCTAACTTAGTGTTTAGCTGCATTAGGATTTAGCTTTAGCTTGTGCAGCTAAAGCCAAACTGACAGTGTATAACGTTACTCAAGCGTTTATTCGGTGAGTTTACACCGTGAAGAAGAAGCGACTGAATCGACACGGCCATTAAACAACATGTTGCACAGTATCAGAGTTAAATTACAGAAGGAAACGTGTCACTCACCTGAACAAGTTAGAAAACTGACAGAGGCATCGACCAGACAGAGTGACGGCGCATACGTGATGACGTCAGACGTGTGCGGTGGATCCACCAATCACACACTTGTTGGAGAAGCAACAAATTATTATTATTATTATTATTATTATTATTATTATTATTATTATTACTTTATTATTATACTGACCAATGGAATTCAATTAATTTAATTAATTTATAATACCACTTTTATACGGAAGCATAAAGCAACTTATCTAGGAATATCTGAGATAGTTATCTCAGAAAAACAATGTTGTTTTTTTTTCAAGTGAATGCAATATGCTTCCGTACTTTTAAATAGTAAATAAAAAATAAAAGGAAACTTAAGTCATTCGATGATAATCACGGTACAGACATTTGCAGAGTGGATCCATCAATAACCGATTGTTGGAGGAGGAATAGCATCCAAGCTCCTACTACTGCTGCTACTTCCAATAATCGTAAACATGATCATTTTAATAATAATAACAATAATAATTCTATTTTTTTAAGAGGAACACCGTGAATGAGTATTAAAATAGGGATGTGAAACAAGGAAACTATCAACCAGTCAATAACATTTTATTTGTATAGCCCATATTCACAAATGACAATTTCTGTTTGTAACCCTCAACAAGAGTAAGGAAAAACTACCAAAAATGGACAGAAGTGCAATAGATGCCGTATGTAACTGAGAACATCAAAATTACAGTATTTACAACATTGAGTAGAAGAAACAATTGGTAAAGTAATGAAGAAGTGTCAATGTTTAAAGTATTTATACATAAGAAAATGTCTGATGGATATGAAGGGAGTGTATAGACTACAGCCTTTGTGAATGGGCTATAGTCTATAGTAAATCCTAGATAATCACAAACCACAGACATGTACAGAAGTAATGTTCAAAATGTACATTTTAAAACCTTGCTATGGCTATGTTTGGGCACAGTGAAAGCGAAATGTAACACTTCATTCTCATTTAATTGAAATGTGTGGATGCTACATAGTTTGCCAGAATTACTGATTATGGTGCTTGCTGTGGCATAGGTATACAAACAAACAGTTCAGTCTTAATAAAACTTATAGTTTAAACCTATAATTCTGGCGAAGACCCACAGCTGCAGTCAATCTCCATTTGTTCTATGGTGCTCATAAAAAAATAACTGGAGTAGGATCATTTTGAAATTCCACACAGCTCTCATTCTTATCCATTGCCCTACATTCCCTGGCTCTCTGATGTTGTGTGCTGTGGCATCAAAGCACCTTTTCTATTATTTTCTCTCTTGACCTTCTGAAGCGCACTCTGCTGAGAACAAACTCCTCATATGCTCCAGCTTCATCGAGTCCATACTGCTAAGACTGTGCAGGTTTATTATCTCCCGCAGCTTTCGTCTGAATTCCTTGGAGGCAAAGTAATAGATGAACGGATCGAGGCAGCTATTCAGGCAGCTGAAACAGAGAGACAGTTTGTAAGCCATGTACAGAGACTTGTTGTAGAAGATTCTCATCACAGCATGACTCAACAGGAGGATGTTGTTGGGTGCGAAGCAGAGGGTGAAGACCAGGAGAACAATGGTGGTCAGACGTATCGCTCTCTCTTTCTGGGCCGTCTTGGAATCCTTGGCCAGTTTGAGTATGACACTGATGTAGCAGAAAGTTGTGATACAGAAAGGGAAAAGGAAGAGGCTGAAGATGCTGAAGAGGAAGGCAGCCCAGGCCAACGAGGATGGGAGCATGTCTTTCTTCAGCACATCGAAGCACGTGGTGATCTTGAGTTCAGGAATTTCGTAGGTCAGGTCTGTGGTCATCATCGGCCACAGAAAACTCAGGACCAAAGCCCACATGAGGAGGCAACCGATGACAGCGATGGACTTCCTCTCCCTGGTCTGTCTGAACAGCATGGGCCTGACTATGCCCAGGTAGCGTTCGATGCTGATGGCCATCATGGTCAGGATAGAACAGTACATATTGGTGTAGAAGACGATGGTCAGGACACTGTGGGTGGATACGTAGAAGAAGAGTGTTTGATTCATGCAGGCTATGGTAAACTGAAAATATAAGGGATTTGGGGAAATTAACTTATTTTCTCTTTGGCTAAAAGTTAATTAAGAAAATTGCTACAGCACTTATTTCAGTGTGAATCTACGAGGATAAAGGCTGGAAACTGTCCTGCTCTGTCCACAGGCAATAACATCTGTAGCTCAGTAATCAAGATGTCTGCCCTATTTATTTAATTAGTTTAAAAACCACCATGTAACTAGAATGAGCCTAAAAAAAACATTTTTAAATTCACTGGAACTAGATTTTTATATTGGACCTTCACCAAATTACACACACTTATATAGATCAGTTCCCTATCATTGTCTGATGCATAATAATCATCAAGATCCATGTCCAGAAAAATGTCCTATCTTGCGATGTTGAAGAAAGTGGAAAAAATATCCTGCATCTGCCCCCTGATCTGGATCAGCACCAACATTTAACGGGTTCTTCCCCGACACATAAAGATGAAACCATTACATAAATAAAAATTACACATTGTGTGTTTTTTTAGTTATTAAGCCTATTTCTTGGCTGGGACTAGTAAATTCCCAGAGTCATATCATCTCTGTGGGTTTTTTAGGCAACCAGAGAAGAAGCAAAGAAGTTATTGGACCTGTTTGAGGAATAGTCCAACAATCAACCCTCCCATAAAAACCACAACTTTTCATTTTCCCTTCAGCTTTTTTCCCTTTCATCTGATGGGCTGTAGGCATACACTGTGTTTTTCCATGTTGAAGGAAACCATCTCTCCATGGTTCAACATTGTCCTGCTGTTATAAAGAATACCTGCACATATTGGTCCCCATAGTCCAGTTGTAACCTTGGAGCTGGTAGGTGATCTGAAACGGCAGCGCAGCGCCCAGGGCCAAGTCAGTGAGGGTGAGATTGATCATGAAGATGATGGAGGGAGTCTTGGGCCAGGTGCGGAAGAGGAGGAGCCACATGGAAAGACCATTTCCCACCAGGTTAACAGCGGTGACGACTATATACATTACAGAAATGATGATGCTGGTGTTCCCACTCTGAAGAAGGGACAGGGTGGCGTTGTCTAACTTGGTGCTGCTGGAGTTTCCCGTCATGACTGGATGGGAACGGCCTCAAATTACCTGAGGGTTGTGGACATAAAGAGATATCATGTACATCTTCATTTTGAGCAGATCATGTGATTGTGTGTTAAATTGTGTAAATGAAAAGGTATAACAGAAAATCTGATATCACAGGCTGCACCACCAGAGGAAACTACTCTGGACATAATCTAAGTTGATTGGTGCCGCTGAATTAAATCTTTTGTGCCAGAGTACAAGACTGATTGATGGCAGTGGAAAAAAGATGCCACAGCAAGATCACTATATTTTGTTTGCATGCAAGCCACCAAGTGTTGGGTGGAGTATTCACACAGGAAAGAGATACCCAGTCTGTGGTGGAGTGCCAACTGTTCTTCTGGGTATCTTGTGCACTCCAGCATGCAAAACACCTCCCCCATTGGGGTGTTTGAATGAAGAGGCAACACAATTGTTTTTTCTGTTTTCTTATGAGATGGTTATCACTCCCAACAGAGACAAATAAACACTTTCTCTCACACGTGGCACACAGGGGGGGGGGGGGGGGGGGGGGGGGGTTACCACAAACCAGAGTTTAGATCAACAGATGTTTTATGGGGAAGAACACCATTACTGCAATAATCAGTACAGAAGTAGTGACAGTTATCACCTACTACAACATATCAGAAAACATAAAGTATTGCTATAATGAAAATCAGTTTACTGAGTTTTTTGGGTAACAATGGGATAGTTATTTCCCTCCATAAAAATTACAATTGCAAAATTTATAAAAGTACTTTTTTCTCCCAACACGATTATTTTTGTATTATTGTAACCAGAACAAGTCTTTCGTTGGCCTTTTAAAGAATAAGTAATCTTCCCTCCAGCCATGTTATGTCTACACGTTTCTAATATTGTGGTTTGAATCTAAATCAGGTTTTTGGTTCTTTTTCTTTATGTGTTAAAAAGAAGAAAAAGAATTGTGAGAATATGACTTATTATATTCAGTCACTGAAGTCATTTAGAGATGTCATGTTGACCGGTGTCTTTAGTCACAAGTTAAGCATAAATACAATAGTACAAAATAAAAGTATTAATCTACTGATAGATAATTTCGGTCCAATTCAAGTCAATATTAACATTAGAAACACATCTCTCCAGGTAAACCACCAATAAAAGTTGAGAACTCACCTCTATGACAGCGGCAAACAGCACGGCTCTCGGGCGTCAGTTACAGATGGGATACAGATACTGTGACCGTTGGAGAAACTTCACATGCACACATAGTTGTTGCCAGAAAGAGAGGAAATGGACCATGTGACAGTCTTCATCCTACCAACGGTAGTAAAACCCACACATCAGATTCAGTCTTGGGGTTTCTCTTGTGAAATGCACACGTGTATGACTCCTCCAGTCCAAACAGCAAGATCATCACCAGTGTGCTTTTCTTATTCTCTACTCAGATTTACCTGTAAATGATGAGTGAACTAAAGGAAGGTTGTGGGAAACTACAATACACCCACACGAACGGACAATATGAAAGTGTTGTTTTGAAGTGAAGTGAAAAACTGTCAACTCAATTGTCATGAGATTTACAGGATGCACTCCAGCAAGCTTCCTGTTGATTACGATAGTTCATATGATAGAACCCTGAGTAAAAAAAAAAAAAAATTCTGTGAAAACTGAGAGCACCAACAAATCACATCAACCGTGCTCTCAAATATAAATCTAAAGAGAAATTAAAGACTGAGTAAAGAATTGTCTACAGCCACTAAACTAAGTAGTTTAGTGGCTGTAGACAGTCACTGACACTGACTCATATATGTTAATCATAAATGTACTCCAGGCAGTGCTGCCTCACCCAAACTGTCAGAACTACTGCAATGACTGACACACTGTTTAGTCTCTTACAACAGTAGAAGAGCTTTATTTTCTCACATTGTAAGGAGAAAAACATGATACAAGAGGTATGATAGACAAATGTCCGGGCATATGCAAAAATAATAAAAGCCTTGTTAACTGTTATTACATTACTTTATCAATATTTTTGCATTTAATTGACAGAATTAATAGAAAACCATGCAAAAGCATAAAAAGTCAGTGTTTCCACTTCTATGTCCTCAATCCTCCATTTGATTTCCAATAAATGCTTCATAGAAATGTAGAGAACATGTTCTTCATGGCTCATGTACAAAGCTGACAAAACAAATAGTTATTAGAATACACCTGATTAGAATAAGACAGACCCACTGTAATAAGACAAAGAGAAAGAAAACTCAAAAGTGGTAAAATATGTCGCCATTGTCCTCTTAATAAGTAATAACTCTCTCAGTCATTCACCTTTACAGACACAATTCCCCCCTGTTCAATTATCTACATCCATCCTCTGTAAGTTCTACTTACATTCTATTTCATTTTTAATAAATAACATCATCATAAAGAACCAGTTTCAGGAGACTCTACAAAGATTGGGTAACAGGTTGTGTTGCAGGGGGATTGGATCGTGATCATTCACCAGCAAACGGTTGATGGACACCACATGTGAGCTTCTCTCACAGGGACACATCAAAAACAGGATGAACACTGGACCCCATGTGACAAAGGTTTGATGAAACAGGAAACTAGCGATGACGGGGATTGAAAAAAATCAATCTTGAGCATTTGCACGAAGATCAAGATGACCAAATCAAGTCAACTGTTGTGCCATCACACATGATTGTTTGTACCTTTCTCACAGCATTTTAAAACTGTGTATTCTAAAGATTTAACATAAAAATGTTTGTGTTCCAGTAAAATAAAAACATGGAGCAACATTCAAACTCATCTTTACTACAACAAACACTGTTGAAAATGACTGTTTGCTTTTTAAGTGCTTTCTCCCTCAATCAAACCTGTCACCATCAACTGAGCAGCTGAATAACAGACTTCCTCTGAACGTCCAGACCGCTCACTGCTCATCTTTGCTTTTCTCCAGCCCCTTCTCCAGCCCCGTGGCCGTAGTGACAACCTCGAAGCAGTGATCTGACCCGGGTTCAGGCGAGGGGCCCACGGGGATGCAGTCGTAGCCTTTGCACCCGGAGCTCATGCGCTTGCGGTTGCGCGCGCCCGGCTGATAGAGCTGCATGGCGGGACGGTCCTGCAGAGAGACAAGAGAGCAGGGACATGGGAGAGACAGGCAGCACATCATTTGACATATTCACACTGATTTGTTTTCTTAAATCAAAGCTCAAGAGCAAGGTGTCCGAATAGAAGTTAAAGCGATTAGTCGTCACCCCGCCCCCACTCCCACCTCATGCTCACCTTCTCGCTCACCTTGTTTCGGAGGCGTTCCTTCCGATTACCCAGCTCCTCCCTATCCTCCTTTCCTAGCTTGTCCACGCCATCTGCACAGTAAGAGAAACCATGATGGTGCCCCTCTTTCTTGGCCCGATCTTGGCAGTAGCCCTTCCCCCACTTGGTCTCATCTTTGCGGCGCATAAATTTGTCAAACTCGTAGTGATGCCGCTGTCGTTTCCTCTCGTCATCTTTCCCTCGATGGTCCTTGTCTCGCTGCCGGCGTCCGTGCTGCTGCTCTCTCTGCTCCTTGTCGCTCTCAGGCTGACCTCTAGTGGCCAGAGGGGAGATCGTATAGACAACACACAAAGCTGTTATGAAAACTCTTGGTATCTGTTTACAGTAAGGTCTATGTTTTATAAAACATACAGACATATGACATTTAAAACTATTTAGTGTGTTTGATAGTTAGCAGGTTTACGGAAAAACTGCTGGATGGATTTCAACGAAACTGTCAGGGAGGAACGAATACAAAATGAAGTGTGGATTCTGGCGTGGATTCTTTCCCCCACTTTTTGTTAACATCTTCAAGGAGTTTGTATCGAGTGTCTGTTACTTTAACATTACCATAGGTGTGTATGAATCTACTGTCCCCTGTAATAGAAACATGGCCAGCCTCAGTGGAGGATGTCCTTACTTTTCTTTGGGGTCCTTTGACTTCAGTTGGTCCTCCAGCTTTCTCCCATTTCCCCCTGTCTGTTTCCCCGGTGTCACTCTTGTCTTTCATTCTGTCTGAATCCACATCGTCGTCTCTGTCACTCTTCTTCAGGAGCTGAATGTTGAGATAACACAGGGAAAGCTCCATAACTATCCACTTGTGCACCGTTCAAACAGTCAGTATTAAGCAAACAAGCGAGAATGGACAAGATCTCTGAAGATGAGTTACCTTGATTTTGATGTCTTTATCGGACAATTTCTTCTGCTTCTCTGCCTCTTTTCGTTTACGTCTCTCCTCCTCTCGCCGCTTTCTCTTCTCCTCCTCCCTTTGCCGTTTCTTTTCGAGCTCTCTTCTCCTCCTCTCCTCTCTCTTCTCCTCTCTTATTCTCTATATGATAAAGCAATAAGAAAAAAATTATAACAATTTCAAAGCAATTTGCAGGTCATTTCTTATTTCTTTCATTTTCTTACCTGTTTCTCAATTTTCTTATTCTTGATGTACTCTAGCAGAGGTGTCGTTCGCTTGGCTGAAACCAAAGAAATGGAGTGAATTTGCATCATGAAATTGTGTCAAGGGACAATAATCATCTGTGTGTATGATTCTGTACCTATGAGCTCTCTGGTCTTGGCCTCTATCTCTCCCAGCAGAGTCTCAGGGTTGGCCATAGACTTCTCCTCATCACAGGAGTAATTCTCCAAGAACCGCTTGTATTCTGGATCTGAGAGGGTTTCAGGGCCAAGATGAAGATAAATAATATGTCAGATCATTCACGCCAAATTTTGAGTTTCTGTATATCTTACATTATTGAGGGAAAAAGACATTTACAAGCTAAGTAGCACATTTACAGTACGCCAGGAGAGATCCTCAGGATTTCAATACCTTCTTCAATGCTTCCAGCTTTGGCATCTTTCTTTTTCAGTTTCTTCTTGGAAATCTTCTGGAAGGGGGCAAACTCTACGACCGCAGGATACTCCTGGCCTGAGTAAATATTGAAATAGCAGCTCATCATTTAACAGACCACAACGTGGGAAGCTCTAAAATCTTGTAAAATAAACATGTTTTTGTTAGTATTTAGTTTAGCACTAACAAGTTACACTGTGTGCCCACCTTCATGGCAGCATACTGGCAACAAAATACAAAACTACCTTTGTTGTCAATGAAGACATAGCCGTCAAATCGGTCTCTGAACAGCAGGATATCTTCAGGATTTTTGAAATTGATATATGCTCTGGAGAACAGATGCGGATAGAGACTATGGGGAGAGATAGAAAGACAGAAAATGAGAAATCATAAACATTTTCATAAAAAGACAAGGCCAACAGATTTTGCATTTTAAGGTTATAAAGGTTATCGTACCTTTGATCAGCTGGGAAGAACTCAAAATAGTCGTAGGATGGCAGTGGACTGAGCTGTTCTTCTAGTTGATCTTTTGACAGGTTGGGTGGGAGCCTTCGAATCACCACCTGCAACAAACCATTTCAATATATTTATCTGTATGACATTTCTATAAGGAGGATACTTTTAGCCTTTCTGTTCTTTACATGTTGTCTTTTCCACATCGAACTGAGTTTCTGATTAGAGAATAACATGCTCTATGGTTAATAATTACTTTAATACATCTACTGAGATACACTTTTTTTCATTTTCTGTTGCTTTAAGGGGAACCAGGCAAGTCTTAAGTAACAGTAACCCTGTTGAAAGACACCTATAATTGGATCCTACATTGGTCTTCAGTTTCTTTCATTCCCTATCAATTCACTTTTCTACCAGGGTCAGTGTACACTCACACTGTGCAGGCAAACATTGTCCAATCCTTTTGACCAGTACGGGAGGTCTCAAAGTTTTCAACAGCATCAAATATAACAGGCTGGATTTTAGGGGATGGTGAGTAAAGCTATGCACAAAATATCAAAACTGATACGAATAAAGGCAACATTTCAATCAGCTCAGAAAAGGATTGGATCGATCTGAGACGGATATAAAACGGTCCGACAATGTGGAATAATACACATTTTAAATCTTAAAGCTACTAAGGGAAAATATGAGGGGCACATTATATGTTATGGTCTTAAACAGAATAATATAATAACTTTAAAATTCACAAAGGCAAAATTAACATTTACAGACATTGCTTTGGGATCTATTTACTATAAATATTGATATTAATTTTATATTATTTATTTGAATTAGAGCTCACAGTATTACTCACAAATACATAACACTTTGATTACTCTTTAAACACTGGGGGAAATGAAGATATGTGGTTCTAAAATTGTGGTATGGACAAGGCTGGACATATTATGGTGATAATCTTACGCTGTTTACTGGATTATTGGGGAACATTAACTGTAAATGTCGTTATTTTCAGAATAAATCAACCAATACATTAAAACAGTATCAGACTGAAATGTGAGAAATGAGCTGTAGTGAGTTTCTACTGCCGCTGTCCGTGGTGCTGAAGTAATCCCACTTCCCTCCAGGCCTCCTCCTCCTCCTCCATGTCTGTTTTCCATAATAACAGAATGCACTCGGCTCCCTACCTTCGTGAACACCTCCTTCTTCTCCTCCTTCTGCCTGTTGCCCCCGGCACAGTTCTCCTGGTCCCTCGGGATGTCCCTGAACTGAATCTCCACCACGCTTTTGTCCTTGCCCACCGTCATCTGGTCCTTTTCAGACCGCATCTCTCTCCATCTCCTTCTCCAAGCCCGTGTTGTCAATGTGTTATCGCGAGAATACATGTGATATCGCGAGAAGATCCGAGAGAAGCTCTGCTCTGAACTGAGTGTGTGGATGTGTAAGATAAGATAAAATAAAATGAGATAAGACTTTATTAATCCCCAAGGAAATTCGTGTGCCAGCTTGCGCCAAGACGGCAGTACTGAACAAAGTAGAATATAATACAGTAAAAATAAAAAACACAGTAAAATAAATTAAGTCCAAAATACAAGTGAAGATAAAATCAAGTGAAAGTACAAATGTGCTGTAAATGAAATAAAATTAAGTGTAAAGAGAGAAAGTAATACGTTAGTAAAGTGGCAGTTACACGAAATGAAATGATAAAGGAGTAGGTGGGATATTGCACATTATAATGTATTATGGTTTATCAAGTGAATAAAACAATAAAAAGAGTTAAAGTTGTTAGTAGGTGCTCTCGTCCTTGTTTTGAATTGGACTTTTGTAGTTTATAATTAAAGAATATATACAGTTTTATTTGTATATAAATATTACAAATATAATTGTGTTGTTATCACAGCCAATTTTGGAAAATAGCTTTTTTGTCTCTCAAATATGTATGTATTGCACAATTCATTTTAGAAGAGGTATCAGATATTTCAGTAAAGTAGCAGTATACAGGGTCTAAGTACTCTTGTTTGAAGCCAAAATCCTGCATTTAAAAATCTCCATAGTCTAAAGTAGCCTGCAAATGCACTCTATACATATTTAGAATCAAAGGTACTTGTTATCTAGAATGATCCATTTGAGAATAATTCTTAATATTATATTATAATTATGAATTATCTTACTTATCGACAATCGTTAATCATACTTAATGAAATACTTAGCAATTGAAGTATAATTTACACAAGTAATTTATCAGAAAAATGTAGGAGTCAAAAGTACCCTGCTGTTTTGTGGAATAAAAAGTATGAAGTAGCAGAAAAGTATAAATAGTCTTAATTTTTAAATGTATAAATTCAACCAGGTCACTTTAGGATATCATCATATATGATGTTGCTCAGTTGCTCCTCAGATGTATTTGCAGCCATTAGAAAAATAATCAAATGCTCCATGTGTCCAGAAACGTGTCCATGCTGCTGCTGGTTCATCTTCACATATCTTCTCTAAACGGAGCTAAGAACGTGTTTTTGCACCACACACACATGAAGTGAAAATAAACCGACTCCTATGCGTCCTACATTCCAGGGACCAGTGTGAAGTGTCCCCGCGGTCCCCGGTGTCATCGCTCATGGTCGGACTCAGTCGTGTTACGGAGCTTTGTGCTGCTCGGATCCGCAGAGGACGAGCCGCTGTCCGCAGAGCTCCAGGACTCCGGGCAGGAGGACTGGCTCATTGACCGCCCGTGGACGTCTCTGTAGGGGACTGAGGAGCAGATGGAAAGGAACCTGAATGATCCACGCTGAGCCATGAGGGCTGCGCACTGCCGTTTGTCCTCGGTAGATCCGTTTACTCACCGCAGAGGAAAGTTTGCCTGCCGCCGCTGCTCTCCACACACAGCCGGGGTCTCTCCGGGGTGGACACGGAGCTCTTCAGGCTGGAGACGAAGGTGGAGCAGGTGTCCAGGTCCCGACAGACCCGGTCCTGGGTGTAAACGACGCCCGACTTGGATGGAGTGCAGCCCATTCTCTGCTAGAACGAATGTCCCGGGAGGAGAAGGAAGATATGCTGGAGCTGATGGAGGATGTGATTCACTCCTCCCATGAGACAAGGATCATAACATCTGGGCTCCATCCAGTCCATCTGACAGACAGCTGCCCTTCAAATTAAAAGCCCAACAGGCTCAAGGTCTTACACCCGGTTCTGTGGTTGATGGGGCTAATTTATTTATTTATCACTCTATGTATACTATGTGTTAAAAGGGAAGGTTGTGGCAGGACAAGGAAAGACAGAGACGCAAGTACTGCTTACTGTTGTTTATTCGCAGTTAGTAAGAACTGGCACATGTTCCCCATACGGGAAGTATATATAGCCACAGGTTTTACCTTACCCATAAACCCACTGGGTGAGAGGACACACCCATGAGTGCACGCCACACAGCCCCCCCCCGAACACCCAGAGGGAAAAAAATAAAATGGGACAAAAGTCAGTACCTCTCAGGGGGTTTAACGAGGCGACCATAACGGCTACGCCGATCCCCATCCGCAAACGCAGGGGTGGAACAAGCAGAAGGGACATCATTTACAACAGGCACAGGATCAGGAGGCACAACTGGAGAAAACAACACAGGGGCATTAGAAGGGGGGCGACCACGACGGGGAACCCGGGCCGGTAGCACCTCTTCGCCGGCCAACAGATGAGCTGGCTTAAGTCTGTCTAACGAAACACGCTCCCTGCGCCCGCCCATGTCCAGAATGAAACTTTTAGAACCCGCCTCTAACACTCTAAACGGGCCGTCATACGGGGGCTGGAGGGGAAACCGGTGAGCATCGTGACGCACGAAAACAAACCGAGCGGTCGCGAGATCCGTTGGCACGAAAGACCGAGGAGAAAAATGATGCACGGGCACCGGTGCACAAGCGGCCCAGTGACGCAGGACGCGGAAAGGGGGCCGAGCTCTGAGGCAGAAACTCCCCTGGGACGCGGAGCGGCTGACCGAGTACCAACTCTGCAGGCGAGGCATCCAGGTCAGCCTTAGGAGCCGAGCGCAACCCGAGCATCACCCACGGCAACCGATCCAACCAGTTTGCATCTGAGAGCGCAGCCCGCAATGACGCCTTAAGTGACCGGTGAAAACGTTCACACAAACCGTTAGCCTGGGGGTGGTAGGCAGTGGTACGGTGAACTTGTGTGCCCAAAGACTTTGCTAGCGCTGACCAGAGCTCCGAAATGAACTGCGGGCCTCTGTCAGAGGTGATATCAGACGGTGCACCAAAACGTGAGACCCAAGCTGAAATAAAAGCGCGTGCCACGTCCGCAGATGTCGTGGAAGACAGAGGAACCGCCTCTGGCCACCTAGTGGTCCGATCTACCATGGTAAGGAGATGTGTAAAACCCTGGGAAGGGGGAAGAGGCCCCACAAGGTCGATATGCACATGATCAAAACGCCTGGCCGGAATCAAAAATGGCTCGAGGGGCGCCCTAGTGTGCTGGTGAACTTTCGCGCGCTGACACGCCACACACGTGGCCGCCCACTCTTTGACCTCTTTACGAAGGCCAGGCCACACAAACTTCGAAGACACCAACTTCACCGACGCCCAGGACACCCGGATGAGAAAGAGAGTGCACCATATCAAAGACCCGACGGCGCCAAGCAACCGGCACCACCGGGCGGGGGCGGCCCGTGGAGACGTCGCAAAGGAGGGCAGGCCCACCATTTTGTACAACTGCCTCCTCCAGCTCCAGACCGGTACTCGCAGCTCTCAGTGCAACGATACCCGGGTCCCCAGGTTGATCGGCAGCCAGTGCGGCAAAATCAACCCCAAGATGCACAGGGCACACCAGCACCCGCGACAGGCAGTCTGCAACCGGGTTCGCTTTACCCGCCACATGTTGGATGTCCGTTGTGAATTCGGAGATCGCCGCTAGATGGCGCTGCTGGCGAGCAGACCATGGCTCTGTCACCTTCGCCATAGCAAACGTCAATGGTTTGTGGTCAACATAGGCCGTGAAAGGGCGGCCTTCCAGCAGGAAACGGAAATGACGCGTAGCCAGGTACAACGCTAACAGTTCCCGGTCAAACACACTGTATTTTCGCTCACTGTCTCGCAAACCGCGGCTAAAAAATGCAAGGGGCTGCCACGCACCCGCAACACGCTGTTCAACAACTGCACCAACAGCCACATCCGAAGCATCGGCCGTGAGGGCGATGGGCGCCCGAGACGCGGGGTGCGCCAGAAGCGCCGCGTTAGCCAGGGCAGCCTTAGCCCCCTCAAAAGCCTGGATCCTCACAGGGGTCCAGTCAACCGGGTCCTTGGCACTCTTAAGCTTCAAAGCACCATACAATGGTTGCAGGAGTTGGGCCGCACGAGGCAAGAAACGATTGTAAAAATTTACCATGCCCAAAAACTCCTGTAGCGACCTGACCGAGACCGGACGGGGAAAATCCGCAACTGCATGCACCTTCGAGGGCAAAGGAACCGCACCCTGCGACGAAATGCGATGGCCCAAAAAGTCTATGACAGACAGCCCAAACTGGCACTTGGCTGTGTTGACAATGAGACCATGCCCATCAAGGCGCTGGAAAACCTGCCTAAGGTGCGACAAATGTTCATCAGCCGACGGGCTGGCCACCAAGATGTCGTCCAAATAGACGAAAACAAACGCGAGGTCACGTAGCACCGAGTCCATCAATCGCTGAAACGTCTGCGCTGCGCCTTTGAGGCCGAACGGCATTCGCAGGAACTCGAAAAGCCCAAACGGTGTAATGACAGCAGTCTTGGGCACGTCCTCTGCCCGCACAGGCACCTGATGATAACCTCGCACCAAATCGATTTTAGAAAAAATTGTCATGCCCGCCAGACGAATCGAAAAATCCTGAACATGCGGAATGGGGTAACGGTCATGGGCCGTAATGTTATTTAAACGGCGGAAGTCGCCGCACGGCCGCCAAGAACCGTCCGCCTTGGGCACCATGTGGAGCGGTGAAGCCCACGGGCTGTTGGACCGCCTAACGATCCCCAAACGCTCCATGGTAGCAAACTCCTCCTTCGCGGTGGCTAACTTCACGGTGTCGAGGCGACGCGAACTGTGCGAAAACGGGCGTACCCGCAGTGGGAATGAAATGTTCCACGCCGTGTTTAGTAACCGCGGCAGAAAATGCGGGCGTTGTCAGCGAAGGAAATTCCGCCAGTAAGCGCTGGAAGACATCCTCTGACGCAGCGAAATTAGCGTGTGTTAACGGCCCGGGTCCCCCTGACTGACACGGAAAAGACGCAAAAGACACAGCATCAATGAGCCTGCGATTAGCTACATCCACTAACAACCCATTAGTGCACAGAAAATCTGCCCCGATAATAGGAACCGTAATGGAGGCTACAACAAAATCACACAGAAATTTGCGTCCATTGAAACACACAGTCACAGACTTGGTACCAAACGTCTCTATAGCCGAACCGTTAGCCGCTGTCAGACGCGGACCACTGCCACGGGCCGAGAGGTCCGTAGCTGCAGGAGGGAGAAGGCTCTTCTGCGAGCCGGAGTCCACCAGGAACTGATTACCTGATATGGAGTCATGAACGAACAGCAGCTCCTCTTGATCACCAGCGCCCACGGCTGCTACCGAGCGCCGGCTCTTCCGTTTCCCGGCGCCTCGAACGCACACGGAGGAACGCAGCGGCGCGCCTTGCTGCCGAAGCGCTGATGGAAGAAACACAGCTGGCCGCGCTGTCTGCGGGTGGAAACTGCAGCCGTCAATGCCGGAACCTCGTTCTCCAACGTCGACTGCGAGGACTCCACGGCCACACTCTGCACGGAGACGTTCCTCGAAGTCAGCAGGATCCGGTCCGCCTGCTCAGCCAATCCACGGAAGTCGCCGGCCGCCAAACAAGAAGAGTTGGCGAGGGCTGCGCGCACCTGCAGCGGGAGCTGGCGCAGAAAGATGTGCGGGAACAGGAAACCCTCATCCTCGGAGCCCAGCAACGACAGCATCTCGTCCTATCAGGTCCACTGCCGAACCATCGCCCAAACCGGGAAGCGACAGTAGCTTGTACCGCTCTCTCCGCGGCTGACAAGCTGTAGCGTCGTAGGAGAAGCTGCTTGATGGCGGCGTACTTTCCTCGCAGCGGCGGGGCTCGCAGGAGCTGCATCACGCGCCGGGTGGTTTGCTGGTCCAAAGCCGCGACCACCAAAAAATACCTGGAGTCGTCTGCCGTTACTCCTCGCAGATGGAAGAGAGCCTCGACGTGCTGAAACCACGGCGCGGGGTCGTTCTGCCAAAACTCCGGCAGTTTAACGTGCTCCGCGGAGCTGGTCGATCGCAGAAGCTGCGGCGCCATGGTCGTTGTGGAGACACGGTCCACGGGCGCCGGGGAAGAAAACACGTCTTCCCCCGATGAGGAAGGGACACTATCCTCCTCTACCTCGAACATGTCCAAAAAACGGGGTCACCAATGTGGCAGGACAAGGAAAGACAGAGACGCAGGTACTGCTTACTGTTGTTTATTCGCAGTTAGTAAGAACTGGCACATGTTCCCCATACGGGAAGTATATATAGCCACAGGTTTTACCTTACCCATAAACCCACTGGGTGAGAGGACACACCCATGAGTGCACGCCACAAGGTCAGAATTATATTGTATAATTTAAAAGGACAATTAATTGATTTTCATGATAATGAAAAATAAGCTTCAAAATATGTTCTTCATACAGTTGATTTTGCTATTGGAAGAATAACTATATGAATCTATATGAATATAACAAGAAGGCACTAATCAATGTGGTGTTAGACAAATTCTTATGGACTACTGTTTTGTAAGTGTAAGATTGGCAATAATATGAAAATAAATATTACCCCAAAAAACACAGACGTGCTAATTTTCTTTAAAGATAAATGCATGGTTTATTGTAGGAATTAACAAGAAATGTTTTCTCCAAAACTGCTTGAATGCAGCTGGCTCTTTATTGAAGGTGAAAATCCACAGGTTAAGCAACGCGCAGGCTCCTGCCACAGGCAGTAATAAGGGACTACAGTCTTTTAGTTGTGACATGAGATGTGCAGCGCTTTGCTCAGTTCAACCAAGTGTCAGAGGATCCCATCATCTTCAGGCTTAACCCAAGGTTCAGTGCTAAACCAAGAACTCAACCTCTGAACCAAAGTCTGCGTTAATTCCCCCTTTAAAGTGCATTCTTGCAGAATGAATATGAAGCACAGCAAGTTGCTGTATAAAAAAATGTATCCTCACATTTACTCATGTTCATAATGTTCTCGAGTTCTATGTTTTGTCACATACAGAAACGTCTAATGCACTAGAGGGGGATCCGCAGGAAATCTTGGTGCCGACATCTTGGTTTGACTGCTGCTCTTGGGTCTGAATGCCTGTACCGATGACAGTTCCACCTCCACCTCCTGACAGGATGACATCACGTGCTAGTGTCCGATAAGGTGTCTAACATGACGTCACTCTCATACATGTCACACTCCAGGGTGAGAGAGAGTCGAAGAGGAGTCTCCAGCATCATCTTGTCCTGATTCGAGAGCGGCGTCTCCAAAGATGTGATGCTGGTATCTTCCAGTCTCGGCGTGGCCAGAGCGTCACCGGGCTCCGATGTGTTCAGCATCTTCATCAGCGCTGGAGTGTTCAAGCTGCTTCGCACTTTGTCATTTATGTCTGTGCCTTAGTGAAACAAATGACATGCGTTATTGCCACAGAGTTGCTCGTTTTCAGTAGGTGAACAAAATCATACAACCCCCACGGACAGTTTCTGGAACAGATAGGATTTGGAACCAATTTCTGAGATATCTGCGGCTATGCTCCTTAATACTGTAATTGGTGGTACACATGGAAACAAAAGGCAAAGGAAAATGTCTTAGTAACGAAAGATATGTTGTTTTTTCAAAGGTGAACTCTACAGAAACTGGAGTAGAGCTGTATCATACCTATATAGGCATCTGTGTCACCGATGTACATCTCTATACAGTGACCGAGCATCGTCACAGAGAAAGTGTCGTCCCTTTTCAGTCCTAGTGCCTGTCAAAGAAAGAAATATAACATTAAGATTTTAAAAGTAAAACATATTTGTTGAGGTAAAGAAAATCAAACTGGACATTTTTGTTTAATTAATGATTAAAAAAAGTGAAGTTTCTTATCATAAAAACATCAGTTTTAATGTTACAAACCAATTGTGTTGTTATTTCCTTAATTCCCCATTTTTAATGTACTTTTGAATGTTCTACTCTGTTTTCATTATAGAGCTCTGATTCCCATGGTTACTCATGCTCCAGCTTGTACAGTCAGAAGAAGCCATCATCTCTCTGACAAATTGGGCCCAACAAGAACCAAACCCTTAAAAACTGAAGGAAAAGTGACTTTACTGTGTGAAAGTAGTCGATAGCGCTCTCGAAGTCGCCCATGAGGCTGTGCACGTATCCTATGGCAGCGTAGGTGGAGGCGTGCTGAGGGATTAACACCAGTGCTTGACGGTGGTACTCCAGAGCCTGGTTGTACTTTCTACAGAAACGCAACAATATACACAGTCAATGTCAATGGATTAAACAGAATTTCAAACAAAGCAGATGTGTGCAGACATGAAACAACACACACGTTCTCATAGAGTGTACTGAACAACATCAGCAGGTGGGTACAATGATGCTGCCATTGTTTTATAGGAGGCTGATAAGTTGGCCATGTGTGGATCTAGTGACAGAATTTGAGTGAAGAAAAAGCCGATTTCAGGAAGGTGTCGTGGCTAAAAACAAAAACAATATTTGTGGTTTTTATTCCCACAAAAAAGATGCTATAAAGAGCCCATGCACGCTCCACAACTCAGACATGCCTTAAAATAAACATTTGATTGCAGACGATAGAGAAGTTGTTATAATGGCCAATAGAGGCTTTTAATATGTTGAAAGTATTTTTCAGTATTTTTCAGTTTCAGTAAGAATTTGAAAAATCTTTTACAATTTGTTCCTTCAGCAATGGATCAATGATGCACCAAAAGGCTTCACGGCGTATTCATCATGTATGGATGAATCCTCCTTTTATATTGAACTATTCAAACCTTTGAAAACATGTTCTGCAAGCACCTTATATTCACTGAGTGGCTGCTATGATAATTTAAGAAATTCTCAACGAGGACCCTACCTATGCAGAATGACTGCAAAAGAACAAGTGAGCATATATCTGAAAGTAGTTTGAAGGAGAAATATGAATAGAAGAGGAATGAACAAATATAGAGGAAAATACACTTTCAATCATTCACTCCAGAAAAACGTAGTCCTCAATATTTTACTGCTTGCATGTGTGCTTTCTCAGAAAAGGGGGCAGAACAAATATAGAGCTTCAAAAACAAGCCACTCTCCAACTGGGGGCTATTCAACATCATTTGTTCCAATAGAAAACTGCACAATGGCTCAATACTCACTTCAGTTTCCGACACACATGACCTAAGTTGTTTAGCAAAGGCTCCCATTTGTCCACAGTGACCTTTAATATGAAATAACAAAAAACACTTAATAAAATACAGAGATATGCTTAGGTGCACAGCCACGGCAGTATTGTTTATAGCTCATGTGTGTAGGTGTGTGTGTGTTTTTATGAGATACTTTCTGCAAGACAGCTTCTGCAGCAGGTTTTTATGCATCTGTGTGTCATGGACAGATTTTGTCACCACAACTGCATCATAACCGTGGAACTTGTACAGTCATGACACTTTACAGGTGTTTAGCTGAGATCCAAAATAAAGATATGTGAGGTCTGACCCACTAGTCTCACGTAATAATGGAGTGAGGACTACAGGGTACTTGTGGTTTAGAATGTAAAAATGTCGATGAGGCCATGGCCGGTGTGATACTTTTTTCCAAACATACATTTCAATGATACTTAACAATTAAATGAATTAACAGTTACCTCATTCCCTATGGCTTTGATTTTCTCCATTGCGTCAAGAAACAGCCGCTCTGCAGTCTTCCAGCTAAAACAGTAGATTACATGAATCATTTAAAAACACTTAGTGTGTAATCTGTGTAACCTCAATCTGTGACTGCTCACTGATTAACTGTTTTTAGAATGACAGTACTTATATTTATGTACAATACATATTTGTGTAGTGCCAAGATTACAGAGAAAATCTGTCAGTGATGTTTCAGTCGTCTGCAAATAAGAGAAGCAAATCTTGTTTTTGTCATTTACAACACGGACAAATGAAACTTAATAGACGTGACTAACAGTTAATGTCAACATGATGCTTATATAGACAGAAAGACATTTAATTAATGTAAATGACATTTACATTAATGTGTGAGGTGATGCTCAGACTACTACACTGTAGAAGATTAGCTGCAGTCATTTAATGAGCCCGCTGTTTTACTGACAGGCAAAATAAACAGTAGCAGACTGGGCTGCACGACCCCCCCCCCCACACACACACACTTAAATCCAATAAAGAAATCCAGCTATTTTTCATTCAGCAATTACATTAGGAACACCAGCTGTGTATGCAGGTCAAATTTCAAAAGAGACTTCTGAGCCAGTTACAACATTTATTGCAAACATCACTGCTGTTCCAACATTTGTTTGTACTGCCAATAAAATGTTTACAACTTCTGTCAAACTGCAGGTGAACGTGTTATTGTGTGTGTGTGTGTGACTGCGCAACTCACTCTCCATTTTGAAATGCGACCACTGCCACCTCGTGTATGACGAAGGGGTCCTCTGGAGCGATGCTAAGAGCCTGGCTGAAGAAACGCTCTGCCAGCTTGGAGTTGTTGGTCAGACCGTACTCCAGGCCAATGTAGAGCATGGGTAAGTGACACCTGAGTGGGAAAGAGCAGGAGACATCACGACCCAAGCATAAAAATCTGACATTAGAACCCTTAACAGCAATGTTAGCGTTAATGTTAACATTTTTTTATATTGTTTCAAAACATTGTGTCAGTAATAACTGAAACAAATGATAACTTTATAGCTGCTCGGGAAAAACTAGGGTAAAGAAATGTCACATGTAAACAAAAATTGCAAAATGATCAAAACATTTCCAGAATAACAACATTTCATTTTAGCTGAAAAGTACCCGTGTTTTATTAGATGAGCATTAAACTTAAGGAAAGGCTACATCGATGGCGGGGGGGAACATTTTTTGGCAGCCAGTTCTATTCCATCATAAAAAAGTAAATGCTGTTATATTTCTGCCTGTCAATGTTTAATGTGCCAAATGTTGAGCACAAATTAATCTGTCAAAGCATAATTTGTGAGCTGGTGATTGTGGAAATGTGTAGTTTTACTGACCGACAGCCTGTGACTCCAAAATCTACATCTAAGCGTAAAACAACCAGTGTAACTATTTGGAGGACCGGCCTCATTAAATGAAAATTGTATTTTCTCAGGCTAAATTCTGTGTTTATCTGGTGTTATTTGCCAAATAACAATATTGTATTTTTTTTATATCAAAATCCATCTTGTTTGTCTTCCTGTAAAACGGTTTCAACAGTCTGATGATTCCTCCTGCACTGTAGTATTTACTAATATTGCATCCAATAGCAATGCTTTCTAAAGTTATTAACTCTCTTGATATGATCTATAAATACATCAGTTACTGATGGTGTCGGCAAGAACAACAGAGTTGTCTGTTGTGACTTTACTATGTTGAGTTACTGTCAAACCTGGCGCAGGGTCGTAACACACATTCAGCAGAATTGTCCACTGTAAGCACCAATCAATATCTGTGACATTTCCCTCCAGAGATTTGTGCATTTATCGTAAATATGTAGAATCAATGAGCACTCTCACATCCGTTTCACTGGTTCTTTAAAGAGATGCACTGTTCTGTACTGTACTGAAGTTTCATTTGTTTATGTGGGCTGAGACGACGTTTCACATAAAACCTCACTGAGGAAAGCTCTTAAGAGACTCACATTTGGACAGGTATATGGAATTAGAAACTCCAGGACGTCTCAACCATGCACCTACCCTTTCATCAACTGAGCAGCAGTAAAGTAGGCAGCCATGGCTTGATCATGCTCGCTCTCCACTGCAAATGAATGACCATAGGCAATCCATGCAGGGCCATACGTTCTCTCCAGGGTGGTGGCTTTGCTACAGGAGATATTCAATATGTGTAAATGAACCAAAATGTACGACCATAATCATACTCATACTTCATTTTGACCATACCAATGCATACCTAAGGTATCGCCGAGCGTGTTCGTTTTTATGGCCAACCATGAGATAGTAGCACCCAACAGCAAACCAGGACACCTGATAAAAAATAGTGTTAAAATTGAGAATTAATCTTAATGGGATAAAGTGATTAAACTGCAGCACTTACTGGGTTGTTGGGATACAAATCTACAAGTTTATGCGAGAGGTAGAACAACTCTGGAAGAGAAGAAAAACACGCAAAAAGGTTAAACAGAGCAGAACTAAACACATTAACCATCGGTGTGATGAGCAAACACCAAACAAAAAGAATTATGTGGCTGGTTGATTTTACCATTTGCTTTTCCAAGCTCCACCAGAGTTCCTATATGGACTGGTAAACAGTTGGCATGGAAGGGGTCTTTAACCATCACCCTGAAATAAAAAACAGAGTTGCATTGAATTCAATTTGATTTAGTGAGAAAAATATCTACATACATATTGAGAGAACAAGATACGAGCTACCTTGTACAACCAGTTCTATTCACACACTTCTATGCACTTGCAAAAAAATGATGACTGAAATGTCACATTTTAATAGTCTGACTGTTAGACTACAATAACTCGACAGATGTGTGAAAACCCTTTTCTTTGGCTGCAGTAAGTGAAGTATGACTTGTTGGTCAAGCTGTAAAATAAAGTAAGCAACATCTTGACTACACAGCTGAAAATGATCTTTATCGTGTGATGTTTTAATATGATATTTATATATTGGTTTCTAAATCATATGCAGAATAACTGAGAAATAAAATTAGACACCTACATTGATGTAAGTTTGTAGCACATCTTGAAATCACAGTTATAATAATGCCTCTCTGCGAGAGACACCACTACATCCAAGTTGTCCTGGAGACCATTGACCATCTCTGGCACCACCAAATCACTGGGCTTGTTATACTGCAGAGAGAAGAGGGAGAGGGTGTGTTTGCATTAATGTGTCGAAAAGGTGGGTGCATTTAGGTTAGTGGGATATTAGATAGAGCAAGGTCACAAAGAGGGCACATATAGGTGACACATTTTAAGTCAGTAGAAGAAAAACAGGCAAGAATAACATTATTATTCATTTAAATTTATATGAATTGCATACAAATGAACCCTGGAGCTTGGCAACACTGGAGAGGATTATTTAGTTGCTAGCTCGCTCTCACTCTTTGCTTAAAATAAAGGAGGATTGAGGAATTAACTCAAAACAAAAAACTATGCCTGTGTTCATCATAATGAAATATTGTGTCACAAAGGGCAACAATACAGCTCACCCCTGTGTTTTTAAAATGATTTTGACAACCAATGGAGCAAAAATGAAGAATTATAAATGTCAGGCAACATGCAGGTTAGTGTCAGTTCATTGTTTGGTTTCCCTCAAATTTGGTAACAATGATAAAATAGCACTGTCCATATACTTCAGTTAAATGATAAATGCAATAGACAATATTTTGAGGACTCAATGGAGAGCTCCCCTACCTTCTTTAACTTATTCTCAAAAAGGAAGTGTAACAGCTCCTCCTCTTCCGCTGTGCACTGTTGACTCAGAGGAAGTGAGTCAAGGAAGTCTTTCTCTGTTGTAAAATGAAAAACACGTTCTACATAGTTTGCTGGTATACAAGTTTCTGAAATGGTAAATATAAAAAGGTATCTAGCAGAAAAGTAAAAGATCAGCACACATCATCGGCACAGATCAGCCTCACCTTCCTGCGCAGTCAACATGTGGTGGGACGTTAAAAGGTCAAAGGCTTCAAAGCAGTACACATCCAGTTTTAAGGCCTCTTTGTAGCTGGAGGTGGCCAGAGGTCTGTTGTCCATGGCATCATAGATCTTACCCCGCAGGAGGCAGATGGAGCTATTGATCTGAAATATTTCAGAGAGGAGTGTTGTGCTTGTATCTGTTTTGGCGAGACTGAGTTCCCACCAAAGCAACATAGTAGAATAATGTTGATGACAGGTTTTTATCCAACAATGACAAAAAATAATAAAAGAGTCCCCCAAATATTTAAGCTGTTCAATATATTTCAGTGGCAGGCCAGACTTACAGAGGCAGGGGACATGTCCCAATCCTTCGCTGACTCTAGCATCCCGCTGTCCTCCTTCAAACTCCTGTCCAGCAGCTTCTTACTAGCTGGCTCCTCCGCGTCCAGAATATCCAAGGCTTGTTGGAACTCTTTGGCAGCGTACTGAAAAAAATAAATATCTCAAGAATGAATGATATCCGACAGGCTTCTCTAGACGATATCCTGCAACTAATAAACGCGTAGAAGAGGCGATGCAGTAGTGACACTTTTCATTTACTCACATGGCACCTTGCAGCAAGGTACTGACATGCTCCGTACAACTGTGTGAGAGAAGACAAGTGTTGTTTCAAACTAGGGACTGACATTACGTAATCCATCACAATATATGCTCATCTCTTTGCACAAACCAAACACTCACACTTAACCTGTCATTAGTACACCGCATTGAGTGCATTGTCTTTTATTCTGCTGTCTATGCATCACTGGAGCAGCAATTTGGATCTCAACGACAAACCAGGCTTTTCTCATTACCTTGTCAAGCTTTCGTGAGCGGAGTGCATGGGAGGCTCTGTGGTACTGTGAGGTCAAGTAAAGGCACTGAGCTAGCCAGTAGATGTCCTGGGGATCCTCTGTATAACAAACACAGGGGTAGATCCATCAGTCTCTGGCGTTACAGAGACACGGTCGACGAGCTACACATCAACACTGCAGCATTAATCTGGCATCAACACAGGTGAAACTAAATCTACTTTCAGTGGCGATGCAATTCTAAATAACAACCCAGAGAATGAAGGCTTCAGTAAGACAACACCAGCCCTGCTAGCATTAGCTTTTCAACTTTAAATGACAGGTCGGTTAGTAGCCATCATACCAGCTAGTAATAAACAGCATTGCAGTCACTCACCGTGGGAGAGAGAAGCTATCTTGTCGGCCCAGAAAAGAGCACTTTGATACTGTTGCTGGAAACACACGAACAACGAGAGGAAAGAGTCACCACATTGAGTTTATTTAAGACAGTCAGTCGCCACTAACGCCAGGTTCGCTCGCAAGCTAGCATTAGCCAGCTAACACAGAAACTCGTAAAGAACGTATTATTCTTACCTGGTCGATGTACTGACGCACCCGCTTCCGAAGTCTGTCGAGATTCATGTTGTGTTTTTAAAAGCTGACACCCTGACTATAAGAACCGTGTCATTCTTAAGAGGGAACGGTGAACACGGACAGTGCTAGCTCGTTAGCTGCGGAAAATCAAATCCGCGGCTTCTTTCTGCGCCGGGTGTTCTGCCAAACTGTGCCGGAAAGAAACCCGTCGTGGAGAAAGGTTCCGCATTGACCAAACTATATTTTTCATTGTCGCCCAGTGTTTGTCAAGCTGCAAAACAAACGTACAAATATACAAATGTAAACATATTTGGATTTTTAATTGAATATTCAGTGTGTAAGATTTAGTTGAAAGGGATCTTTTGGCAGAAATTGAATATAAAATAATGCTAGTGATGTTGTCACTAGTGTGTTTCATCTAAATGATACAAATTAATTTTTCCCCCTGGAATGGGCCCTTTATATTTCAATACTTCATATTTACCCCAGGAGCCGCTCCTCTCTACGGAGGCCGCCGTGTATTTCAGAGGAGCCCAAACTGGACGAACTAAACAACTTTTGAGTTTCTATGACAACTAAAGTTTTTATGACAACAGGTTCTCCTTCATGTTTGAGGGGGGGGCATTCAGCTGCAACATGCAACTTCACCACTAGATGTCACTACACACTTGACCTCTAACCTTTTTATTTGTTGTTGAAATACTTTACAACAGATTCATCTCAGCACACAGTCTATACAATCTAGAAGGCCCAACTTCTTCCAACTGTTCCCTTATAAAACCACATTTAATTAGCATGCACACTAAAAAGCTCATAGATATCAGTCCCCTAAACATGCTTGATTATTTTCATCTACATCCATGAATTGTTCTCTGAGAAATCAATGGAAATGAGGAAAATCCCACAATTTAAATTAAAGTAAAAAATATATGATTTGGATCAACACCAACATTTAAAAGTATTTTCTCGATCCATTTAGCCTTCCACCAAGTTTCATGCTGGTCAGTCCAGTAGTTTTTTGCATAATCCTGCCTACAAAGAAACAAAAATACAAAACAACCAACAAACAAACCGACAAGGATGAAAATACAATCTTCTTGGCAGAGGTAAAGATCATAACTTCCATATAGTTCTGAAGTTATGATAGAATGTGTTCACATTTTTTATAGTGGTATATTTTTACTGGACACAACAATATAACTTCAGTTCATGGTATTTCATCCTTCCTCTGTTTCAGGTGTGTGGGACATTTCAGATCCACCTGGAGCCACGGACTTTTCAACAGTTGTTTATCTCTTGTAATTTCAAATTGCCTCAGAAGATCTGGGACGTTCAGGGTCAGGGTGTGCATCTGTGTCCTGCTGATTCTCAGTTCCTGTATCATGTGTCTCGCTGGTTCCCTTTTTCATTTCATTTCCCCCCGATGTTGTTTTGGCATTTGTGTTGTTGCTTGCAGGGCTGTATGTGGTTGCATCTGTGTTTATCTTTTGTCCTTTATCCCAGCAACTGCTCCCTTTGTCGGGTTTGTCTTGCCCCTGGTGATGACACAGAAATTGAAATCTTTATTATGGTGCAAGGAAAAAGGTCACAATACAGTTTAGGAGGTGATTGTAATTTTCACAATACATTATATTTAGTGTAAAATGTATGGATTGTACTCAATAACCTTTCGCATTTTTGCTCTTCCTCTTGGGTAATGTGCAATGCTGTCCATCAACTTGAGTGTTTTGAGCCAGTCATCATGCCAGCTCCTAACATTATAGTGAGGCCTGCACTGGTTCAGGCGGAACAGGATCATTTGATTCTCCTCGGTGATACGGAGCGACTCCAGCTGTCGCTTCTGTTTGCCAAGGCTACAATGAAGAGCAGAGACAGGCTGTACAACTGGGCTTTTCAACTATGTCTTGGCAAAACAACTTGAAATCTGTGTTTTCCACAACATGGATGGTTTTGCTGTGAAGCCTAAAGCTTAACTGACCTTTTCTTGTCATAGTTATTTCTGTTGTCGACTCTTCCAGTCGTCCTCATGATGTGTGATATTTTTTCCATGAGCATATTGTTTTCCTGCTGAATCCTCAGTGTCCTTTCCTCTTCAAGCTTCACAAGATGATTTAAAAAGACAAACAATGCATTTACACTAGATGGACGATCTCATAATGTTTCTATGATACCTGGAAATCAAAAGTTTTGTTACTACATTTTATCACTTTATGTGTTGTATGCTAAATTAAGGTCAGATACTAATATATATTAGATTCATTGTAGTAATAATTTTTTTTTTGATTCAGTGAAATGTTCTCTTATTTTTCTAGTTTGAAACTTTACTGGATGGTTTCAATACTGTAACATCTGCTGCCATCATATGGACATGAAGTAAACTGAGTGAAAAACATTAGCGATGAAGAGGCACCTTTTGTTTCTTCAGCTTCAGATCCAGGTGACCATAAGTCTTTGGTGGAGTTGTGTTTATTGTTGATTCAGCAGACTTTACCTTGGGAACAAAATAACAAACCAAAAATCTGATAACACAAGTTTCCGCAGGGTAGGCAAAAATGAATTTGATTAGATTGTGGTCAAAACATTTAGTAACTGTGATAAATCAAAAACCAAAAGGCTTGTTGTTCCTGACCTTCCGCTTGTGCAAATCATATGAAGCCTTGTCAAATTTCTGTTGAAGAAATTGGTTTCCAGTGGGAAATGGTGATGGATGTGCCAGATGCTGCATCTTAGTCCTGTAAAGAAAAGACATATGACAAAGGTATATAAAGCTCCCACCCCAACTAGAAACAGAAACACATGTATTTGTATGGTGTAATGTTCTTTATAAGTGTTGTGAATGAATCATTGCTTTCTAATCCCAACCTATGAGTGCATCTCTGACTCACCTTACAGCCGGTAGCTGCCCCTGGGGTCTCAATATCACAACTCCTCATCTGCCCACTGTGTTCATGCTCTAAAACCTCCAGGTCGACTGGGGCTCGACGACGGCGGTCTGTTTTCTGCCAGTCATACATGGTTGCCATGACAGCAGCTGCAGCGAGCGGAGATGAATGAATGGTTTCAAACGATGAGCTTGTTTAGTAAGTACCACACAGAGAAAAGCATTCAGGCATAGAGACAGGCTAATTAGTGAGGGGACTGGGAAATGAGGGAGAGGCTGCAGAGTGAGCAGCGGCTCTGTGTGAATACAAATCAAGTTTTAAAACTGTGTTTGTGCTGTTTTGAATTATTATTCATGCCGGGATGGAAAATGAAAAATACGAATAGCTGAACACTGACATTGGAGTTCAATTCATCAGCTGATCCGGCTGATTGTGGGAAAAAGAGGCCAAACGTAGACTTATTTATTTGAATTGAGTTGAATCAATCAGGTGAAGTTACTATGGTCCCCTACGTGTTGCATATACAGAGGATTATAGCCTTAGTAATGGTTACTTGGAAACTTAAATCAGAGCAACTTCAGTCAACACACTACAACACACAACACAGGCAAGGCAAGGTAGTTTTATTCATACGGCACACTTCATACACAGAGGTTGAGTTGAAGGAACTGCATGGAAAAGTCCACCACATGTGTGAGTTGCATTCAGGTGCTCATGGAAGGCTCTGAAATCTGATAAAAGGCAGTGGGCAGCTGAACGGTGCTGCATTCAAGAGCAACAGTATGATGTCATGGAGAGGATAATGTCTCAATGGATTGTTGAGCCAGTCCCCAATGTAACTTTGTGTACAAAAACTAAACACAACACAGAGACAAAATGAAAAGAAACCAATTTAAACAAAAGGCACATTAGTTCAGAAAGTTATGCACAGAAAACCTGCTGCCATTAAACACGCTTTAAACGGATGCCTGACTATAAGGTGAATAAAATGAAGCATTGGATTATTTAAAGATTTTAAACTTTAGATTAAATTCAATACACAAAAGACACTGCATTGTAAACTATTCTGTGGCATAGAGGTGAAATATATTACAGTACCCTGTTTATCTTCTGGAAAATGAAACACAACAGAGTATTATGTCAAATATTTGTTGAATGAATCCTTTTAAAGTGACTTCATGAATGAACATATACATTACAACACTCCCCTCTACTGGCTTCAATTGGCCATGATGGTTTTTGGTGAAACTGTTTAAAAAATATTTTTTAATAAACACAAATATTATGAAATAAGGGTTTCTGGAGTAGAGATGAAATGTGTGTGTGTGTGTGTGTGTGTGTGTGTGTGTGTGTGCATGCGAGCAGTGTCTGCCTGAGTCCATGCTATATGACCATGTTTAATTGGCTTGGACAAGCTGAGGTCTGAAGTGAGGAATGTGGAGCGGAGAGACGAAAGGATGTGGGCTTTGTACTGTGGTAGTAATAAATATATGATGGTATTTTATGCATGTTACCAAAATAAAAATAACCTCACAAAAATATATATAAATAAATAATAATAATGCTAATAATAAAATGAAAATAAAATAAGATAAATAAGTGAATACATGCATACACCCTATAGCATAGATGAATATACCCTTTAATATAGTATAATATATAATAATAGGTGTTACAATCTCTTCAGGTGTGGTGTGGGACCTGACCAGGCAAACGGTGAGGTGAGCCATTATAAAGATATTCATTGATTTAGCTATTTTGTGTCTTGAATTAGTACAAAATTCAGACCAATTCGGTGGTCAGATATCAAAAAGAAAAAGAAAATCCACCTCACTTCACAAGTATCATCATTAATTAAGAGAGAATAACGTATAATGACGTGTTGAAGATAATTAAGCTTGTTTTCATGTCCTGTTCTGTATGTCTGGGGATGCTACCAGCTCCAAGTAAGTCTCAATGGTGATTTTCATTCTACTCTACTGTGGGAATAAGTGCCAGGAAAGACAAGTCTCTGTGGAACAGGGGGAGTACAGTAAGAACTCATACACACACCAATATAATGTGTGTGTGTGAGTGTGTGTGTGTGTGTGTGTGTGTGTGTGTGTGTGTGTGTGTGTGTGTGTGTGTGTTTGTACTGCTTTCCTCCTGAAGCTATTGTTTTAATCTTAAACCTGATATGATATGATAAGATAAGATAATCATTTATTTGCCCCACAACGGGGACATTTGCAGTATTACAGCAGCAACAGACAAAATAATCATCAGTAAATAATAAGTAACATGCAATACTTAAGTGTAAGGAATATAACCAATATAGAAAGATATGATTTGAATGAAACTAATATATACAGTGTGAATGTATGAATATATAATGTGTATAATATGTTTTGTATATGCTGCATGACAATCATAAAGACAAAAAAACAGTTGCAACTGCAGCTGTGAAAACACTGGAATGGGCAGTCAGGGGAAATATTCTGTCTTGTTTATTAGAAAAGAGACCAACTTTGTAGGTGCAATACTCTATGACTATTCATATTTGATTGTGATAATCCAGATGCATAGTGGTTTAGTTAGATTTAACGTGCATTAAAAAACAATCATTTAAGGAAGCGGTTTTCTTTACATCTATTGCTCAAATAATGACACTGTGATCCAAAACACTTTGAACTCCTCCACCCACAGTTTCAAATGTGTGACTTTGTCCATATACCAACCATTATAGCAAAATTCATGGCATAAGAAATATAAATCTGTAAGAATCAAAACAGATGAAAGTTGGGTGAGAAAGGAGGGACACCTCCCCCCCTCAATGGTCACCATCTGGGCAGAGGGTGAGGGACCACCAATATTTTTCAAACTTGTGAAAATGGCAGCAGAGGAAAGAAGAACATGCGGCTGACAGATGGAGGCGTAATTTCACATCAGGTGAAACGGGGGCACACACGATAAAGTAAAGTGTTCATTTTTAGGTCAAGTGCACAAAGCAGATGGTGATTATTTTGGCGGTCAGAAGCTGTGATCGTCATTTCAGGTGCATGGGTGCACAACAGGCGTATATGATTTGAGATAACTACACCCAGTCAGAGTCCATGCACCACGGCAGTGCAGAGCGTAGTGTATGAGAGTGTTCTAATTAAAGTATCTGATTTAAGACGCAGCAACCGTCGCCACTGATTGAGAAAAATAGCAGGATTTCCCTTGGAGCTTCTATCTTTCTAGTCGATGCTCCAGGCCAGAAATACAGTGAGATCAGCAGGAGGAGTATGAGCATTTCCCCAAGGTCCGGATCCGGATCCAGTTTTTTTTCTGTGTGATGGAAAGGGACTATGGTAACAGGTCCCTTGAGAAGATCCTGTTAGCGGTGGCTGCATCACCAGCTCCCAGTCTGCTTGTTAGGGTTTACTGAACATTCACCTGTGATCGAGGGGTTTGATTTTGCAGCCATTGTACAAATTACAGCCTAATTTTCTGTGAATATTGGCGATTAAGTTGCCTTCTACAGTCCTGCACCGTGAGAGGACCAGTCCAAGAGAAGGTGTCTCTCAGTGATCATCTATCAGATTGTTGCTCATGAGGCATTACAAACGCCGTTTTGACCTTTTTAAAAATAGAAACAGAGATTAGAGATGTCTCTGGACACACCAATGACTTATTTTGGAGTTGACCCTGTTCTGCCGCAATCTAGTAAAACAGCCCACAGTCTCTTATTAAAAAACTGCAGAAAACCCACATGTCTGGTGTTTTATACGGCGGCGTTATAAATCCCAGTTGTATTTACCCACAAAATCCCAAGCAAAACTAATTCCAAACAGTTTCCTTGGTAAACAATGACAAAACCCTAACTCTAACAAAACGGAAAAACCCTTCTTCTCTATAGACAGGAGTTTTAAAGCAGCTAATGGATGGCAGAATAGGTAACGACTCGGAGGCACTATACGCTCTCAGCCCTGCCGCTATATTAATGCTGCCGAGCTACAGAGGAATGGATGGCTTGACTCGGAAATAGGCTTTATCCCTGTAAAAGTGGCTCTTTTGACGACAGTTTTGCGTATATAAATGCTGCACTTCCTCCTGAATGCAGGAAGTTTGCCCCATTTTATCACTCAAACCCACACAGGCCTATAATCCCGGATAGATCTGTGCTGTGAAAGGTTGTAAATAATGAAAGATGCCGTCTTTACAAGTTAAAAAAGAACCACAGTGCTGTTACATAACAGCGGCATGAGTTATGCGGATAACAAATTAACCGAAGTGAGACCAAGTACAGTAACATGCTGAAGTCATCGACTGCAGTTAGCCAACACAAACGCAGATTTATGCTTTTCAGATGGAACGTCGGTTCTGATCACAATTATAAATGTTCTTTTGTTTCCATAAGCAACTTCAGCTTTTCTGAGCATTTCAGCTTTGTGGTTTCTGGCAAAGTCCCTTTTCCTTGTATTTTGGTTTAAAACCTGCAAAAAGAAAACGATTCGTCTCAATTACTATGAATCAAACTGTGTCGTCTTTATAGATTTTATTATTTGTGTCTCTGTCACATTTCCCCCCCTCAAAAAAAACCTTCTCGACATGTGCTTAACCCTGTTAGAGAGAGAATATATGTGGGTCCATACTGATAAATTGACTTTATGTAGTGTTTTTCTTGTCTTTGTGTCCACACACACACCCACACACACATTATTGCAGTGCATCAATATGTATTGCTTTTGTATCACATATCATTCAATTTCATTATTAATTATGTCATGTCATTCTTGCCAGGGATCGAACCACGGTGGTACGTTGAAGACCCGCTCAACGTCACACAGTGTGTCCATGGATGCAGAAGGGTTCCCTACACAGATATCCTCCTCATATTGGATTTGGCACCAGTTGATGATCCTTGGCCTGGTTTAACTCTCAAACTTACATGTTCATTTGAACAGACTACAATTATGTAATTTATTGAAGTTTATATCCATCTATAGACACATATACATATGTATATGTGCACATATGCATATATAGAGACCAACTTCTTCAACCAGACGTAATTAATGGCTACAAAATTCAATACAAAAGCCAGGCATAAAACATATTGATAATAGAATTGAGCAATAGACTAAAGTTTCCATTTTTAATTCAGTGGTAAATTTAAAAAAGAGAAAAGCTTTAAAAAATTAGACCATCATTGTCCACATTTTCTGACTACATAATATGTTTCCACAGCAAGGTAAAAATAATGCAGAATTAGTCATAAATGTATACTGCAGAATCTGGGAATATTGATATGTCAAAGTGAAACTGTTAAATTGCTTTCACAGTCACTGACGGGACACGTCAAATATTCCCAAAACCTGGCTCCTCCGGTGTGAAGTAAAGAAGAGGAGGAAACATCTACCTCATGCTTCACGCAGAAAATATCCTGATGGTATCACATCTATCGTCCACCTGCTTGTTGCATTTTGCTCTTGTACCAATTGTGCACAATCATCTGTTATCCTCCTTGTTACAGTGACTTGTACAATCTGTACATGTCTGTAAAGGGGGAGCAGGATAAAGTGCACGCAGCAGAACACACTGATTCACTACATGACAGATCAGTGGTTAAAGAGAGGGTGAAATAGCTGGAATATTGATTATCTTGTTGGCGCAGCAGGAACTAATCAATCGCATGACCGCACATGGCTGTATACGTTTGGGTAGACACTGGCTTCATGAGCATGTCACAGCCAAATGGAGCAGAGTAATGCATCTCATCGAGAGAAAAGAAAACGAGGAGAAAGGAATCTGTTAGACAAAACTGTAAAGCGTGTGAGAGCTCAGGTTGTAAAAAGTGTTCCTATGATAAGGAAACAAATATACGGACAATTCTCACCGGACAGGAAACTCCATGAGAGATGATTATAAAAGGACATGAATCGAGTGGGTTTTATTTTAGGCCCTGTGCATCATTAAGACGTGTGCGTGTGGAGTTCGCTGAACGATGCTTGGCATGAAAGCCACCACTGCAGCATCCATTTCTAATATCAACTCACTTATTCACACTTCCTCATGCTTTGGCTGACTGATCGGTGAAATCACTGAGTACAGTGCCTCGCCCAAAGGGAAACTGAGAACATCCACATTTCAGCCACATGCCTTTTATGACAGATGTCTCCAATTATAGACAATACAGGACTGCATCAAAACCGTGAACGATCTTATCTCTGTTTTGCGGTTTTGAATAGATGGGGGGGAAAGAAACATCACTTGCCAGGGGAAAGAGAGTCCCTGTGCTAATACGAAGACCATTACATTCATTAAACAGTTGAAATCAATGCAAAGTTGATTACATCTCCAACTGGTCGCCTATATTTCTGAAACTCGACAGGGTTTATTGAACATCTATGTAATGGACCCTGGGGGTTTGTGGGAGGAGTGGATGAGGTCTAACATTAGAGTGAGGGAGCAAAAAGGAGTCTTATTATGGGCGATCACGTTAATGACGACAAGATACCATCTATACTGGAGTTTACATTACAAATATGTAATATATAGAGAGACAGAGTCTCAAATAGGGTGTAATCATTGTAAGTGATGAGAGGCATCCTCGCGCCTCCTCATTTAAACTAGTATTGACCTCCTCTATTTACAAAGAGCAGATGTCTTTATTTATTTATCTATTTATTCATTCATCTATTCCTCTAGTGTTGTGTTGCGTTATGTTGTGTTGTGTTGTGTTATGTTATGTTATGGTATGTGATGTTATGTTATGTTGTGTTCTGTTCTGTTCTGTTATTATAGTATACTTATCTGTGCATACTGAACAGTAATAACACAGGCCTGTGACCATCATTAGCCATGATACTGTGCTGTATATCCTGGTGGACAGAATTAGCGTGTATTACTAGTGCTCTGTGACTGTGGGCTGGTTTGCTTGTACAGTGGAGGGTGTCTAAATCTGCACTGGGCCTGTGTCATTGACCTTATCTCTCTGCAGTAATGAATATTGCTGGTCACAGTGGATTTTAAAGAGGAGTTGGTCATTATGTGTGTGGGATTCCTCAATTTGCTCTATTGCTCTTTGCCCTATTACTCACAATGTGGGTGCGCTGGAGTGGTTGAAGAGCTGATATCAAAACATCACACATGGCACCACGTTTGAGCATCAGTGAGCAGGAACTGACAAATCTGGATGCTTGAGTGTCTTTTACATGTCTCTGATCCCGCATGTCCATATGTGGTATGACATGCACCCACTATGATATCATTAACAGCTGCATCAGTCTAATCCAGTGAGTTGTGTTGTGGATTTAGTAGTTATGGTCTAAAAGTTATACGAGCAATACAGAGAATGTGTATGTGTGGGTGTGTGTGTGTGTGTGTGTGTGTGTGTGTGTGTTTGTGTGTGTGTGTGTGGTCTTGATTGACTTGGTTCACAGCAGCTGTTCATTTTCTACCGAGCACTTGCTCTGCGCAGTGCCAAACACAGCTCACACTCCATCTCTGATTGGTAGACATGTTGGCTGCGGGTGACGGACATACATGTGGTCCCACTGTAGCGTTCCCTGAGAGCATTGGCCCTGACTCGGGCAAAAGCACAGGTTTCTAAATTAAATCACAACGGGCTAATTAAGGAAGTACATTTTCTTGCATGAATGATAGAATTTTGAAAAAGCTTCATTATATTAATTAACTTACATGACAGTACACTGCCTCGTTTGACGTCCATGCATACTTTCCCCTTTATTAACAGCACAAATCAGAAGCAAAGATTTAAAGAACTTGCATCCAGTCCAAGTCTATTCAACTTTATTAAAGATATATATGATATAATGAGCATGAAACTGCAGCAGTTTTCAGGCTGAATTATTTATGCTATACCTTAAAAAATTGGTTTAATTTGCAGGAAACGCCCACAACAATAAATTAAAAAGACTGGAAAACGTTCAAGAGAGCATATTAGGATACTGATGTCTGTGGATATTCATTACTTAAAATCTAGTAGTTGATATAAATAAAATGTTTGGAATTATCACAAAATGCTTTCTGCCAATGTGCTGAAGTCCAAAAATGTAGTGATGGATTTCAGTTATGTTTACTATTTACTTTTCTAATTTAAAGCGTCAGTTTAAAATTACAAGTAAATTATGTGTGGATTGTTTGTTATTAAGTTCAAAAGCTACTTTTCTTATGTTTTTCAGTTATATGAATCACTCTTTACATACTCCATCTCTATACAACAGTCACACATGCAATTCTTCACACTATACTTCCCTATGCGTGTGCGCTTGTTTAAACGTGTACAGTAAAACAACAGAGACCAGGAATAAAACTGGGTCCAGTCCATTTGTCTCTGTGCATCTCAACCCAAGATATTTTTTCCCATCGGGAGAAAACCGGCTGTTAAAAACTCACAGGGGAGCCACTTCCTGCCGGCCGCAGCCTGGGCAATCAAAAATAAGTATTCTAATCATCCCTGACAAAATTGTCAGAGGATATTCTCCAGGGTGCGATGATACTTTACATTACAGTAGATGGATCGATAGGGAGGATGACATGAGAGGCCTCTGCAGAGGGAGAGAAGTGGAGCGCCCGCAGTGTACTCCTCCGACGTGCTGCTTCCACAATGAGTCAATTTGACCCCACACAAACATGCAAACTGCTCAAATAAAGGCATTCACCCTTTATCTGGGGAGTCATACGGGATACGTATGTGTGAGGGCGGCATTCTGTGGCTTTGTGTGTGTGCACCAAATGTGTTAGCAGGTACACAATGCGTGCAAACTACCAGTAATTGAAAGTTTGATGTCTATTACTGACAATCAATTAGAAATTCCTCGCAGTTAGCTTTTAAACAGTGACACAGCAAAAAGTATAACGCCGCGTAGAAGAAAGTCAATCAGGAATCATTTTGTTTCAAAGTGGCCCACGTCCCAGAGGAACCAGTTATCAAAGACTACTGACAAGACCTGGGCGCCACAAAACTAGGTCATTAAAGTGGATTAATGCTGTAATTCAGAGATGAACACACAACACAGACCCACTAATGAACTCCTGCAGTCTCTCATCAAGCCTCCCGCGCTGTGGTTAATATTGTTTACGCAAAACTCCGCTGTTTTTTTCTCTGTTCTGCTCACAGGAAGTTACATTGGGTAAAAGAAGCTTGTTAATTATGAATCGTCTATATTTATCGTTAATTGTCCATAAAAAAAGGAGATGATCATGAGAATGGATTGTTGGAAAATATCAGGTGATATTTACTATCAACTGACTGATAAATGTTTTTCGTTACAGACATGACATTACAGTACATCACTTTTTCTTAGTTAGCATAACAGCGATAGCATAGCAGCATAGTTATGTTGTAATTTTCATTTCAAATGACAACTGAATAACAAGAACCGAGTAGTTTTAATCATTTTACTCCATTACTGTCTTGAATTTTCTGACTGAGCTTCAACGTTGTGACGCTGATGATGGCCCACTGTATACTCAGGAGTTATAATTAAAGATGTTCACTCAGAAACAATGATCCACGTAAACTGTGAACTTTACTCATTAAGAAAACTAGTTGTTGTTTTTCTTAGATAGGCCGTTTGATTGTTGTACCCACAATGCTGATAAGTTAATACTGTTCAGGTTTACAATGTGTCATAGTCACGTGCTACTGAAATGCTACTTTTTAAGTAATTTCGAAAATGGAAGGATTGATGAAATGGTGCAATGCAACACTGTATCCCACTAAATTCAAATGAATCCAATTCCGTGACCTCAAATATTTTCAGCAAATCACCAAACAAGTGAGAATTCAATACTCATTCCTGACTAATAAATTTAGAAAAGCAGGAAAGAAGATAAAATGTGCAATTTGTAAGTAGGTCATTTGTTTCTCCTGGGGCTGTAATCTTAGTCATTAGTTTTTCCTTGTATTTTTGGTTTACTGGCAAACACTGTGTAGCACCTGTGTGTGGGGTCAGACTACACTGAGCAGCTAATGGGTCCTCTTCCACATACTGGCAGACAGACTGAATTCTGCCACTTGTGCTGGGCGGGAGTCACGCTGACAGATCTGAAGTATGAAAAACACATCAACAGAAAAACAAACCACTGGAGCCAAGAAGCAAATTTAAAAATGATGTTGGATGGAAAAAAGAAAGAAAATGGAAGTTTGCTGTTGACACACACACACACACACACACACTGTTTCCATAACCACTGCCTGGTGTGGGCACAGACATAATCAAGGGAAAACAATATCGTCTTCTCTCGTACTGTGTGATGGAAAATGTTTTAATCCTTGGAGAAAAGTAGTCACACAGTGGAAACAGTCGTCCTGAGCAACAATAACCGCTTCCTGATCCTGAGGGATTTGGGAGCCAAACACTGCCAGTAAACATTATCATTCAATAATACATTTAAATGTTTCTAAATGATGTATTTTCATAAAATAATGTCCTTGCTTTTAACGTGTGCTTTTTATTTACTCCAATGCATTTTTGAGATCGATCAAATTTTATTCGTACAGCCCATATTCAAAAATCTCAAGGTGTGACATTCTCTACCTTTGCCAAAAATGGGGAAAAACTACCATAAACAAAAATCTTATTAAAGAAAAGGTGAAAAGAGGGAGTCACATGTGAGGGATCCATCTGCCAGGATGGACAGAAGTGCAATAGAAGTTCAATGTAACAGGACACATCGACAAAACAAGAACATTTACAACGTTCGTGGGAAAAGACAGCGTCTGCCATAAATGGAGATGTGTATAATGTGTGTGGTGTTTAAAGTATTTATACAGAAGAAAAGGTCTTCGTGAGATGAAGGGAACAGCAATGTTTGCCATTGATTCCTCCATGTTTCTGTTCTTGGTTTTCCATCATCACTGTTTTCTTGTGTGTTATTTGTCCCTGCTTGTTTTTATATTAACGTTTTTATTTCACTGCTGCCCATCTTGACCAGCACTCCACTCTTACTGTAAATGGATGGGACATTTGTGGTTATATTCTGTTTACACTGTAGATAGGATTTCTATTCCATTTATAATTTGATAAAAGTTTATATTGCACATGTACTCATTATTACTTAACTGATGTCTGTTTTTTTGACTATGTCTTATCTTATCTTATCTTAAGCACATGATAAATTACGGATTTTCCCCCGCTGGAAAATCTGAAATGTAGTCACTTCTACATACTAACCGGACAAAAGGGGATGCTTTATGCTGCTATCTAGAGTTATTATCAGTTATTATGAATCAATAATTTGTTTCTGCTTTTGAATTCAAGTCATTCAACTTGCTGTGAATGTTTCAACGTCGGCCCACATGCACAACTTATTTGAGAGCCAACAAATGACACACTGAGAGGAACCTGACATGCAGAACACCTAATTTCCAAGAAATTTGCGGTGACGCGGCGTGGGACAGTCATCTCATTCAGATCATAATTTTGTTTCTTCTCCGGGCGCATCAGTGATATGACGGCGCAGAAACCACGTGTTTACGTAATGGAAAGACAATCTTTCAATTGAACCCCTCCTCCGCGTCTATTTCCAACAGAGGAAATTCATGCAAATGTTTTCGTGCAGGCGCGCCGCACTTTTGGAGACGCCAGTGGCGCGGTGGTGCTGAGGAGGCTTGAGGAGAGAATACCCTGCAAAAAGAGACGGGGGGGGGGGGGGGGGGGGGAGAAGACACACACACACACACACTCTCACTCGCTCACTCACTCACACACACGCGCGCGCACACGCACACGCACACGCACACCAAGGAGCCTGGCTTTATGAACACCAGCGCTGCAGTGTGGGACCAAACAAGAGCTGCTGGTGTTGTCTGACCTCGCTGCTGCTGCTGTTTAGGAGGAGCGCATTGGACTTGATCCGGCAATGTGGTGTTGTGCTGGGGCTGTCATTGCAGCAGTCTGTGCCTAGGATGCATCCCTCCCCTGGCTTCTGATGCTGTGCAGATCCACCCTCCTCTCCTCAGAGTGATGAACTCACAGGCAATGATTCTCTCCTCGGAAACCCGCCGTGTTCCACTGTTCTCACGTTAGTTGTGTTTTTGTTTTTTCCTGGCGGCACCGTCTCCCCTCCCGGTGCGACACATGCAATTGACAGAGTATATTCTCCACCGTCGACTAGTTGAGGAGGCATCATTCACACGCGTTTTATTACGAAGTCTGACAGACAGTGAATATTTTCTTTTTTTTTTTGCCACGTGAATGAAAGCGCATAGGACTTGGATACCCCGGATTTTTCTAGGATACAATTGGCATCCTTGTCTTGGGGAACTGATCCAATTGTGTTATTATGCAACCGCAAGGATCTCATCTATATCTGGGTGTTTAAGCCACTGGATTGCTCTTCGCCCAAATCAATGTGGTTTCTTTGGAACATTTTCAGCAAAGGAACGCATATGCTGCAGTGTCTTTGTGGCAAGAGTCTTAAGAAAAACAAGAATCCAAGTGGTAAGCGCATCACCATTACGCCCGTGCACTCCCCTCCGTTCCTCTGCGAACCGGCGCTGATGTGCGTGAGAGAGACCGGCGTGTGCGTGTGTGCATGTGCTTGTGTGTGTGTGTGTGTGTGTGTTTGTTGTAATGGTGATAGATCTGCAATCATATTCCTGCAGCGAGTGGATCATGCAGAGGCGCCGGGAGGAGGGGGAACAACTTATTCTGTGCAGCTGTACTCTCGGCGAGCCCATGGTTTTTGGGGACGCGCAGCGCACACACGCACACACAATAAAAGCCCCCCTGCTGCATCACCACGGCACCATGATCGCCTAACTTTTTAAATAGCACACACGCACGCACACACACACACACACACACACACGCACACACACCTGCACGAGATGTAATTGCACTGGATCGGATCCACGCACACTGCTCTATTCTGATTCCCCCTTATAACCAGATTATTCCATCCTCGGGTTTGCTGCAGCAGCATTCCCCCCCTCTCTGCAACACCACTTCAATGGGCTCTGTTTTCAGCGAGCCAGCCGGAGGAGACAGACCCCCACGTCTACCTCTTCCTCTGTGCTTCTGTGCATCATGAGAAATGGACAAACCGTGATTTTCTGTCAGCACTTTGTTTTTTTGTTGTGTTGGAGGCAGCCAGGGCAGCCGAGGTGTGAATAGGACATGAGGAGAGAGAACTGCACTAATGCGAATCCCTGCATCTAAGCAGCAGACAGATATTTAAGCAGCACACCAGCCTTCGGGATCACACTGGAGTTGTTGGTTAAATGTGTGGTTAATTGAATGACAGTGTAGAGTATCAGGTGTGTTTATTTCAACAGGCTGTTAAGAAAAGCTCCATGCAGGTGGAGGAGGAGGAGGAGGGCAGTGCGGGTGACTACAGTTCAGCTTGTGGGTTTGAAGATGATGTGCTCAGCAGCAGTATTCAGTTCCTCCACACTGCAACTGCAGTGTAGTAGATCATCATCTCAGTGGACTGTTTTGCCACGCTGATACTGCAGGAGCTACGACAAAAACACTGTCTGCTATCATCTACAACACACAGTCTGTTTTATAGAGGCTTCCACTGTGTTTCTCCAGTATGTCGGTGCACACTTTAGATGACAGTCAAGGCATAGTTAGGCCCCACTTTCACGTAGCAACCATTATAATTGTATTTTAATACTTGGGGTAATGGTAAATAGCTGCTTTCCTCAAGAGGAAGTTAAACTTTAACAAGAATTTGGGAACATTTCTAGATTTTGTCTGGTGTCAGGATCAGAGACAAAAGTACTCAGAAGGCTGCACAATAACAAGAATAAACGGGAGGTCCAAAGTTGCATTTATCTGTAGGTTAATGGTTTGCAAACAAACCAACATCGTAGCAGGCAATATCCTCTTACTTGTCCATATAATGTGTATAATGGAAAAATGACATGTATGAATCCCAGCTTGGCTGGGTCAATGGCTGTTTGTGTCTCTAAGTGGGCCCTCCAATATGTTCCTGCACTGATGACCTCTCCGGTGTAGGCCCAGAGGATAAGCGGTAAGGAGAATGGATGTATATGAGCAACATATGGAGATGTCAACCATGTTAGCTTAAAAGAGTTGCAACTTTAAAAAAGGCCCTGTGTAGAAAAGATAATATTTTGGGTTCCCGATGTTTATAGGACTTAAAAAATTTGGAAATATCTTCTAGTTGTTGTCACTCAACCTGTGAGCTCCTTCAATGTTAGGCTTGTGTTTATCTTTGAAAGATTAAGGCAGTGATGTGTAAGGCTTTCACATGCAAAAATGCAGATTGCATTCAAAGCATAATTTGGACCTAAGCCTGAATAACGGACTGATAGCAGATCATCGAGACACATTACCCCCCGAACTCCTGCTTCAACACCACGCAGCCAGTCGACCAACATTGAGACTCACTGTCAGATTTCCGAAATATGAAGCCGTGTGCCTTTCGAGACAAGAGTACTCCACGTTTAACCTTTTGGACGCTCATTATTGAATTATCATGAACTGATGGCGTGGGCACAATGGTCAGGGTTTGTGCTGAAGCAGCAGACAGAGCCGGTGGTTTACTGCGAAATGAAGTGGGCCAAGATGCAGACTGTGTCAGTGGGGTGCTGTACTGTTTCTTATCACTCAGAGCTGCTAACGTTTCTGAAGCCACACTGTCAAACCAATCACACAACAGGTTTGTTTTAGCTACAGAGGGGCCTTCAACAACCTCGCAGGAGTTTTCCTCCCTCGAGCATCTCAGATGCAGTAGGATGGAGGATCCTCTGTCGGCAGGTGTTTCCAGCACAGTGCACACCAGGTTTGGGCTGCAAAGGCCTAGATATAGTGCTACTTGCTCTGTGGCTGCATTCTCAGCAATGCAACACAACTGAACTGAGAACACAGAGAGTCAAAGGCAATCAGGCTGTATCAATAGAACTGTCAGCCTTTGTCCACATACAGACATCTGTGTTGTAATTCAGTGATTGTTATCTGTATCCTTTTCCACACTCAAAAACTGTCTTGCTCTACATCACTTTTGTATCTAAAGACATTGAAGTTTTTTGCTAATTTCTGTAACAAGAGCCTAAATTTGGGGGGATTGAGGTCAAATGTTATAGTCAAATACCCTGCATAACTCTTAATTATTCTCTCTAAACAATGAAAAATCGCTTGATATACCTTAGAAATAATCACTTACTATGTCGTATTTGCTGGATAATACCAACTAGCCAAAGTAGCTGCAATAAAATTGGGGTGTTAGTGTTGCAGATTAAATTCAGTCAAGAAAACCAACCACTTTATCATGTTTTATAACGTGAATATTTCTCATTCAATGTCACGGTATGACGATTGTGCGGGTTGTACAGTGTGGTTTCGATTACATCCCCATGTAAGTTACACCATAGATCTCCAGTGTGTATGTGTGATGGTATACGTGTGTGGAGAGTTTGTCTATACTTTACTGTGATTATGCGTAACCCCCCATGTTTGTGAGCTTCCAGCATTTTCTCATTGTCATTGCTAGCTACGTCATGAGAGTATAGCATTACATATTTACCCTTTTTGTTTCAAACTAAGTGGTATACTGCATAAGTCTGTACAAATATGGTAGATTTCCCTGAAATGGTTGGTTTTATATATGCAACACATGCAGTGTTTTTTGTGCTGACATTAGATGGATTAAAGCATTTCCTCCCTTTGGAGTCCTCCTCACTCCAGAAGCTGTCACTTTGCTTCGTGAGGCTGAGGATTAGATAAAACCACAGAGAGATGCTGCATTCTGATGTCAGGGAAACGCTGGGTCAAAGTTGTAGCACACAGCAGAATGACTCACTTTCTCGGTGGATCCATGGAAATGTGCCATCATGTAAAGACGACATTTCCCCTTTAAGCCCTTGTGCAAAATTGCCTTCAGATAAAGTCTCGCTAAGCCTTTATAGTCACTGACCTGTTAATTTTCTTCCGGCTGCAACACTGTTTTCCAGCAAGTTGTTTCATCTGTGGTAGCTTGTCCTTCGGGTCGGGGTCCAGTACAACTGGCACTGCTGACCTACCCTGTCCACTCTCATGTCTCGGAACGGGAACATGTCTTTGAGTGAGTGTACTTCATTAAGTCAATTATGTACTGAAGTGGATCAGTGGAATGGATGGAGACACAGTAAGTTTCACCCTGCAGCCTGTGCAGCAGCCATGACGATGACCACAGAGTTGTCACAGTAAAACTTTGAGAATGTCATTGAGTGGTGCAACTACAATGAGTAGCAGTGCTCTAATGAGGGCATTTGGTGGTAAATGTTTAAGGAGAAAGTTATGTCATGATCTGCCATATGTTATAAAGGCAGACATTTGAATGGGACTCACTGTCACATCCAGGGCTTTGTAAAGGCCGCGAATGCGGAGAATGTGGAAGGCAAACAGCCAGGTTGCTGGGAGGGCAGTATTTCAGTGGATGTGTGAAGTCGGTAGCTGGCTTCCTGAGAGTAGCACAGCAGTGGCTCATTGACAGCAATGTGACAGCACAGGTCACAGAAAACCAAGGCATCCACGTGATGGTTCATAGCGGATCAAGTGAAACTCAACTGTATGGTGTGTGACAGAACCAGGAGGCCGGAGTGAAGCTTCAGCGCTGTAATGCTGTTGCTTGTCCTTGGTCCATGTGTACACTGAAGCATTATCCCCCAAGCTCTGGCTTGACCTGATGGCCATGGAGTTTTTCGTCCACACTCCTGAGGATATTTTTTTTTAACCTTCGTTTTACAATATATCGCCGTAGGTAGATTGCAATAAAGTCGACATCAACGATCTGTCAAATACCAGAAAAGAGAGCTGTGGTCCAAGTAATACCGGCCAAGGTAGACATCTGTGAATGACAGTTATGTGTTGCAGTGATGCTAAATTTAGCTGCAGACTTGTAATTAGACCTAGTAGTGCTAACCAGACATAGAGAAGCAAATATAAAGCTGCAATTGTTGTTGTTGTTTCTGGTGAATGCTCATCACACAAAGCAACAGTGGGTCTGCACAAAGTAAGCGGGGACATTATCATTTCCCAAGCACTCAGTTTTGCATGTAGACATGGATACACAGAAGCTGTTTGCATAGTAGTTACAGTTTTTGGAAATCTGTACTTTGAAAGGCATTTGTAAAAATCTGTTTTAGTGTCTTAAAACATGTGGTGGCCCAAACTTCAAAATTAATTTAGCAAAATATCTGCATTTGGTTGGAAAGGGCGTGAGGCTATATCTTGTTTTGATGCTGGAAATATAGTGAATTAAAATATCTATCTAAAGGTTATTATAATAACTGTGCAAATATATATATCAACATCTGGAGGTATATGGCTGTAAACTATAGTTGACTGATTCAACGCTGTTCAAAGAATAATGCTCGTCTTTTCCCACACACTTTAATTTGTGGAAACAAAGAAACAGCAGTGTAATTAAAGGGGATGGGTATGATTCAAAAAACGAACTCCGACAATTTGAATAACAGCAGGGTTCGCTAAAAATATCCTCCTTGGTTCGCAGTAAGTCTGTAATTGCACCAACTGCAGTGGCTTTTCTGATTATACATATTATCAGGTGTTACAGTTAACACGTTTCGCTGGAGCTCACACGTTTACGGGTGTTAGGGACCCAGCAGAAAGGCCAAAGGTGTTAACAGTAATTTTAACTTTTTAATTAAATTGAAAATCTTTTTTTTCCCGATTGACAAATAACTAAACACCCATACAATTTACAGAAGTAGGAAACAACTACAAAATCACAGCCCAAACTTAAAGAGGACAACCAAGTAATAAGGCAACTACAGCTTCAACATAACTAACAGACCTCCCCTTTATAAATGACACTGAAGAGGTATAGATATACACATGTGGACTAGTCCAGACAGGCACACCGGGGAAACCTTTACAAACATACAACATTAACTTCACAAATACACTATGTACACACAACATAAACAACCTATCAAAATAAGTAAATACACAAACAAATAGGATTAACTTTAAATAAATAAGTTTAAACCTATTCTAAGTCCCCCCCTTTCAATCTGCCTTTGGCCTCCTCCACTTCCTGTGGGCTGGGCTTAAAAGACCACTTCCTGCAGGCTTTGGGCTTCTTCCCTAAGGAGCTCGGTACAAACAAAGGGTAAGTGTTGTTGCAAATTAAAGATAACGACAGAAAAATGAACGACAAACACAGAACGTTAGCGTAATTGTGTTCACCCAACTTAGAAAATAAATTTCAATTAAATAAAGATGTACCATGAACAACAAACTATGTGTCATGTTTTTACTGGAAAGAAATGTAGAATGTGACGACATTTTAATTACTAACACTGAGTGAGCTGATGGTGCAACCCCCACAAAGGAGAATTGTAAAACAGTACTTCTTCATACTATGAGTGTCATCCTCTTCCTAAAAATAGCTGACAGTGCACATGACCATCCTCACAATGCAGTTCCATACAGAGAAAGGCATTAAGAGTGAACCATTGATATAGGAGGCAAAAATAATTTGATACTCTTTGGTCATTAAGGGTGGATTTTCTTCTCTCAGCCTCAGTGTAAAGACCCACACAGTTTTATTCCTATTGTGCTCTTCAGATCATTTTGTTGAGAGGGATGAACTGACGTGTGACTGCAGTAGGTATTTGTCGTGGGTCAACAAGAAATATTGTCTCGGTTTCATCTGTTTTGGGGGTGCATGCGATAATGGCAGTGGCATCATCAGTTTTCACAGTGAATTAATTTGGGCTGTCTCTGTCCTGCTCTTGAGAAATATGACCTGCGGGGGTGATGAGATTCAGGTTCCTGGTTGTGCGAGAAAGTCGAGTTTACATACAAATCATCTCGTGTTATAGACAGTGTGCACACAGAGAGGGAGAACAGAAAAAAGGGGGAAGGGGAGAGAGGTAGGCCCCAGAGGATCTATCAGTGATTTATTGTCTGTATAACGGATATTTATCTCCAAAATGGAGGTTATGTTTCGTCTGCGTTTGTTTGTTACATATTCAGCAGGATCACACAAAAATGGCTCAATCCTGGATCCAGGAATTTTCGAGTTAGGGTGTTTTTTTTTCGAGGCATCTTGAGGGGAATGATGGCTATGAATCTGTGTAATGTGGTCCAGATCCAAATAAAAATCCAGCTCCTATGTATATAGGGCGACTTTTGGGCCTTGACGGAGATATGCACTATATTGACTGCTGTGCTAGTTCCCAGATGTTCCTGATTGCAGAGGTGAGAGGAATGATGGGGTATGCAGTACTGGCTGGGTGCCCCAAAGGGTGACTCTGGTCATTGGACCTGCTGGTGGATGGTTTCACAGCACTGCTCTCCGCTTCCTCAAGGTTAGAGTTTAGGAGACCATGAAATATATCAGTTCTTTGTATGGATAAAATATTAAGTTTATTTTTGATGTGTTACATTTATAATCGGTTAGAAGCTTAACTGTAAGTTGTCTTTAAAGCTGCTATAATCAGTTTTTTTTATATTACAAATGGATCAAATTTGTGTCACTGGATTAACACACTGATAATTACCACCTGACTCTGCAGCTCCTCTCAGCTGTATGGAGAGATTCTGTGTGTTTTGGCTCAGCAGGCAGCTGTTTTTTCTGCAGAAACACACACGTCGGTGCTACCTGCTCAGCACCAGAAGGCAGACGGATTCGATTAGCAACTGGTTGGTGAACACAGTTGAGCATTAAGCAGACAGTTATTCCCAAAAAGGAGGATGAATATTGGACCTGTATCTGCTTTCCACTGCCCCATGTGGCAAAACAAATAATAATATTAAATATTTAGTTCATACAAAGCTGCATGCTAACTAAACAGTGAAAAATTATATATTTTTTGGTTATTAAAGCACAGATTTGAGCTGCAGGTCGACTGAGTGAGAAGCGATGATTAGTTGTTTGCTTTCTGATTTGAGTCATAGAAGCAGTTTAATACTTGTGTCGTGAGAGGCAGCTGTGAGGAGCATTATGTAGCTGAACGAGAATTAGTCTGATTAGCGTGAATGATGCTGATTCTGCAAAATTACACAGCTTTGTGAGGAAGTGTCTTATGTGTATATTTCATTAGGCTAATCACATATAATTGAACTGAGAAATCTCTGCACTCAAAAGGATTTCATACGAGCTCCTTTCTTCATTTCAGGATGACGGCTTTGTTTCTGCAGCTGTTTTGAGTGATGTTTAAAGCTAAATCGGCCATTTGAGAATGGGTATGGAAACGGCCTTCCTATATTTAAAGGAACAATGTTACATAGTGTAGTTCATGTGACACAGAACAATATGGTCTCTTTAAACACATTTTTACGACATACATTGCTCTTTATGCCCCACCCTCTCATTGTTCCTGTACTTGTTGGGCTTTGTTTTCTCACACATTGATGATCGATTCACCAACGTGGAATTAATTTTGTTATTGCTGTGGAAGACTGCCAGAATGCTTTCTGCTCTATCACCTCCTTGATCAATAGAACAAATATAATTTTCTCTATACGTTCAATTTTTGCCACCCGGAAAAAAGGCTTTGTTTTATATCATAAAATTGTACAATGAATCATTGTTTATGACTGCTAGCATTCATAGCATTAACAACATGGCTAGTGTAAACACCTGGTTGTATTCATAAGCAGGTAGCGTTTGTTATTTACTGATCTTACTGATCAGGCAGCAGGAAGTCAAAAGGGTTTCTAAGTTGTCGGTTATTGTGACGACAGTGACAAATCAGTTGATGATGGACTGTAAAAATACCCATAAAGTTTGAAGTGCCTCTGACTGTGTCTTTACTGGCCCTGTCTATGTGCCTGTTGTTCAGGGTGTGCATGCTACATTCATCAATAACAGGATTTTTCTGCTTCACAGTGAGGAAATGGGAAGGTGTAGGTTTTCTTATGTAATTAATCTAGTGTTTGGTAATGAAGTTTCTTTGGAAGTAATACATGTTTACTGCTAGAGATTGTAATCAAGCTCAATTAGCTTGACACACTAATGATGGCAGCTGATGGTACAACAGACCTTTGCATTATTTAATTCAGTGTTTTTACTTTTTGCACAGAAAAGTCACCAATGTTTATATGGCTGCCCGCTAGACCTTATTACAGTTGCTGAGCTCTGACAAAAAAATAACAGCATTTGGGAGAGTTTTGCAAACAACTGCTTTATCTATTTCTGTCTTAAACAAGAAGCCACCTGTTCAAAAACTTATTTTTTAAAGTCCATGTCGAGGACTAATTTCACCGACCTCTGTAGTTTATAACTGGATTTACTGAGGACATGCTCAGTCCTGATGGCTCTATTCTTCCCCAGGAACACTGGGAAATTGAGGTACATCTCGAAATGGTCATCACAGTGGGATAGGGTTGCCTGTGCTTTCCCCCACTTTATTTTCAGCCCTGTGTCATGTGGAGGCACCATAAATCATCTTGAAATTTGGCTCATCCTCTGCTCTTATTAGCTGGAGCTCTGTGACATATCCCCCCATGCCTGAGAGTGAAGGTGTAGCGTTGTGTGAGGAGCAGGTGGTGTAACACAACCGTGAACCGGTTCTGTCTAACATATGACATATCAAATAGATCTCTGAGGATTGGTCACACGATAGCTGCTGTGGTCTGGGCTCCTGGGCCGCACTGTGCTCTGATTCACAATAAAGTGACAAAACGATGACAAAGAGAAATGAAGAGAGAGAGAGAGAGAGAGAGAGAATAATGCAGGCAGGCCACAAGATTATTTATTTACTGTTGCAGGAGTTGGAACAGTTGTGCAGCAGAGTTGACTGATTGGCTACATGCTCCTTTCTGAAGTTCATCATCATTACCTAAACACGCACAAGGTGTCAGAGGTGCCTCTTTGTACAAGTGATGTTGATCCTCCGAACATGGATGAGAACATTTTGAATGGGCCTGTGAAGGGCTTTTCTCTCCAGGGTTCAGGGTATGAAACGATTACTGTGAGAGTCCAATGTAATGTAGCCAATGATGTCGACAATAAATTAAAACAATCAGCGCTGATTTAAGTGGGTCATGTGTCGCTGCATTAATAAGATCTTTTGTGTAAAATCTACTTTGAAAACCTGACGTGTAGCATGTCCTTATGCTATGGTGATTTGACAGAAACCAGAAATGATTTATTGTATTATTATAAACTGTGACATCAGCAGACTAGAGGCCTGAATGATTTTTGATTGTTTCAATCAGCTCCTACCTATGGGCACATTTCGAACGTACAAGTTCATCAACAGTATTTTAGGTAATGAAGTTAGTTAAAGAAGATATTTTATAATTTTTTTTTTTCAAAATGTCCCTTTTTAGTGGCCGTTATCAAACAGCATGTCCTGTGAAGGCTACATTAAACATCATAGTTCATAGGTGAATTGAGGTCAATGTAGAAGTTAGTTATGCATTTTTATGCTAACTGTTGTGTTTGTGTGCTCATGCAATAATTGTGGTTCTACTTGTGGAATGTGGTAACACAGAAACACCATTGAATGATTGAGATTCAAACGAAAGGTGCATTTGTTGGTTTGAGGAAATGTATGTTATGTATTTAATCATCATCATCATTAGTGGTTTTATGCATGCAATGTAAAAAAACAAACCTCAGAAACTTGACACAGCAGCTTGACTCAGTTTCTGGACTGCTCTTGTCTCAGATCCACTCTCCAGTGACCTCTGGAGCGCTCTTACATTCAGTCAGCATTTTTTATTCAAATGAAGTTTCAAGTTTATGAGTGGGAGTAAAAGTAAAGAGTTTTCACTTTAAATCATTCCAAAACTTTGAATTTGTACAGTGTGGTGAATTTGGATCTTGAACTTAAATTGACATTAGTTTCTGTCTTGTTTTTTTTTATCTAGTAAAACTCACTGATATTGAATGAGTGTGCTCTCTCCCTGTAACGCTTCTCCATTCAGTGGCAACACCTTTTAAACAGCAACTTAACTTTTAAACAATCCTCTCCCACTGACATTTCTTCATTAGACTCAAAGCTGACATGATTATAGTGGAGATGTGTTTACAGCGAGTATTGAAAGGAACCCTGCAGAGCTAGTCATTTGAGCTTTATATGTCAACATAATGCAATCTGCTGCAAAGGTGTGGTTATTTATATTAGAGATATTCCAAAACTGCATGTTGTGTTTGGATTTCTTACCCTTCTACCCACCATTTCTCTGTCTCTCCTTTTTTTCAAGGAGCCTCTTTAATACCCTCATACACTTGTTTTGCTTCTATTCTAATACTCACGCTGCATCATGTCCTCTCCTTTCCTCTGCCCCCTCTGCGCTCCAATTTTATCCCAGATCTGGATCCAACCCAAAGTAGTGTTGTAATTTCATAACTTACAGTGATATACTTTATATATTACTGTTACAGAGTCAAATTGATTCATGCTTTTGTTGAAAACAAAACAATGACCAGTAGCTATTTGGTGCAGCTCCAGTAGCAGATGTAAATCTAATGCTGCACAGATGATCACACCCCTGTAGATGGGTTAAAGGTTAACGAAGAGCCCTCAGTCATTAATTAACAATTAACAGATGGATATTTTTTGGCAGTAACAGTACATATACATCATAATTATAATCAACGAATAATCAGATCAATTGTTAAACAGTTGCAATTAAAATGTATCACTTTTGGCAAAGTACATGTATTCTTATTTGTCTGCCATGGCTGTGCACTGTTTACGAGTGTGTATGCAAACACTATGTACAGGTCAGAATATTGATCAGACTTGATCCAGATGAGAGGAAATAAAAGAAAACAGAAAATAAAGTAGGAGTAAAATAAGTAAGTAAACAAAGTACTCTTGATAAGCCACTCAAGTGAAACACTGTAACCAAACAATGGCAACAACCTGATGTAGTAAGAAAACAACATTCAAGAAAATCTTAGTTTTCAATATAAGCATTTTGATTAAGATAAAAAGATTTGAGTGTATCCTTTTACATATGCTAATATGACATTTGACCTGCTGTTAAAGTAAAGAAATACTTTGTTCTGTGTTGTAGCAGCTGAAGTGTTAAAGGACGGACACAGTCTGCCGAGTGAGTCCATGTATTATTAGTAATATTGTTTCCAGTCCGTCATGTGGGAGCAGGAAATGATGCAGTGGCATTAGCATGTTGTTGACGCTATTCAACGCGAAGGTTAGGTCTCATACCCTGTGGCTCTGATGACAGAAAGGTTGCATCTTTAACCTTTATCAAACACACCAGGCTGAACATACCAGTGTGTGTTCGTGTGTGTGTGTCAGTGTGTTATTGAGCCACAGTATGTGTTACTACAAATCACACAGCCACAGGCTCACTGATAAAGTGATGGCTTGCTAGGAGCAATGAGGACAGTTGGGGGAAAGCAGAGCGAGGTCAGCTGGCTCTGCTTCTTTCCTGTGCTGGAAGTACATTTCAATGATTTGATTATGATTGATTGCTGATATGATTTCATGACTCTCTGTTGGCCTGCAGCTCATTTATTACTGTTGTCCATCATCTGACTGTGCTCCCTGCTGATGGAATAAGCTGAACATGATCCCCTATCATTTTCTTTTTCTTTCACTGAAGGCTGCTGCACACTAGAGGATAATTATGACGATTTTAGACCCGATTTGCCCTTTTTTGACATTGCCTCGTTTTTTACAAAATAATCTTAATGCTACTGTTTGAGTCCGAGTCTCCCCGATCTCGAATCGTAAATATCAATCATGTTTGATAATAATGATAATCGGCTCCGACAGGAACCCACAATAGAGAGCTAGAGAGAGAGCGAGCTGACCAGGAACTGTTACCGACCAGATGTTGCGTACTTTTACAGCTGTAACTAAAAACAACAACAAAATCTATAAATGCCTTCTCAGCCATGACTATGTCCATAGTTAAAAAAAAAAAAAAAAAGATTCGCTACAAAACAGAACACACTTCTGAAATCACATTCAATCATGCAAGTTTCACACACTCCAGTTCAGTAGGTGGCGGTAATGTACCTTGTTGCTCCCCCCCCCCCCCCCCCCACTCAGTCTGTCACTTTGTGTTTCTCGACCACACGTGGCGCCCAGATAATCGGCCACTTGGAATCGTCTAGTCTGCGCTAAAATCCTTGTGCTCTTTGACTTTTTGTGATTGTTGACCAATAGTTGATGTACTTTTCATTTTCTTTGCTGTAATTCGGTTGGTTGAGATGTTCTGAAGTCTCTGCTGAGGCTGTGTATTCAGTGAGTGTTCAGGTACTGCACTATTGCAGTCAGACGGACTTAAGTCCTGTGAAATAGTGACATTGACAACATGGTGACTTTGAAAAGATATGTGCTAATAATATCTTGATCCTGATACTTGATATCTACAAGTCACTAAAAGTAATTACATGATATCACCAAAAGTATCCAGACTTACAGTTAATGTTATTTACTATATTTTCATGCTTAATAAAATTGCTCAATTTAAAAACCAACTTCCTAGGAGTACAGATATGTTTACATTTTGGTAAAGTAGGACAAAGGTTTTCACTGCTCAACTCCAGCAGTGAAAAATTCACAAAATAAAACAACTGACTTATATATACAGTATATATATTATTTAGATATTATATTGTAGAATATGGGAATGATGTAATGCTATCCGTCACATTTGCTGACCTGTCTTTACCAAGTTAGTCTTTTGACTCCTTGGTTCTCTGTAGGTTTCTACCATGGGCTTGTGTGTGGTTGCCTGGCCTGACCGGCTCTGTAAACAAAATAATGGCTTATTGCACTCCTTGCAGTATTGGTAGCGTAGAACGTTAGCAGCCATGCCTCTGGTATTGTTGTCACCATGAAAGCTAAAAACAGTTGGCACGGCAACTATGCCTGCAGGGAGTGGAAGCAGAGCGACACACACACACACACACACACACACACACACACACACACTGCCCTACTGTCCCACATTAAAAAAATGATACATCATAAGAATTACTGTACTATATTGTGGTATTGGAGCATTTATAACAGGTGGTATGTGGTATCTCTCTTTGACAAAAAACTGAGACCATCTCATTCATTTGAATCGAAGCAGACTGTACATGCAGCAGGGGTGCAGAAGGTCGCAGGGTTTTCTGCCAAAAAGAAGTTGAACCTGCCTAAACTTTTTCCAGTTCCCAGACGGTGCAGCGTCATCTGGCTGCGATTGCCAATCAAACACATTCAAGCCCACGCTGCTGGTTTGTTCCTCTGTAACATCATATTTGTCCTGTGTAGCCTGCAGTCATTATAAGAAATGAAAATTCAAACATCTTTAAACCACTGATTTCTGTTTTTTGCATAGTACAAGCCTTCAGTTTGACAGATTTATTATTGACACAGGACTTTATGGATCATGTTTAATCATCTCTCTAGTAGTTAAAACAGATTAGACTCCACACACCACAGACGCTGCCCCTTTGCATTTTCTTCTCCACAATAACTGATCCTTGTTGTTGTCTCTCCATCTTTCTTGTCGACACAGTCAGGAGGACCTGTGCCTCACTGTGCTACAGGTGTTCATAGATTTCTATTGTTCTTGTTTGAATCTAATTGTAAAAGATTCATGCCATTTGTTGAATATTTCAGAAAAGGAACAGATACAAAATATTACTCTTCTGTCTCCCAGTTTCTCTCATTGTCTACCTCCGTCTGCCTCCATCACTCCCCCCTCCGTACAGGGGTCTGTTCTGTGCAGTGCTGGAGGTTGTGTGGTGGCTACGGTGGTACACTGTGTAGATTTTTGCTGCAGTGCAGCAGGCAGTATTGTGCGGCTGCCTCTGTCTTTCCGCTGCTCTCTCTCTCTCCCTCTCTCTCTCCGTGTCTGTCTCTCGCTCTATATGCATTCATTTTCTTGTATATTGTTTGGGAGCAGTGGAACACTTCCACACAGTTTTGCTGTATAAAAAAAAAAAAAAAAAAAAAAGAATGTCAGTATTGCCCCAGAGCTTCTGTCTCATTCATCACACCAGACAAACCCAGCATTTTGTTGATTATACCTTTTTTTCCCCCCGAGGCACTTACAAAGCTTTGTCAACATTTTTATGATGACCTTTTTGGACGTTCTAATTTTCCTACTTGTTTTCACCATTTGTAAATCCCTGGTCTGAAGTTCAAATCCCACAGTTTCTGGCTGCTCTGATTCTTGCTGTCGTCCTTTACTCAGACACAGGGACAGAGGGAGGAAACGATGGGATGGGCAGTGACTAAGTAACATGTTTGCGGTTTTGAGTGCTCGGCACTCGGTGCAGAAAGGCCAGTTCTCCTCAGGTATACACTTTGGGTTAAAGACGGTAAGGCACTCAGGCTCAGTGTGTCAGAGAGCAGACAGATACAGCACCGGGGGACAGAGTGGAGGCTGAAACACTTGGGCACAAACATGTAGCTGAAGTCACCAGGTTCATGATATTTCTTGGAGGACCTTTTTGTTTGGTGTCGCTCGCTGTCACGTGCCATACAGGCAGTTCAGACGTTGCCGTTCCACCGACACCATTTAGCCATGACATGACAGTACTTGACATATCCGGGAATGTGTCAGCGTTATCTGTGGGATATGGTTATCTGCATGTTGGAAGGCTCTAGTGGGAGATGGTGGTGGGGGTCTTTACAAGTGGGTGACAGGCAAGGTATGCCTTTGTGTGTATGTCCGTGAGAAGTTGGATTAAAAGGTTGAGCCAAGCTGTGTGGGACATTGTGTCGGGTGTAAAAAGTTGAGCAGCAGTGGAACGGGTCTTCTACTCTAGATTTAAACTATTGAGAATTAAGAGATTCTGGAGCTAGTGTTTGCTGTGAGATATGGAGGCAGCATCTTTTGCTAAGATCGTGGAGCGGCAGGTACGCAAGACGTTAAAGGCTAAAGGAGAGCACGGTGAGTCCCAGCAGAGAGCTACTGGAGAAGGGTCTCAACTTAAATACAAACGCCCACAATTCTATCTAATAATGCTAGAAGTCTCTGTCTGTCTGTGGATCGCCTATCTGGAGAACATTCATTGTAGCATTGTCATTCTAGGTAAGGAAGTGCAGTGATGAATTAGGTGCAATTTGGACACGTTCAAGAGAAGACCAGTTATTTGTACCAGGATTGGATGGGACACATCAACATAAGTGACGTTGCAGATCACGACAAAGACTTATTCCCCAGAACTGATTCTCTAGTTCAGCATTCTTGGGTGTTGAGTCGAGCTTCACTGAACTTTGAATAAACAGGTGAACAGCTCTTTGTGCAGCAGCGGTGGTGTGACTTGTGAGTTCTGTGGACTGTGTCCCGCAGCAGGTCTTTATTCGCAAGGGCTCAAATACTGCAGGTTACTTGCACAGTTTAAGAAATAAAGCTGCAACCAGCATCACCACAGGCCAAGCAAACAACCCAGTGCACACAGGCAGGTTTAGAGAGGCCACTGCACTAAAAGTATTAAATTATTAAATTTCACCTGCGATGACACTCGACATGTTAAACACTGGACATTATCATTGATTCACTGGGTGTCATGAACAGTCTAGTGAAGTGAACTCCATATGAGCAGGGTGAAAGTCTAACCAAGGCACTCTGCTTCCACACCAATAAAACCAATCACTGCATTGCAGATGATCCGAATTGAAGGTCACACTTTGTAGTGCACGTATGTGAGCATGTTTGCATTATGTGCGTTTATGCGTGCAACGCTTCTGGAGTTTGTTTCATAATATGATTCTGTTTTAAAGCCAGAATAGGAGACTGTGGATCAAAGTGTTTCTTCTCTTCTCTTCTCCTTCTTACTGGCCGACCTGCACTTTATCCACCAGCTCCAAGGCCAAACGTCATGGCCGTCTTTTGTGGCGTTCTCAGTGAAATCATTTCTTCCTAGTTCGAGTTATATAACAACCCTAAACCAGCGCTGAAACACGTCACATCATTATATTAACATAAACAAGTGCACTTTATTCAAAAGAGAGATGAGATATGAAGACGGGTAAATACCTCTTCTGTTAGCAGACAAATAAAAACGTTTTCATCCACAATTGCCTCCAATTTTATCATGAATAAACAATTCAACTCACAAATGTTCTCTCTTCTAAACACATACTTTGCTGAAAAATGACAATATTTTCTCTGTTTTGAAGATAAATGCAACAATGTCCTCCAGCGTCCTACAGTCATTAAGAAGTTAAGGACGTGGGATAAAAGGTTTAACTGCTGTAGCTCAACTGTAGTTTCTGTCATTTCCTCTAGTCCGGCTACATCCCCCCCTTTTGGGTCTACATTTCACAGAGAATCATAAATCGTTTAGTCTAATTGTATATTTCCCTTGTTTTTCTAAGGTTGTGTAATTTGTGATGGTCCGTTTATCATGGACATTTCTCCACCTCTCAAGATTAGGTATAGAGATATTTCAGACTGGACTTGCACATGCCATAAACAAGATAGTGGTGGGTGGACCTTTTATTCTGAGTTCATCTTAACTGCCCTGTGTGAAAAGAGAAACAAGTAAAACGTGCACACTTAGCAATAATTCTCACTACAGTAGAGCTATAATTATGTCTGTAAACAAAAGGGAGATGGGCTACTGTGGTTTTGAGAAATATGAATATATATTCTGCACCATTTCCAAAGTGAATCTTGTCCAAGGTGCTTGTGTGGATGTGTAATGGATGTTTTATTTTCTCTATTATGGTTGGTTTTACACTGTTTTGATGAGTCTGTAGCAGCCTCCTAATGTGAGGGGGATTCAGCAGGGTGACTGTGGGAGTGTGTTATAAGACAGTATATACAGCACATGGAGAGTGAGAGAGAAAGTGAAGATCTGGCAAAGGCTTGAACTGAACCTCTCTCAGGCAGAAACCGAAACCCCTGAAGTTGAGTTAAGGTGAAATCCCTATATAAGTAATTATACTCTGAGTTTACCTGCTTCATCAAATCTATGATTCATAACCAGTGGGACCAGTCTGGTACTGAACACTCGTCTATTTTTAAAGCTACCAGAGAAAAGAAGGACAATGCAGATTTTCATCAGGGACCACATGGATGAGCAGGTTAGCATCACTAATGTCAGTCATGTAATTTAACAGATATATTCATAAACCTCAGCTGATGTTTTTTTAAAGGGTTCCAGCCCATAACTTAACTCATTTCTTTAGGATCAATATGCAGACCCACTAAAGGTAATTTAATGTGCATGTACACCAAGGTTGCAGTACTATGTACCTACTAGTCTGTCACGGGCTATTATGGCCATTTCAATGCCTTTTATATATCACATTTAATATTTACCTTGTCAAGTTTTTCAAGTTGACATAGTATGTCTCTCAGACTGGACCCCCAATCAGACCCATCACATGATTCCAGAGGGTTAATCTTTAAAAGTACAGAAATAAATTTGACTAATCTGAAAATAACAATAGGGCTAGTTGTTACTGTAAGTGGGGATTTATCAGGATAAATTCCCTTAAATGTAAATAAATTATTCAAACATCCTGGTGAAAAATGCATTCATAAAACCAGCTGATGCACAAAACACAATACCTGATCCTTACCTTAGTGTAACCTGCAGCAGATAGTGTCTCCCTACTCAGGCAATATAACTGTTGGATTCACAAGACGACAAAGCCCACGGAAAATTTGTGTTTATCATAAGCTATATTTTTACTTTTTGCATTTTGGCTGAATGAGTAAATAGTTGATTCCAAGTTCCACCAATCCAATTTCCTCATGAAAATGTATATGACTGAGTAACAGAAAGATGTGTTTCCTTTGTCTGAGAACCTGAGATGCAGCAGTACCTGAAAGACCCAACACAGGGTTACTGAGTCCCCTCAGTGTGTGCACATGTAAACAAGACGTTACAAGACGTCTGCAACATCTCATTTCTTTTTTGGTCACAATTGTAGTGTAGTTATTACAGCCTAGACAAGAGACGTGAAATAGGACGTATTTATTACTCCATGAGAGGTCAATATGACTTCAAAACACAGGATGGACAATGTGCTTTTCAACAGTGAAATACTGAAGAAATGGAGCAATCCCACTATTCTATTGCTATTGTTGGAGGTGGTAAACATTTGTATTACCACTTTACCATGGAGGATGGGCAAATCTGTTGTTGGAGATGTAACAGAAGAGCAGAGAAAGAAATCTGAACCGTCCGTCTTTCCTTCCATCTCTCCTTTTACTCACTGTACCAGCGAGTACTTTGTGGTTTGTCTCAGAATCACTGAAGTAACATAACAGCGCTGACCTAACTGTCCGACCTTCTCATGCTACTCATCTTTGTGATATATCCTCCTCACTATTTCCAATACGTCAATAGTGAGGCAGCCAATCAAGCACTCGGAGTGGAATATTATAACACTCTACTCTGTACTGATCTTTGAGATAGATATTGTATATTTCATGCACAGGATAATTCATAAACCATTGACAGTATACAGAGATGGACGAATAATGGCAATACCACAGCTTTAAGTGAACAGTGAACTGTGTAATTTAAGAGTGTTAAATTTGGAAGACTGAGAGGTCGGTGTTCAGCAGCTTTTTTTGGAGGTAAATGACGAGATGAAAGAGGAAGAGTAACTTCCTCCTGCGTCTCCTGAGAATCATGATGGAGTGACCGACTGAGGAGACTGAGGAGTCACTGACGATCAATGAACGGAAGAATCTGAGTTTATTCACAGCTCGTATAGAGGTCACTGCCCTGGTGGTGGAGAACTCTATTTAAACATGACTATTGATACAGCAGAGGGGAAATATCTGCCATCGCCGTGTGGTGTTCAAACCCCTTTTTAATTAGGAGGATATTGTCCTAAATTAAATAATTGATGGATACACTGTGGAGAGAAACAATAAGCCACTGACTGTGCATTGTGTTGTCGGGAACATTGACATTAACAATTTGGGTTAAATCCACGTTTTTTAGTTGATCTGAATTGCCATTTATTGAATCTTACTGGAACAGTGAAACATTTTGGAGAAAAGTCTTATGTTCATGCATCTGCCATGTTCTTCACTGTAGTGTCAGACCTGATGGTACCAAACCTTGCAACCTCACTGTAATGGGGAGAGTAAGTGAATCTGTGCACAATCTTCATGCACAGCTGATGTTTCTGTCTTCAGAATTAAGTGCAATGAATGTTCTTCTCTTCTCATCATGATGTCTTTAACCCTTTTTGTAAGTGGATGCAAACACTATAATTGGTGCACCACGTTAACTCAATCATTCAAATTGTAATATTTCCATTTCTGTTTGTGAATGCAGTAAACAAACAGGATGCTGAGATGTTAATTAGTCACTGTTAGAGAAGTTGGTGGGTGTAGTTCTTCACTGAGCAGTAGCCTTGCTGTTTTCCGCTGTTTCTTTATGCTGGTCTGAGCTGCGGCATTAAGACATCCTGGCTCAATCTGTGCACTTAATGCAGATATATATTCCATTTGTGTATCTTAAAATGTACGACTATATCTTAAAAGATAAGCCGCAGAGGTCATTGGAAAACCGACAGGAAGCAAAGTGAAACTAAACTTAATTTGGCCCAGATGTAATGTAATTCTATGTAATTGAGGTGAGTTGCATGGATCTGCAGTGGTGAACTTGAGTCTCCAATCGATGACGCAGGGGGAAAAACCTGTGGCAGCGGCCTCGTGATTGGGTCAAACCCAGGTCGAATGTGTGTGTTCAGTTGTGTGTGTCGTCCATAGGTTTTCTGTATGAAAAGGCTGCAATTAACGCAATTATATCAAAACATGATCCAGAAAATGTGGATTCTTTGAGCCTTGAATTCTCGTGAATTCTCTGGTTTTGTTGTCAAGCTGAGTGTCTTCTTTGTATTTAATGTGGTTTTCTATTTGGTTTCGTGCACTCGTACGTTTTACTGGCATCTTATTTTCTCTAACCAACTCCTGTGATTGATTGATCTGACTGCTGGGCCTGTCTCCTGAGGGCCTTCAGCGTGTTCATTGTTCACTTGTCTGTCTGTTGCTATAAATCCTGATAGAACAGGCGCCGTCGGCTCTGCACAGGTGGTTCAACTGTTTAATAGCTGCGTACTGTATGTTTTCACCACAGGTCAAAAGTCAACACGCATTGTACATGAAGTCGGCCATTACTTGCATTGGTTTCCTGTGTGTCAACACTGTTACGGTGTGTTTTTGCAGTTGACTTTGGGGATTTGAATGCTACTTAGAGATGTTTCCTTGCCTTTTTAAGCCAACAGTCCTCTGCAGCCTCTGCGGTGGGGTCCTTATCTCCCTCTTATCTGTTTGTGGTGCACTTTATTTCTTTTTCCTCCTCCTCCGCTGTATCACTTTTCCCTGCAAGGGCAACGTTGGCTCCCCTCGACCTGCTCCAAAATGACCTGTCAGTAAAATCGGATCCTTTTCAGACTGAGCAGGACTGGTCTTTTGCATGCCAAAGTCTCGTTGATGGGGGCCAAACGTCCTCCTGGTGCCCTCCAACTCAACACGGCAGCAAGAAAAGGTCTCCTAATATCTCCACCGTAACTCTAGATTCTGTTGACACTGACAAAGAAGGTTGCGACAGCAGAGGGATGCATGACTTCTTCACTAACTAAATCAGCAGTCTTTTTTTTGTGCAGTGAGAAAAGAGCTGGAATAGGGGCGTGCAGCGACCATGGATCAATGCAAGCTGGAGCAAAATATGCCAGATCTTTGACTGTAACAGAAGGAGCCCTGGCCACTGATCAACCTCGCTGATCATCAAAAACGGAAAGTTGTTGTGTTTCGTCCCAGACAGACTGTCAGACTTATTGACACAGGAGAAAAGTTCCTTACAAGACAAATAAATGTGCTTTGTTTTTCTTTTACTTTTGTGTCTAACAGGTAAAAATGGTCTTGCAGTGATAAAACTGTTGATAGGGAAATTCGACCATCTGGCAGCTTGAGGGGTGTGTGGTGTTCTGAGATGACGTTGCTTGTAGGTTTATCAGGTTCATCAGATACACCATGTGTCTGCTGTGCAGTCGAGACGATAAACTGCTCCATCACCATTAATCCAATAATACTCCATACTTGTTTCTTTTTTTTACCATTGTGAGTTTTCCCCCTGAGTAATGTTTTCTTTTCGTTCTTATTTCCTTCCTGCGATAGCTGAAGCAAAATGTCTCTGTGATTTAAAACGAGCATGGTGTCAACAGCAGTTTTCTCTCCAACGATACTATTTTTTTCCTCAAGGCATAGTTGGAGTCTTATACTCGTGTTTGTCGTGGTCTCGTGCACAAGGGTCCCGGGTAAATCTGTTTGTCAGATTTACTGATTCACACCGCTCCTTATTTGATTACCCCATTGATGTGCGATGTTGGCAGCAATGTTGATGGTGAGGAAAGGTAAGAGTAACTGACAAGGACAGACAGTGAAGCACCAAGGTCCTACACACCCTGCACAAGCGTGTCACTCCTTGCTGCTGGGCTCCTCAGAAAACTGCCTCCTCAGACTCTATATTAATATGTGTTTTGAGCTGATCTTATTAGAGGTGCCGGGATAAAAATAGATTGGGGAGCAGACCACTGAACGATGTTATGTACAGCAGTTATTAAAAAAGGTGGAAAGTGGGTGACGATACACCTGAGGGTTAATGGCACTGAAACTACAACCTAAGCAAAAAAAAAAAAAATCCATCGGTGTAGTGAGGCACCACTTATGCATACTGTCAATTAGCTGAATGTATGCTGAATCGGATTATTATTTCTAGTGATTTCACTTGTCGACTGCTCAAATCACATCTAATACAAGAGAGACGACAAATCGAAGCTGTCCCGTTGTTTAATCCAGTGACACGGCACCGTTAAATATGAATGTGACTTATATATGTTCTGTATGTGGTCCGAGGTCTCGGGCTTCCCGGGTTTATCCACATTGTGTCATTGCAAAAGCGGGATCATGGCTCTTTTATGGTTCATTATATCACACAGAAGATAGAGGCCCGTATGTCCAGGCCCTTTCTTATTGCCCCGTGGCACAACATGATTTATGGTGCAAATAAGCCATGAGATAGGAGGTGCTACATACGGCCATTGCTCTCAGCTTCGCAACATAAACTTTCTGTGGCGCCCTTCTGGGGGGGGGGGAATTAAGGGAAGATTTGTGGTCTTGTCACTGTTCTTCATCCTCTTGAAGATGAATAATTAGTTCAAAAAAATACTATACTTGACCTCTTTGTCGAAGGCCTTCACAACATTACAACACGCTTTATTATTTATATATCTCTATATTGCATTTTTGTGGCTGTACTGACATATATAGAACAATGCTAGCTCTGTTGTGCTTCAAGATAAATGCTAATGTGAACATGCTGCATGTTTGGCAGGTATAATGTTCACTATTACATTTGAGTCTGTTAGCATCATAGCATTTTCTTTGAGGGGCTGACCAACATTTCTATTCCTAGAGCTATACTGCTTGCACTGGCCATAAATCACATGGCAGAGTCTTGCTACTCCTTCCAAGGACTGCTACACAGATTTATTTAAACTTTGAATGACGTAAAGGTTCAAAATATAATGTTGAGATATTTCTATTTTAATGCCAGTGCCAGTTGGCAGTCTTCTTTGTGTTAATGCAAGTAAATGTTGCAGTAAAAAATAGTGAGTGACAAGAAGGAAAATCCCTGCTGGCTTCATGCCCACTAACGTTTCTGTTCATTCAGGACGGAGCTGCTGCTGCTAGCTCCTCTGATATTCTGAATATTACAGCAACTCAATCGTTAGTCTTTCTGAGAAGCTGAAAACAATATTTTGTTACTGTAATGACCTTTTTTGAAATTATTTTATCATTTTTATGACGATAAAAATGTTTCAGTAAAAACCCAATGAGAAACTCAATGGAAAATATATAACAACTAAGTTACAGGTGATTAAAGAGGCTATAGTAAAGGGCGTAGAACTTTAGCTCTCAATTCTATATGTGCATTCAAGTGGTGTTGGAATGATTAGAACAATTAGTTCCTGACTGGAAAATTCACTTGAATGCTTTAAGACAATTTTTACAATTAAAGTGCATAAGCTTACATTGTTTATATGCATATTACACATGATCCTTTTTCTTTGCTCTTTATTAATATGCAGATATCAGGAATAGTTAAAACACTTAACTTCAAAGCACATGAACACACTGAAGTCAGAACAACTTCACAACTCAGGAAATGGGACCTTAGATTTTTATTTTAGTACAAGTTCACCCACACATTCACCAAGTGCTATATGCTGAGCTTTTACAACCACCCTCTGACAGAATAGCTGACACGGGCAACTCAGGGTTCAATAGCTTGCCCAAGCGCACTTCAGCATGGGGTGGCTGGAGGAGACGGGGATCGAGGTACCGATCTTCAGGTTGGATGATCCACTCTTTCTCATCCAATGTATGATGGTTCAGTTATTCTTACCACAACAGGGGGATTCAATTTCCCTTCTCACAGTTGTTTCCACAGCCGTGAATTTTTTTTAATCTCTTGTGAGTCCTTTTAAAAAACAAGGCCACGGGTCCCAGGAGCCAATTGAGGCACAGTGGTTGCATAAAGATTATAAAACCAACCCCACATACACCATGTGAACTTGTGCTTGGGGCCAATTGCAATGACTTGCCACTTCAATCTCTGCTCTCGATGTTGTTTGGAGTTAAATGGCTTTTTGTGCCGAGGCCTAGGTGAAGGCTAGAAAAGCATTAACTATTCAGCAGCGTGTAATGTTAAAAAAGAAACAGTACAGTGAAATATTCATAATGGAATTGTTATTGCTCAGGAAAGTCTTATTTATTGATGCAACACATGTGATGGAAATTGGGGCGGGGCTCTGTGTGGACAAACATGCTTACGAAACAGCCGGCGTCCGTGGACGGCCGCTGTGCAACCTATGGAGTGGCCTTGTTTCCCACCGCTCTCCCCTGTCCCACATTCTCCTCACAGCAGCCAGACCACAGCTTCTCTTCTAAACCCAGCGCCAGCTTGTGTTTTCCTGTTATGTATCAGTGATGCTGCAGTCGTTAAAGGTATCGTCATCCTGGGCAAACACGACCTGTGTAGTTGATATCTGAGCAACATCCCCAGACTAAGAAGTCCCACCTGTCATCACACATAGATGCAAACAGGGAGGTTGTGTTTGTCTTATTATTCTCAGAACGCTACTTTCTGTATTTTATTTTATTTTTCTTCAGTTCCGCATTTTGCTGTTTTCCCAGCAGCAGCAGTGAATCCCCTGTATGGTTATCTCAATGAATGAATTCACTACTGCTGTCACAGCAGAACAGTGTGTGTGTGTGTGTGTGTGTGTGTGTGTGTGTGTGTGTGTGTGTGTGTGTGTGTGTGTGTGTGTGTGTGTGTGTGTGTGTGTGTGTGTGTGTGTGTGTGTGTGTGTGTGTGTGTGTGTGTGTGTGATGCTGACACACAGGAAGTCACACTGTTCAGGGTATTTCACTGAAACCTGTGGACTCGTGCTTGTACAGTGTGTGTGTGGTCCTGTGTTCGAGGAGTCAGTTTTCATCCCCCTTTGAATTCCGTGCAGTGCAACACCTAGTGGCTTTTGTTGAATTGAGCCTCCACACTCATGTTTGTGTGAGGTGTTGGAGAGGGATGTGTGTTGTGTGCGCACCCACACACACTGATTACTTTCCCCTTCTAACTGGAGAACCATCAGTCAAGTCTAGACTTGTTTGTACTTGGGAAATAATAGAAGGTGCAATTGACTCTGGGTCAGTGTAGTCACTGTGTGTGTGTGTGTTTGGGTATATTATTGTGTGTATGACTCGCAGATGAAATCATGTTTTTCTTAATTCTATCTGCATAATCTCTCCCTTTTCCTCCCACATCTCCTGCCTTTACGTCTGGATCCAGTTTCTCGGCTCTTTCCCACGCGGAGCTGCTGCTGTCCACAGAACAAAATGCAATAATCTGTTTCACCACATTCAAAATACACATCAAATATAAAGCAGCCGTTTGTGATGAAATACTCAGAGTTAGTGTGTTTGAGATATTGAGTGTACTGTACTCTACTGTATGTGTGTGGATGTCTGCGTGTGTGTCTATGTGTGTACGACTTGAATACAGTACAGCAGCTGTTGCTTGCACTCTGTCCTGTTGAATTTATAATGGTTTTAACCCCCTCCCTCTTTAGAACATGGAGCATGAAGCACTTTTGCCTGCTGTTGTGGGAATGGGCGCATGATAGAGCAGGCTCTTAAGTAACAGTGAGGAAGTGATGGCTGTCCTTTAAGTTAGAAGCCACGTGCACGATGTTTTGTGGTGTTCCACTCAAACCATAATGAACTATGATGACTTTACAGTGTGGATGCAAAAAAAAGGTGGAGTGTGTTTGTCCATCTCTGTGAGGACCAGTCTGAGTTGTAATGATGTGAGGATTTGTGACATTTAGGTCGACAGGCAGTATTTTCAAAGATCTAACCGGTGTTAACACTTGACTTTAGGGTTAAGGGAGGTTTAAGAGAGGTTTAGGGTTTTGGCATTTAGTTTTAAGGTAATGTCAGGATCTGTGGACTTCTTGAAACTTTGTCTGACCTTGTTTTTGCATTTCTATGGACATTGAATTAGCATTTGAGTTTGGGACCGGTTATTTCCTTGTGTTAGGATTTAAAAATTGAAGTTTTACAGTTGTATTTAAGTTGTTGCACTTTGAATTTCTTATTGTTCCTATTGTACTTTGAAGTTTCTTACCTTCTGCTTTACTTCCTGTCTTTGTCTGGTTTCCTTCCTCTTAGCGTTTAGGTCATGTGTTTCACCTGTGTTACCTGTTTTGTTCTTTTCTGTTTCTGTTCACTTCAGTCTAGTTGCCCCCTGAAGTTTCCAGTTAAGCACACACTCTTGTGACTTGCTGTCTGAGTTCGGATTATTTCAGTCTGGATGTCCATGTGCCTGCCACCCTGCTTTGTAAGACTGTAAGTCAACAAACTGAATTGAATTTCTTCACTGCTCCTAAATACCTGTGATTCTTTGAGTCCTGCTCACATCGACAGAAGCCCAAGATATCATACATGCCTGTAGTGCATTTGATCAGGTTAGACTGTAAATATTAACTGGGAGGGATATAACTTCATACATAATGAAATTTATCAGGAATCTAAAGTTTTTTAATATAGGGAATGGAAAGCTCAATTTAAGTTGTCTGCACCAGGTGGTGTTTTGTTCCTGGTGAGTTTCTGTTCCACTGGATTGTGTTCACTTTGCAGAGTTTAAATAAAAACAAACAGTGATTTACTATGGCCTGCTGAGTTTTAAATAATTAACCACAATGTTGTTCAAACACTTAGGTCAATGTGAAATGACTTATGCTCCAATCCCAAGACTACATCGTCCCTCATGGAGAGTTTTTTAGGTCTGAATTGCATTTATTTTAGCGACCTCTTGAAACTGCTTCCTTGTCCATTGACAAATAAGAGTTAGTACGGCTTATTCATCCAGCCTGAGCATCAAGCATATCGATTTGATTACAATGATGATTTGTCCTCTTACTGTCTTGATGGAGTAGCTGAAACACTGGCTATGTTTTCTCACTGAGAGGTTCCAGTGATTACATCAATGCACCTGTTCTGTACAGACTGGGTTCCTGCTTGTGCAAAGTGTCAAATCAAAGCATCTGACAACGAGGTCATGTTTCCATCTGTTTGTTTGCTGGTAAGCTGTCTTGTGCAAAAACAACTGGACGTATTACAACAGAACTTGGTGCATGCGGTGGGTCAGGGAAGTGTGCATTTTATTTTGATCCAGGAATGTTTTCGCACTTTTTTAACTTTGCAAGATTGTGGTTTTTTTTCAACATTTTCCTTGATTTTCTCAGAGTGTAATTGATGGATCTTGATCATAAAAAGAAATCGGGCATGTATAGGGGACTGACATTTATGAGTGTGTGCAACTTGGTGCAGATCCAAATTAAAATCAGGAAAAAGTGAATTTATGCGTTGTACAGTGTGGACATATTGACAGATGAATGAACTCACTATGCACTCTGTATTTCCTACTAGTACTGTGTCCTTTGCAACTTAATATGGGTAGACTTACCTTTGTCTGTGAAAGAGTACGGTGCAGACTTGTATTTTAAAAACAAACTTGCAGTTCTGATGAAGGATAAGACAAGGTGAGAGGAGCACAGTCAGTGACTTGGCTCGGGGAGTCAATGTAGGACAAATGTTGGCTGTGCAGGCTCAGACTCTAATTTAGTTTGAAAGTTTTGGCCTTTAAAGATACTGAAATTAATATGAAATCATTTAAACATTGCTTTTTTTGGTTATTCGTGTGCAGCAGAAATCATGCCCCTGTACATGCATACCCAATGTTTCCTTACCCTCCTTCATTGTGTCCTGTGTATGTCTTTATTTGAGCGGAATAATGCTGAATTAATTATGGCTAATTGTTTTTTTTATGGCCTGTTTGTCTTGAACTCGGCTCAGCTTGATCTCCTCTGGTGTTTGGCTCAAACATGTGATTCATCACCACCGACTGTTGGCAACTAGAAAATACACGGAGGCGCTGATTAATCCAAGTAGATGTTTTAGGTCAAAACTCATCTTTTTCTCATCTACAACTAATGTGCGACTCAACAGATTTTTCTTCTAAATGCAGTGGAGAAGAAGCTATAGGGGTGTGTCTGATGGCTGAAGTGTGTGAGGAAGGGAGAAATGGGAGGCAGAAGATGAAAAGACAGAAACTATAGACAGGGTACAATTGAAGGGTCAAAATGCTTCTCTGCTTTTCCACCACACTTGCAGGAAGCTCAACGATCTAAGTTAGTTGTCGCATGTTGATTGATTTAGTGGGATAGGTTGAATAAAAGAGTGTGTGTGTGTGTGTGTGTGTGTGTGTGTGGGAAGAAAGTTCGACGAGTTCTCAAACATTTTGGTGTACGTACCCGTGTGCAGACATTTAAGCAAGCCATCCCGATTTCGATTGGATCATAAGACGGAGCAGCCAATCACAGTGTGGCATGACCTTTCAGGTATCCAAACCCAGTTGTGGAGATGCAAGGTAGAACATTTGCTGCAGCTGTGAATGCACAATAACAGCAACACATTGTCACTGTATATGTAATATATCTCAGCGACCAGGAGAGTACATGCATGGAAAAGTGTATTTCCATTAATGTTTTTCCATATCCGGTGCATATCCGGTGTGAGACCTCTTGTGTGCTTGTGTATTGTGGTGCAAGGCTTGCCTGCTTGTTCACTCTACATCAAAGTGCAGCAGCCATGCAGTTTGTCTGCGAGAGCATGTTTCATTTCAGTATTTATGTGGGTGCGTGCTCTGTGAGTTATAGCGGTGGGGAAGTTCTGCCTTCAGTTACAAATGGCATCCATCCAGACTAGAGCACTGTGGCTCTGATGAATTTGTCTCAGTGCAGATTCTCCCCACAGCGCACCACTGTCTACTGAAGCATGTTCCATTAATCTCCCCTTCTCTTTCTCTGTCAATGTGCACGTTTCCTCGCTGTGCTTGTGTGAAGACATATAGACACTTGGACTGAAGGATAAGCTCCATCTTTACTTGTGGTCAAAATTATAAAGATATTTCCATATTGTAACATTGTAAATTGCTGGAAGTTCTTCTTTATCAGTGGAGTTTTAAGTGGTTGCTATATGATCCGAGTTTCAGAGAATGATGCAGGGATTTGTTTTTTCTTATTTGCACATTATTTCGATCACCACCTATGCTACTTTAAAATAAATTGAAATTTGAATGATGAATGAATGATTTTAACCTTATATATAGTTGCAAAGTAATGGTATACTCATATTTACTACTTATTATACTGTTGAATATGATCGGAAGTTTTAGTATGATTTATCTTTAACGCACAGACAGACAGACAGACAGACTTTTCATTGACATTTATGTAGTCGCTGATCTGGGTATCTTGGGTATTTGGTGCCATACTCACTCACTGCATTTGGATAGATATATTGTTGATATTGTTAAACTTTGAGATGTTTTTTTTTTACTGCCACCAAGGAAGGGGCTGCTGGAACCCGGATCTGGATCTAGTGAATTTAAATGTGGTTTCATAATGGGACTGTTGGGCCTTGGTGGAAGCTTTAGCAAAAAATACACTTGTGAATCAAGTGCTTTCCAATCCTCTTTATCATTATTCCTCATTTTTTCCTCCCCCCACCTCCTATATCACTCTAATTATCTCCTACACACACACACACACACACACACTCATCCCCACTCTCCTTCCCTCCCTCTCTTTGGTGCATATGGAAACTCTAAGAATAGCTCTGTCACCTGATGGGCCTGATAATACTGTATTGATGCCAGCCCCACACCGCCCTGCACCACCCTGTCCGGGGATGTATGCTGCATAAGTGAATTAGTGACTGCACAAGTGGCTGCGCATCTGGGTGCGAGCGTGTGTTTCCCACCTGGAAGCAGGGGATCAGTGGCTTGTTGACATCCAGAGTCCTGTTCCGCAGGAGCTTAAGTCCCCCAGGGGGGACACTGTGTTGCTGATTATTGCAGCTACACACAAAGGGTGGACGGGGAACACGCCGCTGCACCTCTCTCTCTGCCTCTCACTCTAACCCGCTTTCGTCTCAACCTCCAACCTCCTCTGCCTACCTGCCTCTTTTCTGCTTTCCGTCTCTCTCATGCCTCATGATCCGGCAGTTTTCCACTCCTCTTTCTTCTCTCTGAGTCACACGTCAATATCTTTGTGTACACTTAACCTTTCCACGTTTTCCCGGTGCCTCTTGCCTCCCTCCGCTGATCACACACTGGCTCTTCTGTGATGACACATGTGGTTTATTCAGTGGAAAACACTGTGTACTCTGCCTGCCTGCTATTCAGCCAGGGAGGGAAAGGGAGGATGGAAAAGCAGGGGAAAAAAGAGAGACAGTAGTTGCCGTTCTTTGTGCAGATAATCCAGGCCCACATTTTTCAAAGGACGCTATCTGAGTCATGGTTAAGCTTTCCTGGAAGGAAAAGACTTGACTAATACAATAACGTGGTTTCTCAGAATAAACAAGATCACATTTCATTCAGTCAGACCATAAATAGTTTCACTTGAAAATAAGGCATCGATGCTGCTTTCTCTCAGTTCAGTCTACAATGCCAACATTGAAGGAAAAGCAAGAATTCAGCCTGCATAAAAAAAAACTTCATGTATTATTTGTCATTTATTTCAACTTTTGTTTAAACTGTGAAGCAAGTTCATATAAATACCAAATGTTGGACCAAAGTGTATTCTTGTTATACTTAGTACATTTTGTCTTATTTTACTCCATGTCAGTGTCAACGGTGCTTTGCCATTTGTCTGCTTCCCGACACCTGTTTGCCTCTCACACACCGTTTTAATGCAGGTTTACATTCATGTTAAAATCTTTAATCTACATGACATGATCATGCGTATTCCCACTGGCCCATTCCGGATGAGGTGTTTTGCTTTTGAAGCCACACAGAATCTATCCAGACCTGTTCGCCTGTGTCCCTCGGTACCTTTCCTTCTCCGTGAAAAGGCTCCGCCACAGCTGGGGATTGAGGAAACTGGCAGCCTGAGCTGAAATAAGCCGGCTGTTTTCTGGTGAAGACCAAAACAGCTGTTCGGTGTGTGACAGCATGAATGTGACACTGGTAATTTCGAGATGGCTTCATTCTACATAGCTCAAATAGTGTACTTTTTTGTTGATTGCAATATTTCCCCATTTATCAAAGAAAACACAAACATTTCATACAAAAACATTTAGTTGCATTTTGCCTTTATTAATAGGACAGTAAGTGTGAAATAGGGAGAACGAGTGAGGAAAGCCTTTGTATATTTGAAAATGTAAAATTAACTAAATGTTTTCTCAGAATTTTTTAATTAAGTATCAAACAAAACAATCTTAACGGTTTTTCCGGCATTATGATTTATTGGAATTGTTGATGAAAATAATTATTTCAGCCCTTCCAGATGCCAAAGCAAAATATATGTTTTCGGCAGCACTCGATGTTTCCTGACTGCCCATCACCCAGTGTGGAGTTAACAGTTGTTGTTGCCCTCTGAGAACACACAGCAGCGAGGATGTGTTCAGGAAACAACAGCCTCTGTTTTTAGAAAACACTGCTGTAGTGAAGAGTCCTTTTTTACCGGCGCGGTGGCAGAGAGCAGCGCTGTGGCCGCCACTTGTGTTTTCCTCGCTGTGGAAACTTGTCATGTGTGTTTTTCCTCCGGATTCCAAGTGAAGGGACTGTTGCCTAATTATGACAGAGTGCAGTTAGTGTGTGTCACTCTCCCTAATGATAAGTGACTGGACACAGGGGATAGGCCTTGTCGTACACCGGGCATGCTTTATTCATGTCGACTGTACAAGGAAACTGCATTGGGGCAAGATGGCATGTTCCTGCCGAGACAAGAGGAAGGAAGAGGCTTCGTTTTGAGTTTTCCGAACAGTTAATAATGCAACATATTAAGCTTTTTTTAAACATTTCTCACTTATTTGTTTGGTCTACATAACTCAAACAAGTAGTTTTGGCAGATATAAGTGTTTGTAGGGAGAAATCGAGACTAGATGTGTTGCTGTGTGTAGCAGTTTCAAATAAAATGCAGGCATATGTCTTCACCAACACAAACATTCTTTAAGAAATAATTGCGACGTGAAACTGAACCAGTGTCATGGAGGCATTCCTCATTGCACAGTATTCTTTTAACGAGGGTTGTGTGAGAATATATTCAGAGTGATGCTGGAGAGGACGCTGTCCCCACACACCTAGAGTCCACCCACCGAGGTGTTTTCACCGCTTAATTGGACATCGTCTCAGGACCGTGTGGGCCTTTTCAAACAGCTTGACTGGCATCTCCATCACTCCCCCTGCTTGTCTTCTTTCCCATGCTATTATTCTTATTGTTACTTTATCCCCAGCACAGCTCCACACCCCGCTTCAGTCTCAATAGAGATCTGTTCAGAGCAGTGGAGAACTAAAGCCACTAAAGCCACTAAAGCTGCTTTTAAACATGCACTGGACTCCGCAGTTTCTCTGTATTTTCTCTGTATTCTCTGTATATGGAGGTGAATGTGTGAATATAAATGCCCTTAGTTTCTGCAGACTTTATCCGCCTGACAACCTATTCCGGAGAATTCTATGTGAAAACACAGCAGGGGATCGGAGTAGTGGGGTTGATGTTGCTTCTAACACGCGACAGACGCAAAAACAACAAAAAATAAATAAATCACTGTGCAGACCAACGGACCAAAATTAAAAGGCCAAAAGAGGCAGCCATGTGCCAGATGAAATTCAACCATCATTTGTTTTTCTTTGCATTGTGAAAACACTTTATTGGATAGTCCGTACTTTTTTGCCGATTGAAGAAAGTTGGGACAGTTTTAAAACAACAAGAAGAAAAAAGAGTGAAAGCGGCATCGCTTGCAGTCAATTCCATTTAAACAAAAGGTCTACTACGCATAGAAATGACTCTGACGTCAGATGCACACCCGTCCACAAACTAATTAATGTAATGTCAACTATAGGGAAATGAAGCCCATGAAGGTGATGACAGGAAGTATGTACATTATACAAAAGTCTTTAGTGGCCTCAATGTTAACCAAAAATAACCAGATCGTATGTAAACAATGTATCAAAGGCATGAACCTTGGTCCGGACCTTTATGAAAACGCTATTAGAGATGTGATGGAAGAATGTTTATGCAGATTTTAACCTCAGCCTGGTTGATTTTTACTATGACACAACTTGAATGCAAGCAATTCCATCCCAGCTGATGTTGGGTGAAAAGTGGGGTTTTGGTGTGTGAACCAAGGCAAAAGCAATCGTGCTCTGAGTAGTGTATCAAAGCCTTGTTTCATACTGTGGTCATAATTAATATCTTTAACACTTTGGGGGTTGTTAAGCTGAACCAGTGTGAGCCATCAGAGGAGGGAGAGCCGGCTCCTGATCAGACGTCTCCCTGCAGACCACTGCCTCCTCCTTGAACCCTCTTTGTCTTGTTGGAGCTCACTGTACTACAACACATCTCTCCCTCTTTTGTTTTACCTTGCTTACACACTCATCACATGTTGTGCTTTCTCTCAATTGTCTCCATTCTTTGTAAAAAAAAACACATTCTGAGATTTGAAACCTCCTCAACCCCTCACACCTGAAGCCTGCTATCATGCATTTGATTTGCAACTGCAAGTACAAGCTGGTAAATGTCAGGTATGCATGATTATCCCCCTTCCCTGCAGTGTTAACTCATTCGCTCTCTGATCCTGCACACTCATGCCTGGATCTCTGGCGTAATGGCTGGAAAACCCCCACACCTGCTGACTGAAATACTGTACGCTGCACATGCATGGATGTGCAGAGTTGTAGAGCACACATCTACTATATCAACCTATATTTAAAGTGAAATACACACAGTCAAAGATATAAGTATAATATGTGTAACGTTGTTTCTTTATGTTGCAACCTCATCAGACTAAACTGTGGACTGTCTTTGGATGTGGAAATGTGGCTCAGGAAGCCTGAATAGATCTGCTGTCGCAACACAGAAAGCCTTTTTTGTACTCGCAAACATCTCACATAGCCTTGTCTGTAAGTGATAAATTCACAGATGACTATCAGGTGCTATTTTCCCACCCTGTGAGTCAGCTGTCATCATGTTCCAGGAGGTGAGAAGCCTGCAAGAGGTCACAGACGCAACAGTTGCAATCAGCACCCCCTTCCCCCCGAATACCTAATTCCCTGACAGAAAGTGGCGCCCCTGGATGTCTCCATCAAACTGCGACGCCACAGCGGATGATTCACTGACGCATTACCAGCGCCTCGGTCGACCCTGTGCAGGAAGGGTCTGGCTGTCATGCAGAAGCAGTAAATTAACCATTAACCTGTTTTGCCATCATTGCGGCCAAGGGAGAACAGACGGTGTTGTCAGAAGATCTTGTAGCGGTGATATATTTTTAATGTGCTTTAAGTACTGAGGCTGAGCAGAGGTAAGGAAAGGAAACGCTGGGGCTACCACTCGTGAGACAGCTTGGCGTTTGATCCTCATGGTCCTTCTTACATTTTGACATACGCAGAGGGAAGTAACAGTGCCACCGTACAATGTGTTCACATCCAGGTTCAATACTGATATTGGAGACAATCTGAACAATGACTGACTGAACAACTTATCTTTGTCTTCATCTCAACCGAATGCAAGTTTTACGAAAAACCAGTATGTGGTGATTTCCTGCTATTTGACTGACAGCTTCATATAGAATCTTCTCCATGCTACATCACTGTCCCTTCTCATGAACACACACACAGTAAAAACAATTGCAGACTGGTAATTACGAGTTGTTTGCTGAAAATTTCACTGAAGGCGTGTTGGTGTCCTCAGCTGACATCAAGCCACTGCAGATATACTGTTGTGTGGTTGTTTGAGGGGAATGAAAAGAGACATGTGGAAATAAAAGACATTTATGGTCTCCTTAACAGTCCCAGCTCAAGGCCCACTTACCGAGCATTCAACCTGTTACTGTTTCAGAGTAATAACTGTCTGATTGTGACTTATGTGATTATCTATTGTATATATGTACACACTGCGGTCAAAACACACACACATTAGCTGTGTCTCAATTCAGGGGTCGCATCCTTCCAAGGCTGCATTTCAAGACCGATTGCGTCACAGTGGCATGACTAATAATAATAAACTTTATTGGTAGAGCACCTTCTGTACAAGAAATGCAGCTCAAAGGGATTTACATACAATTTAGATAAAAATAAAAACTTAGTTAAAGGCTGGATTCAATTATAAAGTTTTTTTTTCAAGGCATTCACTGAACTAGCTTCTCTGATATTCAGTGGCAGTCTGTTCCACAACTTTGGAGCGTAGTTTACAAGCCTGTGTCCTTCTATCCTCCAGCAACAAAGGGTCCACCAGGTGGATCCTTCCCGGCCCCAAAATATACCATGAATCATTGCGCTTCTGTGAAAAGAGGTAATGGTGGCGAAAAGCGAGGCAAAAACTTTACAAGAATTTATTTTTAATTGTAAGTACTTGTTTTTAATCAACCGAATAACAAGCTGCTGAGATGCAATAAAAAGACCAGACGGTCTCATTTTGGTTCGGCCGACGTGGTCTACGCAGCCGATGAAGGATGCAGTCGCCTGCACAGACCGTGTCCTCCGAAGGATGCTGCCCATAAATCAAGACACACACACACACACCCACTGTCATCAGTCACTTTTGGTGCCATTACACACACTGAGTCTTAATTCAGAGGCTGCATCCTTTGGAGGACTCAAACTACTAGATTAGGCCATGAAGGTGAAACTCAAATGAAACAGTCTGGTCTTCCATTGGATGCACCAGTCTGTCCCTCTGCACTTACTTCTGCTCGGACGCTAGAATAGTTAGCTTGTTAGCTTTGTCACCAATGAATCCTTGCACAGATCAGACATTGGATGGTGAATGGAGGATGCATTTGTTGTCTTCAAGCCTGGTTGTGTCGCTGTGACAGAATCTAGAGCTTGAGACTGGGCGGCCAGAGACTTGCAGGAGACCGTAACTCTACACATGCTCATAATTGCAGGTAGAGATATGCACACATCGAATTAAAGTCCACTTTGGCCAACCTGGGCTAAATATAAACCAGTATTTAATTATAACTTGGGTTTGACACTGTTGCTTTTATTCTAAATGTTGAGAAACCTGCCATTTAACAAGCCAGTGAGGTCACTGTCTTAAGTGCTGACATTCACATGTTTTAGTGACAGAGTTAAGAGGGAACCTTCTCCTTCCTATACTTTTTTTGTGCATGATTGAACAGTAACTCTTCTTGATTGTGAGCTACTCGACAAAAATGATTTTAGCACAGATGTTAATACAGAGGGTATTTATGTTTTTGGGTATGCACTTGTAATGGGTCACTGCTTGTTAGTGATTTCAGCAGATTTGACATAGATCATAGATTTCCGGTAGTAAGGGTTAGTAACCTGAGCACCCTGTCTGATCTGCTGGTTGAATTCTCTTCACCTTCACATCTGTTGATCTAAACCAGTTAAAGTTTCAACAACCCAGGCTGTTTGTTTACATCTGTTTCAAACAGGAGCAGAAGAGAGGAGCTCCCCCTTTTAAAAAGGAAAAAAATAAAAGGCCTTGACCTAAGTTGTCTCAATGAGATAAATGGAGACAGACTAGTACACTTACACATGTGCTGCTTCAGTAGCACATTGTCGAGCGTTTAAGAAACACTTGACATATTCATACCCATCTGTTGTTTAGAGTCAACACAAGGTGGTGCTCCAGAGAGATGGGAGGAGGTGTCAGACCACATCGGGTTCATGCTACACTTAAGGTCCAGACAAAGTCATTTCTATTTACTGGGGTTTTGGACCTGTCATCCTGATTCTTATTTGCATGTTGACGTCAACCAGAAGAGGGAAACTGAATCAATAGACCCAAATGTTTTCCACAGTTACCAAAAAACTTAGTGCAAAGCTCTCTGTGTACTGAACAGTGGTCTTCACTGAGCTTTGTGGTCAGCAGCTTGATTTACACTATTGTCACTCTGTGATTCTTTTCAAGTTTATCACAGTGTTCAATGTTTTGTGAAGTTTTGTTATATTGAACAAATGACCAGAGATGTACTTTTAGGCATTACAATGTTTCCTTTAACTGATATATCCTAATTCATCCTGCTTGTGGTTTGGGTGCATTGTACTCAGTGCAATGTGAAGCTGAGTGTGAATGAATGGTAGCTGTGTCAGTTTGGAGTGTGTGAATGAGAGATGAGGTTTGTGCATATTAAGGTTGAGTATCTGTTGGATTTTTAGAAGCACTGAGCTGTGTGTGTGTGTGCGTGTGTGTGGTGTGTGCGTGTGTGTGCGTGCGCACAATGGCAAAGACCCACTTAGAGTATAATAAGAGAGGGGTTGGATGAAGCCAGACAGGTTGTCCTGGATCGTATTGTAGTAATATGGGTCAAGACCAGATACTTTACATCTCCCTGCTTGACTTAAAAGCTTCTGGCTACTGTACTTTGCTTGTGATTCAACTGTGCCTCAATGCAATTGTAGACGTCTCAGCATATGCAAAGGTTATTATTGTGTACAGTTTAGCATGTATCCCAGATATGTGTTAACAGTCTGACTCGTCCTGTTAAAGTGATGACAAGGTATATCCACTCTTTGTTTTGTGTCACATGAGTGGGATGTCACAAATGTGAGGGAATGCTTATCTTTACATATGTTCTAATATCTCCTGTATTGTGTATTGAATGTGACTAATAGCTATGGGAAAGAGATGGATACCCTCAATAGTTAATAATTGCTTCATACATCTGTTGCTTCTGCCTAGAACAAAGCAACCAGCATTTAAAGAGCTGTCACTGCTGTAGAGCAACACATGCACACGCACACGGACACACACACATTCACACACACACTCTCTCTCTCTCTCTCTCTCTCTCTCTCTCTCTCTCTCTCTCAGTAATGTTGGCTGTTTTCCCGATTGTGTGCAAATTCAGCACTTTTCTAGTGGTTCAAAATTGCATGCATCATACAGAGTTGTGCTGGACATCAGATTCTTTGCTGTATTATCTAATAAAAATCTGAGTTGTGAATAATAAACTCATGTCTGTAGACATTCAGATTACTTTCTGTTTTCAGATCAGAATATCATCCGACCAACAGCTTGCATGACAATTGCTGTGTGTGTGTGTGTGTGTGTGTGTGTGTGTGTGTGTGTGTGTGTGTGTGTGTGTGTGTGTGTGTGTGTGTGTGTGTGTGTGTGTGTGTGTGTGGTCCAGGTATTACTCAAGTTGTGGGGACCTAAACCATCATATTATAGGGACTTCTCTTCCTTTAGCCCCCATAATGTGAATCATTAATTTAAGGTGACATTTTTAGGTGAGGTTGAAGTTAAGGTTCGGTTAAAGGTTGGGGTTTGGCTAGCAGTAACTATGGTTACAGTTAGAGTAAGACTTCTGGAATTCACTTTAAGTTAATGTAATGTCCTCTGAAGTTACAAACGTGTGTGTGTGTCTATATCTGTAGTCACGAGGGTCAATTTTTAGGGATAGATTTAGGTTTAGGCGAGGGTAAGGGTTAGGACTAGGCATTTAGTTGTGATGCTTAAGGTTAGATTCATGAGCGAGGGAATGCATTGTCAGTAAGTGTCCTCACAACTACAGACAGATGCATGTTTGTGTGCGTGTGTGTAACTGAAAGGTATTTTAGTGCTTTGTCCTGTCACACTTTTTCTTTTTCCGGAATAAGCTCCCCTGCTCACAGTATTGCTACAGTTTTGGCTCTGTCCATGGTGCTGAACATCACTGTCTGAACTACGTCAGCTCCGGTCTCTAACCTCCAGTTCTTCAGTGTTTAAACATCGTATTTGAATTCATGTCTTGCATGTTTCTCGCTCGTGTTGTAGACTTGTACTCGTAATTCATGCCATGTGTGAGGAACTTCGGGAGTGGCCTAAAATGCATATCCCCCTCCTCCTCAGGTGCATAATTTATATTGATTTTAGAGTTTGAGAGTTTTGGTCTGTGGCTTTGTCGTGTTATGTTTCCGTCAAAGACATTTTTTTCTCACTACATTAATTTTGCAGATACATTTTCTTGTTTCCTAATTCTAATAGCTGACAGTCTTCGAGAGAGAGAGAGGTGAACGCAGAGAGACAGAGGGAGAGATGTTGTCATTTGTCAAGGCTGTCTTGATTTGGAATCAGCAGGTCCATGCTTCATTACACCAGTCTGAGCTCTTGAGAGAGATGGCCAGTTATCATCACTGTCATTTCCATGTGCTACCATCTTCGTACGAAGAAACAGAAGTCGAAAGAATACTTTGGTCCACAGAAAAAAAAAGTTACACTAAAAGCGACTTGCTGTGAATAAGGAATCCTCTACAGTTCATATCTCAAAGTATTAAATCAAATGCTTCTTCAGTTGCTGCTGCGTTTTCTCTCTCTCTCTCTCTCTCTCTCTCTCTCTCTCTCTCTCTCTCTCTCTCTCTCTCTCTCTCTCTCTCTCTCTCTCCACACCACTCATCAGACAAGCCTCATCAGTTTAGATCAACATACACAGCCGCTTCACTTTGCTTTGATTTACTATCATGAGATATGATAGTCTGGATGACACTGAGCCTCAGACATGCAGCAGTATTTGTCAGTGTTTATTTGTTTGTGCGCCCGTTGGTGGCTCGTATTATGAGTATGTGTCATATACTCTAAAGGGATGAGGAAGCGAAAGCTGGCATTGAACTGTTAAAAGGCTGTTACTCACAAATCGATGCACGACACGGTGAAGAGTCAGAGCATCCAGAGCTTCTGTTTCTGGATGAGATGATGGCGATGGAGACTAAAGCATACTCACTTTAATGCTGCTGTTTCACGCCCTTGTGTAATGATTCTCGACGGTTATCAGATATAGTTAGACATAGGAAGTAGAAATACAAATACTCTATTACTGTACTTACAGATCTACTCGAGTATTTATTTTTCGGACTTTTTCTGAAACAGATGAGAGAGGGAGACTTAACATTACAGAAAGAAGAGAAATTAGTACATTTCAGAGTATCTGTACTTCTACTTGAGTAAAAATGTGTGTACTTTCCCCCCCTCTGGATATAAGCTATATCAAAGCATAGATAGATACTGTTAAAACAAGACTGATGAAGAGAGACAGAGTGCACCCTGGGATAGCAGATTGCGAGTAGGAGCTACACAGGCCTCTTGGGATCTTCCCTGCAGGTTAAGTGAGGCTCTTGGAGAAGCTGCGGAGCCTCATTTAATTACAGGTTAGCACGGACATTTTGATTAAAGACTTTCTCATTGAATCCACGGTGGCTTTAACAGTCTACATCTGCGACCACTGCGTCTAAATTAACATAGAGCCCTTATGTAAAGAGCAGAAATTAAGACATTAACTTATGACGCACAAACGTTTTATAAAAATAGAATAGGAAGACATTTCTCTGTTGCTCTCCTCCGTGCTTTCCCCCGCTCAGGTTACAGGAGGCATTGTGCAGCACGTGTCCTGATGGGTTTGGCAACGTGGCCTGTGGAGAAAATTCTCCTCCTTCATCAACAGCCCCACATGTGTCGATAGAGCGTTTTGTCCGTAAACCCATTCCTGCATGTGGAGGACAAATGGTGCGATGCTCATAGATCACATCAGCAGCAGCTCTGCCTATCCACTTGTATTTACACTCTTTTACTTGGTCTAATGATTTGGGTTTTACATTTTAAGGTATTACAGATCAGAATAAGATCTTTTTCACTAATTTCTCTGATGCATTGTCTATTAATATTCAGTTGATTGCACCGTTTACACCGAGCTTCAGTAATAATTGAAGTAATGAGTAAAAGGCATCATTACCTCTTTGTTTGTACTGAATTTTAATCCTGTTCCAGTGAAATAATCAGTGAAGAACTAATAAATGTAAAATACATCTACATCCTGATTTCATCAAGTCATAAAATGATGCACATCAATTGTATGTGGATTTATTCAGTTACTGATACAATATATAATCCTTATAGTTTCACTTACTTCCCCTTACTAATGGATATGCTCTCAATTTAGATCTCAGACAACATTTTGTTGTTGTGGGTTGATTATTGGAAGGTAAAAAAGGGAAATGACATTGGGTGAAAATTTTGAAATAATATTCGGGTTCAGCCATGTTGGCTGGGCTGTGATTATTTATTTTATTTTATAGTGCCTTGGCTAATTCTCTTCCAGGTTTGGTTTGCTTCAGACAGAAAACTGTGCCCTGAGCCGCACTCCAATGTATGAATTTTTACATGTACTTCACAGGGAAATTCTCCACATAAACACAGATCAGCAAAATTTCCAGCATCTCATTTGTTCTACTTCTTAAACTTTTGGAAAAGTTGCCTATAAAGTACCGATCTCTACTGTCCACAGCACTTCAGTATGAACTTTACCCGACTGTTTAGCAAGGTGCCTCTCAAAGTAGGCTGTTTGTAATTGAGGGAGGTTTATTATAGAAGGCCAGAGGATATTTAAAAACAGAATAGGAGCGTTCTGAAAGCCGAAGCTCTCTGTAACAGCCCCGATTCTGTCTTGGTGATTTACACCACCCTGAAGTGTAGGTCTTCTAGAGGCTTTTACCAGAAAAGGCCGAGCCTCTATTGGGGTTGTATACATGATGAATTACCTGGTGGTTATGAGATAACACACGTCAAATATCGGCTGTCACACCCTCACAATGCCTGAACATTGGATACACACACAGAAAACAAAACCTATGTTTTTCTCACTCTGCATAGAGAATAAGTGGTGACAGGGAGGGGGGTCGATATTGCATCACCTAGCTGAATTAAAGAGATCAGAGGTGTTTATATAACGTATACGAGTCAGTGTCAGTGACAGGTAGAAGAGAGATCCGCTAATTATCCCAGCTAACTTTGCTCTACTTGAAATGAGACAATTTATGCTTCCACTTCACATGAGCAGCTGTCATTTGTGAAAAACTCTCATCTTTTACTCTGACCTGACATAAATCAACGTATTGCTGTTTGCCTCATAGTGCTTTGTGTGAGACACTAGTGAAGAAACTGTCCAGGATGTGCCAGCAAAACAATGGACACGGACACTGAAATAAAAGCACAGACATTGATCAAATATAATGTTCATGAAAATGATTATTGATCAATAATAAAGAGAGAAACCTTCAGAAAACCATCAGCGGTCTGAAGTAAGATATAGACTGAAAAACATTTGATATGATTTTGGAAGACAAACAATTGAATTCCCCCTCATTCTTTAATTCTAAATGTTGTAAACAAAGTTAGATAACTGGGTCACATCATTAGGAACGATTTATGCAGTGGCACGCACATTTTCTATATGTATGACGGTGTTAAAATATCACTTTTTTAGAGCCTACTGTCCTAAACTGAAAAAGCTTCAGGTGATAATATCATATAATAATGCATTCAGAATTTTGCTCAAGCTTTCAAGACGCAGGACGTGTGAGATACATATACACGATGACCCCATATTTCATTTTCTGCTGAGAAATTTTATTCATAACTTTATGTTTCGATTAACTGACTCAAAAAACATGATCACATGGGCCTTAACCGAGATGTAACACTGGTTTAGAAGTCTGTATGTTTTTTTTGAATCCCTGTGTAGCCTACTTATAAAGTGTCACAATTTTATTTTATATTTTTGTGCTGTATTTTGTAATTTATTTATTTTATATTTCAGTGATTGGTAAATACATATTTTCAGATATCGAGCTTTAACCAATGGCAACCTGTTAAATACTTACAAGTCACACATGTGTACACGTGAGAAAGAAGTTGCACGTAGGAGATCCCATCTATTTAAGGAGTTAGACCCTAATGTTCCACATGTGACCTTTGAACCGCTAATGTGGTTTTACTTAACTGGAACAATAACTGCAGTTCAAGCCACAGAGGATGGGGCTCCTAACAAAATCACAATTAGATTAGACTTAACAGACTAAAGCGCACACGCATGATATTAAAACGATAAATCAGACACTTATTCATAGGCACCGGGACCAGACCCAGGATTCACAGTCCTCCGTGATGCTCTCGCCCGCTCTCAGTGACAGGTTTTTCCCCTGTCCACCTCCAGACGCATCACCTTGGAGCACGGAGGGTCATGAATATTCAACAAAGTCTCCATTGTTTATATATGCAGCAAAGATCAATGGGTGCCCTCTGCATGTGAACACACTCTAATCTCTCTGTTACTGTACCGCTCCTTACTAGTGTTCATATGGACACTGATAAAGACAGAGAACTGAAGGAAGCATAGTGTAGTTCCAGAGAAGAGAAAGTTTCCATCTTTTCTCCTCTGCTGTCGTTGGGCTGTGTTTCACCATAGAGATACGACCCCTTGTACACAACGCCTGTGCTAAAACGCTCGCCTTGAATAAGCTGCAAATGAAACATTTGGACAGCTCCGGACCGAAACAACTCCCTCTCTGCAGCATGCCAAATAAATATTGAGTTTATGAGTTTGTACTCAATCTTTTATTGGCAGCAGACTTTGACTGTGGTACTGTAGAGCAAATAATTTAATTCCAATTTGGTATCCCTCCAATCATTTCATTTCAAATCTGGAAATAATAGAATATAATAGTCTGCATATATTGTTTCAGCAGCTGTAATTGGTACAGAATAGGATGCGGCTGTAAAGCAAGATAAAAAGGCAAAACAAACAAATGAGCTTCACATCAAAATCTAATCTCGTCACAAATGCCTCCCTGACATGAGAATATGGATGAACATTGTTTCCTAATCTCATTTAACATGGGTGAGGAGCTCATTGTATTTAATCAGCTAATGCTGCACCAGGTTGACTTACCCTGATAAAGTCGTGCTAATGCTCGTATTGAGTGTCGACCGCGCAGAGAAGCTGAACTCAGCCACTTACTACATCCAGCCCAAAGGGAGGGGGCTTATAATAAAACAGTTTTATTGGGAATGCTCCAGCTATGGAGGAGGGAGTGGGTGGGTGGGCTGGGTACTGCAGGGGTAGGGGCATTAGAAGGTGTGTAAGCAAAGACAGAACTCAGAGGTGGAAGTGTTTCCATTTGGGGTGTGTGTATGTTTGTGTCATAAAATATGTCTTGGAGGTTTAGGTAGATGAATCTGATTCATTTAAAGCAGGATCATTTTGGAGTGTGTGAAGAAGAGATGGACTTGGTGTGGGTGGATGTCGTGTTTGTTTGTTTGCTGTGTGTGTGTGTGTGTGTGTGTGTGTGTGTGTGTGTGTGTGTGTGTGTGTGACTTGTATATACAAATGCATACGCTGCATGTGGGAGCGGGAGGCGGGCCAGTGGGTGTTGGCACACCAAATGATTCAGTGCTTCATGGACAAGATTCATGTTTTAGTAGTATGGGCTCCCATAAATTACATGGCCCGACCATTCTGCCTCTGCAGCACAGCAAAGCGCCTCTCTCTCTCTCTCTCTCTCTCTCTCTCTCTCTCTCTCTCTCTCTCTCTCTCTCTCTCTCTCTCTCTCTATCTTTACATATGTTCTAATATCCTTTGTATTCTGTATTGAATTAGCTATGGAAAAGAGATGGATACCCTCAATAGTTAATAATTGTTTCATAGACCTGTTGTTTCTGCGTAGGACAAAGCAACCAGCATTTAAAGAGCTGTCACTGCTGTGAACAACACAGTAGAGCTACACACGCACGCACACACATTCTCTCTCTCTCTCTCTCTCTCTCTCTCTCTCTCTCTCTCTCTCTCTCTCTCTCTCCCCCCCCTTCACTCATTCTCACATGTCTTCATTTGTCACTCTCACTCTTTCACATTTTTCTTCCCATGCATTTTTCTGCACCCAGAATGTATATATTTTAAGCTGCGTCGTGCCTATGGATGTTTACCCCTCAACCCACTCACATGGGTGTAAAGTGCACGGCAGGGTGGCCAAGACGAGCATACTTGACTCAGTGTGTTTACCTGTGTGCACCATGTGTAGGCTCGTGACAAACCGCCCAACTTACCGGAGTGTACTTCGGGGAGCTTCACGTGTGTGTTACTTAGCAACAGTGTGTTGCAGTGCGGAGTCTCTTTCAGTTTTCTTTAGGATCACTGCCATCTCCCTCGGTGTCCTTCTGTAAATGCAGTGTGTACAAAAACAGAGAGCGAGAGAGACCAGAACACTGAGTGAGAGAGGCCGTGATACGATGAATCAACATGTGTCTGATGGAACAGCTGGATGCAGGGGAGTGGGTTCCACTGCCGCTGCCCCTCAGTGTATTCCTGGTTTATGTCCCCACCACCTCTTTAATAAATACTCCAAGTGAAAGTCAAAAGAATCGTGGAAAAATTTAGATTGGCACTTGCTGTTTGTTTAGATCTGAGCCTTTATTGTCTTTGTGTTTACTGTATGTCACTTCTATGACTTGTCTCAGTCCTGTTTGCTGCTGTAGGCCTGTCTTATGGCTACTGGTCATAAACCTGGCCTACCTGTTCACCCATCTCACATTTGTCCAAGTCAAACTGCTAACTCAAGCTCTATGTTGGTGCTGGCAGGTATAAAACATTGTTATTCAGGCTTTTATTTTAAAAATGCGTGTTGTGGCTGTTAAACCAAAGCAATGTAAGCAGGTACAAAATTCTAAAGAACTCTGAGGAGTTGAGGGGAACAGCTGAGTCAGGTGATATATTACATTCTTTACCATTAGCAGCATTTTTATATATTTAATATATTGCATATGTTTCTCAATTTTTAAAATATATAACTATTAATCTAACCCTATGAATCCTGAGATATATATTTTTTATATTGCTTTTTTTATCAACCACATGAATGATGTTTGAAATCTCTTTTTCCAGCTCAACATAATAGTTTTTCACGTTGATGTAGAATACAGACATATTGGCTGCAAAAGACACAAGATAAACTTAAAATTCAATAAATGTTTTTATCAAACATTGCACAAGAAATATGTAAGAAATAATCAACTTCAGTGATGTGGAATTTGATGAGAGCACCACCTCTGTACTTAAGCAGAGAAGGATTTCACCTGTTCTAACAACAGTATCAGTGCTGTCCTCCTCACTGCTGCACTGCAGGAGCACAAATACAGAGTCGCCCCTGATGAAGTGTTTCCTGTGCATCCTGTGTTCTTGCTGAGCTGCAATTGACAGAATCTTTGCATCCAAACCTGCAGTGAAGAGACAACGCTCAGATGCATGTCTACATACTAACAGCTGCAAATGTTCTCCGGGAAAAACCAGCGTGTTTGTTGTTAGGCCACGAAGAGACGAGACTCTAACGTCTCTGTAAGACATGTTTAGTTAAAGTGATCTAATTTAAGCTTGTTGATTGGACAGCAGCACATTTCCCTGAGCAGGAATTGACCAGGTGTCAAGGGGCCTGATGGAGAGGACAATGTGGTGAGTGTGTGCACGCGCACGTGTGCTCATGTGCTAATGTCACTGCATGTGTGTGTGTCCTTCTGTAAGTGCAGACATTTGTGTGCACCTGTACTTACTTATCCTGAAGCTCCCCTTTATTTGAGTGTGGTTATTTTTAGAGCCATGTCGAAAGGTCAACTCCTCCGTCTGCTGGAAAAACACTGAAACCACGGTTTAATGGAGCACGTGCATCCTCTGGGACGTGGACAACCCTTTTGTCAGAGCCACTGGCCATATGCTTTACATCCTCCTGAACAATGCATCGACGTGATGACACAGTGTGATGCCATTTTGACCGATGGTTTATCCGATAAGTTGACCATAAATTGAAGTGATTTGTGGAGTCGGAGTTAGGAAAACCTGATCAAATTTAAATTTGTCAGCTTTCTTTGTGTGGAGTCATCGTTATGCCTAAATACACTAAGTGCAGAAAGTGATGCGCAAGTTTTTCCACCCACTTTTCCAACTGAAATTGACCGATTTGCCATTTAGCTCTATTTTGGCAAATGGTATTACTCACCCAATGATAGCTGGGATTGGCTCCAGCCCCCCGAGGCACTTAAATGTCAGTCCATCAGCACCAGTAATCCAGTATAACAGATATCTAATCATACATTAAACATAATAATTTAACACTCTTAACCCTTATGACTCCTTTTTAAGGATCAGGGATTCTGCATTTGGCTTTTACTAAGATGCAAGTCCGTTCATCCGCTTATCCTTTAAGCACTCGGTCATTTTAATAGCAGAGCTGATTTTAACTAATTTACATGGGTTCCTGGGTTATTTAATCTGTAGCATTACTACATGTTTTATAAACTGAGATTATATTTTGCAAGTAAAACTTTAAAGTAACTGATAACTGTTGCAGTCAGAGAAATGCTGTGGATTCAAATATGTCTTGTAGTGACGTAGGCAAAGGACAATACTTGAGTAAATGTTTTAAGTGACTTTCCAATTTTGTCTAAGAATAAATGATACGCTGCACGATGAGTTTATTCCTGTTCTTCACAGATAAAAATGTGTCACCTCTGAATTCACTGTAACCAGTGTGAATCCATGACACTTTCTTTTTAAAGACGTAAACTACTACATTTTTTCAGCTTCGTTCAATACAGGGTTTCATAAGTCATTTGATATTTTTGTCCCTTTAAATGACGGGGCGGTAGCAGCAATCATACGAGGTCAGATGTGTCAAGTTGCAACTCTCTCACCAGCATCACCGTCTTCTGCCAAATAAACCCTCTATCTTTAATATCCCGAGGCCTGCGGTGAAAACGCCTCCTCCTCCTCCTCGTCCTCCTCCACCTCCTCTGCAAGTAGGTGTGAAGGAGGAGGTGAGCGAGCTCCAGCAGATGCAGCGACGGCCAACGTACGTGTCCGTGCTGCCAACGGTTGAGCTCTCCAACCAAAAGTCCCACCCAATCCGAGAGTCTGCCTCGCATGTAGAGAAAATTACAGTAATATGGCTTCTTTTTTTTGCATTGAAGTGATTTTTGAATTTGAAATGGGTGAATGTGCTCACTCCCTCATGTGGGGCCCAGTCATACAGGCTCCGGCATCTCACTTACACTCCAGCTAATTATCGTCCACTGTAATTAGAAATGTGTCATTTCTCATTAGGCCCCAACCGCTGACATGCGAATGAAACACTCTATTCGACAGAATTGATTTGATCTTTTTCTCCACTCTTTTATATCTCTGTTTGACTCAGAGTCAAATAAAGTACTCTTCCCTCCCTTTTAATACATTTCTATCATTATTATTTAACTCTACTGATTTGCATGTATGTTAATCAGGGCTCTGGGACATGGATAGAATAGATGGTGTTTGATGCTTTGATTTCACTGTCGTTCCGGCTCATGTGCTGATTTCTGCACCTGCCTCATAACCTGCTGACGTGCACGTGTCGACAGTTTTCTACCAAGACCCTTTAACCTGTGGCACACAGCCCAATGAAAAATCCAGATCTATGAAGTCAACGACACTGGGATGATTAGCATTTTATGTGATTTTGTCTGTGCTATTAATAACCAGTGATTTGTTATGACACAGTGTTGCCGGAGTGTCAGTGATTGATTAGGAGAGGCTAATGTTTGCATTTTACATTAAGGACACAAACAACTGTGTGCTCTCATGTTCACATTAGCAGTGACCAGCTTTCTCTCTCTCTCCGTGTGTGTGTGTGTGTGTGTGTGTGTGTGTGTGTGTGTGTGGCACTGCACCACTGAGTGCTATTGGAAACTGTGTCCTAAGGCTCTGATCCATATATCATAGAGCCCTCTGTGCCTCGATTGCATAACATACGGAAATAAAAACAAAAGCCTCTTTTATTTTTTTTCTTCCATTACTCTTTAGTTTTACTTTCTCTTTGCTCTTATGTCCTCTCTCTCTCTCTCTCTCTCGCTCTCTCTCTCTTTCTCTCTCTCTTTCTCTCTCTCTCTCTTGGCCACATGCACACACACACGCGCACCGACACATTTATATGAATTTATCGGGAGCAGACATTTTTAGGGAACACCAGCTGGCAACTGAGAATCAGAGCGTTTTACAGCACCCAGAAACATAAACAGATAATGGCTCATCGCTAATGAGTCACTGCTGATAATAGTTATTACTCTAAACGTGACCTCGTCTACTCGTACGTCACAACTCCACTCTGAGCTCTCACCACTGCTTCCCTCATGTGGTCACAGTCTTTACAAGTTAATTGATTGGTAGCTGGATTTGATCGAACTGATTGATACACACACACGCACACATAGTATCTGTGATGTAGCATGTTTTGGCCACTTGAGGGCATCTTGGACGTCTAAAGAAAAGAAAGGCTCCAGTTTTGGTTCAGTCTAGCACTTCGACAGCTGCTCGTCTAAATGCAGCAGAAGACACAAAGCTAAATATAGCAATGGAGACAAAGCACCAACATGACAGACTTACTTTCCCAGGGAATCGACTCTATGTTTAATTCACTGGATCTTCTCACACTGTGTGTTGCCCCCGTTGCAAATTGAAGTTGATGGAGCTCCACTTAGTGCAAACTCTTTTGTTTGAGTCACTGTGGAAGTCATCAAATACCTGAGGAGAAATCTTTTTAAATTAGAAACAACACATATATTTGGTGTGCAGAGCAGCTCTTCCTTTAATCAACAGTGTAATCCTGCAGCAGTGTCCTGCTGAGCTCTGCACTGCTCTCTAGTGGCAGATAAGCAGAAGAGCATTTGTAACCATGGCAGCTGCCTTTCCTGATGCCTGTCACAGTGTCACTGAAGTCCGCTTGTTTCATATGGTTTGCTGGGAAGTGCTAATTAATGGGAAAATGCACATTTTAAGATTATCTAAAAGTTGTATTAATCTTGAAAAAAACGTTTATTAAATAATTAGATAAAATAGAACTTGAATCAGGTAGAAAACGACTCATCTTATGCTTTTATGTACCTATAACCACATAGAATGAAAATTACAGTATCCCAGAGGGCCTATGTGTGAGATGCAATATATTATGTATTTGCAAATGCATTCCATAATGAGATCAACACAAACATGTACTTTTTCTCTATGTCATTAGGGATTTGCTTTATTGTTTTTTAAATGTTTCCTACACTGCACATGATGCATTGCTCAACCACTTTGAAAACAGAAGGCAGAGCTATTGTTCAGCCCACATGTCTAAATCTAACTTTTTTCTGAGGTTTCCTTTCCTTGAAGTGCTAATCCTCATTACATGACACTTTGTTCTGTCTGCAATACATTTATTCTATTTTCCTTAGCATCGGCTGTCTTATCTTAGTGAGCTGTGTCAACACAAAGAAGTCGTCTTTGTCCATTTTGTTTTTGCCCCTGATCGTTTTATTTGTTGGTTGGTTCTTTGTCCATTTGGTTTGTAAACAGGATTACGCAAAAGCTACTGAAAGGATTACGATGACACTTGGTGTGCGTCAAATAAAACAACCATTATATTTTGGTGGAGTTGCAGGATTTATTGTCACTGAGATAGCGTGTGGGCGTTTTTATCAATTTTACTGATTTCCCAGAGAGTAATTCATGGATCTTGATTAAAACAATCAGCCATATTTAGTGAACTGGTCTCTATGAGTGTGTGGAATTTGATGCAGCTTGAATGAATTTAAGTGAACTGTTGGGACTTGGTGGTATGGTCAAGTGCCATTCTAGTTTTTAGTGTTGATTAATTGTAAAAAAAAAAAAAAGTAATATGATATTTTCTCAGCTGGTGAAACATTTTAAAGTTGTTGTACTGCAATGTGTGTGTGTGTGTGTGTGTGTGTGTGTGTGTGTGTGTGTGTGTGTGCATATGTTGACTAAAGTCATTGACTAAAACAAAGGCAAACAGGATATCAAGTATAATAAAGCCTGATACAGAGTGTAGAATTACTTTAACATCTTATACAAATACAATGCAAGATAAGATCAAATTCTAAATGAAAAAGGTAAGAATCTAACTGTCAAAACTGATTTCTAAATATTTGACAGAAAATGAAAAATGGACAGGGACATGTTTTCCTCATGTGTCTCGACTGGAGTTGAATTCAGTCTTGCGTGTCCGTGTCACACCGTCGATCACAGACACCTCAGACGAGACGGAGGGAATCGGGGGAGTACGAGAAGAATTTGATGTATTTGACACCGTGCTAACATTTGATCTGTGACAGTGTTAATGGGCGACTGAGTGTGTGAGTGGGTCATGATGTCTGCCGGTTAATGACTGCTGTCATACTGCAGGATTAACCCCTGTCACTTCAGACTAATCACTGCACTCCTTGTCCCACTGTCCCCTCCATTAGCTCACAGTCAAACCCAAGCATGCACAATATTTCTGCAGAGGCAGCGTGTCCTTTTTTTTTACCTCAGTTTATTCTCAGGGCTAAGAGGGTCAGAGCGGTCAGAGTGCAGCCCCGGCTAATGACGATAAGCATCATAACTACTTCAGACATCATTAGTCTTTCATTGTCTCTTAGGGGAAACTTTATAGCTGTCCTCAATCAGAGGCGGCTGAGGTCCCGCGCACACACGGTCTCATTGGAGGTGCCTGGTGCATATCGTCTGAACACACCTCAACAGACCTCTCGGAATGAAACACTGAAGCTGGAGTTATATGAAACACACTATTAGACATAACCGTTAATGAGTTTCTTTAATTAATGAGATGACCTTTGGATGTGCCTGTAAAGCTCCATTAAACAATCTTTTTGAACAGTTAAAACTCCCATCATGTGTCGTGAAAGGTGAATTACTGATGGCATTTGGTTATAATGTACCATACAGAAATTAAAGATGTGTTAATCATCTTATATAAATCTTTGGAAGAAAGGCTAAATGTTGATAGAGTTTACGTTAAGGGATACAAATTTGACTCGACGTTAAAAGAGATGAATTTTTGATGTATTTTGATGTATGAATTTCAGACGTTTGATGAAAAATGCCTGAACTACTTGTGGGTTTTCAGATTGGTTAATTAAATGGATGTGGATGTAGAGAAAAGATGAATGGATGGTGGAGGGAGGCGCTGAGGTGCAGGTTTGTCTGTCTAAGAAATGTATAGAAAGAAGTAGTCTCTGTTTTACTGGAGCAATAAATTAACCGGTTCACTTTGTTAATATCATTGCCGCAGTAAAAATCATAACAGTTTCAGTACCAGCAGAATAAATGTCCTTGTCTTTCAAACATATCGTCGGAAGTAAAAACTACAAGCAATCCTTCTTCTATTGTTTAATGCTGTCTCAACTTCCTGCTATTAGTCCGAAAGTCAGAACTATTCAAACCAACAGTTTGATCCAGACAGAGAACAGCTTGTTTGGTCTGACTAAATTTTCTTTTCTCAAATCTTTTGAAACAAGGCATGTGTGAAAGCGCCCTATAAGTTGACTAGTTAACTTCCTTCATAACACAGATGTGTATGCAGAGAAGATTCTTGGTCCAACTTACATGCAAACCAAAAGACTGCAGAAGAAGATTTCAGTATTATCATGTAAGGGAGCAGATAGGGTTCATCTTATCCAAATGTAGGGGACAGAATAGCCATCCACCTAACACTAAAGGATTCCTGCAGAGGCCCCCGACTCTCAGGTAAACCATCTCTGATACATAACCTTCATTGTGACATCATTTGTAACAAAATCATATTTCCATCAAAAGTGTGAGGAAGTGAAAATGTTTCCTCAAAAACGTCTATTTATAGTGTGTGGTACTGTAGTGTCAGTAGTAGTAATGCTATCAGGGACTCTGATGGACCTGTGGGCTTCTTCGCCGTCTGTGGACTGCAGCTTGACAGGGATCCAGGTTGAGAGAAAAGACAATTACCACAGCTGAAGGTCAGTGGCTGCTTCATTTATGTATTTGAAAAGACAGAAATGGAGACATCCCTTTGTGCATCCTTGTAAATTTCTCTTGTCTTGGATCGTGTGTTTGTGGGTTGCGTTGCGGACGTATTCTAATGGAATCCTTTTACATTAACGGCAGCATTTACTGACCTGATTTTGTCCGTATCACATCTTTGAATTCACAAATGGAGCTCGGCCTGACCTGACATTGCTCTCATTACCATTCTATCAAACTAATATGCACCCAGGTCTCTCACCTGCATCACAAAATCATTAATATTAATGTGCACACCTATATACCTCATTTCTTATAGTGCAGCACCCATGCTCCCCATGCACCAGCACATGCACCGGGAGGCAAACACTACAGCGATGCATGCTCGCACACTTATACAGGGCAGGTCTTTCCAGAGGGGTTTGGACTAATTGATATTCTCCCACACTGCCCAGGGCTTCTCCAAGGAACCTCACTCTGCAGCGCTGCTGACAGGGCACATTCCATCACTACTGCAGACCTAAAATAGGATCAAAGGGTGTGTGTGTGTGTGTGTGTGTGTGTGTGTGTGTGTGTGTGTGTGTGTGTGTGTGTGTGTGTGTGTGTGTGTGTGTGTGTGTGTGTGTGTGTGTGTGTGTGTGTGTGTGTGTGTCTGGCCTTTGCTACCGACTCCCGAAGATTTTCATCTTCATCCCTCTCTCCTTACATATATTTATCTCCTTGATCACATTAGTGTTTGGCTTCGTCCTGAATGATGCGCCATGTAAGTGAGCAGTTTGTGATTTGGGTTGTTATTCGGTTGTTAACCAATCACTGCTGGTGAGGAGCCACAGGGCTTTGTTAAATCACTGGCACTTCCTACTCACTGTAATTACGTTTTCTTTCAAATATGGGGAAACTCAAAGGACATCTATAAAAGCCCCCAGCCACATATTAATACATATATCACCAATTAGTCTGTCTTTCTAAATTTATTGTTAAAGGTTGGGTGTGTAGGATTTAGTGACATCTAGTGGTAAAGTTGCATGTTGAGGCTGAACACCCCACTCACCTCACCCTCCCCTTCCAAACAAGAAAGAGAACCTGTGAAAGCCTTCAGTTGTCATAAAAACTCAAAAGGTGTTTAGTTTGTCCAGTCTGGGCTACTGTAAAAAAAGGTGGTGGCCTCCGTAGAGAGGAATATAAATAAAAATGAATATAAAATAATAAGTATTTAAATATAAAAGCATTCTAGGGTAAAGAAAACAACAATTTGTATAATTTAGATGAAACACACTAGTGAAAACATCACTGGGATTTTTTCATATTCAGATTCTGCCAGTAGATCCCTTTCACCTGAATCACTGGTCCTTTTAAGATGATCTAACTCTGTTGCTTCATCGCCTTTTCTCTGCAGAAACTCCTCCCAACAGGGCCGTCCTCCAACCTCCCTTCTCTGATTCCTCCACATGCAGTATTTTACTATATGTGCAGTTCAGCAGTTTAATTTTTTTTTAATTTTGGTCTTAGCTATTTGTGAGTGCAGCTCACACTTTGAAGCCCCTCTGTTTCATTAATGTCTCCGTCGGAGGGCTCTACACCTCAGGCATCGTCTAATCTGGTCCCTCAGGGAGGGGCAACACTCCATCACGCTCACAACAGAGAGACATATTGTAATGCGGCTATACATATTCTCCCGTGGCATATTTAGTGCAGCTTGCGGCGATAATGCGATGTACATGGTTTTATGACAGTCCGCATGAGATGATGGAGCAGCTATTTAAAGGGAACAGGGACTTGATGTATCGGCTCCTTCGTCGCTCGTCTGGAGCTAAACTGTCTCCTGGCTTGTTTTTTAACCTCTTCAAATATATTATTCATCTGCAGTGCTGCATGAGTGACCCTGTTGGCAATAAAGCAGGACGTAAAGATTGCTTCTCATTGGATCCCTCCAGGTAGCTCAGTCATTCTGTTATTCATTGGCATGTTTTCAGCAGGAAAAAGCTTCGCGATACTAAAGGCTCACTCCACTAGGAGGCTGCACCTTCATGTCACATAGGCTGTATGGTGCAGTTATTCATTATTCACCACACGCCACTGAATTAGGTTCAATTCAGCACAGCAGGCAATAATGTTATTGTTTGCTTTCGACAGTGTCATAGAGGAGTTTCAGCAAAGATGTTGCACAGGACAAAATTATAATGAGGTCTTTCTGGTATTCTGATCCACTCATGTCTGTAAATAGGGAGGATACAAAAGTTAGAAACACTTCAGTGCAGTCCAGTGCAACACCACATTTAATATGATCGTACAACTGAATCCACACATGTACATTTAGAAACAAGCCGAGCCCAGTATACTGCACACACCCAATAAAGTGGTGACAGATTGTATAAAGGGAATTCTATATAAAGGGCTGTTCCTTTTGAGTGTTTGCTCATTGAGGGAACTGTTGGGTTTCTCTGTAATTTTGCATAACTCCCTATGTTAAGCGCCATGAGATAATGTAATATTATGATTATGCGCTGTATGGATAAAATTGGATTGAATTAGCTGCTGTATCACAAAAACTATTCTGGAAATTCCTTTCAATTTATTCAAATTGTACTTCTTTCCTTTCTGTGGAGTTCACAGTGGTGTTAAAACTCTGAGTTAGTGACAATTTATTTGTAATTCACGGTGGTGCAGTGGTCAGCACTGTCTCTCCGAGCTCTGGTTCTGGGGTTTGAACCTGCCGGCAGACCAGGGTCTTTCTGCGTGGAGTTTGCATGTTCCCCCTGTGCCTGCGTGGACTCTCTCCAGGAACTCTGGCTTTCTCAGTTCAAAACCTGCAGCTCAAGTTAACTGGAGACTCAAAACGATCTGTAGGTGTGAGTGTGCATTGTTGTTTTTCTCTGCATGTCGGGCCCTGTTATGAACTGGCGACATGTTCAGGGTGAACCCCACATCTTGCCCAATGTCAGCTGCAATGGGCTCCAGATCCCTGCGACTTTCAAACAATAAGTGGTATAGAAGGATGGGTAGTCTTTTAAATGGGCCATAGATGCAAAGAATAAAGCTTTGAAACAGAGTATTGTACTGAACGGGCTCCATCTTATCCTCTGTTCCACTCTCAGCTCTCTCAAATCCAGTGATCAGCGCCCTGTGACACTTTCTCCATCACTGCTCCCTATGTGTGAAGCACTTCACCATTTACTTTCAGGTTTCCCCCATTTAACATTTCAAATCCCATCTTAATCCCTTTTGTTTCACTTTAAGTAACAAGTGCATTATCTTGTCCCACCTCTTCGCTGAAGCTCAAGTTCTTTTAGATGAGTTATCAACTATTCAAAGAAAATGCACAATATGTATTTTGTAATGACTCATTGAAGTATCTTATCAAAGCTACAGATATTAACGTTCACCCACCAGAACGTGAATCTGTTAAACTCCTGGTCGTTGTGGTGCTCACCACCTCGAGGGCCTCACCGTGCACTATTTATTCAGGGGCACTTAAGACAAGCTTTCCATTTTCTTTCCCCTCTTTACAAGCTCTCGGTGCTCACTCGTCTATCTCGGCTCCCTGATTAGCTCCATCCATGAGACTCGTCAAAACAAATGAGACCCATACATTCGCAGTCCATAATCGGGGCCCTTGTGAGACTCGCGATATTCAATGATTAAACTGCCAAAGCCCGGGGAAGGATGGAAAGACGAGGGGAGAAAAGACAACTACGAAAAATCATTACTCATCTCAACTTAAATTAATTCTGTCTTTTGACAATGCAGTTTAATTTGATTGTAGAATGTTAAGCTTCTTTTATTTCACTGGGCCTGTGAAGTGCTGACTCCCACTAACTATCTTTACTATCAGGACGGGTGATAAGAGAACATGGCCCCGGGGCAAAGTTACAGCAATAATCAAATGGGTTGCTTGTCCCAGTTCCATTGGGTGACATTTGCTTTGCCACTGCAATGGGGCGTCTTACTTACAATAATGTAATTTCCTCAGAGAAGATTGGATTAACATGTTCTGACCTGATGAGGCTGTGGCTTCAAGTCTGCGTCAAACCCTTCACTGAATCTTTGTGCATTTTGGCTGCCATGTTTTTTATACAGGTCAAGTGTGCATGATATTAAAGTCTGTGATATTCAGCGTAAAGAATGTATTGATAATAGAGGAGTAGAAACTGATATACACAGTGTTTCACCTGCATTTTCTTAGCAACTTTGCTAATTTCTTGCAAATTACAACCTGAGGCAACATTAAGTCCTGTTTCATTTGTCTCGGGTGAAATGTCCAAGTGCCTTCCTCTGTGACCTAACGTAAAGAACAGATGAAATGTTTAAAGCGTTTGTGAACAAATTAAAACGTTAATTTGTTCACAAACACTCGGGGCAGACTGTCAGTTCACCGTAACCATGTTAGATCCTGGCAGGGGCAGTATAAATCCAGCATTAGGAGTCACAGGAAAAGGTCTCGGCTTATAGCGCTTTGGAATGGGACCATCATGGACTCTCATTCGTTCACGTGTAGGAGGAAAAAAAATGTAGGTATGTGTGAACTTGTTTTGCTCCACGAATGAATTTGTAAGAAGGTTTTGATGCATTGTTTTACACCCTGCGTTGTGTTGAGTTTGATAGGAAAGCATTGTTTTGGATTAGACTGCTAGAATGTTTTCTTCTCCTATGCATGCTGTGAAAAGGAATTTTGCAATTGCGTGTCAGTTATGTGTAAAGAGCTCGTCTGACCATCCATGCATTCAACCTCATTCAGCCTCATGCTGTGTTAAGATGAAAAGGTACAAGCTTCAGTGTAAAGGCTCCTCTTTCCTCCCCTCACCGTTTCAGGATCATCCCCATTCTGGATCCAGTTGCACGTTTGTAGTAATTTATGGGGGTACTTGTCCTGGTCAAGCTCACCAAAGATAATCCATTTGTCAGTTGGTGAATGACGAGAGATAAGAGCCCTGCATATTTCAAAACCTTTTTCTTCCCACTTGTGTAGGGAAATTAATTATTTTTGTATGACACACTTTCAAATTGGGTTGTTTTTGCAATTTGGACAATATTAATCACATTACTACTGCAAAATGTGATTTTTACGGATGACTTATGCTGGGGAGGCTGCAATAATTTCCATCTTCTAAATACAACCTTTTTGTAAAAAAAAGAAAAATAACGTCCAATAATAATAATCTGTTATCCCTCCATGGAAACAAATGCAACATCATCAAACCTACATGAAGAGCAAGTACATGTACGTGTGTGTGTGTGTGTGTGTGTGTGTGTGTGTGTGTGTGGGTGCGTGTGCGTGTGCGTGTGGAAAATAGAGACCCTCCCCTGATTCAGAACAGTGGCTGTGACGGTGCTGCTGTGCGACTTGCTGTGGCTGAGGGAACCATTGTTGAGCTGACAGTGTCCGCTGCTGGCTGGTGCGTTAACTGCAGTGACTGTCACAGCACCGGGGAGCGGGAGGAGGGGAGCCTTCTCAGCAGCCATGGGATATAAAAACCTCTGCATCCATCCACGGCACGTAGCCTTTACCGAGTCAGTGGACTGGGATGAGGGGGGCACTCCAAACCCTTGTTGGCACCCCAAACCCTACACATTTTATTCTAAAATACTAGTATTTAGATGCTCTGTATACATTTTATTTCTATAAAGTACATATTCAGCCACCATGTGGGCACAACACATTTATGTTCTCATAACGTCAACTCAGCTGATGATCTGATTCTGTTGACCCACAGCTATTATGGAAACATATTATAAAATGATTGCTGCTTATCTGCCAATTCCACTCACTCATCATCATATTCATACAGCAGGATTTCAACAGGTGCGTCTGGTGTGAAGGCTGATCCACACATGCACAGAGGGAGGATACAACAAAGCTGCACTCCCTCTATACCAGCCCCAAATGTTTAATTACAATCACAAACAGCAGATGGCTCTCTTGAGTTTTAATTTCTTGTGCCTGTGATTGAGACTTGGATGCTATTCGCCCCGGAGCGAGGGAAGGAAACTCGGATTGTTTTGTCTTTTCGTGGCGTTTTATTTATTGTGTTGAACCTTGCGTGTCCGATTCAGCTTTTGAATCGGACACAGAGGTGTTGGGTTGAGGGGAGGATTGAGTCACATGTGGCCCACTGTAGGACATCCTGCAGGCTGAGGAGTGGACTTTACGCGCAGGTGAAGGTTGCCATGTCCGTCATTGTCCGGCGCTGTCCGTGGTGCTGGAGCCACAAAGCGCACATGGAGCGCGCAGCCTCACGGGCTCGTCTTTGAAATAACATAAATGTGCTTCCTCACCACACAGCAACTATTTCTCATCTCATGGGAGTGAGAACAGTTGCAATAACCCACTGACATCATTTTGTTCATACTGTACAAGTTTGACTGTAGTAGTGAGGTGAAATATCAAGATTCCTTCTGCTCTGGTTCAGATTTGATGTCTAATCCTAAAATAGATGCACCATGGAGCCCAAATGGAAGCTTTTGAGAATAGCGTACATCTCACCGTCTGATGGCAGCATTCAGAGCGGCTGATCGTTCCCCTCCAAGCGGGGGCTTGGTGGACGAGAGGGAGGGAGTGGGGGTTGGGTTGTTGGGGGTCCTCCTCCTCCTTTTCCTCCTCTCTCAGACGTACACTAACGACTGGTTAGGACTTGTTGATGGGAAGGATACGTTGATCGGGGGTATATAGAGTGAAGCGAGTGACCACCACTTCCTCTCGGCTTTTTTATTCAAGATTTGAGCGTGGGAAAATGAATTGAGCCGCATTATATCCTTTTTACGCACCGATCGCCAAGCACCCCGCAGGCTCTGGATGCAAATCCACTGGGTCGAAGTGAGTGTCTGCTGATCGCCGGGGGGTTTAAGTTTATATTTATTTGTATTCAGCTGGTCACACAATGCAGACGTCATCTCCACAGGATCCAGAATCAGCTTTGGTTATGTGTTGGTGCTTTTTTCCGCTTGTCCCTGGCTCCCATCGCGCCCACCCGCCTCTGTTGTGATAGTGGAAAAGGAAGGAGAAAATATGTTTTGAGGATATAATCCAACGGATCTGCGGGTAGTTTTTTTTTTTTTTTTAAGTGTAACTTTGCATTATTTCGTCCCGCTGCATCAATTTATAATCACACGGCTGCGTATTTCTTTGCATCTGCAAATGTGTGGCTGTTGATCGGTCATCGCGGGGGAACTCTGTTGCGGATTGCCTCTCGCAAACTTGGACTTCGCCCGGGCTGCTGTTGCGTTCTCTCCGGTGGCGATCTTCGTAGGAGGCGGCTGTACATTTTGTGCACAGGCGTCCCCCCACCGCCACACACTGACAGAGCAAGCCCGTCTGGCAGAAGGAGAAGAAAAACGCAGGGTGGAAAGAGGAAAGAGTGGGTGAATGCGCCGTGAGGACGCTGCAGCCGGTGTTGGACATTTAAGGAGGCGACTTTGTCACAGACTATGAACAAAAACGTCACTTTGCAGGTATGAATGAACCTCTGAATTCTCCCTCCGCTTGAGTTTGGCGTAAGCTTTCCATCGGGACAATGGCTATTGATGCATGTATGGAATTACGCACGAACTGATCTCACATTTTTTCCATCATGTACAAGAATTTTCCGAGTGACGATGACGGATCTTTTAATCTCAGGTGTATCATGTAGTGTTTGGACAGAACAGAAAACCAGCTCCTAGAAAAAAAATATATATATATTTGACATTTGACATCACGGAACGGATCCATCAGCCGCCACCATGGGACTGTGACCCGGGCTGCGAGCAGTGAGAGGCGGCTGTTTGTGTAGTCTGTGCCCCGTGGGCAGACTGGACCTGACCAGTTGTGACATTTTGAGCCATGGCTGCTGCTATCGCGAGTGGGCTGATCAGACAGAAGAGGCAGGCGCGGGAGCAGCAGTTGGACCGGCCCACGACCAACCGACGGAGGAAGAGCCCCAACAAGAACAAGGGGCTCTGCAATGGGAACCTGGTCGACATCTTCTCTAAAGTGCGCATCTTCGGCCTCAGGAAGCGGCGACTACGGAGACAAGGTGTGGGAACTTAAGTGTGCAAGGTGTAAGCATGCGCATTCACCCAACCACTGGTTGATAGTATCATAATTGCATTCCCACATATATGGTTGAAGCTATGAGGCAATAATGCAACGAATTAAACTCTTTCGTCTGCGCGTAAAAAGTTAAATTGTGCGCAAAATACATCCTGTTTTTCATGCGTTAGCTAGATGGTTAAAAATCCAACCTTACATGCAGCGCCAGTTATCAGACATGCTCCTGTTGTGCCAAATGGTTTAGTCACGTTAACCGAACGGTCACCTCTGCGATTCTGGATCGTTATGAAGCACATAAAAAATTGGCTGAACTGCTTTCTACATTATAAGCGCAGCACAAGAGCCAGAAATGAAAACTCATTCATATGCAAGCAAAAAAGGTCAACATCTCCCACGGGGGTTACGCCTTTCAAACATAATCTTTTTCTCCCATAATTTCACCGATACAGGGGCCAGTGGCCTCTTCTTGCTCCAGCTGATATCCCTTCTACTTAAAGAAAATATCAGATTTCTCTATACATCTTTTCCCCTCTGTGTCAGCTTGTGATTGTCAAAGCGCAATATCAACAATTATTTCACTGTTGGAATCAGAGCCAATTACAAGGATAATTCCTCTAATGGAGGATAATTCCTTTAGGAAAGAAATGACTCTTAATTGTTTCCTCTTGTTAGTGGATGATGAAGGTTGCTGTGTTTCTCTTGGAATCACCAGGTATCAAACCTGTTGCAGCAGGGCAACCAGATATAGCTCTGATTAAACAGCCATGGCGCTTTTAGGATTTTATAACAAATTAAGACTTTAAACATGATTTATTGGTTGCTGGAAGCCGTGTTTCAGTCTTTCATCTCGTCCTCAAAGAGAGAGCCATTTTGATGAGTCCCTCTCATCCTCTGTCAGCGTTCACAACACTATGCAATGTCCCCTCCACCAGCCCCCAGTGATTACATGGATTAAATAGCTTTAATAGGACAGGGTCTGTATAACAGCACATAGAGGACACATCTGGACATGGGTCAGGGTGCATCAGAATGGCAAGTTTAAATCGGTCGTCCTCCAGGCTGCTGTTTCTGCCCAATGTGTGCGTGTGTGTCTCTGTCCCCTTCTGTCCCTCTGTGTCACCTCTGCATTGGGCTCATTTGGTATCATCAGTCGTGTCCAGAAACCCCCACAGATCACAGATGTGGACAGATGATGGTGTCATTTGTCTGAGCAATTAATGTCTGGCTATGCCAATAGAACAACAAGCCAACAATACTTGCAGGTCTATATTTCAGTATGCCTTAGATACCATGTCATCCTGAAATGACTTTACCACATCCCGCCTGAAACAGCCATTTCACAGAGCAACAAGGGGCCTTCCTGATCCCCTGAACAATGACAATCCACTGTAACAGTGTCTTGAGGCTGCAGAAGCATGATCCTGGTGCCTGGAAGATGCCAAACACTTATTAATATAAAGATACAATTAAAAATCTGTTTCAATATATGAAATCTGTTTGGAAATGGGTATTCTGTCCTCATTTTTGAAGCTCTAATCAGAGCATACTGTTTTCTAGTGGCTTTAATACAAAGTTATTTGTGTGTAAAGGCCTAATGGGAATAAACTTCATTAATTTTAGGCTCAAAAGAGAATTAGGAATGATCTTTTACCAAGTGATATCAGACTTTGCTGTCTGGGGAGCTTTTGGGAAATACTGCACATATCACTGTTTGTCTCTCACCCACTTTCCTTCTCCCTCCTCTTCCTCCCTCTTATTCATTGCATTATCACAGGAGCACACAACTTAGGAATAATAATAACTTGTTTGGTGTGCTCAATGTAATATTTGACTCCACAAGAGCTTTCTTCAGAGAATAACGAATGCACAACCGATCAGATATTGTGATAAAACAGACAGACGTCCACAGTTGTCTTCATCTCTGATGGGAGAGGGGCGCTGGTTTTACCTGAGCCTTCAGAGAACAGAGCAGCTCTCTAAGCATCCACACTGTGATTGTGTATTGAAGTCAGATTCAGATGCCCACTGAGATGTGTCAGGATGAGGTGTCTGAAATGTACTATAACACCAGTATTCCCTTTGGCTTTGAGCATCGATCCTCCGAGCCAGGCTCCAGATTAGCTATTCTTACGGGCCGCATTGATTGACACTGACATCAATTGAGCTTTTGAGCCTGATCATTTGGGTCAGATTCAAAGAAAGTGTTACCATAAACTATCATGAATCAATACTAACAATCCTCATCTTCATTCTATCTAATGTAATATTTAAAATTTGATTTAGAAATCAAGTTGAAAACTACCGCAGTTAAACAGCCTTCAAATGAAAGAATATCAAGATATATGTAAAAACAGAGATATGTGAGAGATGAGAATTAAAATTCTGTGCAACTGCAGATGGAATCGAGGGAAAGTGTTCCTTACTGATTCAGGTGCTGTGCACAGACATGTAATTGGCCCATCTGAGTAAATTGTGCTGCCTTTATGGCCCCTGATTTAAAAATTGAAATTCGAATTGAAAGTAGTGAGAAAAGTGGGTCTTGAGCAATGATTTGAACATTTACAGCATCTGAGCAGTTCTGATATGACTTTAAAGGTGAACTATTCCAGAGATTAGGAGCAGCTGCTGCAAATAAAGCCTGGACACCTTTATTCTTGAGCCTTAATCTTTAGACCTGCAGCATCAGTTGGTCGACCTCGGTTTTCGAGACGTGCAACAGTTCACCTTAATATATAAAGTGCTGTGATTAAAACAGCATATTTATAGTTCAAGGGAAACAACATTAAAATGGAATGCACAGTGTTGGGTGCACAGATGTGCTTTCCTGATGGAAAGCAAGTGATCGCACAGATTATTTTTTTTAGGGATTAGATTTGAGTTGTCAATCCTATTACGCTCAAACCCAGTAAAGTGAGCTCGGCCACATCCAGTTTGGACTCGGCCATAATCTCACTGCTCCCGCTCTAATTATCTCACCAGATTAGATCCGTAGATCATTGGATCATGTTACACAGATCAGACAATGAGATTATCTTTCACGATCTAGAAAACCCATTTGAGGTTATAGCTTTGTTGCTCTGTGGCTATTTATTGTGGCGTGTGTTGACAGGACACAGCGGTGCCTCAACAGTCAGCTTTCAGAGCTGTCTGCATCCGATGAGTTATTGTTGAAAATGTCAGAGATGATGATGTACGTGAAATGAGAAAGGAGTGCCAGCACCGTGGTTCTCCATGACAACAGAAGCAACATGCAGAGGTTTTTCCTCCGCAGGCCGGAAAAGCCCTTGTCCTATTCCAGAAACATCCGAAGTGGGTCAAGCAGGTGACGGCATGACAACAGTCTACAACTGCTGCTGCAGCTGCGCCCCTCTGTGTGTGTGTGTCTGTCTGTGTTTGTTTGGCACTGAGCACAACATGGGTATCTGCACATGCACACATACATAGGCAGATGAATGCCACAACAGAAATTAAGACAGGAAGGGAATGAGGGAGCTTTGTGTCGCTTTGGGAAAAAAAAACCCCAAAATCTCAACCTCTTGGTGACAGTTGAGTTTATATGCAGAGGAGATGTCTGACAATTTGAGATCACCCCCACCCCCCGCTGCTGCCAAACCACCTCTCAGTTTCTCTAGAAACAAAGAAGTGGTGTGGAGGAACATGCAACACTTCTGTTGTTAGAAAAAACTAACACCGGTGCGACTGGGAAACTCCAACAGCAGCGGAGGATGGATGCTCCTCGGTGATAATAAGCACTATTGTTTCTGCTTTATAAAAAAAGGTGAATATCCAGTCAGTCGAGGAGAAGGATACTCAGGGAATCCCACTGAGACGGTTTCCTAGCAGATCTGGGTTTTAAAAAGTGCACATGTCATATCGAGCTTGTGTGATAGAACTGGAAATGTGCCTTTTCTCTATTGCTTTGCATGAAACATCTTCCTCATTGTCTTTCTCCAATTTGCTTCATGATCCAGAAGGTTGTTTACGTCAGCATTTGTTGGTTTGCAAGATTAGACAAAAGCTACAGGACAGATTACCGTGGACGTTAAATTAAATTCTGTTGCAGATTCAGAAATCCTCCTTTTTTTCCTCCACTTTCTTAACATTGCGAGATGCAGCGTTTTTCAACATTTGCATTAATTTCTCAAAGAATTATATGTGAGTCTTGATTTAAAAACCTTAGGGGACTGATTGAAATTAAATGAGATTTGATGCAGGTTGATTGAATTTTAGGGGAGTGTTGGGCCTTGGCGGAGGTATGTGACACTCCAGTTTAATAAATAGTCTGACTTAGTCTATATGTAAAATGTATAATAAGTAAATAATGAGAGATTATGAATTATGTGTTCTTGTAAGGGAATAGGTTGCATCTTATCCATATGAAACATTTTATCCAGTGGCTTTGATCTTCAGCAATGATTTATATGAATGGGTTTGTCAGCTTCACAATCACACAAGCAATTATGTCATAATAATGTATTCGCTGGCATACATGAATGTGTGATGTTATTCATAAATGATGTCCCTCGTATTTAAGGATGTGAGTATACCTCTCAGTATAGGAATAACATGAACGATCATAAATCATGGATACTTATCTCGCACGCTTTCTCATTGCTGTTTGTGCTTTTCCTGTCAGTTTTTATCAATATTGATAAATTACTTGAAAATGTACAGATTTTCGTCTCACTCTAGCTGCAGCTCGGAGATACTGAAGCTGGAGGGGAAGTGTGTGTGTGTGTGTGTGTGTGTGTGTGTGTGTGTGACACATGTACTGGCTGGCTCGCCCCAGGGAACACAGCTATCATCAAATGATTTATAGCACGATTGAGCTAAGTTCACCTACACACACACTCAGATATAGTATTCACATAGCCAGCGAGCAGTTATGCCATTTTAATTCTTCCAGATTGCCTCCCACTGATCTGTCTTCAGAATCAATCTCACTCCCCCACCTTGTTTAAATGCTGCTGATAAAAGTGGTTAATCGATCGCCGGTTAGGCGCCTTTGTGTGTCCGTGGAGGAGTATTTGCTCAAGGGAATTGTGCGCTCATTAAAAATCCATATGAAAATGTGTGTGCAGTGCTCGTGCTCGCGTGCACGGGTGTGTCTTTGACTTGGCGAACGTGTCTCCCTGCTGCATGAAAAATCACCCATCTGCACCATCACTGGATCGAAAGGAGATAAGGGTGTGGTCCTGAGGTTACACTCGATGGTCTTTGATTACTGGATGCTCATGTGCTGTTTGTATAGTTAGTGATTGCACTCGGCTCTTTGTAGTGACAGTGACTGGAGGACAAACTAATAATGAAAAGAGGGAGCTGGTGAGTGATGCAGTAAAAGGAGTAGTGCATTAGAACCGTTTCTGTAATGCAACACAGATGAAGAGTCTTGTGCATGAAGAGCTGAAACACTTAGTGGATTCATTGATTAATCAAATGAAAGAAAATCAGAAAATTGTGGCTGGTTTTAAGCAAAAGCAGAGTTCTTTTTCCAGCAGCATTTCAATGTTCACCCACACAATCGAATCCATGTCAGCCTTCTTTTCCTTTTTAAATTCCATTTTGTTGAGTGGAAACGCAGAACAGTTGTTGACTTCAGCTCCTGCAGTGTGAAATGTGTTCGTATTTCCATAATTCCATTTGAATGTTAGAAAGTGTAAGTCCATTAGATATTGAAGCCAGCAAACGGAGCACTGATCACGTCTGCACTCTGACATGTGGACCTTGCAGAGTAGCTGCTGCAGTTTTGACGGTGAGAGTATTAAAGTAAACCAGAGAGCTGCTGCTGTCACCAGTCCTGTCAGCCGGCTTGATGCCTATGGCTGAGGTGCTCTGACAGTCATGTGCTGTCGCCACCTTTTTTTTGTCCTGGTGAGACAGAGCACGGCTGCTGAATGCTGGTATAGTAGTAATGTTTGAATGCAACAGGAGGGAGACATTTTCTCCCGTTTTCAGGCTGTAAAGGTCTCAGAGCCACCTAATGCCATCAGCCAACAGACTCTGCCTTGAGCAGTACACGGATAGAAAAAAAAACAACTCTCTCTGCCCTTAGCAAGACCTCTTGGTTTTTCCTCTGTGGCCGTGCTCTCCCTCTCTCTTATTTCTCCTTTTCTCTCTCTCTCTCTTGCACTCACACACAGAGGCTTGCAAGGGGCACGGCTTAGGCTCAGGTAAAGTTGATTGTTCACCTCCCCGGGGCTTTCTGAGAATGAAATCTGGTGTGATAGCTGTCTGCACAATAAGACTAATGTTGATGGTATATGACCCCAGTGGTTGCCCATGCACACACTCACCCACACGCAGAGGAAGAAATATTGTCGCACAGCTTGAGCACAAGTAATATCTTTCCAGTGACATCCCAAAGTGCGATTCGCATGCAGGTTTATTAAAATGTTTTCGACTCACTTTTAAAAAAAATATTTTCACTTTCTCTATTCTTGCTGTTATTACAAACCCACAAAATGCCAATTAAATCAGAACATGACCGGTTGAGCCGTCGCAGCGCCGGGCAATTTAACAGCAGCACCGATTTATTTACAGTAGATATGTGGCTAATTCCCATGTTGGGTCAGCTAGACGGGGCAGAGCACAGACACTCCTCACATCCTGCACACTAAGAACCCAGAGAGGGTGCTGTTGGGTTCATTATGGGAGTCGGGCGACCGCAGATTAATTCTGCTGCCTATAATTGGATGGCCTATCTCTGAGCCTGGCGGGGGGCTTATGTGCCCAGGAAGTTGGCTGTGGGAGTCGCCTGTGAACATACACAGGAATCAGAAAGTGCTGCTGGTTCTGCAGCCTTTTGAGGTGTTTTGCTGCGAAGAAACAACGTGGCAGCACGAGCGTTTCATCATCTTGGTCATTGCTAACTCTGCTCTTTCTTTCCTTTTTCTTCCCTGCAGATCCCCAGCTCAAGGGTATAGTGACCAGGTTATATTGCAGGCAGGGATACTACTTGCAAATGAATCCCGATGGCTCTCTTGATGGGACCAAGGATGACAGCAGTAATTCCTGTGAGTATCTCGACAGTGGCCTTCTATCATTTCACACTTTTATTTCTTATAATTTTAATTGTATAGGTACCTTTAGCACAAAAGAATCCACGGTACAAGTTGGAGAGGATTTCCTTGTCTAGATTTATTCCTCACTTGCAGGAAAATGAAACAAACCCTGTAGGTAACTTTCTCCAACCTCAAGGCCGATTCACCCCCTTCATTTTTCATTGTCTGGATCCGAGGGGTCTTCTTAAATTGCAGCTATACGGGCTTGCACGGATTTCTCCTCCGCTCGGAGAGGGAAAGTGGACCAGGAAACAGTAGGCCTAACGGGGAGGAAAAGGTATTATTAGCTTGTTCTGGCACCGCTCCTCCAGTGCTTCAGGCAAGGTGTTTAATTTAATTCCTGCGCTCGGTGCTAACGCTGGTCTGACACTCTACATTGTGTCACTTACTCCTGTCAGCATGAGGAGATGTGGCACATGTCAAATCTGATACGCTTAAGGACAGGACTTATTAAAACAGTGGGGTTTCATATAGTGTGCACAAGGGATACATCATACATTATTAAAACTCACGATACCATTTCAAGTGTAGGCACTGACGTCTCCACATTAAATTAAATTAGCCCATAAAGTCGTTCTCTTGGCCTTCACTTATGCACCAAACCTGCCAATAGTGATCACTTAAAGGGTCAGCAGAGGTCATTTCGTGCCTTTAATTCTTCCATATACACTTAATGTCACAACCAGGCCACTTCTGTTGTTTCTCACCAGTACAAACAATATCCATTACCAACCCAGGCCCAGGGAGTCTGTTACAACAGCAAAAGGCCCATTAAGTCTGCCATGCACCACTGGTGGCCCCAATTACAGCCACTCCTCAAGTAGTTCTGGGTGACCCAGGCTATGCAAGGCTGGTCACATTCGCCGGCCGCGCTGCAATTCATCTTCACAGATTACCTAAACGCAACAGCTATAGCAACTGTATTAACTATGCTCTGTGAAGCATTAATGATGGGCAGCTTGCACTCGGACGATGCATCACAAACATGACGTTCCCCCAGTGCATTAAATGTAGCTCTATATATGGTGATGGTGTTTTATTATATATATATATATATATAGTATATTTTATGTATGTGTGTGTTTGCCTGTTCACTGTGTTTTTCAGCTTTGTTCAACCTTATTCCTGTGGGCCTCCGAGTTGTCGCCATTCAGTCCGTGAAGACAGGGTTATACATCGCCATGAACGGGGAAGGCCACCTGTACACATCAGTAAGCACACCAAGTCTATTCTATTCTATTCTCTTCTATTCTTCCATGCATTATCTATGCCGCATGGGGAGCCGGCAACAATCCCAGCTGACTTTTCTATTCTATTCTATTCTAAACTCCATTATTTATACCGCTTATCCTTTGAGGGTCGCGCAGGGATCTGGACCCAATCCCAACTGGCACTGGGCTGAGATGCGGGGTACACCCTGGACAGGTCACCAGCGTATTTCTATTCTATTCTATTCAGATATTTACACAATAAGATGTACGAAGTTAAGTGATCGTTTTTTATGTTGTGCAAGTTACTGTTTCCAACATAAGGTTCCCTGAACGTGTCTCAGCTATTTACCATGTCGGCAACATGGATAATTGCCTTTCAGCAGAGGTTGGGGATCCCATTAAGCAGAAATCCATACATAGGCTACATATTTATATTCATCCGATTAAATGCTCACAGATTTTTCATTTCAACTGAAAAAAACCCCCAATTATATCAGGTGACATTATTCAGGCAGAACGCACATATCGCTCTCTCTCGCACGGGATCGGCTGCTGTGCCATTAGAGAGTAAATCATTTGCTCTGGTAGTCAATAAAAATAAATGATGTGTATGTTATTAGCAAATAAATGATGTGAGGGTATGACATGTGTTCAGCACATAAACCAAACCTGAAATCGAGTGAAATCCATCTCTGTTTTTGACCAGTGTTGGGACATGGAAGGAGCAGCCATTGTTTTTCACCACAGTATGTACCCGCCGCTGTTATCGACTTCCTCTCTTCAAAATAAACTAGGCTCCTGCAGGCCAGACAGCCAAGGGGATGATAAGACCTCCCCAGCACAGACAGAACCTCTAGTCTCCCTCCTCCACCCTGTCCTCCCCCAGTCATTCAAATCAATCAGCGGGAAGAGCAGTGGGACTTAGTGCTCCTCTCCCACACAATAGTATCCATCAGAATCACTGTCTCGTCTTCCCTCCGCCGTCCTCGTGTCCCTAATCCTCCGAGTGCAGAGCAGGAATTGCCGTCTTATTTTTAATTCATTACCTTGGGGGTTTGAAGGGGCTACTTCTCTTACTGTACAATGCACCATTATTCCACTGGAATTCTCTCGTACTTAATCACTGCTTGACTTAAGCCATGAAATTAAATTCAGTGGAGGAGGATTGACCCAGAATCGTATGGATTTTGTTAAGGAAATGCATCGTAGGGATTATAAATTAATAAATCAACACAATTCTGCACAACATACAAGGGGACATTATTGTACAATTTGTTGATTGTAAACAATCTTTTTTACCCTATTACAAATGCACACTCCAACACAATTGATTGCAGATAATAAATATAAAGTTTATATTCGCACTTATAGATGAAGACGCTTTCATCAAGAAGGTTTTTACTCAATTAATTAAATCAACCTTTCGGTCCCTGTAGCTAACTCATGAAACTATTGCAATATTTGTAGGATTATAAACTGGGTCTGTGTGGCGATATTCACGGGAAAAAAGTCCTTATCAAGTTGCTGCAAATGCAAACCGAACATTTTCTTACAGTTTCAAATTGAAAGCATTTAACTGGCGAAACACACGTTGAAGTAGCCACAGGAAATCAAATGTGCCAGTGAGCGTAGAGCTTGTTGTTCATAAAAATGGTTCTACAAGGGAATTTTTTACCTGCTGCACACCTCCAACTTCTCAGTGAAGTAACCAACTCCTTTCATTCCAGCCTCTTGTTTGCAGACTAGTGTCGTGTGCAGCATTAAATCAGATCATGTTTTCTCACAGACTGATGAAAAAAGGCAATGATTCCTTGACAATGCTTTTTTTGCTGCCTCCATGATTCTGTGATTATTAAACCACAGTTTGCTGTTAGCACCAGTAACCGCAGGTATCACCAAAGCAACCTGGACTGAAAATGTCCTGATTTCCACTTAAACTACCTTTTGCATGGATGCCGTGTGTACGCACACCAATAAAAGCAAACGCAAAAGTCCAACAATGCACCTTACACAACTTTAGAACCAGGATAAGAACAAAATAGGCAGAAAAACCAAGAGTCAATAAAATCGGAGAAGAATAATATTGGAAAATGCTATTTATATATAAATTCCATATATACAACATTATTTCTTTATATGTTTGTGTTTTTCTGAGCAGATTTAGAATGTACATCTTTATTATGAAGGGTGTCCAGTTTCATGCATCTAAAAATCTGTCGGTTGACAAATCGTAATTTCACAATGAGTAAATAACTACCTGCTATTTAATAATCTAACAGAGCTATAGGCTGAATAAGGTTACGACCCATCCTTGATATGGCCAACCTCTCACATCTCTGTTGTTTTTCCTGTGATCACTGCTCCTGTTCATCCACACAGATGTGTCTACATAGTGCACACTCTCACGATTCTCCCTGCCACTACACTTAACACATTCAGTAATTGCAGCGTTTGTGACGCCCGCAGGTGGATCACCGATGATTTGCCGTCTCTGTAGTAAGCTTAAAATTGCTGCTGTGAAAACTTGCATCGAAGTGTTGATTGCCAAACCTGCGTTATAGCTGATAAATGCAGTTAATTGCTTCTCAGGCTCGCCCTCGTCTGCAGCGGCGTTCGTAACCATGATTACGTTTCATCAGAGTCTTTTATCATCAAGTGTTTGCAGGTTTTTTTCCCTCTAGCCTCGGGGTCATGTTTAGTCCATGCAGAAGTGCTGCATGTTCGGATACTATATCTGAGTCGGAGAGCCGTGTTCCCTCGGCACACTTTGAGGGTTATATTTATGCAGCGTATAGGGGGGAGAGGTAAAGGGGAATTCTACAAAAAATAACAATTCTTTGTACAATGTAGTGTTGTTTCCCTATATCCAGGTAATTTTCATTAACTAGAATCCAGTCTGTTGTATTCTCTCTCTCTCTCTATTAAACACATTACAGAGGCTTTTACCGCGATGGCGTCCTTTGATAATGAGTGATACTCGGATGAGGTGATTCAAAGAGACTCCCACTCTTTCAGAAAATGGATAGAAACGCCTTCAAGGCCTCTGGTAGTGCATCATATTCTTTTGTGCGAGGCGCCCAATGCGCGGCGTGCGCCCCGAATGACAGAGATAGCATCAAAGTGACTGTGCAGCGCGGCACAAAAGACACACCACGGAATAAAGGAGAGTACAATCATCTCAACCCCCTTTTCAAACTGCTCCTTTTGTATCCGAGCCAATAAACTACCGGCTAATTTCTCCTCCAGGCTTGTCCCTGCATCAGGCATGTCTTCTGAAATGTAAGAAGAGGAGTGGAATCCTCCACTCCTGTAGACTGTGGCGGAAACGCAACTTGTGGCCATCTCTAGATAACAAAAGGGAAAAAGAAGAACTATTTCAAATGAGATGAAAACCTTAATTATTCTTTAGAGGCTATGATATTAAATCCCCAAAAGAAAAGGAGGAAGTGTTTGATTGTATAGTTTGCTCATGATGAAATGGTGGTGCCAGAGCATGCAACTCCCTCGCGCTGATGTCGTTTTTCCGTCCCACTCACACCGTCTCCTACCATCTCTCAAGTGTAAAGGTTGAGCATTTCATGGTCGGCTGGTTTTCTTTAGAGCCAGTTCCCCATTCCCTCACTTCACTGGAGTCTCTCTCTGCAGGCTTTCTTTATCAGCAGCCTGCACTTGTTAGTGCTACCTTTCATGATTGTCAAATTGACTTGCCACATCACTTTAGTGGTCCTTTTAGAAATGAAATCCTTGAGAGGGCCAATCTTGAGCAGTGCAGTGGCTTCAGCTGCACTTGTTCGAGGCTGCGTCATCAGCGGTAGACGAACACTGCAGACTGAGGGCATCTGTTTTTACTGTAATGCCCATTTCAGAACATATGAAGAATCAGAGCAACTTGATGCGAAGGCTCTCTCAGTCTGCATCAGTATGAAATTGAAAGTGCAGGGCTGCTGTGTGCAGGGAAGAATAGAGACGAGAGGCTTATTCCTGAGTCGCTGGTGTGAAACCGAGAGCGTCCCTTGAGAATGCTCAAGCCAGGAGTCGCTCGTATTCGGGTATATCTGATATTTTCTCGCCAACATTTTGATTCATTTTCCAACCTCTTGGGCCACTTATCTAAAGCTGCTGTCATATGCTCTGCCTATTAGAGACACCCTCCCATAAACCCCCTTTGCTCCCTTGCTTTCATCTCCATGTGTCAGCTTTGCAATAAAGCAAAGCATCAAGTCATTACATGCGAGAAACTGAAATTTAGCAACTAATTGGCATTTTTTCTTGGATTTTGAAAAAATCAAAATAGCTGCGGATAGATTTTCTGTCCAGTTGTTACAGCTTGAATGTTTAACTACTTTATGGATTTATTGCATTTTTATTGTAAACACTAATTTAAGGCCAAACCTGTGACTGGATGTTGAAATGAGTTAATCTCTATTGAATCAACATGATCAGTGGATTCAATTAGTTTCATGTTTGTCTCATGTTAACACAACATCGTGCTACCGACAAGTCAACAATACTCTTAAGGGAATGGAGAACAAGACGTGGAAGCTACGTTGGCTTATTAGCTGTGCTGCACCATACGATTTGATGTAGCTATCCTCTGCAGTTGTATAAACTGGTTCGCCAAGAGGGTATGCATTTAGAATATGTCTCTTATGCTTGGAGAAGCATTGCACTTCACTAACCCCAGGCGTGTTTACATATGTTGACATGTACCAGCCCTGCAGTAGAGCTACTATGTAACCACTTACTGTAAAAAAGCTTTGATGGACTTAGCTATTCCCCACTCTGTTGTGACCAGGGCGGATGTGACAGAAGCTATTCTTGTTGTGTAAACATGTTTTGTTTACATACCTGATGAAAAGCATCAGAATAAATACATGATGATCAACAGAATTGCGAATTGCGAACTTCCACTGTGTGTGTACGACCACACAAGTGAGTGTCTACACCAGAGCCGAGCCGATAGCTCCGTGTGAATGCATTCAATCAGTGTTGATGAGAAACCTGTCACGAATGAAAATGATCTGTTTCCTGGTTGTTTTATGGAAGGTTAATCAATGAAGGTGGGCGATCGATGTAAGTGGAGCCTCTGGCATCTAGATATAAATGACCTACACGTGTGAATACTCAAACTGATTTTCTGCCTTTTGCTAAATGACATAAAACACACATAGTTAGTCATCATTCATTCATCACCTTGACAAACCACAGCAGCTCGACCGATGGGAAAACGGGCACAAGTCAGAAGAAGCATCACATGGTGTGTGGATATCTCTCGTCTTCTGGTTTCCGTTACCTCTAAGTTTGGAATTGTTTATGATCTTAAATCAGGCATAAGTGACAGGTCAGTCAGTTTATCTTCACTGTAGACCTGTTCACAAAAGAAGAGTTTTGAGACTAGTAAGAATAGTTAAAATCCTGCTTGAAATAATCGAATTAATTCAATTTTAACTAAAGAAACACCTCATTCGTCATTATTCAGGGGAACAAAACCTAAATATTAGCAGTCAGAGTTCCTACACTGAGAAAAATTTGGATTGACATTTACTTTGCAGAAGCTAGGTAACAATTCTATGTAGCGAATACACTGACTATTGATAAGGACCTCATACAATCACACAGAAAATAATCCAAACTAACCCTTTAAGGCCTTTTAAGTATGTATATTTCAGCTAGCCTGCAATGCTAGCTGAAATATATCTATTTTTAAAATACTATCTTTTAGCAACACAAAGTGGCCTCATGCTCAACAGTGTGGCAACAACTTTTTAACAATTTCAAGAGCTTTCAGAAAATCACTCAGACAGTCTGACTAAACAGACAAACGTGTACATCTGCAGAGATTACATTTTCAAGTATCACTGTAAAGTGCAATAGTCCAATCAAAAAGTTGTTTTTGATTAGTATAGTATCTTAAATGTCAATTATAGTAAATATCTTACTGAAGAATGCAAATTGATAAAAAAACAAATTTTAAACCACACAAAGGGATATGAGTGGTTTGCCTATAAAGTATTTGTCTGGAGATAAGAGTAAGTCTTAGGTTTTTATTATGGTCAGAATAATCAGCACAAATTTACCTGGTAGTCCTTGATGAGTTCTTCTCTAGACTCTCGAAGTTACTCCATTAAGCAGCGGATGATGACGTCTCTTCTACCTTTGATATGTTGCTGTTCGACAGACAGAACATCATATAAGTGCATATACATCACAATGGATAGAGAGCGAGCACTGGTGAAGCGAGCTACAAATATAGAAAGTGAGCGTTTTATGATTTAATGCAGTACATCCCTTTAATATTTTTTCATATGTGGTCTTACATTTAATTAATTCAATTAGATTTTATTTGTATAGCATCAAATCATAATAAACATGATCTCAAGGGTCTTTACATAGAAGGTAGAGATGGAATAATGGTGGGGAAGCTAATACAAATATTTAACTTTGACCAAATGAACCAAGTGTCACCAGTTATCCATACATCCATCCATGTACACAAGCCCAACATAAGATTATCATCACATGAATTTTAGACAATACCTGCCTGAGTGAGTCCAGCATAGAACTTTTTTTCGTGCAAGCCACCCTGTCCTTTGTCTGAAAAACCAGTGTCCAATGTTGACCAAATGGTTTGCTGGAGAGGAATTGTTAACTCCTCTAATGTTCCAACTTACTAAGATAAATGTAATGTAATGTAATGAAACACAACAATATACATTTTGACAAACAGAAGATAAATAGCGTACACCATTGGGACCCCTTCTTCAGCAACTGAAAACATGTCCACACAAATGAGCTGGTGTGTGTCTAGAAAAGCAGCACATGTGCCAGAATGATAATAGCTAGCAAGCTAAGCTAATGCTAGCAAAGTAGTCTGTGGCCTTACTCACACACTGACTTTAGCAGATGAGCTAACATGAATGTACAAAGTAAATTAAGCATAAAACCTACCCCAGTGGCTTCACATCCACGAACTGTCTCATCAAATGAGGTATCAAATCATCCAGGTGCTGTCTGTCCTCCTGGGTCAGTGCTGTCTGTCCTCCTGGGTCAGTGCTGTCTGTCCTCCTGGGTCAAGAGGGTTTTGAATTTCACTCAGTTACCCAAGTAAACTTGACTTCATTGTGTGGGGTCGTGCAGTCAATACAGAAGGGTAGTTAATATTACTTGGCATGAATGATCAAAATGACTTATCAAAATGATGATTCATAATTACTAACAAACAGTAGCAGATTAAATAACACACAGCATTTTGAAGTAAAAGCTCTTCAATAATATTTTATTGTAGAATTTAAACAAAAAAGCCACGTAAACATTACAGGGACAAAAAAAAAAAAAAATTTTCTCAGTGTATGTGTGTCTTTAATCAAGTGAATGAATCCACAGACACACAGCCTAACAGCAGGATACCAGAGAATTCCCACAGATTTCGGGTACCTGTACTAATGACTGTGATGATTTAGCCTCCATGGGAGTGTCAGGCTCGGAGCTGAGGTTCCCAAAGCCCTGCTCTCTTCTGCCTTCAATTCAGTGTCAGGGAGGGTTGCGGTCACAAGGGCTGGAGCGAGAGCAGCTTCATGCATTAATGAACAACAAGGTTGGAGGTACGCATCAAAGCCCAACTGATGAACTGTTGGTGGAGGCCAAGAGCAGCTAAAAATAGACTTAACTGGTCCTCCAGCCACTTGATATAAATCAATCTTTTATTATGTATTTGTAATGGGTGACCACTCATGTCTTGTTATACCTAAAGAAAACCCACTGTTTAACATCATAATGTGCACGTTTGCTGTATGGAGCTGTAGTTTGGAGTCTGAGTTGTTGCAGTAGAAAAATAAATGTACAATTGATTTTGAGATTCTTTTATAGCTCAGCACGGTCTGGCCCCCACTGATATTTCAGAGCTACTCACTCTATACGCTCCAAGCTGCAATCTAAGATCCTCCAACCAACACTTGCTAGTTGTCCCTAAGTCAAGGCTGGTATCCAAAAGCCTTTTCCACTGGTCAAAAAACGCACCGACACCCACTAACATCTGTTCTTTTGTCTGTAATGTCAATGGATTCAATCGGCGTTCACTCCCGGGTCAAGTGACTCTGCAGCAGACAAAGGATTAAATCGGTTCTGATTGGATGTGCTAATTTGGAAAGGCAGCAAGATAAGAGAGCACCTCAGTTTTTGGTGCCTTCGTGACGCATCAAGGTAAAAACGGAGGCAAGCTCATCACTGGCAAAGGGGAAAGGACTTAATTGCCATTTTTTGTAGGTTTACCTGTGTTTAAAAAAACCTGCATATACCCACTAATATTGGTGTATAAGAGGTACTTTTAACTGGCTTTAACAGATTTGGTTTAATGCTATCTTTCTTAATCTGGTTTTGTTCTGTTCTGTGTTGTTTTATTCCCAAATATTTTGTAAAGCACCTTGCAAAATTGTTTAGATAAGTGCCATAGATATAAATATATAAATATAGTTATTTTTTAAATTAATTTGTAATATTGGTGTTTTGCATCACAGCAGTAAGTTACCCCCCCACACAATGTGTTTTTTATACTTGTGGGGATGATGTCTCCGAACAATAACTCATAAATATGTTGCACAGCCTCGATTTCTCTCCAGGTCAACAGCTGTTAATGTCACTTCGCCCTGTGTTCCTCAGTCACTCTCTTATTCCCCTGTTTATTTCTAAGCAATTAAGAGTCAGCAACTGAAGCAGTTTTCCTGAATCTCTGCTTAGCGTGACACATAGTCACACATAATGTATTTATGAACGTGCAGGGAGGAATATGAGGGAATTTATAATGGATAAAGAAAATCTTTTAGCACCATGAACAAGTCGCCGTAACCCACAAGGTAATGGACTTACCAAAAGGTTGGAAGGCTTTTAAATTCATATTGAGTTTTTTTTTAGCCTTTTTACAGTATCATCCACTGCTTTTATCACTGTGGATGACTTTCAGTTAACTTGCTGCAAAGTTCCCATCAGTAGTCTTGGTGCACGGTGCATTGCGTTAATTCAGTCTGCTCTCGTAGCTGATTGGTGTCATAGTTCATCCATGGCTCAGTATCAGGGGCTCATGTGTTGCTGATGCACCTTTATTCCTCTTCTTTACCTTCCAGCTGTTGATTTAACTATGATCAGTTTAATGAGCAGAAACTTCCTTTCTGCTCAAATTCTTTAAGAGCCTTTTCTGCAAAATTTAACTAAGTATTTTCTGTTAATGGTTGGTTCTTAAAGTATCAATCACTGAAATTATTTCTTCTAATCTGTTAACTTCTGGTCCCAAATTACAGACCAGTCAGCCAGTTCCTGGGTTGCAGTTCTTCTCTTTTACTGAAACCCTAATACTGGTGGTTTAAACTTCTTCTCAATGGTACCTTGGACCCTTTGTGTGGTGCTAGAAGGAAATCTGGAAATTTAAACTTATTGTCAGTCGAGTAAATATATATTTTTTAATATTATGTGTTCGTATGAGCAGTGCCAAACATGTTTTTTATCGATGACTGTCTTTAGCAAGTCACTTTTTCAACTGCTCCATTTTGAGATCTTTGATTTGATCCTGCAGCCTCCTCTGTGAACATCCCAGAAATCCCTTTTCAACATCTCTGTAGTTGTTTATCAGTGTCTTGATACAAGCATGTTCTGTCTGTATTTCTCCTCCCACTGTGGCCTGACTTTCTACAAAGGTGGTCATCGGGCCAACTATTGATCCGTCAGCTCGAGCTTAAACAGAATCTGCTTCATCCATCTGGGATAATCCTTAAATCTCTATTAAAATGTATTGCGGCCAAAAACACACACAGCAGTTAGTCTGCATTGCATGGGTGCTACAGAGAAGACAATAAATCATGTGCCACTTCAAATAAGGACAAAGCAGGAGACTGTGGAAAGTATAGTGGCTGGACTGGAGAGAAAAGGGAAAGAGGGAACTCTGAGGTGTGGTGTGTTTGGCAGGGACGCCTGTCTGCGGTCAATATTTGAAGACAAACGATTCTTGTCAAATATCAATTTGTTTAAGAGATGCTGCTCAATTAAATGAGTTTTTAGAGCTGCAAATTGATCCAAGTCTGATTAAAAACAATAAATTCATGAAAAATCAACATTTATGGATTGAACATGGCTCATAACGCCCCCTTGTTGTTCCAAACCGTCTTGCAAACCATGCACAGCAGGGCCAGCTGCCAACACAGAGTCAACCGTCCCTGATGTTGCTATGTTATGACACTTGTGTATATCTATGATTGTATGATATATAAACACACTCTTATCAAAAGTGGACCACTACCAAATGCTTGTGAGTGGGAATTTAGAAAACTCTGCTCATTTTCAAATCTATGCTGAAAATAAACCACCACATCATCTACTATTCAGAGACCCCCCCCCCCCCCTCCCCCCTCCTCTTTGCTGCCTGAAAACTGAAAAAAGGAAATAGCTTTTATGTTTTGTTTCCTGTGAGAGGCACTTCGGCTGAAACTCCTTTTGTCAAACTCTTTCAGTATCTTCTTCATAGTTTTGACACGAGACTTCATCGAGTTGAACTTTCGCTGGAGTGAAAGCCGTCATGCACAGTTGCCTGCTGTCCCTCCTTCTGCCGCCTGTGCCACATATTAGACCATCTGATGTTCTTATGTAACTGCAGCAAGAATAAGTCAGCACTCCAAAGCTGTTGGTTCGACCTTGCCATGATTTCAAACTCCATACTTACACATGGAATTTAACTGGAGAAACTATGACGTTTCACACATTGCTGTTCATTACATCTTTTGATCTTCCATTGTAAGCAGAAGCCACCATGCGCTCCCGTGCTACTGTCATTTGTTTTTCTTTGATTAAGACCTCCTTCAGTTCGCTCCTCTAATAGGGTAGTTAAAGTTCTTTCTGTCCTTATTCAGTTTTTCTTTCTTTAAATCTCTCCTCACTCTGCTAAACCTTTACCTTGAATTGGCTTCCTACTGTTTCCTGTTCGCTCTTGTTTTCCTTTGAAACATCTTGGGAAAAAACGCGTGGTCATAGAGTGGGTCTTTACACTGCTTCGATTCAGAGTGCTCGTGATAAACAAACACATTTCAATGAGGATTTTCATCTGTGTCTGTGTGTTTGCACAGCAGAATAAAGGAAAAACAGAGGAAGAGTAGGCACAACAAAGTGGGAATTTCCATTCAGTGAAAACATCATGTTAATATGTAGAAAAGCAGATGTCATGGTTGTCATTTCTCCATGAATACACATTGCGGGTCGCTATCAGAGCAAACAGCCTTTTTACTGTGTTAATGACCCTAGTTGTGGCCTAATTGCTTACCCAGTGTGTAAATGTCAAGCACCATGCAAATACAAATGGCTTACTTGTGCTTGTTGCCTCAAGAGCTGTGTAATGTGCAAATGAGCAGCAGAGGGACGAGGACGCGTAAAGCAACAAGTGGTCCTCAAGAACTCAGTGTCCGAACAGTAATCGAATGTGTGTCACTTCAAAAGCTTGGCCACATGTAACGGTATACTTTCACTTTTGTTATCTTAAGCCTTTTTCAGACATGAACTGTGGGAAATGTCCTCGCCTTTCACATTGGAAGAACACAGCAGAAGATTGTCCGGGTCACGCACGTTCACAACAACAGGAAAATGCTCGGAAGATCAAGTGAGGGGAGGCGTTTAGCTAGAGCAGCAGGAGGCAGGACGTTACCCTTATCACCAAAAGTTCTCAAATCTTGTTGTCTTTCCAAGCTGACGTCTTCACCTGTGTCTTCCACGTGTATGGCTGCTCTTTATGCATCTGTCATGTGTTAGAAGTGTCATCAACACACCCACACGCTCGCTGTGAATTTTCCAGAAATTTTCCTGCTGATTACTCACATGTCCTCACTCAGATATTTTCTGGACGCTATACTCGTGGGGCTGGTTGGAAAAGTTCTGGAAAATGTACGGAGCAACTGACTCGGAAAACATCAGGAAACTGTCCGGTGCTCAGTGCATGTCTGAAAGCAGCGATAGTTGAGGTGTGTGTGCTCCAGATGAGGTCGTGCAGCTCTGTGGAAGGTTAATCTTTATATGGAGGGTTTGACTACCGAGGTAGAAAAGCATCAGTGTGACCACACTTCCTTGAGAAAACCGTCAGTGATCAGTGGCGTCCTTCATATTCCAACATTACACTGATTTTATTATTATTATTAAAATATTAAAAGCCAGATAAAAAAATCCTGCATGGTGCTGCCTCCACTTTGGAGTTGATTTTTGTCTTGCATTGACCAAAATATCTCATAGTAAGTCACAATAAATACAGTATTCAGACTTTTCACTGCTTCTTAGTACGATTCAGCATCTAGGAATGATTCATAAAGAGACAGACGTATCAAGATTCAAACTACTGACTTCTGTGTCAGGCTCATGGGGCTGCAGGATCAGGTCCTGTTCCCAGTAGCTGGATCAAAGTGCGGGGGTGGTGTGTGTGGTTTGCTGCGACAGAAAAGCCATCAGTGCTCAGCCACCCTGCAGGTGTAATCGCTGTAGTCTCCTCCACGAGAATCCCTGTCGTTTCTACTTCCACCCATGAAATGAAAGTAACATTTTATCAACCTTCACCCCAGGAGTTGTAAAAATCAATACAGTGAGGGTTCTCTCACAGAAGGGCTGTAAATCATGGAAATTCATTCTCTTAAATCTGAGTTAAGCCTCTCCCCGATGTGTCTGTGCAGCCCCCCACACTGTGCGCCGGTCAACACAGCAGCTACAACGCAAACTGCAGATTCAGGGACAATAATGTTTGTGTCTATACGTGTTCACATATCTGTTCTGTCTCTGCCTTTAGAGTTATTCTATTCTTTAATGTCATATCTCAGTAAACTGAAACATTTCTTACTGTAGTTTTTAGACATTCACTCTGTATGGAAATGGCATATTTTTCCTCTTGAATGTTACAATTTTACACATGACCTGAATGTGTAAAATTGTATTTCTATATTTTTTTCATCTTACGATACGATACTTTAGCCAAGAATTCACTGCAGAGGCCGACAGGTCAGAAATAGTTATTGTACAGTAACACCCACACACCAGAACGCTATTCAAGCTAGAAACCATGCACATGCACACAGGCAAAGGAAGCTTATACTCGTCCATAAAAAACTCGAGCAGAGTGTTTAATATCTACCTATCTATCTATCTGCTTTTAAAATACATGATGCACTAATATTGTCTTGTAATGAATACTTTTGTTCCTGACCAATGCCAATCTCATGAATTGATGCCCAGGGTAAAGAGTCACCTGTCAGGTTTGGAGATATCAGCCTCCAGCTGAGTGCTGCTGTGACACTGTGAGGAACAAGCATACAGCCTCTGTGTTGTAGAACAGTTCTGAGAAACCTGGGGCCTGTACTATGAAGCAATTTCACCATACAGAGAATATCTCTCCTGAGCTGGCCTCACTGAACCTAATATCGTCCATCCTGGATGGATCCAAGCTGGAAGTTTTTCATTATAAGCAACATCGTCAGAAACATGACTAAAGTACCTTATTTTACATGAGAAGATGATACCCTCCAAAAGTGAAATCCAACAAAGGGAAATGTGAAGAATATGATTCCAATATCTAGAATAATTATTTATTTTTTGGATGATGTTTCCTTGTGACTGTGCTGCAAACTAATTTTCCCACGGGGACAAATTAAGTATCTATCAACTGTATCTAGAACAGTCAAAATGTTTGTTGATATTTAAGGTCAGGCTGTGGATGTACTGTCAACAAGAGAGGTCACATGGAGCCGGCAGCTTGTAGTTTAAGCTCTCATCGGTGTGTGTTGAGGTGGCGATCCAGACTGCAAGAAAGCTGACTTCCATAACAGAGGCTCAGAGTGTAACAGAGTTTAAAGTTAGATGATAATAAGGATGCAAAAACAGATCATGCAGAAGTATATCGGGAATATAAAGTCCATTAACTGCGGTGAAGCTAAACTAGAAGATGGATTACTTGGATAAGAACCAATACATTAGTATAAGTGGTGATATCAGAAGTTCAAATTTGTGCCACAGTGTTTTAAAGAGTCTGGAGCTTCATTGAAGAGATAAACACTTCTCTGGGTGTAATGCCAAAGTCTTTTATGCTTTGGAAAGTTGAATTTGGTAAATAGGACCATGGTGGAGGAACGTAAGCCTACATGTTATATTAAATGTTGAATGACAGCTCTAGAGTATTTGAAGTTAATTTGAAACCTGACTTCACCGGCATGGAACTGAACCCTCTGCAGAAATGCTGCTCGGGGAACCAATAGGAATTAATTGAGTTTGTGAGAGCCATGATCCTGAGACGATATTACCAAGGTACTGATTAGTATTCCTCCTCTAAACTGATATGAAGAAAGATGATATAGATTGTAATAATTCTGCAGATGGTTAGATTGAATGTGAGTCTTTACATCTTGGCGTTTGAAAAACAAACTCTCCGACTGGCTGATTGACAGGCGGTTGAAGAGCTGACAGGCAGACGGGCCGGTCGGGTTGGCGGTTCCTCTCTGGCTGAGTGGTTGAGTCACGGAGTTGATCCTCACAGAGAGACTGACTGTTGGGGGAATCCGCTTCTGTCCTCCGCTCAGACACAGATGCTCAGGTCGAGTGCTCCGGCTGCTCGTCAGACAGGTTTCAGGAAAGGTGGACACGGTGACATGGCTACAGTCGGATTTCAACAAACGTCAAAGTTAAGCTGGAATGTGTGCAACCGAATCCCTCAGGATTGTTATATACCAGACGAGGCTTTTTGAGGACATCTTACGGGTATGTAACATTGCCCTTGCACAGCTGGCATTGTTTACATCTGTCCTAACACACTACCCTGCCAATGAACGATACCTTTGTTGTGCCCAGTTCCTAATATTATCATCCCCTGACCTCTGACATGCCTTTCAGAGCTCAGACAGCTGTTGGGCTCAATTTCATGTATATGTTTATATGTCTAAACTAAATCTAGGCCTTGAGGCTGTGCATGTGATTCTGTTGAGGGAAAATTCATCTAACCAGGGGAAATGGTCTTTGGCATTTTACATTTAACAAATATTCACATATGTTTGCAAATATATTCTTAATAACAAATTATGTGAACTTTATTTCCCCACAATGCCAGGCAGCCATTAAGTTACATCGGTTTGATATAAAGGTAAATTGGCTTAAGCTTAAAATGTGCTTATGCTGTTTAATCTACCACAGTTTGCGTTTTTAAAATAAAGTTTTATGTAAAAACTCTATTCGTGTTTTATACTATAAATAAATAGATGGAAACTAATGGATGCCTGTCAAAGACCTGTAATACAGTGAATCAATAAAAAGAAAGACCCTAAGCAGCTGTTGATGACAATACTGGTCAGAATCACTAGCTGTACTATAGTAGTTTAATTGTTTTGAAGTTTTCTTTACTAACTGAACTGTTCACACTTTAATATCCAGCTCATAAATAGAAGGTGTGCAACAAACAAAGATAATGTTTGACACTCTTAGTCATTCCGGCTCCCCCTCATCAATTAAACCATGAATATTTGTTGGCGGTCATATTTCTGCTAAGTGGTGGTGCAGAGGCATAATTTCATGCCAAAAAAATAACTGCTACCACAATTGCACTGCTCTGCATTCTATCTGCATGAACCCAACCTGTGCCGATCCACCCACACACACACACAGAACTGCCAAATATTCAAAAGGGCAAAACATGCAGGTGTGCCTGGAAAACTTGGCATCGCTCCTGTGTTTGCTCTGATGTCTTTGCAAGTATGAAAATAGAAACTTTTACTCTTCAGCCAGATGAGGATTTCTTTTGTTGTTTCATTGGTAAACATGTGTTGCAACGCACAGTTCAGCTCAACAGGTAGAATACTGTTTGCCAAAAAAAAAAACTTAAAACAACTATGAAAATAGTTTTAGAGCCTTCATCAGACGCTGGATCCATCACATTAGACATGGTTTGTGTATGTGCATTTTTCTTTTGGTCATGCACATAGTTCACACTCCAGTGAAGCTTATCACTGGATTGGTCGACAATGAGAAAAATGCACAACATCCTTCAAGTCTTATCAATGACTTTGTGAAGCGTTGAGCTGCTTTCAGACGTGCACTGATATTCTGAGATGATCCCCATGCAGCGGCTGTGTGTGGGAACGCAAATGTCCAAATCACACACTTACTGTAGTTTTTCCCTCAAGCTACCCCAAGTATAAACTCCGCCCATGTGACAAAACAGCAGGTTACTTTCCATGTTTACTAAAAGTGAAAAAAGCAAAAAGAATACAAATATCTCAGGGATGAAAAAGAGGTGTCTTGGAAATAGAAGACACAGACGAAGATAAAAAATTAGAAAAGACAACAAGATTTAAGAGGCTTTTGCGATAAGGGCGGATGCTGATATACATCATGTCCGGCCTTGTACACTCTACCCTGAATCCACCCCTCGCCTGAATGTTCCCGTGATATTCCTGTTGTTGCGAACGCATCCGACCCAGACAATCTCCCGCTGCGTTCCTCATGTTGGAACAGCAACACTAGAAAGTATGGTCCCAATTGTTTGGACAATTTCTTGAATTCATGTCTGAAAACAGCTTTGGTTCGGTGTAATAGCTTATACGACAATAACCGTAAATAAAAACCACAAGCAAACGGATTCCGCTTCCTTTTAAAAATAAAACACCATAGCCTACGAACACCATTAAGGAAGAGCAACACATTTGATGTTAAAAACAACACTAACACACTCTTTTTTTTGTTTATCGGTGATACAACCTCATGTGACAAAAAAGGAAAAGCCGTTCAGGTCTTGTCTTCACACAAATGAACACTGAGTAGAGCTGAGAGCTGAGATGAGCAAGGTGTTTATATGCACAGTAGCGAGAGAGAGAGAGGGAGGGAGGGAAAGTCACCGACAAGCAAATCTACAAGGAGATACACACACTTCCTCCTTTAAAAAAAAAAAAAAAAACTGGGGCACTGTTCCTGAGGGTGTAAACAACACAAACACAACAGAGGCAGAAACACAGGGAGAGGAAAGACACATCTCTGCACTGTGCCTGCACACAAATCACATATATATATATATATATATATACACACTCTGGGTTTATTTCTTTTCTCTGAGCCTGGACTTGGGTGCACATGCAGAAATGTGTGTGACATATCTGAGATGTGCTGTCAGCTTGTTGTGCCGGGCTGGCGGCTGGCTTCCCTGACGAGAGATGACTCGAGCCATTCCAGCAGAACTCGGGCAGCTTTGACACCAGTCTGGCACCAATTTACAGATCAACAGCAGCAGAGTAGACCAACACACACACACACACATACTTGAAACCCACCGATCTCGACGTGGGTGGTTGCGCTGCATTTGTTACGTTTGCCCACCAACAGGCTCTCGTATGATGTTGTGTGTGGTTTTTAAAAAAACGTATCATATCATTTATTTATTTACTGATTTATTCAAAAAAAAAAAAAGGCCTCCAGTGTTTGCCACTTTACAGGCAGGGTTTTCTCAGTGGGTTTATCCAAACTGACCCCATGCAGCATAACTGGAGTTTGATAATAAAATCTGCAATTTGCATAAACTGCAAACAATTTATGATGATGTTTGTTACAAGCTCATACAACAAGGGGAACATAGCAGGGTCCATACCTCCACTAGGGCCCAACAGTCCCTTTACGTGACTACATTTAAATTCACTCGATCCTCATTTTAATTTGGATCTGCACCAAATTGCACACACCAGTCCCTTAAACATGTCTGATTTATTTCAATAAGCACCATGAATTAATTGAAAAAGGATTATTTCACAATGTTAAAGAAAAATTAATAAAGTTCCTGCATCTGCCCCCTGATCTAGTTCTCCACCAAAATGTTATGTGTTCTTTCCTGACCCACACCGCATTCTTCCACTTAAAGTTCGAGGATGATCCTTTCAGCAGGTTTTGCACAATCCTGCTCACTAACAGACGGACAAACAGATGAAAACATAACCCTCTTTGACGGAGGTAAAGACACACATATGTAATTACCACATTTCAATAGCTCTGTGAATCATTTTTGAAATTTTACTCACAAATCACTTCAGCCTAAAACACTCACCTTGTCTAAACTGCAATTAAGTCATCAAAAATAAATTTACTTTAACAATATTTTGCCCTGGAACAGATTTTTTTGGGGATAAAGAATCACAATTTTTAAAATGCATTTCCAGTATTTGTACAGTCTCCTCAAAAATGTCACACCAAGAAAAATACAATCATGCTACTGAGAAAAGCAACACTTCAGTGCAACTCTTTTTTCTTTTCTTTTATTTGTGTGTTTTTATGTGTAAAATGAGCCAGGGGAGCTGTACTGTGCCGCTGTTAAAGGGTCTCTGCCTTAAGGGAAAATTAAGTGAACACTTAAGTGCTTCTGGTCGACCAACACCTCGAAGGTGTCGCTAGTCTCTGTCGTCAGTAAAACAGCATATTGACCCATTTTTGTTCAGTCGGGATAAGAAGCAGTTAAAATGAATAAATCGTTTGGTCGTAACATAAAGAGTACAAGTTTCACTCAATTGGCTTCGGTGTGCTCTCTGCTGGCTGATGCTTTTATCACTGCAGATATAGAATTGTTTTGTTATATTCTTATTTTTTTTGTTCTCTACAGGAATATACTTTGGCCCTGGTCTTTGTCAAGCTATGAATTGTGGGCAAAGATGAACTTTTCACAACTTCTACCACAATCAAAGTATCGCCAGCACAATTTAGATTTGCTTTCACGGGAAATCAACTGGTCCACCAGGATTCCATTGGTCCCAATGGCCAGTCTGACTATGTGGTTATCTATCCACTTCATTAAGAAAATGCAATGTCTATGTTTTCAGGGGGGAATTAAATCAACATATCAGTATTGTTCAAATCCTTTTCAAAACTCGATTAATTTACAAAGAGTTATTTGAGTCATTTGCTGCATCTTGGGTCTTTATTTTTATTAATGAGTATTTTTGTAATCTCGCTGTCTCTCATCAGCCCCAACAGCAGCAATTAATTTGGAAGTTTTGTTTGAAATTCATGCGATACCAAAAACACAGACTTGATGATTCATAACCACTGTTTACATCTGCTCTCCTCCCGAGTCATTCATTAAACATGGGGTTGTTTGCGTTGCCAGTGAATTGCAGCTGTCTTCCTCAGTCGAAAGCTGATAATTTCTAGCGGCTCAAATCTGATACGTCTGAGTGGGGGTTGCAGGCAAGCGAGACAACGTGCACTTTTACTGTCTGCACATTGAAAGGATCTGCAAAGACAAAGGGACTTTAACATTGACTTTGAGGCTCGGCCAAGACGTCTCCTTGATCTTACTTTGACTTCTGTCCTCAGTTTTCATACTGTCACACTCAAATATGCCGCCTCGCAGAGTCTTTCCATAAAAAACATACTTTTAAAATTAGGAAGTGGTAGTTTTTAAATTAGCAGCTGACTGCAAATGTTCTTACGCTTCAACTTCTTGTCATGAGGCTGTGCCCATAGGGAAATTCCCCAATGGGAATTTTCCCATGTGATGATCTGACCATATAATTCGGGTCCTGTCACGTGTCTTCAGATCACCCTGGAAAACAAACAGATACTGTACACACAACTCATCCAGCTCTGAACCAGCAACTCTCCTCATTTGGTCCCTGTCTCCTCTTCCTTCCTCCAGGTTGGATAATCAGACGAGCCTGCCGAAGCCCCCATTGTCTGCACACACACTGCCGACGTGACTCTTATACATATGAGAGCAGCTTAGCATTGTGAATGCAGCTCAGCTTTCTGGAGGTTGACCTTTTTCCATGGATTAATAGCTTTTATGCTGGCGGCATTAATAAACAATTTCTTCGTTTCAACAGTGGGGTATAGTGAGCAGTCAGTCTGCATGTTAATGTGTGTCCCCCCTCCCCTTTTTCAGCCTCTGTCACCCATTTTAGGCGGTCATGTTCCGCAATCATATGATTTTTTCTTTTTTCCCCAAAGGATGTTTTTCAGAGTGAGTCTTTTTGCTCTTGTCTTTAAACGCCTATTTGCTGCTTCCAGGGCTTTTATTTCAAACTCCCACTCTCTCCTGTGAATTTCTCTTTTTTTCAATCTTTTTTTTTCTTCTGTACCCCTCCCTGGATTCCCCCCACCTTCCCCTCACCCACACTCTCTCTTAGTCAGTGTCTGCTTTGCTTTTATTGCTCTAACTGCTCATCTCCCCTTTATTTTCTGCCCCTGTCTTTTTTGCTTTGGTGACTGGAGCTGATTATGTGGGGCTGAGCAGTTTTGGCCCTCGCGCTGTCTGGGGCCAAGGTCAATTACGGCCTTCCCGTTCAAAGCATGGCCAATCACGGGCCAGGGAGCCACTGATGTGCAGCGCCAGCCGGGGAGATTGAGCGGGAGGAAAATCAACCGTTTGGTGCCTCAAAAATGATTCGATTTGCCACTGGTGTGAAAGTGGGTGCTCTGTCTGAGTCTCGCTCTCCTCTCTCTCCTCCAATGTCACACGCATTTTTCTGTATTAGTTTGACGCTGGGTAGAATTACACAGCAAATAAGGCAAAACTGATTTGCCTGCTTCTTTGAAATGATCATATGACGAGTGCAAATTGTTGTATTAGGGTCAGAGTGATGTTAATGCAAGAGAATAGGTAATAATATCAGAATATGGCTGTACATTTTGTGTGCATCCAGTCAGCCTTTGTATGTACAGGCACAATGGGGATGCCTTCTCCCTTAGAGACCAGCACTATATTGTCCTAGAGTGTGTCTGTATTACCACAGAATGTTTAAGATACTTTTTTTTTTGTAATTTTCTGTTCTCCAGAAAGTAGACAAAAAATTAAGCAGCAAAAGAAACAGGGTTAGGAAATCCCAGTAGAGCGTGTCGCTAAGGAACAGTATGTCTCACCACCATAAAGTTCAAATATTTTAGAATTGATCAAAACTTGTGTTGGGCTGTTTTTGTTCAACTTGAAGTGCCTTTATTTGTTTATTTGGCCACTTGGGGGCAGTAGAAGGATCAGTAAACACAGCCAAAACAATATGTTAAAAGAGGCTAAAACACCTCGGAAGTGTGTGGTAATTCTTGGTTTGAGCGACCTCTTTCATATCATGTGGTAATTACCTACACAAAAGAAGTTGCCCATTTATTTGTTGATTGATTTGACAACTGGATGGGTTTTCACAAACCTTGGTGGAATGATACGGTGTGGGTTAGGGAACAACCCCTTAAATCCTTTGGTGTGGATCCAGGAATAGATTTGAACTTTCTTTAATCATTTTCCCTGGGAATAATTCATGCAACTAGATGGAAAAAAATCTGGCATATTTAGGGAACTGATATCTATGAGTGTGTGACATTTGGTGCAGCTTCATTAAATACAAGGAGACTGTTGGGCCTCGGCAGAGGTATGTGCGCTCCTGAGGGACAGAGCTTGTGTAATCCTGTGTCAAGATTCAAGAGTTTAAAAAATTTAAAATTTAAAATAAAATATACATATCTAAAATATATATTGCAAATATGCAATAGTGCAAATATGCTAAGGTGCAGAGTTATGACAGATTGGAGGAGTTTAAAAGTCTTATGGCCTGGGGGATGAAACTGTCTCTGAGCCTGGTGGTGCAGGCCCGGATGCTGCGGTACCATCGGCCAGACGGCAGCAGGCAGAACAGTTTATGGCTGGGGTGATAGGGATCTTTAATGATCCGGTTGGTCTTCTTCCTACACCGCTGGGTGTAGAGGTCCTCCATGGATGGTAGCTCCGTCCTGGTGATGTGCTGTGCAGACTTCACCACCCACAATCACCCCTTGCATGATTGTGGCAACAATTTGGAGAAGACCCTTTCTTATTTCAACATTGTTGCAGAGATGCACAAGCCCAGGACAGTGATATCCACATACTTCTGGCCATGTATAGTCATTAGCAGCATTTTCTGAAATGTGTGTGAAGATGCATTGATAGAAAATGAAGGGAAATATGATCAAAACATTTGGCTTGTTGAAATTTTAAAGCCCTAAAAATGCAATCCGCAAACAATTTGAAATCAGCTGCCTTCACAGCTCCGATTTTCAAATCAAACTGATTACAGTGAAGGAAATGTTTGTTTACCATCAAGCATGATTCAACAAACAACCACCCCCACTTCCTCTGAGTCCGTAAACAAAGACCCACTTTCTTTCCTGTGTCTATGTAAAGGCGTTTGATTAGCCACCCTCAAAGCCGTGCCACCAGCTTGTATGATTACTCCGACTCCAGGCTGTTTGTTTTATTTTTTTTCAGTGCCGTATAAGTAATCAGCGCTGGGCCAAACCTGGACCGGCATCAAAATGCTGTGTCTAATAACAGCAGCCAACTAACCTGTGGAGCAGCTCACCTGACGGGGGGAAAAAGTAGAATTAATTACCTAATTGAGGCAACTCAGGGAAGCATGAAGGTAAAAGCGCGGTGCCTTCTAATCGTCTCTGCAGTTTTATTTGTTTCAGTATGAAAAGAGCATTGCTGAACCTTCTCTCAGGGAACAAAGGTTATTAGGTTACACAAATGAAACACAACAATGAAGACATTTATTCTCGTTGTCGGCTAAAGATAAATAAACAAGTTTGTTTTATGTACAATGTGAACAGGCCTCCCTTGAGATAAGACTCAATGTATAATTTCTGGTGATTAAGTTGTGCTCTGTGTTGTAGACCGTCTGTAACAGGGTCTTCTGTCCTCATCCTGTCCTGGCAGATAGGACACAGCCTGGCCTTTCTGACAACTTGAACATAATAAACAGCCATTTTGATAAACTACTGCCTGCTGCTGACACACAACAAATCCTAATGACGACAATATAATGAATAACGATGGAAACTAGCCTGTGCATTGTCCTGGGAGAATGTTCTTTTTTTATGTTAGATGCTAGATGCCCTCATGCTCTGGGTTTATATCTTAAGAGGCTCAGTTTTTAGTGCTTCAACCTACAATGTGTCTGCCTATCAATAGATTATTCTGCTCAGCCTCCGCACGGAAGCAGCATTAATACGTCTGATATTGCGCCTAACATTTGCCTCTAGAATAATCTGAAGTTAATGCTCTTGTGTAATGTAATTGCCAGCGAGACAGAGCAAAGTCTGAATGCAGGATATCCCAAGGCTTATGTCATCCAACCAATCGCCACTCTGACCCATTAATGCTCTGACAGTTTCTCACTGTAATTGCAACTTGAAGAATCATGCCGCCTCTTCCTGAGGTTTTTATTGACATCTCAGCTGATGCTATTGTAATGCATCATGCATTTGTGCCTTCAGCTTCAAATGCCCAGGAGTCCTCAGTGAAGGATAGAGAGGACACTCAAAATACAGCCGGGTGCTTGTCAGGATCATTATGTTCATCCCAAGTGTCTGCTCTGCTTTCATCTGAACAGTGTCTGGAGGACAAGCTCTGACAGGAGTGGTCACCAAAGGGCTAATTATACCATAATCACGGCACAGTGTGTCCTGTGCTCAAATTTGAGCATTAGGCCCATAAGTCATGTTCTGTGAAGCCACAGTTCACAAAAACAACTATAACAATCAGTATCAGGAGTATTGTCACATGTTCAGTCACTCTAGTATCGTGCCAAGTCGATCCATCAGGTTAAAACATTTAAACAACGATTAGATTGTTGTGAAATTTTGGGGATTCATTCATTGTCAAAAGAAGATTAAGGCTACAGACTTAGGTGATCCCTCACAAATCCTCTAGCACAACTGTGAGGTTGTTAGGTTTGGTTTTAAGTGAGATGTCTTCATTTGGATTAGATTCTTGATGCATTGATGAAATTTGGTTCAGGTAATGATGGTTTCCAGAGGATGATTCCTAATGATTTTGGAAATTGTCCTCCTAGTTAGGACCAGCAAGTCAAAGCTTTCCCACGTGTGGTCAACTATCTCAACATCTGCTACATGGATTGGCACAACATTTTGTACAGACATTCATCGTTCCCAGACAATGAATCCTAATGATTTTAGCATTTCAGTTTTTTATGCTGCAACCATGAGATTAACCTTATGGGCTAGAGCAACATGTCTCAACAACTTTTGGTTGGATCACCATGAAATTTGGTACAGACATCCCTGTTACCTTCTGGATGAACTGTAATTAAATGCAAGATCACAAGGTCCAAATTTCACCTTGGTTTGTGACCTGCAAATTTAACGACACTCATCAACCTCTGTCTTAGTTTAGCGCTAATTAGCAAATGTTAGCATGCTATCACGGTATTGCATTATGGTGAACACTGCAGACATGATACCTGCTTAAAACCAGCATGTTAGCATGGCTGTGTACCCAAATCATTCAGACATAGCGTAAATAAAGAGATATAGTAAGAAAAATTCACAAGAAATTCTTCAGTCAGTAGAAGCTCTCTTTTTATGATGTTTATATGTTTTTTAGAATAATTTAGCTCAGAAAGTAGTTTTCGGAGAACTGTAGGTTGAAAGATAACTCTACATACGTCAAAAGCATCCTGAACCTACTCCGTTTTACTTATTTGATGGAGAGAAATTCAAGTATCTCCACATTTTTGGCTCTCTAAGGAAACTTCTCAATGACCCGCAGACCCTGACATTGAGAACTACTATGATACAGGAAATGTCTTTAACATATACTCTCTGTAGTTCTGTGAGCCAGCAGCGTGCATTGCGCACAACAGATGTGGTGAAACCCTCCATTGTGATGAGTGTGCTTTGATTAATACACCCTGATGAATGCTTTTATTTTTAGCCTGGCAGGGCGGACGATGTGGAAACGCTCTTTATTACCCTTCTGGTTGGAGATGAATGGGCAGCAGAGAGAGATGTGTCACCTCAGTGTTCATTCGTCATTGCCAGATTGAGGTGTAAAGGATGGAAGAGTAACTTGATTAGTTCTATCATTATTCGCGCCAAGTTCAGGAGGCAGTCATAGAAATTGCCAACAGCGGACGTAGCATTTGGAAAGAATGATCCCTTTTGGGTTTTACCAATAAAATGATTAAAGAACAAGCCAGGAGTGTCTGGGGAGACACATGGGGATGCTGCCTCTTCCTGTGCTGGGGTCAGAGCCTAACAATATATACTTGCTGCCAGGAACAGGAGCTAATTGACTAAACGAGTGTGGTGTCAAGGTTAAGGCCAAGGAGAGCATGAGAGTTGCATTTCATCAGAGCAGGTCATTAGGCTTGGCGTGAATTGGACGTGATTATAGCGCGATGGACTCTGCAGAGCTCGTCCTTTTTGCGACAGGTGAAAGTATGAAGTCCTGGCAATGCAGTTTCTGAGCCTGCAGTGATGCTACTGTCTACTTTGTGAGCATGAAATAAAAGTGGAATGTTGCTGGTGACCTTTATACACGTTCAGATATAATTTATGATCTTTTTTATTCTTACATAATAATTTGAGTCTGCAGAAATGTCTCCCCCCCTCCCCACCCACTACAGTGTAAGGTGGGTAAATTAAATCTTGTGTTTGCTGCTAGGATTTCAATGTTTGTTTGTTTGTTTTTGCAGGAACTCTTTACAGCGGAGTGCAAGTTCAAAGAGTCGGTGTTCGAGAACTACTATGTGATCTACTCGTCCATGTTGTACAGACAACAGGAGTCGGGGAGAGCTTGGTTCCTAGGGCTCAACAAAGAGGGCCAAGCCATGAAGGGGAACCGAGTGAAAAAAACAAAACCAGCTGCTCACTTCCTGCCCAAGCCATTAGAAGGTACGTTTTATTTATAAAATATGTTTTTATTTATCAAGTTTAAAAAAGGTTTTACAAGACTAAAATCAATAATGTATTTATCATTCTGGAAAGTATTGTATTACAGATCCTGATACAGTTTATTCCTATGTGCAATGGATGTCCGTTGTCCAAAATCTGCTAAAAATACAAATTATGGATCAAATGCTTCTTTATTTTAATTAATACAAACACTGTGGTCACAGAAGCTCCACAGCTCAGCTTAGTTTTTATTTGTTTGTGTCTTCTGGGTTGAATACCAAAGAAAAGCTTGTGAAGTTGGAAAGTGCAGTATAACTGTATAGATGAGACAACATACAATAGTTTGTTTTAAGTTTGCTGCACTAAAAGCAAGATTCAGAACAGTTTTACTTAGTTTTTTAATTCATCACAAATCTGTGTTTTGGGTGAGACAGGCAATAAAGCATTGAGAACGCCATCACCCACTCCCTTTAAAGGTTGGGTGCATTGGACTTTACCGGATTGCAATTTTAACAGAAGATTTGCTTGAAAGTAAAAAAGATAAGGTCTGTTTGGTTTATGCCACAATTGGTCAAACTCTAACTAATTAATTTCACTGTGTTCATGTACCTTGTGTATGTGCTTATGTAGGCACATATTGACTTATTGAAAAAACCTTTAGAGCAGCTTTTTCTTGGTCTTTTTCCATTTCCTCAACATATATATATATGTGGATAAATGTGGATTCTTCCATACTTGGTAAAGGTATAACTGTATGTGAAATATCCTGGACGTATTTTTTTAATTTGTGTGCTGATTCTCGGTTTTGCCGTCGTAAGCGGACACAGCGTAAGACGCAGGACAGCTCCATTGGTGCAGTATGAAATGTTGATAGTCCAGCAGATGCCCCCCCCACCCCACCCCCCACTCTCGTCAGTCACCAGCCTGATTGCTTCCCATCATTAAACATAGAATCAAGTTGAAGTGTCCTGTCGAGACGGTAATACAGCTGTAGTGCAGTGGCTGTAAAGTGGGCTGTAATGAGACACTGCTGTTTTGTCGAAAATCGTTTGATTACATTCAGAATCAGCCGGGATGGAGCCGGAAGCCCATAGGCAAGAAGGCCATCAGCTTTTTTTTACATCTGTAAATTGCAGGGTGTCCTGAGTGCAGCTTGTGAAAAAGGACGCAACAGCAAGTTAAAGGAAATATGACCCATGACTAGTTTTAGATAGGAAAATGCAAAAGTTCAAGAAAGGGGTTCTTTCTAACATCGTGTGCCTTGTCTCTCTCCTTTCTTTCCTTATCCTCTGCTTCTCCAGTTGCCATGTACAGAGAGCCATCGTTGCATGATGTTGGAGAGACGGTGCCCAAGGTGGCAGTACCTCCCAGTAAAAGCACAAGTGAGCCGGCGGTGATGAACGGAGGTAAACCTGTGAGCAAGCCGGACAAGCCCGCGACATAGCCACACCTGACCGGTGCCCTCTGCGTGTGTGTGTGGCGGGGAGGGGGGGTGTGTGACGGAGGCAGGGCTTTTCCCCCACAAGACTCCAGACCCTCTTTCCTCTGCGGATCAGATGCAGGCGAACCTTCCTCCCTCTCTTCTCTTGCTCTTCCTCTGCTTTCTCCGCCTTGCCCACCTTTCTCTCCGGCTGTCTCAGCGCGGGCAGACGGATCCAGAGGTGGCCTGGTTTCTCCGGCACAGGAGGGAAGAGGACCTCTGATCATGGAATGCCTTTCGATTCCTCTGTAACTGTGAGAGTTCATGTGAATAATGCGTGTTTCACGACCACGCTCGTGGTACTTTGCTTGCTGACAGTTCATCCAAGAAACCTTCCCGCCCCCTCTCTATAATGCCCTGTTGGAGCGGAGTGCGTGTACCTTCAGATCTATTTTCTATACCACAGTTCACCAGCTATGTTCTGGGACAGAGACTGTATAGATAGAGTAAATATGTGGACTGTCGTCCTCTATTTTTTACGAGTATGTTCCCCTCTCTCTCTTTCTATCTCCAGTCACTCACTTTTCTCTTTGTCTAGTAACCTAGAAAAGTTAAAAACATTTTGCAAGGGAGTTGTGATTTTCTAAGAAACACATTCACAAAGATATGACATGAAAACACACATATATACACAAAAGAATTATCGAAATGTTCCTCTTGCCTACAACATGCACACACACATACACACACACTCAGAAGTTGTAGGGAAAATCAGATATTTCTTTTTTTACAGCTGATAAAAACACACTGGAGGCTGGCAGATAGCTCCTGGAATCATAGTTGACGAAGTGCTAATTGCCGCTGCAATCAATGCGAGGAGTGCCCTACACACATACATGCACATACACTCATTTATAAGCAGATGTGCGTGTGGGTGGGAGAGCGCTGGAAGGAATGGTGTATACATATCACTATCTAAGTCCCACCAGCGCTTCTGTCCGCCTTCTCTGGTAAATAGAAAAACCTGAAGTCTATTTTTCTTTAATCTTATTTCAGAGCGTGGGCTCTAGGAATATCTCTAGGCCTTGTAGGCCTCTGTCCCTCACTCGCTGACTTCTTTGGACTGTAAGGCAAGGCTTGTGGCTTTGACCCAGATGGTCTATAACTGCAGCACTGGCAGCCATCTTAAGGCAGCGTCTACTTAAAGCCAGAAGACAACATGGCTGGAAACCAGTAGGCGACATTTATACTGGCTGCATCCCTATTTGGTTCAGCAAACTAAAGCATGGGCAAGGTTAATATTGTGTTCTCTCTTCGTGCAGCAGTTATACAAGAGATGGCTTATATTGTAACATTTTCACTGTATAAAACTTAGGGAAAATGACTATTAAAAAATCATAACTTTTAAAAATGTCTAGATATGAATATAATTATGATTATGAGAGGATTTGTCTCCTAGCTCAGCATGCAGAGTCCAGTACTGATCATCTTGGCCTGTCACGTGCCTGTTTGGACCTTGAATCCCGGCATGCAAAAACAGGTTCCCAGTCCCCACTGGGCCAAAGGTGCCTCACCCACCCGATACATCCATGTAGAGGACACGTAGCATTATCCATTGAGAAACCACACTCAGATGTATCCATTCTGAAATGACCAAAGTCCTTTTTCATCCCGAGAAGAACTGAACTGTTTAGAAAAGAAAAGAAATACGATTCTCTCTCTCTCTCTCTCTCTCTCTCTCTCTCTCTCTCTCTCTCTCCCTCTCCCTCTCCCTCTCTCTCTCTCGCTCTCTCTCTAATCCAATTCATCCAAGCTTTCACTGTGATAGCATTTTGTTCTGTCCGGCAGAATCAACTCTACTCAGACCTGTAAAGGTCTTGACTGATGTCATTTGGGAGAAGTACGTAAACCTTGAACTAATCACGTGCATGTATTTTCTGTAAGGAACAAGGTATGGGTATCGTTCTTCACTCTGTTTAAGCTGAAGAGCACTGACGAGTGGAATGGGCATGTTGTAGGCTACGGCACATTCACACCTAACCTGGAGGTAAACCACTGCACTTTCTGTTTCGCATTGTCATCATGACTGTTAGCAGTTTATCAAAGCTCTATCCGATCAATCACATTATAATGTTTTAATGTCTAGTTTTGTTGGATAAGATTTAGAATATTGAATAGATTGTTGCTGCTGTACGCTGCTAAAACTGCAACTGTGCTAAGAGATTGATTTGGTAAATATGATTTTCGGAGTTTATTGGCGTCACACATGGCCATCTCTTACTACAGCGCATCGAAGCACATTAGCTAGACTCTGATATTTGTCTGTAAAAAGCTGTTGATGATATAACACGTACTGTTGACGCTAACGCGCAGGAGCTGGATGTTCCGACCTTGTTACAGCCAGTCATCCTCCACTTACGAACTCTACATGCTGGGCTGGCTGCTGCTGCGGCCCTGCAGTCCAGTTATATGGCTCCTCCGAGGCTGACTTTATTTTTGTAAATGACCAGTGTGTAAATGTACTTCTCTGTTTGGATCTCTGTATTCCACAGTTTTGCTTTTCTTTTTTTATCGTTTGTCTTCATTTTCTCTCGTATACGGGTCACGTGTGATGTCGTCTCCTAACCCTGATCACTTTTGCTTTGCCCCCCCCCCCCCTCTTGAGCAAACTTAGTTCCTCTATCGCTTCCGTTTTCAATCTCCTTATTTCGTAAGTTGTCCCATCTGTTGCATGGGGAGAGGATGGCATCGATGAACTGCATGTAGTAGGCTATGTCTATCAAGAACTGTTGGTATGTACCGCTAATTTTACATACATATATGCAACGAGTTTGTCTACACTATACAGTTTGTGTTTTGTTGTATACACATATACAACATATTGAATAAAATATTTATATAAAGGTGTACTGTAATGTCAGTAACATACTTAATGCAATATAGTGTGCAGTATATTATTGCACCTGTCATTTCTTTGATGGGACAAAGAAAATGGAGGGGGGGGGGGGGTTGGCTAGTTTAAGCATGAAAAAGGCCAAAGTAGAATTTACATTAAATTTTATTTGTGACTTCTTATCGGTTCTCTTTTCAAGTGGTGACTGAGCTCGTGTGTGAATGCAGCTCTCATCCCCTGATGCCTCCTTTTTGAAGTGACATGGACATCCAGCATGCCACAACTAAAACTACGTATGCCCTTCTCTTCCTTTTCCTCCACTTATCACCAAGTATGAGTCGGGTGAGAAATGCCCATTAAGTACCTTCAGTACAGTGTGGGTTTCATGGTCAGGTCGTCTGGTTTGATTTTTTCCCGGTGGAGAAGAATAGGCACTATTAAAAATAATTTTATTTTCAAAAATATATATATATATATATACCATTGCAAGTATGCCCATTGGAGTTATGTCATGTTATAACAAATTTGTAACCATGTATGATTAAGGTCTTCGCATTGTTTTCCATGCAAAATGTTGTGTCATGCGGCACATTTAATGTTTTATTATTAAAAAAAAAGAAATAAAAACATAAAACAGTAACCTCTGCCTGGAGCTTTCTCATTCTGATTTGACACTTCATTGTATATCAGTCAAAAACAGACCCACATTATCCCCTGCAGTGTCCCACACATCCCAGATATGTCCCCTTAATAAAAGAACACTTGCTTTTGTCATCTACCTGTATAGTATGCAGCCATTTGGAATATGTGACTGTTCCTATGTTATTACAAAAAACATACATGAAGCTGTAATATGTTTTAAACAGAAAAAGATATGGTTGTTTCTTTTCACCTTTACAAAAGTCCAGTTTTAATAAGGATCATTTGTAACCAGTACAATAAATGAATGAACACTCTTCGCGACACACAGAACTCCATCCACGTTTATATCTTCTCCCTCCTCCTGTGGTTTCCAAGCTGGTCGTGGTCGTAGATGGCGGCGGCGCTCCTGGTCGCTCCAGGCAGCCAGGCCTCTCGTCTCTAACTCCCACTCACCACCCCGCTCTCCTCAGTACTCTGCTCCCACCCAGATTTCGCAAGCGTTCCCTGTCCAGCCGTCCCAGCACTCGCAGTTGCCGCAGTTGCACAAGCCATTCCCTGTGAGAAGATGTGAGAAGAAAAGCTGTGAATTAAAAAGAGCTGTGCCATCAAGCCTGACCTTTAACAAGGTTCCTCTTTTCACACCCTGCATCCCTGGGTGCGAGTTGTGGTGGGGGATTGAAGAGATCTGCGCTGCTCAGGACAGTTTGTGGTTTTCCACTGCTTTTGCCCGTAACAGAGAAAACTCTGGTTAAATTAAGAGCGAAAAACTTTAGCTCAGATATTATAAAGTCTGAACTGTTTCTCCTTCTTGTGACAGTGCTACAGGGTTTATAAGTAACTTTTTTAACCCTCTAACTTTCTATTTAATTAACGTTCAAATCTCATCACCTACAAAGGGGCCTTAGTCTTTATTTAACCAATGATCATCTATTTAATAATTCAAGAATCTCTCTCTCTCTCTCTCACATATCTCCAGAACTGTTCATCTTATCGACTTCCTAAATGGCCTGTTTATAGATAAGGGCCCAAGGAAAAGCAGTGTTGAATTTGGCAAACGCAAAAAGTAAACTTTGGATTAACAACTGGCCAGCGCTCTGTAGCAGCTGTGGCTGCATCTAATGAACGTAAGTGACGTTATCAATCTCATTAGCAGCGTGTTCACAACGACAACGACTGATTCAGTTCGAGGTTCTGAGTCGAGCTTCACCGAATGTTCGATAAACAGGTGAAGAGCTGTGATGGAAACCTGAAATACAAGAGGCTGGAACACCAAATTTGTCTTTGTGTATTTTATTAGGGTTAAATAAAGGTAAAGGTATTAGAAAGGTCATACAGGTTTTCAGGTCACAAACAGTTTGGGGTCATACAAGTCTCAGACAGGTATGCAAAAAGTTACTTTTCAACTTTCAAATAGTTTTTCCACCACACTTAGTTTTTTCCCACTACAGAGCTACAGAGCTTCAGAGCCTCAGGGATCTGTGGACTAAGTCCTGCAGTCGTTATTGACTTTACTGATCGTCACTTTTCCAGTTTGAGAAAGAAAAGCCACATACAGTACATCCCATTCCAAACAGGCAGGATTAGACCAGGCACTTAACTACTATTATTTAATATGGCTATCATTTAGGAATGGGGATATTTTTATTTTGCTATAAGTAGCATAACACCCTGCGCCCATAGCTGTCTGAGTTTACTGAGCTGTCAGAGACGCTGGGGTTAACAGGAGGACTCCCGCTGGCCTGGTGTCACACAACTGAAAAGACATATCTGCTGCAAAATCTCTCTGTGGGAGAGGAAGGGAGGAGTCCGAGGAGGGAGAGGGGTGATGGATGATGATGAGGATAAAACAGTGAAAGTGAGGTGAAAACACAGATGGCACCAGAGATGGGTAAGTAGGTGAGAGAAAGAACAAGGAGAGCGAGATGGGGAAAGGAGCGTGTTGGAGGAAAGGGACTGAGCTGGAGGCGGCTACACACGATTTCTCTCAGAAACCCTGTCTATGTTAATCAGCCACAAGCCCATTTGTTCTACTGAAGAAATAATGTTTTGAAACAAGTCACAAATGCTCAGTTTCGTTTGTTTTTCTGTGGATTTAGAAAACTCCAAATTTGAATAAACCACAGATTTATTGCGGAATATTTTCTTCAGTGGATTAATGCACATACATCGAATCATGTGCTTTAGTGAACATGTATGGCGCCTAACGAGGGAACGTCAACGTGTACTTGACAAGACATGAATTGAAATGAAGCATATCACACATATTCTCAGGCTGCGTTCATGGTTCTTACTCTGCTGCACGTAAACCTCAGCGTTCGGAAAATCAATGCGCGGTGCCATTGAGACACAAACCAAGAGATCATTTTGTGATTATATTCTTAATGCACAAATATTAAATAGGAAAACTGAGACCGTAAGAGCAATTTCTACAAATTAATGAACACAACCCTCATACCCTGATATAACCACAATCTATTACATGGTGACAGAATATTGTGATTGACTTTTTGTCTCTTTACTGAAATGGTGGCTGACATTATCATATTCTGTGCATGAAATTAACCAGCAAGCATTCCTAACACGCTGAATCACTCATCAAGCGATACGTGTAATGACAATCTACAGCATTGAAGGGCCTGTGAAATCTCCAGCTGCAGAGGATTTATTGGTAAACTTGCAAGACAAATCTTTGCATCATTAGCGTGGAAGAAAAATGATTGCATCATGATGACCTAAAGGAGGAGGAGCAATGTCGTATTATCTGCACACTCAACACCCTTCCTGGAATTACCTTTCCATGCAAAACACCAATTACATTATAATAATGGGTATGGTAATAGGGCAGGTTACGGTGATATGGTAATTTTCACATATGTCCTCCAGTCAGTAATATGGTAATCAGGAACATTTAACAGACATCTCCATATATTTCCTTTGTATTTTTGCAGCTCGCCACTATTTTTATGCAACGTTTGTCTGCAGCTGAAACGACTGGTCCCCATTTGAATGACATTAAGTCTGACATTTGGAGTCATGGAGTCATGATGAGAAACACTTCTGAACAGCTGTCCAGAGTTTGACAGGCCCCAGGGGGTAAGTACAAAGACAAACATGTAGTGAGGTTTCTATTATCAGTGGCACAAGGACGGCTCCTGTGGATAAACCACTAGAATAGAGGAAGTTTGTGTGTGTGTTTGTGTTGTCTCGATTAATTTGTCCACTTTCTGACTCCATACGCTTTGACATTAGTGGGATACCAGAGTCAGATTAGTTTTGTTGGTTTTGTTTTACTGTAACAGGTATCACACAAGTAGTCTATATATATATATATATATATATATATATATAAATACAGTATATATGATACCTGATATTAGCTCCAAACAAATAGTAGGACATTATGATTGCAGGATAAAATATTTGTTATCAAATATGTAAAAGAAAGTGTATCATTAAAGCAGTTGTGGAGTATCCAGATCATTACTTATCATCATCATTACTTATGTAAAAGCCCCGGCTTCAGATTTGAATCATGTAAATGAGCTGGATATGAGATGAACCTTAAAACCTGTACCAGTGTTTAATTATACTATTGTATCATAACACTAAGCTGTACTTTAATGTTGTCTTTGGTGTGGGGATAAATACTGTTTCACAATACTGTTTGATAGCTAAATCTGTATCAATTTAATGTATTTTGAAATTTAAATTCACATCTCATACAAACCAATATGGAAGCCAGATACTTTTATTATTGTTAAATATGGTATGCGATGACCACTGTTATTTAGGAATGAATATATTTGTATTTACATATAAATACAAGTATGTAAAATAATTTTTTTTGGTGTGGTGAAGAGGAATTCAAGGTTTTGAGTTTTTTTTGTATAAAACTTTTTGGGATTTTGTATAAAAGACCAAAGGATCACATTTCTTTATACAACGTAGTTATTTGTATTATATTCTAATGAGACTGCTTGGTTTTCTGTCTGTTAAGGTCTGTTCAGCTCTGGATACCCACGGGTCTTTTTGGATTGGGTCCCTCTTTTTTTAAAATGCATGTTGGAATATAGGAGGTTTTCCTCAGGTCTGTTATACACTGGGTCCAAAATTTTGGATCCCGAAGGCCCCGAGTGTGTGTTTGCTTCCTACGCTACCTGTGCAGATGAGGCCGTCGTGTTTGTCACACTCTCGGTCGTCACACTCGCAGAACTCTCCAGACACCCACCAGTCTTGGGGAGAGCAGATGCATTGGCCACAGTGACAGGAACCTGCAACTCACACAAAAACACACACTCACACTTTGACAGTGTGTATTTAGTTGTATTTTTACACCATTCCCTTGTTACTTGTGTTATTTTCCACTGTTTGTTTTATTTCCTGTAAATTCTTTATTTTACTCAGAAGATTAATCGTGTTGGGCAGAGTGAATATGAGCTCGTCCCGGGGGAAACAACTACTAATGTACTTTTGCCACCAGGAAACCAATCCACCCACACTTTAAACGTCCTCCCCATCGCTGTGTGCTGCTCTCAAGGACGGCAGCAGGATAATAAGGTATCAAAGATTAGTGGAGGAAACAAATCTACTGCTGTTAACTTCTTCCCCCCCCCCCCCCAAAGCTCTCACCCTGAGGTCCAACGAGCAACTGTGTGTTTTCAATCTCCCTCGATTTCTATCACCATACACCAGGTTGCAGAAACCCGCTATGAGAGGTGGAGGCAGACGGTGAGAGACAGATGGAGCGAGGACCAGAAGACGAGGTTAAACAGACGAGAGAGAGGGAGGCAAGGGGAGGAGCAGAGGGAAAATTGCTCTGGGCTCTAAATATGGTGGAGCACGGAGAATGGACGTTTTATTTTCCACGCCTCAGACGGTCTATTTCTGAAGATTCGCGGCGACGCGATGAGAGGAATCCTGTTGTTTTCTGTCATTTGTCACACAGTGATACACACAATTTAGCACTGAGGACTTTATTATAAAAGTATAGGATATAGAAATCAGGCAGATATATTGAACTGCAACTGCAACAATCAGTTCTTCACCAATTTCTTTTCGATTGTTTTGTCAACAAAATATTATGAAAATGGAGTAAAATGACACCTTCAAGTTGTTTTGTTAAACCAATATAACAAGAAAGTATTTCATCTAACTTTTTCATAAAACAAATAAAAAACTGCCTATTTTTATATTTGAGAAGCTGAAACCAATGAGTATTTGGCCTTTCTGCACCATATGAGGTGAAAATGTAAACGCTATGAACATTTGTTATTGATTTATCAAGGAGGAGATAATAGAGTTTGTACAATAAGAACATTATGTGTCATGAACTTTTCATGTATACAATATGTTGAATTGAGTCTAAAAGATGACAACATCAATGAATCTAAACAGTCTCGTCCAGATTGTTACTTTAATCGTAACAGAAAAAGTTATTAAGTTATGACAGAGAAAAAACAGTTGGGTTCACAGTGGAAATTTGATGATAATCTGTTGGAAAGTGTATCAGTTTAATTGCTTGGTGCCATGAACTCAAACGCAGTGGGAAATTGTAGAAAGTATACAAGTATATCTGAGACCGTGAGAGTTAAGATAAGGTTCAATCTCACTGTGCATACACAGGTTTTGATTGAGCTGTTCTGTAAGTAAGTTTGTGAATATTAGATTAGTGTGAATATTTCATCTATTTCATTATGATAACAGTGATAATAAAGATCGGGAGTTCTAGTTCACTTCTTAAATTGCTTTTTTGAACACCTTTGTATTTGATGGTTAGAGCTGGTGATGTAAATGCAACTCAGGTCCCTGGAAATAAATGAACTGTGAATATGATAGTTATGTAGCTTTCATTGTGAATGTTTGCCGTCAGGGTGCAACAGAAAGGAAATAATATTGGCGAGTAAACATTTTGAGCATTTTTACAGTGAAAGTGAGTCAAAACCTGTGATGCAGAGTTTGTTGAGTTGGCGAAAGAGCTGAATTAAAGTTGCAGGTGTAATTGGAAAGGGACAATGTTTTCCTCCTGTGAGAGTTTCTACAGAGAGGACATCTTGTGATACACCAGCGATAGAGGACATAAAAATCATAAAAGGGCAGTAAACATCTGAGGAGAGCAATTAATCACAATCATAAAATATATCTTGGGTGGTTTTAATGACACATTTCTGGAGAGAGGGCAGAGATTTACTGAAAGAAGTTTCTGCTGCTGCGACAGTCTTGAAGTGTCAAATATTATCCAGGACATTTGGATGGATGTTTGGTAACCCTGTATTTTTATATATCATCATGTTTTCTTAATAAATCAGGTAGAATATTAGACTATTGTGAATGTAGAAATATGTATATAATGTATGAGTATGTACATTTTCTATTTTTATGACTTTCAGGAAAACTTGTACATAGCAACATATGATAAAAAAAAGATGTTATTCACCTTTTCCACTGCACATGACTCCATCTGATGTCTCACACAGTTCTTTGCTCTGGTCGTCGCTTATGTCACAAGACCTGGAGAACTGGCACAGCTTCCCGAACCAGCCGTCCTTGCAAATGCAGCGTCCACACGAACAGTAACCGTGACCTGATGGCGGAGGGCAGAAGGGCCTTCATTTAAAAGTAGACAGAATATGGAGCAGTCTCATGAACAAATTTAAAGACGAAAGATTGAGTTAAAATAAAAGTCAAAGGGGGGATGCGTGTGTGGAGCGAAAAGATGGCACATAAATGCAGGGAGTTGACAGGGCAGACGTTGAACCTTGACACTAATGGGCGCTACAAGGAGACAGAGTTGCGGAGAAGATGAGAGCGATGCAGCAGGCTTATAGAACATGGGACTTGAAAGAAACTGTCATCGCTGGTCGTGTCCTGTCCTGAATTAATCTCCGGCACTTCAGAGAAAGAGATGAAAAACATGGAAAGGCACAGGCAGACAAAAAACAAACACACCCACTCAGGAAACCAGGGACGCTTTATTGGTTAAAAGAGGTAGTTTGGTGCGTTGGTGCCTCAGTAGCTGACGGCATCACTGTGGTTTGAACACTACAACACTCCTTTCGCCCTTCATCTCCTGCAGGACCCTTGTACATAGACGAGTTTGCATCATGGATTGATCAATCGAGTTCACATCTGGGAACAGAGGCCAGATTGAAGCGATGGTAATTAGCAGAGGATTTCCCCATCATTTTCATAACATAAATCCATACTGTGCTGCTGGAGTGTTTGATGAAGGGGTGTATTGATCCGCTCAAACAGCAGTTTTGATTCTTTTTGCTGTAAATCAGGACCTTGTCACACGTTCAGAGATTCACATGTGAATTGATTTAAACTGGAAAGATCATTACACTGATTTAAAGCTTGTCAGGGCAATGATTCAACAAAATTGGTGCTGGTGTGTAAGATGTAGTTTGTGAATAAATATAAAACTAGAATGGCATTAAGAAAAGCGCATACCTCCACCAAGGCCCAACAGTCTCTTTATGAAGTCACGTTTAAATTCACTGGATCCAGATTTTTATCTGAGAAATTAATGAAAATCTCACAACATTAAAGAAAGTGAGAAAAGAAAATCCTGGAAGTTCTTCCCTGACCCATACAGCAAGTTTTATGGAAATCCATCAAATAGTTTTTGCATGATCCTGCTTACTAATGATAACGTTGATGAAAACATTCCCTCCTTGGCGAAGGTGATCATCATCAATGTAGTGTTACACTTATTTATTTCAAGATTTATATTTAATGAAACATGGCTTCATTGGCTTTGGCTTTTCTGTGAAAAAATAGATGTTAGTCTCATATATATATATTGAATCTGATGCTCTATATACAATACCTTTGAAGCTCACCAGTGTCCAACCCTCAGTCAGCCTCACTTCCTGTGTGGTGCTGTCTGATTTCTTATGCATGTGGCATATGGATCAGCAGGACGTGTGTGAGTGTGGTGGTTGTGGTTGTGGTGGGAGGTTATGAAAGGATTGGAGTGGCAGCTTCGGCAATCCGTGCATGGCTGCCTCAATCAGCCGGCCTGGGAGAGCGGTTAATTGCTTTGGAGGAAAGGCAACCTGGCCCTCATTCAATTAGCCTGCACCTGCCATTCACAGAGCAGGCGTGGTGTTGTAGCGTTTAGACATGGGCTGCAGTGTGGAGGAGGTGGTGGTGAACCAGGTGTTTGATCCAGCAAACATCTGTACAGTGTGCAGAGAGCATCCCTCACAAGTTAAAGGGGACCAATTTATGTGTATTTGTATACTCCTCTAGAGTAGCTTTGCATGATTGACAGTTTAGAAAAGTTCTTGTTTATCTCAAACTGTGGGTTTTGAAGCCCCTCAGTTGGGCCCCTGACAGAAATATTGGCTCAGGCCTCCTTAAAAACCCACTTTCTCATGATTGGTCGAACCTTTGGAAGCCTGCAAGGGGGCGTCTCATCCAACCCCTCATCCTCTTACTGAGGTGAAGGTTGTCAAAGAAAACTGTAAAACTACGGAACTGCTAACTCAAACTTGGAAATGGCAACTTCTCAAATCCATCCATGCATGTTTGAGCCGATCCGAATACTAGAGACTTCTGAAGCGACAAAACATTACAGCTGGACATAAAAACTAGAAGGTCACAGCGTGCGTACCTCCACCAAGGCTGACGTCCTATCTCGCCATGTTAAAGAAAGTTTATCTGGATCCACTCCAGAATTAAAATGGTTTAGTTTAGTGAGTAATGGCATCGTTTCTAGTTCGCACTGTCGTTCCATGCATGCGTACCTGATTCCACCTTCCATGTTGCAGCTGAAGCATGTGCAGTCGGCACGTACAGTCCGCATGGTCACAAATTACATGGACGTCCACACTGGGGTCCGTAGATACCCAGCAGTGGATGAAGACATTTATGTCCCGAGGACCGTAGTGGCCTCAGAAACTATGAATTCACCTTTAAACCTTGTGTGGTGGATCATTTAGCTGCTCTCTTCCCTTGGTTTGTCTGTGCGGAGAGAAAACACTTGAGAGGGGACTGAGCTGACGGACAAGCTGATTAACACTGAAGGACTGAATAATGTGCCATTCATCACTTCTCTCCTCGGTCTGCAGCGAGGCTCAAACATCCAGGGGCACTCACTGTACCCTGGATCAGGGAGTTTCTTACAGCTCCCTCACCACACAATTCTCTTTCTACCTAATCTCTCTCAGTTCCTCAAAACGCCCAATAACTTCCACTGGCCTCTGTGTGTGTGTGTGTGTGTGTGTGTGTGTGTGTGTGTGTGTGTGTGTGTGTGTGTGTGTGTGTGTGTGTGTTCGTCTGTGTTGGTGTTCGGTGCTCAGACGAGAAGCCTCATGAAGAATTGTCTCTGGATGGCCCAGCACACAATGAGCCTCAGTAATCCATTCACATAAATACTGCATCCCCCTTTTATAGCAGGAATTTACCCTCAGATGCTGCAATGCACCACTGATACAAAAATGCCACAGCCCCCAAAACAACACTAGAAAGCCCGACTCAGAGGGTGGCACTGACACACAGCAGCTGAGTGAAAGGAACAGACAGATTTCCTGTCAGTTTAAGAATAAACACGGAAACCGTTTGAGGATTTGCACGTGACAAGAGTGAAATAAACAACCGAATGTCCTCCCACTGCTTGATACACCTGTGGAGAAGACTGCTCCTAAGTGATGTTTTAGAGGCGCAAGATAATCCGCACTATGTTTGTTTTTTTTGTTTACACTTTATTGCAGCAGAAATATCAGAGTGGCTTATGTGTCCACAGGATCCATATCTTACAAAGGGACTGTGTATAAAGATGGATGAAATGACTGCTCCACAAAAGTGAAGCCAAAGCGCTGCGATCGCCCACAGGGGGCTGGCCGCAGTAGAAGTTATAGACCCTGTCCCCTCCATGTTAGCGAATGGAATTTGGCTAAAATACATATGCAAAATAGATGAGCAATATCTAATTATGTGCTTTTAAATGTGGATTTTCAAAACAGAAAACTGTATATTGAATAAAGTCAAGTTCAAAATTCTTCTTTCATCTTGTTGGCATAGTAGAGCCAGGGGATTTTACGGGGGTCATTCTGGGTAACTCTTTTGATCACCTCATAAATCAGAATATACGGTTAACCGCCATAAAAATGACTTTTCTCCATGTTTTTAGGAATAAAATATGATATAAATCAGGCTATGAATGATATATGAACAAACCTGTAAAATATAAGAGAAGTCGATTTACAGCTCAGTGAATGAGAAAAGGAGTATTTTGACAAAACAGCCTCTGAAGATATGGATTCAAATAGATGCCAATAGACAATATGTAGGAACATAAACATTTCATAAACATGTATTTTGGACGTATTCTTTCCACTAGACAGAAAAATAATATATTATGGATGCTATAGCCCTAAATTTGTTTGCAATGTCTATCAAGTACTGTCTGTTCCCTCTGTTCCTCATTCAGATTACACTGTCCTTAATGGACACAAAGACTCGTTGTTTGTGTGTGTGTGCATGTGTGTGCGCGCTCTTACCTCCACAGACCTCTCCACTGATGTCCTCGCACTGACGGTCGTCACACTCACAGTTTTTGCCATGAACACGACTGTCCCCAGGTGGATGACAGGTACACTGTCCACACTGACACTGACCTACAAAACACAGACACATTTTCTCACTTCCGAGCAGAGTTTCATAGCAGAGCAGTGGTTTTAGTAGCTGTCCAGTGGAATAGTCTCACTGTTTCTTTCAGTGTCTCACATCATCCTGAGTATCTAAGACGGGAGAGTGATTTGCACGCCTGCAGCAGATGAGATGGACAAGTGATTTTCTGCTAAACACTAATATAGGCTACACACACACACACACACACGCACGCACGCACGCACGCACACACACACTTCAAGATACTCCTATCCCTCTTCAATCAGTGAGATGCCAGTGGAGTGGGCCACAGGGAAACTTACTAAATGAGCATGCTGGCTAATGGTTAAACTCATTAGACTCACATCATCTCTGCTGAACTATGATTGGAGGTGTGCAGGATACCTGATCATTTATCCAGACGTGGAGTGTGGAGTCATATTATCATTCACTCACATGGCTTTTCCTACCACAGCTATGCTGATGACACCCGACTAATCCTCTCTTTTCCCCAATCTGAAACACAGGTGGCAGCACGAATCTCTGCCTGTCTGACTAACATCTCTCAGTGGATGTCCGCACACCACCTGAAAATCAACCTTGACAAGACCGAACTACTTTTCCTCCCTGGGAAAGGCTCTCCAACCCATGACCTGCCTATCACCTTGGACAACTTCGAGGCAGCCCCCACCCAGACTGCTAGGAACCTGGGTGTGACACTCAACAGTCAACTTTCCCTTACTGCCTACATTACTGCAACAACCCGCTCCTGTAGATTCATGCTGCACAACACCAGGAGGATACGCCCCCTTCTCACTCAGAAGGCGGCGCAGGTTCTGGTCCAATCCCTGTTCATCTCACGCCTAGACTACTGCAACTCCCTCCTGGCAGGTCTACCTGCTAGTGCCACCCGACCTCTGCAGCTCATCCAGAATGCAGCAGCTCGACTGGTCTTTAACCAAGTTCACTCGCACGACTCCTGCTCCTCCGCTCCCTTCACTGGTTACCAGTGGCTGCCCGCATCCGTTTCAAAACACTAGTAGTGGTGTACCGTGCTGCGAACGGATTGCACACACACAGATGTCAGTTTTTTAATCTTTATTAACATCTATAAATTGTGCCGTGGTGAATATGTGAAAATGTTGTATGTCGTATAATGTTAAAGAAAGCAATACAATTGGGTACATTTCGGGCAGAAGTCAAATTCCTCCACCAGGTTTCGTTAAAGTCTGTTCAGTATTTTTTTTTGTAATTCTGACAAACAAACCAATCAACCAAACAATTGGACTGGGGGTAAAAACATATCCTTCTTGGCAGAGGTAAAAATTCACAGCTGGGGGCTGAAATGTGTTCCAGCTCAACCTAAGTCTACTTTCTCGAACACAGCTTAAGAATAACGTATGAGGCATTTGTCTTGTCTGCCCTTTGTTTTATGAAAGAGTACGCACACAGTTAGACATCTTTTAAACATTCCTCTTCACTAATGCTGCAGACGCCCTGAAGGGCTGAGAACAGGTGAGCTGCCACCGTGCCACCATGAAAAATAATTGCACAAAGGGAATTTCCCAGCTCAGTGAAGACAGATGGTTTAAAACACAGCATTGTGAGTGCCAGTCTTTCTCTTTCCTCCTGTTTTTTATTGAGCGGGCTAGTCCCTTTTGCAAAAATCATTATCCACTCTGAATGTTTTCCCTGTTTGTTTCCCTGCAGGGTGCATTCTGTGTTTAGTGCCACTAAATAACAACTAATACACATCCAGAATGTGTTTGTGCCGGCACGCTTTTATCTTTTGATGACTCACTGAGCGGAATTAGGCTCAATAAATAAAACAGGAACAGGAATTCATGAGGCAGCCACTTGACTGACAGCCTCATCTAATATGTTGTCCATGTCACATCACTGTCACTTCTCATGACCTGCACACACACACACACACACACACACACACACACACACACACACACACACACACACACACACACACACACACACACACACACACTCTCCTGCTCCTCTGCTCTGGGGAGGCAGTTACCCTAGCAACCAGTGATGTCATAACACCGTGCCTTATTGATTATCTCTGTGGTTGTCAAATGGTCCACATCAGTGTGTGTGTGTTGTGCTTGTTGATGTCTGTCATCCTGTTTAATGTGCACAACGTCACATTAGAAGAAACTGGTCTGAGAAGAGTTTGAACAAAACTGAGAACCACTGAAGGAACACACGTAATGTAGCAAACTACATCCTTCTGCACTAATATTAATTCAATCATAGTCATTGAAAACATTAGTAAACAGATGACTATTTAAGTGGTTGGAACAAATATTTTCAGATGACAGCCATTTTTGAGTTTGTTTGCATGTGCAAATATTACAGAAAGTGAATAGTTATACAAATTTTGAGTTTGAGTGATTAATGATTATATGATTTTGTATTGATTTTCTAGTGTAAATGCTGTTCGGATTATTGGAGCATAGAAAACCTCCTATACGCCTTGTGTTTGGCAATGCATTGACTTTTAGTTTCTGTAGAATAGCTTAGAGTCTGTGCTCAAAAGTACATAAGGTTGTGAATTTCATATTTTGTGTTTTCATGTTTTAGGATCAAATGCAAGTTTTCACTCGATTCAAATTCATGTAGTTCCACAGAGTTTCAAATTATAATTGCAAACTGCAGATCATGGCTTAAGGGACTTAAGGGAAGAGCCATCATACATTCTGCAGTAGCAATAAACCAGCCAATAATGTGACTTATTTCACAGACGCACTCAAACAGTGTTTTGATGTGTCACATTTGTCACATTTTCAGTAAAGTGGAACTTCATGCCCATTTTTGTGACAAAATCATCACCAAAATCGGTGCCTCACTTGATCGGCATAAACACAACCCCAGCTGTGACTCTCCTCTCGCCACAGAGCTGTGAAACTAGCACAGGCCCCATTCACCTGGCACCATGCATCATGGTTGACCCCATCACAAGTGGACAGCTCTAACTTTCTGTTTGTAAATGGAAATTGACAATGTTTAAATGGTACTTTTTCTGGTCTTAACAAGCACTCGACACAATTTACATTTCAGTTCTAAATATCTCTTATTTTTAACGTTAAAGTTTTTTTCCTGTCCAATGCCCCCATCCCCCGAGTTTGGTGCAAATCAGTTCAGGACTTTTTGCGTAATTCTGGGGAAAAATCAACCAGCAAGCTAAATACTATTCATGCCCCGCCAGTCCACAAAACATGATGGAAATTGGTTAAGTAGTTATTGAGTAATCCTGCTGAAAATCAAACAAACAATAAAGGTAAAGAAAACATAACCTCCTCCATCTGCTGAGCTGTGTCTCGTGTTTAAACATGTTTTACCACCCAAACTGCTGGAGGATAAAATCGCTCTTAAAAATAATACCCTGGCCTCATTTTGACCATTTTCCTCAAATATCTGCCTCATTATTGAAGCTGTCAACATTCTTACTCCCATTTCACTGGGTCTCTGCTGTCTCAAGTCTGATGTTCTTTCATGCTTGTCATGTTCTTTTGAGATTTTATTGTAAAAAATGGTTTGCCCAAATCCCCAGTCTTTCCATTCGTTGTTGGGTAATGCAAAAGGTATTTGCGTTTAAATACACAGTTAATGTGTATCATAAGGCCGCTCTTCAGCGAGCAGGGAAAGGAATTCCAGAATCAGCAGAAAGATGTTGAAAGCAGGTGTTTCCTTGAGGAAATACCAGAGTGTAAAGAATGTGCTCTCCACCAGCGTCTTGCCTCCGACCCTCAGGAAGAAAAGCTCTGAAGCTGTTGTTTCAAATTTCAAGGCTTTTCCGCTCAAGCTGCCATCTGCACCAGCTGCATTCATCCATGCCTAAGTGATTTTCTACGTCTGTCTCCTTTGCTTTCTCTCTCTTTCTCTCTTGCCCTCCCGCCCCACTTCCTGTCTCCCCTCACTGTGGCTGCAACAGACCCTTTCTCTTTAGAATATTCTTTCCCCGACTTCTGTGATCTAAATCAAACACAAAATCAAACGGGCGTCCTCTGCAAATTTGATTTGAGTGAATAAAAACACACGTGCACAAATACACCATCCTAAACACTCAGGTATGCATGCACTCACTGTCCCTTTCTGTTTAATACTGCATCCTTTGTCTACTTCAACACAAATATTTAAGTCTAATAATAGAGGAGAAGCAGGTGGAGCTGACAGAAGGAGTGATTTAGACATAAATAGTTGGTCTAAAGAAATTCAGATTATCTGGAATAATGTCTTTTATTTATTTAACACTGGAAATACAGGTTAGAATTGATTAATTGAGACATATGCTTAGAAAAATATTGTGTCGGTGGTGTACATGTATACCTTTAACCCTGAGCAGACAGGCATTGGCTGAAAAGCAAATGCAATTTTTTTAAAGGAAGAATTCATGAATCCCATTCATTGTTCTATTGCACAGGGTAATTTAAAGTTTCATTTGGTTGCAGCAATTGGAGATAATTTAAAGGTACTGCTGGAGGAATTAAAGCTAATTAACTCTCTCGGCACAAGTTAATCTTTGCGGTTTCATTATGTGTGTTGGGGGGGGAGGGGGGGTTGCCGAGCTTGATTATCTCAGCCCTGTTGCTGCAGAATTGGTTTGAGGCCACAAGTATGTTGCGGTAAAGAGAAAATATGCAATGAATAGTTGATGCATTCAAAGGACGCCAATTTGGTTCTATTCTGAGGCCGCTCTTATACTGCTCCATCGATGTTGACTTGTTAATGTAATTGTCTCTGTGGTGGGAGCTCTGTGGTTTCAGGTGCCCAATCTAATCTGTGTCTTTCTCAGCAATGGGGTGTGGGGAATATTAATGGCCAATGTGAAAGCTGACAGTAGTCCACATATCCTCTCTTCTGGTTTGGAACAAAGCAGCGGTTGAAAGGTTGTGGGCTCCCCAGTGATTTCCTCCACAGTCAAATGAAACAGGAAATCAATGCTTCACATTAACCCCTGATAAAAAAAAAGTGTGGAGCCCTGAAACCAAGCAGGTTTTGTCCTTGGAATGTAAGTGGAATCACAGTGAGACCTACAAAGAATACCGGAGACTTTATTGCAGCTCTTCTCATCGTCCTTTCTCCCTGAAGTAACAAAGCTCCGCCAGGTCTTCCCCAGAAAACTACAACAATGTTAACGGAAGCAAAAAAATGAATGGAGTGGAAGTATGCAACACTGAACAATGGCTAAACTGTGCGGCTGATTGATTACCTCTGCTGCATCACAGTGAAATGCAGACACACCTCTGAATGAATATTTGGCATGAATCTGGAAAAGCTGTACTGTCTTGTTGGTTTTGCTTTTTTTGTTGTCAGGCAAGTCTATAAATTTGGGACTAGAGTCATTTCAAGAGAGCTGCACAAGAGGCGATTGGCATTGTCATGTTCAGATTTCATGAATACCTCCTACATTTGATCGGAAAAGCAAACCACTTGCAAGGCTTTCATCACTTCTGATTCTCATGGTGAAAAAGTTGTACCGTTTGTGAACATCTAATTTCTCCTACACAATAAAAAAAAACAGTTTGTAGGTCAGTCATATGTCCTGCAGTCACTACCCCTTTGTGTAGCATTTCAATTTTTTTCTAAGGCACTGCTTTGGACCTCCATATTCTATCCACATAATGGATGAACATCTGTATCAACAAAGTCTTTGGTAACAGATGCTAAATACATACAGGGGACATTTATTCTCCAGGGGGATTTAAACAGCTTCAATGTCCTTGTTTTTGTGGGTTTTTCTCTTGGTGCCCCGGCTTCCTCCCACAGTCTCACATGCAGATCGGGGTTTGGTTAATTGGAGACTGTGAGTTGACCGAATGGTTGTTTGCTATGTTGCTCCTGTGACACACTGGCGACCTGTTCAGTGTGGACCCCGCCTCTTGCCTAATGTGAGCTGGGATTGGCTCTTCAAAGGGATAAGTGTTCCAGATAATGGTCGAATGGAGGATGAATGGATGGAAAGGAAGCTCTTAGTTGACACACATGTAGCAGCTGGACAAAATATTTTTGCCCCATTCCATTATGAAACAGCTTCAACCAACTGTCCAAACTCATTCGTGGATCAGACTACAACAGTTCATCTGCCCTTGTCATCAGCAAATTCCTGCTAACATTTAAAAATAGTTTTGGTAATTTAAATGAAGGGGATTTATCTCTCTGCTGTTTTCGCTTGAGCTTCAGCCCGCTGCTTTAAAGTGTGAGCGAGGAGAAAATCTCATGTATCTGTGTGCCAATCATTTTTGCAATTTCTGTGTCAGAAACAGACGACAGTCAGCTCCTGGTAATCAAACCTGATCAAACCACACTCACATAGTCCTCAGGAGGAAGATTTCTAAGGCGTTTACCTCTTTACAATTCTCTCCAAACTTTGCTTATTTAGTCATAAATATAAATTGTATGGATTGAAATAGATTTAAAACCAAGTTTTCAATGTATTGAAATGTATTCACTTACCCATTCAATGTATTAACAGCAGTATGCAAAGTTCACCATGCACACATTGGATGCAAATACAACATAGCTAGCAATGTAGACTAAAACCTGACACTATACTCCTACTTTCACCCTTCTGTCATCGATCAACAGGCTCAAAGGTGCATGACTGGGACAAGAACAACCAGGGCCTTTGTTTTATTAGCACAGGTTTCAGTGTATATCAGTATTAAGCCAAAGGTTCGGAGGCTCCAAGAAAACAAGCTTCCTCTGTTCAGAGGGGCCACTAATGAAGCATTCAGCGCCCTGTAATAAATCTAGACACATCGACCCACAGCTTGTTCGACAGAGAGAGCTGTTTTTAGCAAACAGTCCCTCCTTCATGTCACACACAGAAACATGCACATTTAAACTGTATATACATGATCAAAAGTGTACATCACGGAACACAAAACCTATAGAAAACAACACAAATAACACACACATACATTGATGCATATATATGATAGTGGTTGCTGTTCACCTCTTGGCTTAGGTTAAAGATACGATCACATTGTGCAACCTTGAGTCCTCACAGAAGCATTAGGAGGTGGCCCGGAAACGGCCTATATTGCACCAAGAGGTGAGAGCAAGAGTACAGGTCTGCTGCAGTAACCATGGCAACTGGATCAAGTGGGAAGACCAGGTACCTCGTCCGAAGCAGGGCAGATTGGACGTTCCTCGACACTTCCTCAGACTGCTCTCCAGAGACAGGGAGCAGGACAGAGGATGCTCGCACTTCCTGCCCGACCATCCCTCCTTGCAGTCGCACCTGCCACAATTACACTGGCCTTGACCTGCCGAGGACAAGGAGAGGAGGTGGAGGACGAGAGGGGAAACGAATCAGTGGCTTTGCACAGGAAAATAAAGAAAAGAATTCAAATAAACAGACTGAGAAGAGGAAACTGAAAAGGGTGCAGCAAGGCAGGGTGGAGAGAGAAAAACGGGCAAATGCAAGCTGGTGGGAAAGAGGGAGGGAGTGGGAGAGAGGAGCGAGGGAGGAAGAACAACTAACAAGGGGTAGGTACGTGGCCGAAGTGAGAGGATGAGGGGGAATTGGGTGTCCTGGCTGAACAGACTCCAGCTTCTCTAAGCTGCTGGATTACCAGCATCGATTTTACCAGGACTGGACAGAAAAAGAGAGACAGAAAGAGAGAGAGAGAAAGAAACAGAAAGAGGAGAGACTGAAGGAGAAAACCTGAAAATTAGATTTTAAAACGTTAACATGTGCAAACTGTGTCTACATCTCACAAACTATGAAGAGTTTACACAAGATTTGCACCAAATATCTTTTGGCCCTGTATATGCAAGGATGCTAGGATAAATCCACTGGGGTAGAAATTATCTGTTTAATGTATGTAGGTGTGCACAGTGGTAGCATCCATCATATTTAACTTATTAATTGTTTAGAGAAGCAGTGAAATGGTCATTTCACAATCCAAAAACTGTTTGCTAGGTGAAAGGAAATTCACTTACTATACAGTTGTACACGCTTGCACATTGTAAAGCACTACCCAGCCTTCTTGTTTGACATTTTGCGGAAATACACTTTCTTCCTGAGGGATGGATGAGAATATCAAGGCTCTGCTCTCACATCTGGACAGAAGATAAAGGAGAAGCTGGAGCCAGGTAAGTACAACAACTGGAAACAGCTGGAGGAACAGCTGGCCCTGCTCTGTCCAAAAAGTTGACAAATCCGCCTACTCTTACTTAGCAACCCCTGCACGCGTCTTTCTTCATGTAGTTATCCAACCAGCCAATCATGTGTCAGCAGTGCAATGCAAAAAAAGGCGCCTTTGCATTCAGTCTTTACAACTGTGGTGAGAAAAAAGCATCAACAAGAGAAACCCTGAGGCTGATGGGCGACAGCAGCAGAAGATGATGTCATGTCTTAGACTGTAATTGGGGGCAAGTGCATGTTTTTTTTATTTTTCATCAGAGTTGACTGGTGACACATGAAGTCCTCATTTCCTGGCTCTCTCCCCATTCATGCAGATAGGAGCCTGGTCTTGAGCTGCAGTTTGGCAGGACTCACCCATGAGGACTTTGGATAGGCCCTAAGCCAGTGTCTGTGAGTATATTCAACATATTCATACTATCAAATTATGAACATTGCACTTTTATACCAGTTGGCAGACTTTACCGCCCGTCGTATTCTATCTGTAGCTCTTCAGGCCCCAGCTTTTCATTTAACTCATAGATATGAGTGGTATCGATCTTCTTACTCTTGACTAGAAAGCTAATCATTGTATTTCTGTTCACAATCTGTCAAACTTAGTTGCATGGCTATTTCTATTTAGTTTTATTCCAATAACAGAACGCTGACCTGAGCAGAAGTCATCCGTGTATCGGTCATAAGTTGCATGACAGTTCCTCTCGTCGCACTCGCAGGTGTCTCCATGAATATCTCCCCAGTCGCCAGAGGGATCTACGTCATGACAGGTACACTCGCCACACACACAGGTCCCTAACACAAGCACACAAGCACACATGGTTAATTGTGGTAATTATACACTGTAGCACCACAATGTGGATTTAACTCAGACAAACAAATGAGAAGCAAAGGCCAACTCATTGTCTCCGACATCTTTCATGGATGTAGGTCGGGAAGGGACAATATATTTTTCTCTTTCAGCAGGATTATACTGTTTCTCCTTCTAACTCATTTTTTTCCTTCCTTTATCTGTGTATCTGTCTCTATTTTTCTCATTTGTTTAACATCTCAGCCAGGGCATCAGCTGAGCTGCAGCCAGCGGAAATCCCATTTTCTCTTATCAGCAGCGACAGAGCACTGGGGAACCTCAGGGGGGCCAGGCCAGCTGGCAAGTCTGAGGGCTGCGGCTGGCACGTGTCTGGCCCCTGGCACTGGGCTCGGTCTCCCTCGCCACCTCATAACCCTGGAGCCCTGGATTTTTAGATGCCGTGCACCTTCATGTCTGTCACAAATGTCACAGCTGAGCTTCAGCGCAGATTACAACACCTGGGCTATAGTTACTGTTCAAAATGTTCCATACATTTTCAGTAAGTACATTTTTATTTTTAGCCACAGTCCCGAAAGGGGGAAATGTTTTTTCTCTATGTGCATCATACAACCGTATTATCTTGGAGTCGAATTGTTGTGATCAAGAATAAATAGATGCACGTATTTCGCCTCCAGCAGATGTTATCATTTTGACAGCATGCCAGTTAGTGTATTATTAGCTGAACGGAGGAGGCTAGGTGAATCCACCAGACGGAGGGGCTTGACAATTTGCCGGAATGAAACAGAGTTATCTATCGGGTACTGTCAGCCAAATCACTCACCCATTCATTTCTGACAGCGAGCGGGAGATAAAGGTTGCGTTTGAGCAAAGCAAAGGAGAGAGAAAGGGACGACATTTTTACCGTCTAATAACAAACCCTTCACATCTCCACATCTATACGTGGTGATGAAATCAAATCAGCCCTCTATTGTGAAATCATCCTCCCTGATCCATTGCCTATAATCGGCGGATATTATCTTCACAGTGCTTTAAAGGAGGATTAATTCAGAGCAAAATGATTTGCGTTTAAGGCGGGGATGGGAACTGGGAATTGTTTTTCATTATAATCAGAACCAAATTGTGCTTCTTGCGCTAATTGTTTGGCATCTGAATGGGTGTTTTAATATGTTGGCACATTTTACCAAACTGGGAGCAAAGGCAAAAATATAGTATGATATAATAATGTAGAACTGTGATCTGACAATGTACTTGCCTGTGCGTTGACAGCAGCTGTTCTTTACAGTTTACAGCACAGGTGTGCCACATTTTCCATATTCATCAGTTACCTCGAGAGACATAATTAATGTCATTATCATTAGAGCCACATGGGCGGCCTTATTGTGATTATTAACATATTTTTTAAATTAAATTTAATTCACATTTTTACATTATTATTTCAGGTAGAAGGATGTAAATGTAAATATTTCCAGAGCAAATTTGCATATTTTCTGTTTTCATCAATTTCAAATCATGGTAGTCAGTGTTTAGCTAGTGATTTCACCAGAAATATTAAGGATTCAAATGTTTTAAATCCTGTTTACGTTGTATATGTTTGGTCTTATCAATGAAGCTGTTTGGTTAGCTGAACACAGAGAGTAGAGAAACTTAATTCATGTCATGTAACCTGAATGTGCACCTTTTTCCACCGACCAACACTGAATCAAAGGGGATCTATAAAGGAATCAATAAGGAATTAGAGTGATAGCAAGTGGGCTACTTCTGATCGGAAAATCCTGTCAAGCCCGGGGAAGAAGAAAAAAGGGTGTTCAGCCAAAACCAGTAACAATATGTATTTTGAAATATGTTCCTTTATTTAACTGTACCTTTGTTCTTTTCTCAGGGTAACGCTTTGTCTGCCCCTTTCTAAGCTGAGGAGCAACACAATGGGCTCTTACACCATGAACACAGACGATGGTGGTCCATGCTGCATCAGCTGTGCACTTAACTATAAACTGCAGCTCTGCGATGAAGCTCCGTCCACGTAACCCACCATTTAGCCTCGCCACTTAGCCGGCCCTCTGCCAGTCCACTGTAATTAATTTTGGAGAGCTTTGCTGAAATCCCGCAGGATCACTTGAGCAATAGGATAGTGAAGCTATTTCCCCCGACTGCCTGTCCACCAACCTTTCAGTGGAATTTGCATAGGCCTAAAGGATGTTTTTTTATTTTATTAACAGTTTATTCTGTTCTGTCGTTGTTTCCTCTGTATCGCTCTTTTTTTCTCTTTATCCCCGTCTTCATGTTCAGTTTCAAAGCGACGTGCCGACATGTGGCCGTCACACACTGAACTGGGATTATCCTGTCAAACTTATTAAACAACTTCAATCAGCAGGCTCTACATCTAAAATAATATTTCACACCCAGGAGGAAACCACACATCCCACTCCTTTTCAATCTGACATTTAAATTAGTAAAGAGTTTTTCTGATGGCAGATAAGCCCTTTGATTAACAGTCTCTTTTGTGATTGCCTCTGCTGTGCAATTATGCAGGTTAGTTAACATCTTCAAACAAATACCTTATTCCAAGTGTGTCTCTGAAAGTTTAAATGCTAGTGCTGCACCAATGGTATAGGTTTTATAATACAAAGTATTTGAAGTATCTAAAAACAAACACCCGAAGACAACAGGATGAAAATATCTTAAAAAATAGACATAACTCAAACAAAGACAAACATTATCACCAAAGACTTTTCTGTAACATGATGTTGTAAACTTCTACAGATCAAAAACGATGGCTTATCAATTGAATTCCTCTTCTTTATAAGTGTTTCTTCCGACATGGCGTCTTTCCTTCCCTTGCTGATCGTAGATACCAGATAATGAATGATTGTTTCCTGTTCTCAAACAATTCCATTGATATTAATATTGTTTGTATATATTATATATTGTGTATCCTTTATCTTATGTTTCATTGATGTATAATGACAGATCAACATTGAAATTGGCTGGAATCATTTAAACATATCCATAGCAATTTCACATTTCAAAATACTACCGTGGCTGTATACTGGTTTGAAGCAGGTAAACAGACCTCTGTTGCTGCAGATTTTGCCATCTGGAGATGTGCATCGCCGTTTGCTTTCCCATGGGCTGATATCACACTGGAATTCACATTTGTCTCCATGCCAACCAGCGGCACAGTAACAGTTTCCACAGTAACACTGGCCATGGCCTGGAAGCAGATCAGAATGCACAGGCAACAATTGATCAGTTCCACTGTCGGTGGTATGGATCAACATTAGATTATAAAAAGATTATAAAAAATATGACAAAGGTTGACAAATATTTTTTGCTGACCCAATGATTTCAAATGTTTTACAAATAACAATCTATGCAGGAGTTTATTAGTCTTTTTACAAGTCTTTGTCTTGCTTGAGAAAATTGAAAAATCAAGATACATTGTGCATTTCTCTGAAAGGCCTGATAAGAAAACCCAATTAGGTTTTCAAAATTAAATTATGGATGGGGGAAAAGTTAACTGCTCTCGGGCAAAGATTTAGCATCATCATTCAGAATTAAAGGTTTTATGACTGTTTTAACCAAATATATTTCCCTTCCCTAAACTGTGTCATCTGAAACACGTCACTTCAGCACGTTGACAGTCTGACAGGCTGTGTTTAGTTATGGTTGCCAAAGTCTGATTGAACAGTTGTTCAGTGAAGGGTCAACTGCATTAAATCAACATCAACGTTCTATAAGCTTTGGAGAGCAGATCAAAATTGTGGCAGCATTCCTTTAAGTCGTAATTATACCTAAGGGGGGTAGAGCAGTTGTCCTGCAACCAGAAGGTTGGCGGCTTGAATCCCAGCCTATGCCGAAGTGTCCTTGGGCAAGATGCTGAACCCCACCAAAAAATGGCCCCTAATGGATGCTAATTGTAAGTCGCTTTGGATAAAAGTGTCAGCTAAATGACATGTAATGTAATGTAATTCAAACATAGAACTAATCCAATCGCAATGACAGCAGCTAACACATGTATTGGGGAAGAGTGAGAGTACGACACAGCTGAGGCATACCTCCACACACCTCTCCGGTGTCCTCATCCAGACACTCGCTGTCGTCACACTCACAGAAACGTCCGGTCACCAGGCCCCTGTTCTCCTCATTGTTGCACATGCAGCTTCCACAGTGGCAGGTTCCTGTGGAGGAAGCCAGCTTTAAACTTTAAGGTTAGGCTTGTGTGTTTGTGGAGGTTTTGTGCAGCTGTGCACAGGAGGCACCGTCTGTGCATCATGTGCCAACCGATCTGGACCGGTGTCAGACCACTGGCACACTGTGTGCGACTTTGGTGAGCGCATGTCTTTGTTTGCGTAGTAGGATGCACCATAGGGACAGACGGGTAGACAACTACACGCTGTGAATACATTTGCTTTTCTACACACTCAAAACAGGCCACATACTGCACAGTACATGCTCTCAGAGATACACACAAGCTCACACGCGGACACCCAAACGCACAGTTCATCCCTCATTTAGCCGGAGGCATCTCGGGCCAGTCGTGAGGTTAAGCCCAGGTGGGTGAGAGGCTGTCAGTGTGGAAAATAACCTCAGACATCACCTCACACTGTGAGTCTTCATTGTGCCAAAGCTTAATCATGTTTCCACAGAGATAAACACATAAGCTGTGTGCATCTAATATCCCCAAGCTTGTGAGATTTAAGACCAAATTGAATTATTTATACTCACACTATCACTGTCAATCTTTCCAGTGATGATCCTTCATGCATGAATTTATTAATCTATTAAGTTATTCATATTGATAGGGAGCGAGGAAATCACAAGTATTTGCCTTGACTAAAAGAAATGAGCGTTAAAGGGGTTTATATGTAGTAAATAAAGTCTTAGTAATAACAATATATATTTATGGGTCAGTAATAAGCTCCGTATAAGTACAGGTCAAACTCAAACTGCAGAAATTATGCTTTTTTGTGAATGAGTAAGACATTATTAAACAAACTTAAAAAAACTTTATTAAACATTAAGCAAACTTATAAGTGTCTTTATTAGTTTATAATGGCTACACAATAACATATTTAGAGTAATATTTTAAGCCACTGAATATAATTTATGAACAATCATTATTTGAACTGTTGTGTGTCTATTGTGTGTTTCAGGGATTCGTTAATGGTTCTGTGTATTTTCACACAAATCTTCTCATGCATGTGTGGGTAAGCATGGTGTGGTCGCGTTCTACCTCTATTGGAGCAAACCACCCCCTGTGGGTTCTTGCAGAGCTCTTTGCTCTTCTTGCTGGGGAGGTTACACTCTTCCTGGAACTGGCAGGCGTCTCCGAACCAGCCGTCATCACACTCACATGTCCCACAGTCACAGTAGCCGCGGTCTAAAGGGAAACACGCCACACGACATGCTGTTTATCAGTGCTGAAAAAAGCATGACTGTTGCCAGTTTTCTTCAAATCGCTCTGTGAGCACAAGGACACATTTCATTGTTTTCTTAAATGATTACGATGACATTGAACTACCAGGAGAGGACAGGAATTAGAACTGTAGGATTCATTTGCCCCTAGACAATAATTATTGCAACAGATCCATCATAATACCAGGTGACTCTTAAATGGATGTGAGATATGATGCGTTGATCCATGTAAGCAAACACGCAGGCATGTTTCCACTATATTTCTGAAGTGTTATTTGGAATACAAACCTTTTTGCAACAGGATGATATACTAGCGCCCTCATCAATCACCCGGCGAGAGCGGCACCTCGTTGCGGTGTCCCGGGGACCCACGCAGGCAGTTTGCCATCACTATTTCTCATCGTTCTGATGGCCACAGTGAGCAATATGAAAAACAGGAGGAATCATGTGATGCAAATGGGGGCTGTTGACAAGTTATTATAAATGTTGCCCCTATTGCATTTAGCGGAAAGGGGCCTTGCATGTCACACTCAATCATTGTCCTGACTCGTTCGTCATGTAAATGCGGTGTCCTTTTCAAGGGCTATCCATCACTCATTAACAACGGGCAAGTCCCCTGTCTCTTCTCATTATCCAAACGTCTCAGAGGACACTCAGGAACAGTTGCGAGCGAAAGAAAAAAACGGAGGGTGCTCTTCAAGGTAAGTTGCACCAACAGAGACAATAAAATTCCCTTTTTCAAACTGAAAAGCTTTGAGGAGACTGTACTTTCTGCTGACTGTCTCGGTAACGCAATTACATTATAAATCCTACTGTAACAATACAACCTTCAAACCTTAAAAACACATAAAAAGAGATTTCAACAAATCACACAAAGATCAACAAGTGATTTGTTATTACAGCGCTTGCCGTATAGTTGGGAATAACCTTGTCAAGGTAAACTTCATTCTCTTACTTGCTCTCTGCACTGGAGGAGTTAGCTGATCTACGGTTATTGTACTCTGGGTGCTGAGACTGTTAAACTGCATATTAGAGTCCAAAAACAGTGAAAGGCATCAAAATACAGCTGTTCTCCAGTCACAAGGGATTCTTGAATGACTGCTACATTAAAGAAAATCCAAGGCCCAATAGTCCCCTTAAATTCAATCAAGCTGCACCAAACCTCACACACAAGGTTAAAAGTAAAGGAAAGTGACAAAAAAAGTAGCAGGGATCCACACCAGAATATGAAAGCCTCTTTTCTTGAACCATTCCGCATCCTTCCACCAAGTTTCATGGAAATCCATCCAGCAGTATTTGCATAATTCTTGTAACAAACACAAACTAAGAAACAAACAAACGAACAGAAGGGAAAACATAAAATCTGCTGTCGATCACAGCCACAGTTTGTTACTCTTCTATTGCTTTGTGGTTATTAGTGCGACCTAGCCCATGCTAATGAAGTTAATATGACTATACAATTAAAGCAGTGCCTTTATAGTTTATCATTAAGGTTTTGCAGATGAGATCTACCTCACAATAGCTGCAAAACTGAATTAGATTAAAAGTATCTCCAACTTAATTCAGTGGACTATTACAAAGTCTCTGCCACCCACTCGCCCCCATTAATCTCCGCTTGACAGTCACTCGGACATATTAAACTCTCTTTGTCTGGTGGGCGCAGGTTTGTGTGTGGGAAGGTGGCTGTCTTGCAGCGCTTCATCTTTCCTGACTGCTTCCAGAGCAGTAATTCTCTTTGGTTTGGGGGGTGTCAGACACTCGCTCCCCGGCCAGTCAGGTGCACGGATACGTTCAGTGGGGGGGTCAGGGGGAGAGGATGCGTCCGTACCAGCGTCGGCGGCAGTAATAACAGGTGATGTAGCGTTAACCATGATTAACTGCTGACAGGGAGAGGACGGTGACTCATTCAGAGAGCTAATTTTGTATTGAATTTAACTTGATCCTGCTTGTTGATTTACAAAGAACTAAAACGGACAGAGGGAAAAGCAAGGAAATGGGTTCGTATGGTTTATAGTAAATCTGCAATTCTTAATAACTACTGCTTCAATGCATATGCCAAAAGTAATTTACTCTCATTTACATTTGAGTCTTCAGTGCAGCTTCCATTTTCAATTGCAAATCTCAAAACTCCCTGAGACTGTTTCTAAGCTCATTTACTGCATGATGTTTCCACTCCAAATGACATTTCCCCACTTACTTTGTTTGGATCATATTCTCTGCAACATGATACTCATTTCAGTGAGTAATTATTCCTACTTGCTTTTCTTTCCCTGAGGGCTGTGGCCCGTGAAACGACAGCACGTCAGCTCGTGTTCTGTGGAAAAGATCTAGGAGACACCTGTCTCTGGTAATAACTCATTCTGTGTGCTTTCCACAAGACAAGGAACTCCTGCTTTCCTCCCCTTCTAGTTTCTATAGTTCCCCCAATAGGTATTTGGTTGTGTTCTTCTGCGATTTCATAATGTTGTAACATCAGAAGATTATTTTAAACCTACTCAGGCCAGGATCACAAGTTAACGCTTTACATTTTTGGTTGACTAAAGTATGTTCTTATACATACATGTAAGGGGAAAAGATGTGAGGTACGACACGACGTGTTCCCCGAAAGTGAAGCCAAATCATCTGAGCTGCCCCCTGGTGGCCGGCTGCAGTATATAGCTCATGAATCCTGCCTCCTCCATGTTTGTGAATCTAAAAAGTGAGTACAGCCCATATTAGTAGATCACTACTGTGCAGACTCTGGTTAATGGGAGTATTAGGGCCATATTCAAGAGAAAACAAATTCAGAGATTGCGAGAATAAAGTTGTAATATAACAAGAATTCAGTCTTATTCTTTGGGGGAAAAGTCATAATTGAGGAGAAAGTCATAATATTACAAGAATAACATTTATTCAAAGAGATAAATTCATCTACTAAGACTAAAAAGTAAAAAGTAAGAAAAACATATTATTAGGAAATAAACAGCAAGGAGACACCATGCCACTCTGTGTTCAGGAACAGACACCATCTTTAAAATTTAAGGTTAAACTCAAAACGTTCCTTTTTGATAAAGCCTATAGGGCTGGATCAGGAGAGTCCTGAACCATCTGGATCAGGTGAGTCCTGAACCAGCCCTTAGTTATGTTGCTATAGGTCTAGACTGCTGGGGGAGCTCCCATCATGCACTGACCACTTCTCCCCTTCTTTCAGTCTCTCTGCCCCCACATTCATTTATTTGATTTTTTTACGACATATCACTAACTTTGTTTTTTTCCCTCCCATAGTCTCTCTCTCTCTCTCTCTCTCTCTCTCTCTCTCTCTCTCTCTCTCTCTCTCTCTCTCTCTCTCTCTCTCTCTTTGCAGGTATCTCTGTCTCCAGAGCTGCAGGATAACAACAATTATTAATACTATTATTGTTGTTCACCATTATTATTATTATTATTATTATGTTAATTGATGCTGATATCATTAATAACATCTTTACACTCTTATCGTTTTTTTATTTTAACTAGTAAAAGTGTCTCTGGTCTCTCTGTGCTCTCTCTCCCCCTCTCCTCCCCCACCCCCTTAACTTTCTCTCTCTTCTCTCCTCTCCTCCCCATTTTCCCCTGCTCACCCCAACCGGTCGAGGCAGATGGCCGCCCACACTGAGTCGTGTTCTAGAGGTTTCTTCTAGTTAATGAGGGCGTTTATTTCTCTCCACAGTCGCCAAAGTGCTGCCCATTGCTCACTGTTGAGTTTCTCTATCATATTTAAGGTCTTGACCTTCAGTGTAAAGTGCCTTGAGATAATGTATTTTATGTTTGGCGCTATACAAATAAAATTGAATTTACTTGAATCGCTCGCTGCAGTTCCACTCCTTCTGGATCATAAACCTTGATTAGGCACAACAATTTCACAATTATTACTTTACTCTCATAAATTTACCACATTTTTCCTCATAATATTATAATATTTATAAATTTATATAATATACTTCATTAGAACTTAGTCCCTATATTCAGATATTATTCCTTTGCACCGTCATGTGTGGAATAGTCGGCTCTCTTTACACCATTCATACAGGAAATTACATTGTGATTTATCAATAATTTCTGCTGTGCATTATGGGCCATAATCTAAATCATTACTGATTTAGTAATGCAAATAAAAACACATGTACTTGTCAAAAATGCCTGTTATAATCTACTCAGAAAGACTTGAGTGTCTTTTTTCTCCTTGCAGCCCACATTAGAACCATTAGGTGACTCACCACACAGCCACACAGCCTAGCAAAGCTCCAAAGTGAGTGCACATCAAAATATGTACTAGAAAAAAACTACATACAGAGATGAACACTTTAATGGGCTGTAATGGCTCAAGGACTGCATTCCACTCTGAGTCATTATTTTTCAGTTGTTTTCTCTCTGTCTCTTTTGCAAATCAACAAGTGATGCATTAAAACTATTAGTCACATTGGACAGAATGCCATTAGTGAGTTGTTTTCCCATGATTAGTTTATTTGTTTACATCATCTGGCTTTAATGTGTCCGTGTTGGATGCGACATCACAGGCTTGTGTTATGCTAAACAGAAAGTGTATCTGGAGGAGTTTGATCTGGAACAGCACCGGCCAAACTGGCTTCTGATGTGCTGCTGACATAAAACCCCCTTGGGTGGGATCTTCTCTGGCTCTGGCACGGGGGGAGCAGAGGCTCGCGGCCTGAGCCAGCTAGGGAAAGAACAGAGGCTCTGAAAAACCCATAGCCTGAGAGCAGTGCGTGTGTGTGTGTGTGTGTGTGTGTGTGTGTGTGTGTGTGTGTGTGTGTGTGTGTGTGTGTGTGTAATTTCTCTCTCAGGCTTGCACGTCCCCATTTAAACTGCTCCTTTGAGATGGGGTGAGAAGGAAGCACATATGCCAAAGTCATAATCAGAATTATAAAGAATCGTAAAAAGTTACAGATTGTTCTGGATCGCATATTTGTTCGGCTCGCTGCTTTAAGCCACATCAGCGTCTGGGGAGTTTGGCAGCTGTTACCAAAGACGCAGAGGGAATCGCTGACCTGAGTTTGATCAAATACTTTGTGTCCTAGAATAAATGTTGCTGTATTAAGAGGATAAAGACAAATCCAAATAAATGTCAAATCATTTTGTTCCAATTAAAACTGAACTCAAAGACAATCGCTCACTAAGTTGTTCAGCCTTAATATTATGGTCTAATGCTACTCAACATTGTAACAGTAATTACAAATAAGTTGATTATTCAGTGTTTTTTTGTTTTTTTTTCACACTGTGGAAATGCTAGCCCGCAGCGGCCTGGGCCACCCTCTGTGTTTCCTGACAATGGAAAAAGACCATACAGTAAATCACAGAGGAGCACAGCCTGTCTGAACACACACCAGAGGAAAACACTTTGTTCGGTTCTGCACAGACAGGCACAGAGACTGAGAGAGACAGTTCAGGCACAAGTGAGGGGGAGGGAGCTCACGTGGCTCATTCAGTGAGGCAAGAAGAGAGGGAAGGCTATGAAAACGAGAGTGGAAAGATTGTCATGTTTGCTGTCTATGACAGCAGGGGAGTCTTTACAGAAATTGCATGAAAAGAACAAAATAAACTCAATTATATTTCTCCAAAACAATTGAAAACAAGGTTAGATATTAAACTTGAAACTGTCAAATCTTGTGTTTCTCGTTTATTTTCAAACCTGGAACAAGGAAACAGAACCGAACAGGTCAAAACAGTCAGAAACAGAGAGAAGTCTGAAATGACAGGGAGGTTTTGCACAGTTGGTGACCAGATGTTAGACCAGTCCATCATCCCATCGCTCTGCAAGAGTGTGGGATGTGCCGAGGATGGAAAACATGTGAGTGACAGCAGCGGTGCTTTGTGTGCAGCCTGCAGAATCAGCACTAATACAACCACAAGGTTTCTGCTGGGTCTTAAAAAGTCTGCAAAGATAAGATAGTTAAATCAACTGTCAGCCTTAGAGTTAGGGTTAGGGTTAGGATTAGGATTAGGATTAGGATTAGGGTTAGGATTGAGGCTAGGATTAGGCCTGACCCTGATGTTGAAAATATCACATACCAGGTCTCAAATACACTTAAGTAGGACTTAATTACGTTTAAGTTAATTTAACACTATTACACTTCTAACAAAAAGAAACGTTTTTAATGGTATGCATAGTTTGGAAGGTCTATCTTTCTTCTAGATTTTTCTCAATGATACAGATATTTGCACGCTGTATTAATACTACAAACAAGACCAACGTAGTACTGATAACTACACTTGACTTGGCTGTGGGAAAGACTATACCTCATGCTCATTTGGTTTGTAAGATAACGTGGGATTTCAAGGGTTATTCTCTACGAGGATACTTCATCTTATCTTAAATTATGGAGAAGTGTAAGTAATTCTGGGACTGATATTCCTTCATATCTGTCACCCTCGCCATAGGTCTTAAATCTCACTCATTATGGTCTGAAAAAGTCTTTAACTAAGCGAGTTTCGTTTTAGACTGCGGCTACTGCGACTGTGGGACGTGTGAGAAGGGAATACCTCTGCCAAGGCTCAAGCCCAATCTCACCATGTTCAAGAAATTAAAATAAATAAATAAATCATGGATCCGCTCTAAAGTAGAATGGGTTCTTCCTTGGATCATGGCCCAACATCTTCACAAGATTTCATGGAAATACGTTTATTATTTTTTGGGTAATCCTGCTTACAAATGTCATTGTAAACATAACCCCCTTGCCAGATGTAACAAAATGCTTGAAATCCACTATAATTTACATCCATTATTATGGATTGGATGCTAACTTTAATCTTATGATGGAACAAGTCATGGTAAATATAGTATACAGTTGTATAGGCCATATCATAAAATAAATTAACCTGGTATTCCAGAATAGTTTTTGCCACTCTGCTACCTGGTAATTCAAAGCATCACTTTGCTGTTGTCCCATCATGCACACAATAGAGTCATGACATGATGGGAGTAGCTGCAGGTTTAAATTTTTCAAATCCAAAATGCAGACAAGACAATGACTGGTTGGTGCAGCGAAGAGTGATTAACGTGGAACGACGTGCTTACTGAGTCTCTTGTAGGCACACAGGCAAACACAAAGTCCAAATACTCAAATGGACAACGGAGTAAGTTGAAGACACGATGGATCGCCAGGGAGTTGGGACAAAAAGTACAAGGTTAAACAGAGGAGATGAACAGAGCAGATGAACTGATGAAGAGGACTGGTGAGCAGAGACGAAATACACAAGGGAGGCCGGAGTAATCAGACACAAGTGAAACACTTGGGCTGGAACGAGGACTAAGGCAGGAAAGAAAAACTGTTACTCCTACTCCTACTACGTACTATATCACAAATTAGAACAAAAAGTATTCCTGCAACTACGAGTCTGGGAAGAATAATGCTGCACATAAAAAGAACATATTGTGGTCTTTTGCTCAGGATAAAATACCACAAAGACCTATTCTTCTTCCTCTAATTGTCCCTGGAGAGAACAGGGAACTACTCCCCCATGCTTCTATAATGCCTCTAACTCAGCATGGATTCTGCAGAGAGCATCTAGTGCAGTTGTACGTCTAGTGCAGTTCACTTGCACGTCTATTGATTGCATCTTTAAGAAAACCATGCAACAAAAGAAAAGACCATGCAATATCCCCACAAAATGATACAAACTAAGGGCCTTTTTGCTCTGTGGTGACAGCACTAATGCCTAAAAAAAATTAAATTTAATAAATTGATCATGTAAATAAAAAGAGCTCAGAACTATTATACCCAGGCTTTCAACAATATTTAATCATATTATTTATTTACTATATTGCATCATCGCCATTTCCTTTGTCCAGCTTGACTTGTTGTTCTGACTGAGAAGCTCTGAAATATCTCATGTTTGTCTGATGAAAGCCATCCAAGGTAGAAGAACAACTTAGTGCCAGGAAAGCTAATGTTTATTTTTTGGGGGAAAACACACAGTTTATCCCTTAAGGAGAAAAAAAATCTATTGGATCTTATCAGTGGGTAGTTGTGAGAGGCAGAGATAAGGGAGCCGCAGGGAGAGGAATTGGCTGCAGATACCAGACAGGAGACAGTGCATGCTGCATGGGCCATTGAGCAATGGAGGGTTATAATTTTGGGATAGAATTGTTGGACCCTATATGCATGTGGGAATACGACCGTGGGTATGTGGCTGTGGTTGTGCGTCTTTGAATGTTACACTGGGAGAATGAGCCTGATCCCATGTGTTAGTGTGTGTGTAAGTGTGTGTGTAAGTGTGTGTGTAAGTGTGTGTGTAAGTGTGTGTCTGGGTGTGAAAACCCATTCCCCTGCTGATGCGTCTCGGTTCCATTTGCAGACGGTGTACCAGTGAGTGAAACCCCATTATCAGGCTGAAGCAGGGCCTTCTCACTCCAGACTGCTGAACCATAATGAGCTCCTCACAGCAGCCAACTTGTCTGCCCAAATAAATCACTTTCTCCTCCATGTGCACACCATACACACACACACACACTCACACACACACACACGCACACACACACACACACACACACACACACACACATCTCCATTAGACCTACTCTGGATGCACATATACTGTATAACTCTATCAAACCCTGACACTCCAGTCCAGTGACTACAGAGGACACAAAGGTGAGGGTTTTCTTTCCTTACATCAACACACAGGGATCAACCTCTCTCCAAGCTTCTATGTAGGTATCATGTGTGTCTTCTAATGCAATGCCTGCAGTCAAAAGTACCAAGATGACAGTTATAGCTGAGCAAAAATGGCTCTCAGAAAAGCGCATATCTCTGCCAAGGCCCAATATTCCCCTTAAAGTCAATCAAGCTGCACCATATTCTACACCGTAAATATCAAGATTACTTGAATTACTCTCTTGGAAAATGGTGAAAATGTAAAAAAAAAGCCTAATTTCATAATGTTAAAAAAAGCTTATCAGGATCTGCACAAAAATGTACTGCGTTCTTCCATGACCTATATACCACACTTTCCCACCAAGTTTCGTGGTAATCCGTTCTGTTGTTTTTGTGTGATCCAGCTCACCAACCAACCAACAAACAAACAGACAGGGGTGAAAACCCAACCTCCCCCGATGGAGGTAGCTGCTAAAATGATCAAAAGTCAAATCTACACCATGAACAGTTTAAACCAAAATTCAACATTTGTAACCTCAATGAAAGTGAACTTTAATGCAGTACTGCCGTACTAGATTGGTTTTAGCTATAGTTTCACTTTTAACCTTGGATGATACCGTGTTTCATGTCCAGCCTCCTCAAAAAGCTTTTAAAATTTAATCTAACAATTTACCAACCAAAAGTTTAGTATTCTCTCCTAAGAAATCATCTTTAAATGTGTCTGTCAATTCTCTGTATTTGGAAAATGCATGTGGAATGCGGAGACCTCCAGAGACCTCACAAGGAAACATGCTGATGAGCGTCGATGCACTCACAAGGATTCTCTCTGAGAACGTGTCAAATATCAGTTAATGGACCACAAGTTCAAAGTTGTATCTCGCAGCAAGAGCAAATGCCTCTGTAACACATGTGAATCAACCAGCTGTCTGTTACAGCCTTTGATGTACGGCCAAGTTGATGACGGGTGGGATTTCAAAGGCATCTTACAGATCAATCCAAAATATTCTAAATCCTCCAAATGTCTGTGAAATATGTGTTTCTATATTTGAAATTATATCCAAAAAATCATAGATATACTCAGTAGGTTTTTGGATAACAGCCTTAAGCTTTCCATTCTGCCTCCCACTTGGCTGAAACAGGAGCATCAGCTGTAGAGTCCATTTGCCAAGGTTCTCTGATGTAACCCAACAGTAAAGAGATCTGCTACATCCCTTACTGACCCATCACCGACAAACACATCCAAGTAGTTTAAAATATGTGGAGCTGCATGCCTGTACTACAGAGTCACATTTCAAAAATTCAACTTTCACTGGACAAGATTCCAATAAAAGAACACCGAACAGCACGAAGACACCCGTGGGTCCTTGCTGTAGCTGATTATGTGATTTGTCAATACACACCATTGCAGGTTTTCCCATTATGTGAAGAACAGACCCAGTCGTGGCACTCGCAGCGGGGCCCGTAGAACTTCCCTGGTTCGGTGGCCGCGCAGACGCAGACTCCGCAGTCGCACTTGCCCCTCCCACTGCATATCTTGCCGTCTGGTGTGCGGCAGCGGCGCAGGGAGGAGTCGGTGGACAGCCGACACACGCCACCCTTCTGGCTGGGGAAAAAAATTAATAGAAAAGGAAGGGTCAATCTTTTAAGGTCAAGGGTCAAGTCAGAAACAATCAATTCAAAATGTTCGCTATGTGTAGCATTTACAGTTTGAATACAAACATTCAACAAATCCTTTGCCCATGAACATTTTAACAGTGTTAAATGATGTTTGTTATGTCAAAATTAAGCATTTTATAGTCCTATTTTATTATTATTTTTGATCCTGAGCCATTTAATTTGAATCGTAGGTTGTTTGTCCCTTCTTTTAGTTTACGACCCATTTGATTGTATCAGACCTTTGCTGAAACAGTCACAGTTTGGGAAAAGATCTTTGTTTGCACTTAAAAAAAGTATTTCTTAAGTTTTAGAGGACCTTTGTCGTCATGGTTACAATTATGGGTTAAAGGGTTAAAGTAGTGTTTAATTGGAACAGCATGGGTTTAGCATGTGAAAGGAACAGCTGAAACTCCTAATTACATCAGCCACCACAAACTTAATGAAGGTTCGTAATAAGCTGCTTATGCAGATGACCTATAGATTTACCAGAGGACAGTCTTGTTTGGGGCCATATCAAGAAAAAAAACCCCAGATGCTTCGGAAACACACACTTGCGAGAATGTCGATTAGGTTAATAAATCACGTTTCACAGTGTCACCATTCAGGGATCACACTTCAGCATATACAGTATGTTACTGAGCTTCGTCTTTACTCCAGTGGCTCTGTCAGTGAGGTTTGTTTCATTTGGATGCCGTCTGACATTCTTTTTCTTTTCCTGCCCCTCTCTTGATGTTGGCCAGCTGTCCAGTTTGGGAACAGTAGACACATTTCAAATAATCAGCCGAGTTCCTGACACACCCAATAAAATCAAATACAGATTGTGTGTGTGAGTGTGTGTTTCACCCATCAAGAGCTTGTTTAGTTTTGACTTCTTTAAGCAGCACAATGAATTTGGAATACATCTGTTGATCAGTCTGAGCCCTCATCCTTTACCAAGACCAGATGACCATTGTTTTGTCCTGCTCCATTCTCAGCTGATCTTCATTAATATTGTTGCGTCAGCTGTGAGCTTGAACTGCTGCTGCCGAGGGTGTTTGGGCTACAGGAGGTTTCGGCCTTGGCAACACGGGACTCGGTCATGATGGGTAAAGGAATCCAGAGGATGGTAAGGAGAACAATGATAATGTGATAATCTTCCCGTGTCTGGCTTCACTGTCTTGCTGCCCAAACCTGGAAGCAGGGAGTCTGAAAATCTCCCTTCCTCTCAAGTGGAAACTTTGAATTTCATCAGATTTTGGCACCGTGAGCCTCGTCTAACTGCAGCTTTTTTTTCAAGCTATGAAAGTGGGGCATGTTAACTGCTGACGGCCTGATTGATCACCAATGCTGACTGCACCAGAAAACACAGGTGTTCAGGATCGAGGAGACACCTGCTCGGCCATCTCTTTTTACAATTTGTTTCAAATTAGACTGATGGCTACACCACAACCGCGTATCCTGAGCCAGGGCATGCCAGTCTCCTTTTTTACATTGCAACTCTGTTTCATCTTTGTATGTATTTCATGCTTACCAATCCCCCATGAGTCTGTCTGTATGACAAGGCTTTGTCAAAGAAGCCATTTGAGTCCACTCTGGATTCATTATCTTGAATTGCCACAACTTTGTTGATTGCATCGACCTTGGCAAGTATGTAAATGACCAGTCTGTGCTCCCTGTTAGTTTACCTGACAGCTTATTGTTATTATACTATGTTATTATTTGACTTCACTTAGTCAAGGGTATTTAACTGGAATGGCTCGCGGTAGAGTGCATACCTCCATCACGACTAATCTAACTAACTAACATCCCGATGCATTCAAAAAATATCCCCCCATGAAAGTGATACAAATTTCTTGGATCTGACCACTGATCTAGATCAATACCAAAATTGAACGGGTTATTTTCTGATCCATACCACATCCTTCAAATAAACATGTTTGATGAACAAATAACCTCCTTGGCATAGGTCATGAAGTTTTCAGTATGGACCTGTGGGTGACATACTTAGTTTAGTTTCATATAATATTGAAAGTAGCTATCCAAACCCATAAATCATAAGAAATTGCTGTCTTTGTGGATGTTGTGTGGGATGCACTTTGTAAAACATGTATATTTCATAGCACTCCCCTGTGCTGAGGTTACGAAGCGTAACCTTCATTACTGACCGCTTTACACATATTTTTTCACACTGCCAACTTGGTATGATGAAATACCCGGTAAACAACCAACCGAAAGATTATTTTAATGCGTGTAAGAAAAAACGAGGAAAACAGTGTAATCGCAGCAATACCCAGGAGCTGTTGCTTTCTGTAGTAAACCATGTGTGGGTTTGCTGCTGCTGTAGCTGCACTGCACAGTGGGACATACACAATATGATCATTGCACAGGCACGGTGCACGTGCTTGGAGTAAACACCCGCTCTGCAGCTGAGGTAAATTCAAATCACGTGGCAACAGTTCTGCTGATGGGGCTCAACCTTTACAAGACCAATATACAGAAAATGATCTTGAACACTCATAGTTTAACCAAAATCAGTGACTTCATACAATGTTTCTCAAAGATATTCTTATTAATGACAAATTTGGTTTTAAAAAAACACGACATATCAAGTACTCAGGTAACATAAGAACAGAACATAGTTCGGAGTCAAAAGGCACATGGTTGACAGGATGTGAGTATAAATCATATTGATTTTGGAAAAACTGAAAAATGAACTAATTGGGCTTTTGTATTTTCTATCTCCTTATTTAATTTTGTATGGCTACAAGTAATTGCTTATACAAGCTTTTGAAAAACAAAGCCCTCGTCTAGCCCAGATGTCACTGAAGCTTCGTTTGCACCAAACTCATGACCATGAAGTCTCCAACCATGTGTATCAAAAGGAAAATAAATGAATGTCCTTAAGTTTCAAAAAGTGCCATGCAACATTAGATAACACATTTATAAAAAGAAACTTTACCCCGTCACTTGGCATGCAGAACTACATTTTTTGTCGAATAAAAGCAGAAAGACTCTGCACAAAAAAGGTAAGTTCCAATGTACAGGCATTCCTGAACTTTTTCATATTACGCACTCCAAATGCCTTTGTCAGCAAAACTCTGCACCTCCCTCTTCCTCCGTGCTATCCAGACGACCCCAAAAATAAATAAGAACAAACAAAGCTGTGCGGAAACTTACCTCACTGATTGCAACAAAGTGTCCTCCACGGCAGAGAGCAGAATCAGCAACACCGGCACCAACATGGACTGCACCAAAACCTCAGTGTGCATGTTTAAATCCCACAGAAACCTGAAGTAAAGTAGCTTGAAGGAATTTCCCAGGCTCTCTCTCCTTAAACAGACAGGACAGGAAGAGAGCGTGAGGGGGGAAAAGAAAAGGAGAGAAGGAGAGTAAGAGCGGCAGGCTGGCCTGAACTGGCTCAATCCCTTCAGAGGCCAACAGTCCCTTTCCATGCAAGTGCCTTTGATTAGTCTTGACTCTCAGACACAGTCCTGGGCAGGAGCTGGAGTGGGGAAAACTGCCAAAATGAAAAGTTAAGTCACCAGTTTGAGATGTAATTAGAAGCAGACTCTTTTTTTTTACTTTTTTTTTTTTTTACTTTTTCCCCTTCGTTTTCCAGATGATCTCTTTATGGGTCTGTAGCTTTTTTGTGTATGTATTCGTCTTGATCTTTAATATATAAGAGCATTAATCAATCCCTACCCCTAATGTGTATTTTCCTCATAAGACGTCTTGACACGTCATGAAAGGAAAAGCAGATGTGGGAAAATGGTGGCTGTTTCCCATTTAGCTTCAATAGGTTCAGGATCCTATATTGTGCATGGCAGCTTCCCATCAGTCTGTCACTATCAGGGCTTGTTGCTTCACTTAAATGGAAATTTGCATTTACCATTGTTATTAGTCTTTTCTATGGCAAGTCAAAATATGTGCTGTAAAAAAAGCTTATATGTCACATCAACAAAGAATGAAGAATCAAGTGTGCTTGAAACAATATTGCACGATAAATAGTACACATTTTGACTATGATTTGCAACAATGTATTTTCCATTATCTGAAAATACTGTCTGCCATATTATGACAATCAAAGTACTACAATGTGTCGGATGTGTTAACTGAACAGGATCCAAGATTCCAAATAAAAGATTCAATGTAGTTACCATGATGCAACAAAACCTTTTATACAGAGGAAGTCTCAATATACTACTCACAAAAAACAAAAGTTAATCAACAGAGAAATGTTTAAGCCCAACTGTTTCTGTTAAAAAACAAACATTTATCTATGTATTGCGATGAAAATACCCCAGTTTTCAACTACAACCTCACTGTTGCATATTGACCATGCATGGTCCAGTCATCCAAAGTTTAACCTAGTCATTTTTAAGTAATCAAGGTATTAATATGTTTACATTTCTAATACATTCTACATTATTGAATCATTGTAATTGACTTGGCCAATAACATGCAGAACCAGCCACGTTTGGCCTATGCCAGACCTATCTGCACATTTTGTGCTCTTGCAGCATCTGAATTTCCTATTACAGGCCCAGGCCAAGGAAAGGACAAGCCTGTGTCAACTACATACAGCAGCTGATGTGGAAGTTGCACCTTTAACTCTCACAGAGGCTCTTCACTGCCCTGAGTTGACCTGACAGCAGTGTCGTCAAATCAATAAGTTATGGACACTTTGATCTTAGACATACTGTACATGTAGAAATGTGTTTTTAGTTTTTACCTATAAAATAGTGGCTGACTTAAGTTATAACTTTATAACTTTAAATTTAGGCAATAAAGTAAATATGTATTATCATCACCATTATAATAATAATAATAATAATATATTATTATTATTATTAGTGATAGTGGTAGTAGTAGTAGTAGTAGTAGTAGTAGTGTAGTAGTGTAGTAGTAGTAATATTATTATTATTTGTTATTATAGTAGTATTAGTATTATAGTACTATATTATTAGTAGTTATATTATTATTATCGTCATTATTATTATTATTATGAGTAGGAGTATTGGTAGTAGTATTAGTAGTAATATTATAATGGTTACTGTTGTAAAAAATCTAAACAACAGAGAACAGAAAGTGGTGATGCAGCAATTTGGGGGACCTTTAGCTGTCGCCATGGAGACGGCTGCGCGCCTCCGCTGCACGCGCTGGTGCTGTGGATGTGATTTCAGTGTGCGCGCTCCCGCTCCCTGCTCCCACACCGTCCCAGCACACCCGGAAAACAGCTGATGTCATGGACAGCACGAGACGCGACGGATAAGGGAAATCCTCCTGTCGTAAGTGACTCAGCGGGTTTTCTTCCCCCGTGTGTGTGTGTGTGTGTGTGTGTGTGTGTGTGTGTGTGTGTGTGTGTGCGCGCGCGCGTGTGGACTGAACATCCAGCTGTGGTGCTGTGAGGATGCGGCCGACGCTCGGTGCAGCTGCGCGCTAGCATGTTGCTCCTCCAGGAAGTGAGGACGGTCTCCTCCTCAGGACAAGGCCGTGGTGACACCTCGTCGTGTGTCCGCCACAGAATCACACGGACAGGTGGTCACGGAGCGCACCGGCTCCGTTCAGCATCCACGCCGCCTCGCAGTTTCCTTTACGTCCCGCGTTTAGCTCCGTTTTAGCCGATTAGCCTTCGCTCTCGTTTCCATAGTAACCTTGGCTCCATCGATGTCAGTCGTTCAGCCCCCCCCCCCCCCCCCCCCCCCCCCCCCCCGCCCCGCCCCCATTATGTGTCGTAAACGAGTTTGATCTGTGTCATTGAAGCGTGTTGGGGGATTTGACAGGTGCTCAGTGAAGCCTGTGAGGTCACAGTGGGTCAGACACAGGCCTTCAAACAGCTCAGCTCCTGCAGGTTGTGCACACATTTTTTGCCAATATTGATTTGAGTTTTTAATTGTAATGTCAGTGTCAACCTCTAAAAAAAAACCCCCCTGATCATATGTGATTTCAACACTGCAACTGGGCATGTTTTCTAAATGGAGAAAGTTGGAGTTGGAAAACATAGAATCTAACAACAATTTAACCTGCGAGTTGAATATACTGAGTTAACGATGAGGCTAATTATAAACGTTTGTTGGATATGACACCTGTAATTGGAGGATATGGTGGCAGAGAGAGCTCAACACGCTGCGGATTGAGAAAACACACGACACACAATAAGTCACAACACATGCGAATACAGCAACGTGCTGCAATTAGTGAGAACGACACCGGAAATGTTTCCAGGGGACCCAAGAGAGTGTTGAATAGCTCAATGCTTTTTAAAGTTATTGAAGTCTGCTTCTCGTCAGTGGTGATGGGAGATGTGTTCTGAGTTTGCTCGTGTCGTGACTTTTTGCAGCCCATGTGTAGTCAAGTTGATGGAGTTGTTTTTTTCTATTTGCATGTCAGGACTGAATGACACTGCCAAAAAAATAGCACAGAAGTTTAAATACTATGAAAGGTGATAAAGTTGTACCAATCTGACATATTTATTACTTGACTCTGCTTTATTCCTCACCTCAGTGGCACATTTTAGCTTCTTTAACCTCGTCCCCAAACTTAATTGTTCTGGTGCATTGTCACTGTTTTCATCATGGTCATTTTCACATCATCGTTTCAGTCAGCTGCTGTTAGAGGGAAAGAGAGTGGACTACCTGCAGCACCAGAGTGTATATTTACCTTGGAAATGTCTTGACACTTTTTCGTAAACTGAAGCAAAGTGCACATATGAAACCAGTTTGTGTGAATTCCCTAAATCTAACTCTTGGCTGTGGTGGAGAATTGTAGAATAGAACTGCATAACTGTGCTGCCCACATCCACCAAACTTTGTCTGTTGTAATTAAGATCACGCTGCCTCGGTTCACTCTTTAAAATATAACTCAAGCCAAGAAAGTTCTCAACATCCAACAAATACTCAAAGTTACAATTAATCTGCCCAGTGATCACGTCTCGCCTATGAGGAACATGTCCTTTTTCCAAATGGGAAAGTAATTACGGTCTTCGCCACCTATACACCCACATAATAGCACTTAGATCCTGTAATTTTGTTTTCACTCTTCCTCGCGTCCCCATCTGCATATGTTAAGTGTAGCAATTACACAGGGAAATTGCTTCTAACTACATGGGCTTTTATAGGACGGACAGTTTCTTTTCTTGTCTTCTCTCAATGTACTGTAACTTTCTGTCAATTCAAAACTTTCAAAGTTCAGATAAAATTAATATTATTCCTGTAATTTATTTTGTTTGATCATATTGATTGACACAGCAGGCGTTTTCATCTCTTCATTGTTCCTTCTACAACAGCTAAAAACGTATAATAAAGATTAATGGAATTCAGCCAGTAGTGCTCCCAAAATTGAAAAATGAAAATTACAATTTTAACAGAACCATGTCTTTGATACATTGGGTAAGAAGTCGTAGTAGTTTCAATAGAGTCATTTGCTGTAATTTTGTTAAGGTGGCATCAGTGATCTCAGATATAACTTGGACAAATTTAGCCAGAACTATCTGTGTGGCTCAATACCCCTGAAGGTAACTGAGCACTCGCATGTATGCGTTGTTATAACACAATCCTGATACTGCGCGATCACAATTTCCCACGTGGAACCTAGCTGGCTATTGTATTAACATCTCATTCCAGCTGTCCATGCAATAGAAAATCGAAGTACATATGATTTAAATTCCACAATCGTATGAATACCAGGTTCGCTAATTAACTTTGCCTCGTATCTCCAGACTAATCTTGTTGTTGGATATCAGTCAGAAGCTGTATTTGCATTACCATGATTTCAATGGAATATTTGCTTGAATGTGAATGGATTTGAGTGAATGACATCCCCCTATTTAAAGTGACTGAGCAGTATATCGTCTGAAGCCCGCAACATGTAACTGTGAGTGCTCCATAAGAAGTTGTTATGTTTTTATTGTAAGTTGGTTGGACCAAATCAACTACATAGCTACTGTATGTTGCACCATGTCGCAGCACTTGTGAATATGTTCTCTTACCTCTCTTTACTGCTCTTATGACTGCTACTGTTCACTGACTGCTGCCACAGGACCTCCAGGCCTTTAGGACATTCTCCTTTTTGCATCTCTAGTCTCTCCCCCTCTCCCTCTCTCTCTCTCTCCGGCTGGTCTCCCTCCCTCCCCCCCCTCCGTGACCTGGGGATGAACGCACCAATGAGGAGCCTCACAGTGAGTCGCCTGGCCCTGCTCCACCCCATCTTCTTCCACCACAAACACCTCAGTCACTCACTCACTCACTCACTCACTCACAGAGTGTGTTGCATATATGCCTTGATGTCAGACGTGGTGGGCATTCCTGTCTCTATGAGCGTACTGTAGATGTTGGTAGTGTACTGTACACCATATGAGCCATAATGTTGACTAACTGTTGTGTGTCATTTACAGGGTATGCCTGATCGCATGTTATGTGCAGTGCTGGAGCAATTTCAGCTTTACTTTTCCCTTTGGTATGTGCGCTTTGTCTCCATTCAGAGTGTCATTTCTTCTTGTGTTCTTAATTTGAAACGGCCTGTACACGTTTCTTTTTTTCTGCATACACACACGCACACAGACACACACACAAACAGGGGCATTCACAGGCTCACACCAACTGTAGGTTATACAGCCTAATGCGCTGGTGCCGCGGTGTTCAGTATGATGAAGATCATGTGTGATCTTTTCCGATGGTAAGTCACTGGAGCTGTTCCAATGTGAATACACTTGTCCTGTGTTCCATGTGTGCTACGTTGTGTATCACGGTGGCCATTCAACGACGCAAGCACACACCTTTGTTCTGGCAATTCAAGTCAGGGTAGTTTACTTTGCACTTCATCCCAGTGTGCTCAAGAATAATGCTACATGTAATCCCATCCAGAAGCCACTATTTATTCACAGCTCAATACATATTTACATACTTTTTAACCTAATCTTTGTAAAGTTATTAATTTTCAAGATGAAAGTCACTTACTGGTAATGTGGCCGTATATGGCAACTCAATTGCCTCACTGCCGAGCTCCATTAAGATCATATTAAATTTATATAATTAGTTTACAGTCCACCTGATTGGACGAAAGCGGTACTGCCACTGCCCAGACTTGGATGCAGCCAGTGTTCCCCTGTTCCTCATTTATCTTTGGTCACTGTGTGGTCCGCCTCCCTCTCTCTGTCAGATCCACTCTCTGTATAGCACGGCCAGCCCAAGCATGCTGAAGAGGAAACAGAGCTCACGGGTCGAGGTCCCGCCCATCACCGACTTTGGGCCGGACGAGACCCTGGCAGACAGCGCTGACATCTTCTGGATCAACAAACCAGTGAGTGTACTGACTGTGCATTTGTTACCTTAAATCCTGTGCTTTCATCTCTTGTCCATTCATGCCAGATATTTTTGAAACATTTTAAAGTCACATTTACTATTGTATTTCACGTAAAATTGTGTTTCAAAGATAGAGCAAGAACAACCCGAATGCTTGACAGCAATGAATACAGCCAAACATTATGCTGGAATGTGTTCCTCTTCCTGCAGTGGGTGCACACCCTTCTCCGAGCTTGTTCCATCATCAGTGTCATCTCTGTGTGTATGAACACCCCCAAGACGTTTGAGCATTACCCTCCACTGCAGTATGTGACGTTCACGCTGGACACGCTGCTCATGTTCCTCTACACTGCTGAGATGATCGCCAAGATGCACATCAGAGGAATCATCAAGGTAGCTACTCGCATAATCACGCAAAGCACATTACAAAATACAGATTTGCATTGTTTGTCAAATGGCACTTACGCATATATACAGTGTTTCTGCAGGCTTGTAAAAACTCTAAAAAAGACTCAAATTCAATAATCTGAATACCTAAAATAAGTGACTGTGTTGGTGTTACAGAAGACACATTTCTAAAGCCATTTTCAGGCATGATCTCTGCAGGAACTTCAGAGAATTGGCTCCGGACAAATCCTCCAGAGGTTGCCTTTCACACATGAACAACGCAGCGGGAGATTCTCTGCACAGACTCGCTCACAACAGCAACAAATCCTCCGGACGTAACAGGACCCAACATATTAATTATGCTGCGGAGATCACATGTTTTTGTTTATAGCACATCGACACCGGCATCGGCCTTATCACCAAATGCTCTTTCAAGTGATTTCTACATGTACGCGTTTTCATCCTGAGATGTTTGAATTGAAGCATATGTTACGTGTTACAAACTTCATCAACAACCCTCTCGCCCGCGTTGAATCCTGAGGAGGATCTCCTGCGTTGTTCTCACATCGGCGAATTTCTGCGGGACTTTACACTATGGGCCCGGACGGTGAGAGTTCGGTGAAACTCTAGAAGCTCTCACTCGGACATTTGCATTCACACATACAGCCCCTGCGGAGAAAATCCAGAGGAAGCATGCTGTTCAGTGCATGCCTGAAAGCAGCTTAAGTTGTTTCGTGAATTTCATATAAATAGTTTTAGCTGTTCATTTTTTCAATATTCTTCTAAGTGTGCTGTTTTCCATCATATTTTATTGTCTGTTACTCAAAGGACATGGAGATTAGAACTGTTTAGCCTTAGTTGTCAGTGCCAAAATGGGATGGGCCACTGGCACGGCTTTCACACAAAACCTATTCATAAAACACCATTAAAGTTTATGTGCATATCGACTGAAGACAATAGAGGTAAACCACTGGAGAGCTAATTTCCCGTTTCAGCATAACCATGCATAGCGAGTGGTTGAAAAGAAGCCCCAATGTTCAGTGAAATAGAAGAGTTCATATTGACATAATATTCAGAAGTGCTCCCTTTTGGTTCCACTTGAGATTTTGTTGACACTTTCAATTCGACGTCAGTGGTTTGTATTGAGCCTCAAATTCTGATGAAAAGAACATAATTCAGATCGGAGGTAGACTGATAACGTTCTGTAGATGCATCCAAGAACAGACAGCTGGCAGATGAAAGGCCCATAATTACTGACATAAAAAAGTGTGGACAGCTTAATTGGCGAATCAAGGATAACAAGCAGGGAGGCACTAGAGGACACAGAATTAGAATCAACAGTGCAAGGGGGAAAAAAAGCATCAAAACTGGAACATTTAATCTTCATTCTCTTAACGTTGTGTTTAGTTTTTGAAGGCAGATAATACCCGTCGGAAAGTCTTTTTCTCTCGTTTTTCATCTGAGTCAGCTAAAATTCATCTTCACTAAAAGACCGAAATGTGACAGATCTCTAGGCTTCACATCATTCGTATTTAAAAGTGTGCCACAGTGGATATCTTCACCACGTGTGTAACTATGATTGACAGTTGAAAGTTATATTTTGTGGTTCGTTGTATAAAGTGCCTGCGCATAACAAAAGATCTGCACGGTTCGGTGAAGTAATTGCACGCCTTTGTTCTTGTCAGTGTGTAATCAAACATGGTCCTTATCTGTTGAGTGTTTTGGAACACACACACTCCTATTTGCAGCTTTTCTTCCTGTGGAAGACTGACCCCCTAAGAGCCTCTTACCGACTCTCTCCCTCTATGTGGTAATTAAGTGTTCTCATTTTTGCCAGTCTTAATAATTTTGTCTTATAATGTTGAAACCTTGGCTGTTCGAGTTTTAAAGCTGCTCTTTCAAACGGACGCAGCGATTTTGGGTTGCGTTTGTTGTTTTTCAGAAATATATTAGTGTGTGATTACTGTCTCCACATAAAAGCTTCCTCTGTCAGGTTTTCAGAAGGCGATGGTCGGGCACTTAATGTGGGCAATTTTCAGAAATGCAAAAGAATAGTGTTGCGAAAGCCTCAAAGCATCACAGCGTGTTTTGTAATTGCTAATTGGTATAACGCATCATCTTTTTTAGACAGTATGGGCTTGGATTGGGATTATTACCTTTGCCATGGAGGTTATGTGACCCCTTCACCCCTGTCCGTTTCAGAATCAGAAGCAGAATCAGGGTTTATTGCCAAGTAGGTTTATAAATACAAGGAATTTGCTGTGGTGTGTGTGTCAGTATAAATATAAAAATATAAAAATAGGAAACAAAATTTAATATGAAAATATTCTGAGCACCCAGGGAAGGAGTACGTTGTAAATAAACACTAGGAAATGGATTGTGAAAACTACAGTCAGTCCGTTATTGGCCAGGGGAAGTTAAAGTGTCACAGTCGCAGGCGGGGCCAGCAGCTGTCGGGGGGGAAAAACTGTTTTTGTGGCATTAGGTTTTAGTCCTGAAAGTTTGTGTCCAGGGTGGGAGGGGTCCTACCTGCACGCCTCAGAGTTCTGGAGATATACCGGTCCTGTAGCGAAGGCAGGTTGCAGCTGATGGATGGAGGTGAGGATGGATTCTGTGACGGCAGTGGAGAAGTTCGTCGGCTTTGGCAGGTTGAACTTCTTCAGCTGCGGCAGGAAGTGCATCCTCTTCTGGGCTTTTTTGGTTGTTAGCAAGATCACACAAAATCAAGTGGCGGTATTTCAACAAAACCTGGTGGAAGGATACTAAGTGTTCTAGTGCTCATATTCGGTTTTTCATTCCTGTTCATATTTCCGAATCTTACCTCTGTTCTCACTATTGGTGTCCCTCTTCTCTTCCTCTCCACAGGGGGACAACTCCTACGTTAAAGATCGCTGGTGTATGTTTGATGGATTCATGGTGTTTTTCATCTGGGTGTCCCTGGTGCTGCAGGTATAATGCTACAATGTTTTGCCATTTTTTTCCCTGCACAGTCTTTTACTGCTCCAACAATCTATTTTCCTTTGTTTCAGATGTTTGAAATAGCCGATCTTGTGGATCAGATGTCTCCATGGGGAATGTTGAGAATCCCCAGAGCGCTCATCATGATCCGGGCCTTCAGGATCTATTTCCGCTTCGAACTTCCTCGCTCCCGCATCACCAACATTCTGAAGTACGATAATGTCATGAGCGATTATCTTACATAAAGTCTCCACAATTCACAGATAGTTGTTCATGTATAAATCTGACACTGACATGTGTCCTTCGTCACTCTTCTTCTGTGCAGGCGATCCGGGGAACAGATCTGGAGTGTATCGATCTTCCTGCTGTTTTTTCTTCTGCTTATGGAATTCTGGGTGTTCAGATGTTTGGAACGTTCAACCATCACTGTGTTACGAACGATACACAGAAAAAGTAAAAACCCAGTTTTCTTAGTATTTCAGTACAACATTTGATGCCTTTTGTTGTTTCTACAAATTTCATCCACTGTTTGAATGTGACAACCTGCATGAACAAGACATAAATTCTACTATACTGTCACTCGTAGTTCTTACCTGAACTCCTCAGTTGCACGAAACAGCCTAATGGAGTCCATCTTTCCTACTTTGAATGCATTGTAACTTAGTAAAGCAATAATGAATACTATTAAGAAGAATTCAGAATATAGAAGGCGACCCTGGCTCAAGAGGTACAGAGGTTTGATTCCTGGCTTCTCCAGTCTGTATGCTTAAGTGCCCTTTTGCAAGACACTGAACCCCCCTAGTTGCCAGTGTATGATGGTGCGCAGTAGAAAAAGGCACTGTGTATAGAAACCCTGTATGAATGTGTGTGTGTGACGTGGTAATTCACAAATCATAATGAGATGTGACTCACAGGGTTAAGAACACTGAGTGGTCAATAAGACTAGGTGCTATATTAACACATTCCTTTTTATCATTTACATCTATTGAGAATTTGTTACCCTGCTATATACTCTACAAGTGCAAAACATTAAAGTGAAACACCAATCAAGCCAATGTGAAATGACTCATGTTTGAGTCAAACACAAATAACCGCTGAATACAAATGCTTGATAATAAATGACTGGCTTTCTCACCAGTGCTGAATACTTCTTTAAGTTACAGTAAATTACTTTTGGCTTCAGGACAGCGCACAGGGCAGCTTTGCTATTTTACAGTCTGCCCGTGTGAAATACTGCAAGGGAGTTGGCACTGCGTTAAAAAATCTGGTCATGGTGTGATCGCTTTGAATTTTGCTGGATAGTAAGGCCTACATTTTCTATTGCAATATGGGGCTCTTATTTTTCATGTAGCCATTTGTTTTTTATAGCATAGAATCCAGAGCATGCACTTCAATTAGCAGCTTAATCTTATTTGTTCAGTGAACTGCATATTTTGTGATTTAATATTTAAAATCCATTGGAACTGGTAGAATCCGATCTGGATCATAAAGAATATCTGCACCAGTTTGCTACTTACAGTAATTATCCTGCTTATCTACACTTTCTTCAATATTTCTTTATGAGAATAAATCTACCAGTAAACATTGATAATAAAATAAAAGACTTGATGGGGAATATGCTAATCAGTTTGGTGTGTGATGCATAATACTGTGCTGCTTGTAGACCAGATGTTTAGGAGCTTTGCCCTTTGAAAATCAGCCTGATGATGAAAGAATCTCATTTGTGATCAATGTGGAGTGACGCAACTTGTGTTGCACAGTGTCACACAGCAACACCTTGTTTCCATGTGTAGTGTGACTGTGTTTTTATTTTGTTTTTTTTACATTGAATTAACAATTAACATCGAGTGGTTAGCATATTTTTGCAGCAGGAAACATAAACAGGAATCTTGTGGGCAAGGTAGGGACACGGCATTTGGGTAGATGAGAGACTGTGTTACAGTTTGTGCACATGTTGCTGCACAAGCACAGACTGTATTTGCACTGAGGAGAGAGAGAAAAGATGGAGGAAGCAGCCATCGCGGTTTAAGCCCCAGGCTGCAGGGAGAGCTAACACTAATTATAATAATTAAAATTCCCTGCATTGTCCAGCCATTGTATTAAGCTCATTCCTGCTCAGCAGCTACCCCATCCATCTCTCCTCCTCACTAATGTGTGCCCAAGCCCCCGAGGGACACCACACACAGTTTGACCATTAGGAGAAGGAGAGACAGCATAGGACATTCTCACATCATAGATCTGACATTTCTGTCGTGTGACGGCTGCACTTATGATTTGTCTGTTGCTCTATTCCTTTTCCTAAATCCCTCCTATACATATATATATGATTTTAATGGGGTATTTCAGAAATGTGTCACTCAGAGACTGATGTGCATAATCTCTGCCGGCCACATGCCCTTGACACAAAGTCAAAGCTCCCTACCTTTTCTCAGACAAGTGATTTGGGGAGACATTTTCTGGTCTGCAGATATTAGATGTAAATGGTTTTGGATTTGTGAACAAAGTAAAAATTTAATGATTTCTACAATTAATGTCATTACTGTTAAGCCCCCATTGATCTGATTAGCATACAAAGATCTTTGCAGTAGGAATTAGGTTTACTGAACTGAATGTGGATGATGTTTGTGTTTTGTAGAATTCTTTGAAGCTACATTATGATGTTATTGCTTCTGTGTTTGAGTTTTATTCTAAATCAAAAAGTCTTACAAAATTGGGCAAATGTAAAAAAAAAACAATTAAGTTGTTATATGATGCAACAAATTAACACATTGTTGAGCAATATTAAACTCTTTTTTAGTAAGGCGATGGTCGGGCACTTAATGTGGGCAATTTTCAGAAATGCAAAAGAATAGTGTTGCGAAAGCCTCAAAGCATCACAGCGTGTTTTGTAATTGCTAATTGGTATAACGCATCATCTTTTTTAGACAGTATGGGCTTGGATTGGGATTATTACCTTTGCCATGGAGGTTATGTGACCCCTTCACCCCTGTCCGTTTCAGAATCAGAAGCAGAATCAGGGTTTATTGCCAAGTAGGTTTATAAATACAAGGAATTTGCTGTGGTGTGTGTGTCAGTATAAATATAAAAAATATAAAAATAGGAAACAAAATTTAATATGAAAATATTCTGAGCACCCAGGGAAGGAGTACGTTGTAAATATTAAATATTAAACTCTTTTTTAGTATTTTTAACCAAATGTGACATTTAAAGATTATGAGCAGACATTTGGAAAATGTTTTTCATGTTCAATGGGCTGAACTCTGCACTAACAGCTCCACACATTTTAAAGTTTTCCAAGCTAATTTTGGTTTGATCAAATTGCATATTCAGAAATAATCGTTTTGTCATAAATCTAGTCTTTTAATTTCATAATCTGACCAATTATTAATATCACGTCATTCCTGGACATCTGGTCTCATTCATTTATCTCCCCTCCGGCATCAAGAAAGAAAATTATTCCTTTGATTAGAGACATTGGTTTTATTCAGCCCAGTATAATTGGCTTTATTGGGATTCATCACTATGCCTCCGATTGCCCTTTGTGAAATTATCCTTTCTGATCCAGTACCCTTTAATAAACAATTTAGATGAATGTCTGGGCAGGCAATTTGAAGGCATTCATTTTCATTAGAGAAATCAAGCGGCTCCTGGAATAACACCTGTGACTAAAAGACAGGGAGAAGAGGCAGAGAAACGAGTCTATGCACTATATCTCTGAATGGGAAGTTTACATATACTTAGGTCTTACTAATGTATTTTTTTTCCTTTTGGTTAGTAACGTGTCATGGAACAACTTGGCCATCCCAGACACTCACTGTTCCCCTGACGGAGAAGGTTACCAGTGTCCTCACGGCTTCAAGTGCATGGACCTGGAAGAGCTGGGCCTCAGCCGACAGGAGCTTGGTTACAGTGGCTTCAATGAACTAGGTATAAACTATACACATCTGCTAATGCACTCAAACGCTTACATAGATACAAAAATAGGAATTCAGAAACATGCATGAAGGATTTTGTTTTTCATGCAGATGCCAACAAAAAAAAACCTTATTTAATCGTCAACATTTTAGTTTTTTTATTGAGAGAATAGTCAGTTATTGCTTTTTTTTTCTTTTTCCCCTGTAAGTCTTAGTATATTCTGTCAAGATATGTATATTTGGTGTGTCGTACAACAGTGATCGTCATTCTTATCAGCTGAGTGTATCTCTAATCCAGTGTCGGTGCACCTAATCTGTATATAGTCATGATGGAGACTGAGAGCTTCTAATTAGGCAGTAAGTGCATATTAGAAAAATCCATATTTTCATAAATATGAGCTGACGACAGCCAGTGGACCGGAGGCATTATGTTGTCAGGTTGTTCCCCCGTCCTTCCAATTCTTGTGAACACAATATCTTAGGAACACCCTGAGAGAATCCTTTTAGATTTGGTACTGATGTTCGTTAGACTCAAAGATTGACTGATTAGATTTTAGTGGTGATGTTGGCCTAACAAAACATGTTTTTGTTGGCGGAGGTATACAACCACAGGGAGGTAGTTCAAGTTTTTATATGAATGATCCTATGTATTGAAATTATTCTCTGTTCCCAAAATAAAAAAGGTTTGGACGTACTATTTTTATCCACACTAACCAATACAGTTTTCCCCAAAATAAAATAACAGCCAAATGTCAGGAACTATTTCTAGGTCTTTCAACCGAGAGGCTCCAATTCAAAACCGGCAAGATCATAAGAACAAGGCAATGTTGTGTTTAATAGTTTAACTGGGATATTCAGACTGAGCTGATCTGTCAGTTGTTGTGATACTGTGTAAAAGTGATGTAACGCAATCAGGAATTTAGTTTGTTTTGTTTGTCTTTTGTTGATTGGCAACAGAACAATATTAAATTAATATGGGATGCTGTTGCTTTCCTGATGAAATCATCGCTGTCCTAGAATTAGAGGTTCACACAGTTCAATTGCAGAAAGTACGTTAACCAAAAAACTGCCAAGGGTTTGATTTTTGTAGTTTGGCCGACTCTGAGACTTTCCATTTTGCTTTCATGTATTTTCCAGCTTCATTTGACCAGATGTGTCAGTGACAGTGACAAAGACATGCAATAAAGAGCAGTTCATCAGATTAATGAGTCTGCCAAAAAGTAAAAATTCAAAGTCTTGTCACTACACAGACGGGAACTAGGGGAGAAGGAGGTTCTGTGTTTTTCATTCTGTTAGACTCAGAATGTATGTTTGTTATAGATAAAAAGAGAAACTGAAGGTATTCTCCATTTGAAAGTCTGAGGGGATCCATATAATATTGAATTAGTGTGAGACTCTCAGACATCCCTGTGTTGAGCAAAACACTGATAATGACATTTGTTTCAATAACAAACTCTGCTATTGATTTGATTGTGCATCTCTCGTGTCTGTCTTTGTTTAGGTACAAGCATCTTTACCGTGTATGAGGCCGCATCACAGGAGGGTTGGGTGTTCCTCATGTACAGAGCCATCGACAGTTTCCCTCGCTGGCGCTCCTACTTCTACTTTATTACTCTCATTTTCTTCTTGGCATGGCTTGTCAAGGTTAGAGTCTCTCTCCACAGCACTTTTCACAATACTTTGGTACTTTAGGACTTGGTTAATTGATACAATATAATCTTTTTTCTTATTCTCCTCCCTCACACTCTCTGTTTTACTATCCCTTTAACAGAACGTGTTCATTGCCGTCATCATTGAGACATTTGCCGAAATCCGAGTGCAATTTCAGCAGATGTGGGGCTCAAGAAGCAGTACCACCTCTACTGCTACAACACAGGTACAACTATCACACCCAAAGACACACAGGCTGAAAGTAGTTACCACAAAATAATTTCCATAAATCTGACCTAAAGAAAATCTTAAATGCCAAATTTCTTGAAAGCTGAATTTCTTGGTATAGAATACAAAAAAATGTCCCCTTTAAACAAATTACATTTGAAATTCATAACGGAGTCAGTCTGACAACTGTTGGCCTGTAAACACTTTTTTGTTGCTAGCATTACTACTACTACTTAAATTACTACTCACTACGTAAAATGATGCTTGAAGTTAAATCCTGTGTTATTTCCGTCATTATGGAAAACAAGCTTGTGCCTCGTGCATGCATACTGTATTCTGCTCTGACCTTGGAAACAATAATCCTTTCTCGCCACTATCAGAATTAATTGTAATAGACATCGTAATGCCCCAATCTTTATCTTAGAGGGGAAAAGCTAATTAGCTGGGGTGTAACACTTAACTGTCAATCACTGAGGCTAAAACAATATGCCCCCTTCTTCCTGTTCCCCTGAGACAGAGGTCGGTAGGAGGTAGCCCTAGGAGACACAACCAATGCCACACATCCCTTTCCTTGACTTTGCTATGAGGCTTTTAATAGATATTAGGCTGTTAAGTAATGCTGATAAAATTACAATGGATTAATCCACTTTTGTTTCTCAGGATCAGGCTTTTTCTTCCCTTTTTCGATGAGTTGAGTTGTAATTAAAGGCTGCTAGTGAAGATGAGATACACCAATGTCTCCTTTAAGTTACATAACTGTGTGTTTGACATTCAGGGTGTAGATACTGTTCTCCTTGTTTTGTTATATTAAAAACAAGATGAAAAGCAGATTAGATAGATCGTGATTAGTGTGAGTGATAAAATGACTCAAGAAAGAAATTAAACAAGTATCAGAATATAATTTTCATCAAAAGCAATATAACAGCATTTCAATACATACCAATAAATTGTTCATGCATTGTGCAAGCATAATGAAAAGTTATAATACTTAAGTGCTTTTAATATATAGGGGAATATATATATATATATATATATATATATATATATATACCTCATATTTGTGAAGTGACTCAGGAAACAGTCTAAAATGGCAACTTTCACTCAGGAGCAAAAATCAGTCCATAATACTACATAATATCCATATCCTCCAGCCCTAGATTTTAATGGTGATAAACATATAAGGGGCTGAAATGGGTGAGAAAGGTATTTTGCTACAGAGTAGAAAGAACAAAATACACTGGTGTTGTAAGAAGCATGCAGCAGCATTTAATATTGGCTGTACAATGACACTGGAATTTTACTTTTTTTAGAAACTTAAACAACATTTATTTTCATTTGGTTCTCACAGCGGTTCCGTAGTTTTTGAGCAATCCTGATGACAGACAGACAAACAAATTAATGACAATGAAAACATTACCTCCTTGGCGGAAGTCATTATTGGTGAAGTAATTTAATTGCCTGGTGTATTTAGAAATTCCAAATGAACTTTCATTTGGAATAATCCAATGTGTGTTCTCTACCAGCCCATTCACCAAATAGATCATTGGTATTGGACTATTCTGTAGATTATAACATGGTCAATGACATTTAATATTCTTATTGGTTGTTTTTAAACATGGTATTAGAGTATCAAACAGCATATGGATATGCGTGATTCTCAGAGGATGAAACCCAATGACTTTGCTAACACCAGCAGCAGGCCTTGTGAGTTTGAGAGTCCCTGCTGGGATATTGGTTTGTGTTTTTTTTCTGCTGTCAGGTCCTAAAGCCCACACACTGTATTTAGTAACTATCTTGCTGTTTTGTGTTGGTATGAATCTGTGTGTATGATGCCTTCAGCTTCTTTTAAGGCCACAGATGTTTTCAGAAGATGTAGCCAAAGGGTGAATGTGTGTGTTTGAGTTCCGTCCAGTACTTTGAATGGTGTGTCACTTTTGCTGTGTGTGTGTGCTCTGCCCCTCATGTGCTGTCCTTGTGCCACAGATGTTCCATGAAGACGCTGCTGGGGGATGGCAGCTTGTTGCTGTGGACGTCAACAAACCACATGGCCGAGCGCCTGCTTGCCTCCAGGTAAACACACCGCATAATTAATATGCTGCTGATGCCGTTGGTGTGAAGTGTTACTTTCTTCCTCTCTCACACACAAACAAACACACACTCGCAAGCATAATTCTTTGAAATATGTTCAGCTCATGTGAAAGGTGACTCCTGAACATGCCTCATTCTAATCTTACCTGAGCTATGTCACCTGAGCTGTGTGTGAGTGTGACATTTTTCTTTTCACATCTCCCTTGATGATGAAATACTTTGTAATAATAGCGAAACAGTAAACCTCATCTCTTTGACACATGCATGTAGTATCACCTCATTGTTTCCACATTTGTCTTCCCTTCAATTGCCGTGTCAAACATCTAAGCGATGGGATTTTAAACGAGAGGAGGCTCATGTTTGATGTGTTGAGGTGGACTAATGATGTTGCCCCAGTGATGGATGAGTTTTAAATGACGTCCACATGATGGACTCCACTGTCGCCCGCCTCGTGGTCGGTGTGATCCAAATGGTTGGGCTTTAAAGATAAGCTGATAGCAGCGGGCGTCTCGTACAGCTGGCCCACTGTTGATAGTGTTGCAATGTAAAAGGTCTGGGGCCCTCGCTGTGAGAGACTGCCAATAGAGACGGCAGCCATGAGAGGGAGGATAGCTGTCAACAAACTCTCAAACACCAGAGAAATTGGGCAGAGATGGAGGGAAGAAATGTGTGAGAAAAGAGAGGCTGTGGAATATGAGGTATTCCCGTTAAAGCTGCATGTCCCCCAGAACCTCATCATCAGTTGGAGGAAAGATTTAGATAGAGGGATAACCAGAGGGATAAACACGGCTGACTTCCCTCCAGGCCTCATTCTGCCTCTCTCTGCCTCATTCCCTCATACTAGGATAGCTATTATGGTCTCCCTGTGCCAACAAGAGGATCACGTGTGACAGCTGAACGAAGGGTTAACAGATTGATTGAGAGCATCATTAGTCCAGGTTGAGATCAACAGAAACACTGACTCAAGAACACAGCTTTCATTTCAATGAGACAGTGGAAGTGAAGTATTCAAATGTAGAGGCAAAAACTGCACAAGGATGTCGGGCAGAACCTTAATACATTACATATTTTCTGCTTTTTATTTGAGCCACTCTCGTAAGAGAAAGCATTTCAATAACTTCACATTTCTCATAATGTGCAGTGTCGTGGCACCTCTTGAACTCATGGATTATTATTATCAAAGGAGATTTCTCACTGGTGCCTTTAGTTGCACACGCACACCAATGCAGACCTGTGCAGTTTTTCAAACGCTGCACTTTTTGAAGTATGAGCGGTGCCTTCAAGGACGAGCATGCGGTGCAGACGTCCTGTGAGATGGACGCAGTTTCACAGAGTTTTAATGGGTCAGATTGCAGGACAGCTCCCACCCCTGTCACGTGGATCGTTTCAGCTCTGGGCAGTGGCCCAGAAACGATGATAGATACCTCCTGTCAAAGAGAGCCGGCCATGTGAAAAGCACAGTAGATGGAGAGAAATACTGAAAAGGAATAATCGTCCTGCTGTTTGTTGTTTTTGATAATAATATCAGGGGAGTATATTTCATAGTAAGACAAGTGCTACACGTGATGCTGAGTTTCAGAGTGGGAGAGAAGAACAAATGTGTCAGAGTGGTTAAAGGAAGTAGCAGATCTTTGTATTGAACCTGATGTGTGACTCAGATTGTAGTTGGAGTTCTCTTGACACTCTAGCAGTTCAGTCGGTGAGTACAGCCATGCCAATCGATGATTCTATTGAACCATTAAACTATGATCAATAGCAATGTTGTGTTTTAATTGAACTTTTCCCTGCTGTATGGTCAGGGTTAAGTAAAGACTGTAGTCATGGCAAACAAACTGTGGTTGAGTTATTGTTAGGATTGTATGAGTTAGAGCAGATTTATCAGTTCATCGGCCGATGTGAGCCTCTGGCAGACACGTCTGAAGGGATGGGTGATATGACGTCAAATCAATTATTTCAGACTTTTACCTTGATTACGTTTAATGAACGACTATTTAAAACTTTTATTTTAAGCTTCAAGTTGGGTCCTAATAACTTCTTCGGCAGTTGGCATTACAAGGTACCTGGGCAAAATTAACATAGCGGAGACTCGACAGTTCGTGAAATGGAAGCATTGGGGACATTTTAACCGAACTATCTGAAATGAGCAAGATAAAGTCAGTTAGTGATTATAAATGTCAGTTTCGATTTTCAGTTTATTGCCCAGCCCTGTATTGGCATTTATGTTTGTATGGAATAAAAAAATGGAAATATTACGTGCATTTTTGTTAAAGTTTTATGTATAAAAAGGTTGTAATTACTTTCTTAATTCAGAAAATCAATAGACAGCCTGTATATTTTTCATACTGGATAAAAGCATCAGATGACATTCATTACAGTGTTACTGATGAAAGTCTTCACGAGTTAAAACTTATCTTTATTTATTTATCCCCATTATTGATGATTTTTCTGATACATTGATGATGTAGAATTTGACTTAAAGTATTCACTGGTGTTGGTTGTTCACCACAACCTTTCAACATGAGTGGATTGATTATGGTAAATGGTTTTGGTAAATGGTTATTTATATAGCACTTTTCTAGTCTTGATGACCACTCAAAGCGCTTTACAGTACAGTTTTACATTCACCCACTCACACACACATTCTTACAGTGCATCTATTAGCAGCACTTTGTTGTTCTATGAGGGGCAATTCAGGGTTCAGCATCTTGCCCAAGGACACTTCGGCATGCAGATGGGGAAGACTGGGGATCAAACTGCTGACCTTCAGGTTGGAGAACGACCACTTTACCCCTCAGCCACAGCCGCCCATTATTTGACATGATCTCCAGGATTTAACGCAGTTGCTTAAGAGGGATGTTGTAATTTCCAGATCTAGTTGATATTTGGTTTTCTTGAGGATGTAACGTGTCAAGAATGAGGCAAACTTTAAAAAATGTTTATGCTGCAGATGGTTGCTTTATCACCTTTTTTTTGTAACCCGCTATCTAGAGTAACATAGTGATGAATAATGTGAAGGCAAGGGCATACCTGTGTGTCTGTATTTTTTCAAGGACAGAAAGGGTGAGAGAATTATTATTTCACCTCTTTCTGCTCTGTGATGTTGCCATAGATGGTGTGATAGGACATGTCATATTATGGCTGTATCATTTTCGATTAGTGATGGATATCCCCTGCTTCCTCTCTGTTCAGGCTCGGCAAGCACCTTATTTCATTGCTTTTTCACCCGTATCAGGATGGAGCAGTGCTAGCTGAGTAGACAGGTAGAGTGAAGACAGGCAGTGCAGGTCCAGCCTGCAGGGCCATCTGCGAGTGCCGGGGAAGTGAAGTGTGAGTTTCTGTTCTGCTCTGCCTGGCTCCAGAGTAATTGGCCGTCAAATGATTAAAATGTTTCAGGGCTGGCAGGTGGGCGCTATCTACAGACAGGCGGCCTGCGTGTTTCCTGCCGGCAGCTCACACATACCTGTCGGCCTGTCTTTTAAACCACCTGTATGCGTCTGGTCAAGCCTTTGTGTCCCACTGTCAGCAGTACGATCTGCCCGTGTTGACGTGTGTCCATTTGTGAGTGGGTGGGTCTGTCTGGGTCCAACGGGCTGCAGCAGTTGGAGATAACACAAAATTGATTAACCATCTGCTCTCTTTGGAGCCAGAGAGGAAAGCTACTAAACAAAAATTTATGTAGTCTATTTATTGGCAAGATTCATGATGACTTAATGCTCGTAAACTTAGTGATCTTATATAGAATTTAAATCAGGTCTGAGAATCTCGATTAATGGATCAACTTCCAATGCCATTAACATCAACATTTTGTTAATGCATCATTCATCCCACTACACAGTATTTGTATCCCGTCGATTGCTTTATATCTATTCAAAGTGCCCGCGTTATTTTTATTCTTTAGTGCTTACCTGCGTCTCTCAGTTTTGTTCTTGTGGTAGCAGTGGAGGTTAATGAAGCATCCTGTTCCTTTCCCAACAGACCTGATCTTCTAATTAGCCCCTAGTGCTCCACAATGCCATAATTATACTGCAGATTGGAGCTTTGGCTGCTATAAGCAAAAATAGAAGATGACACTTTATAGAGGTGCACCCCGCTGGATAAAATACAAGTATTTAAAACACTACAAAGACAGAATAATAAATACGCTCACGTAAAATCAAGGAACTAGGGGAATTCTATTTAAGAATAATCAAAATCAAATGTGACCCCTAAGAAAGGGTAGGAAAGCAGTGATAAATGCTACCTACCTCTAGTAATCCAGGAGGATCATGTGATTCATTTTGCATTGCCCCTTCAGCAATGAGCAATCCCCACGTCTCAGTCCTCTGGTCACACAGCTAAATACAGAGTGATGGATAACCCAGTAGCTCACTGGGGGGGTATTGAGGTCCAATGAATTGACATCTTTTTGAACTCTCCCTCCCAAACCAGAGGTTATTGTTTCTCTGGAACCCTCCTTTTCCTCCCCTGCCAATGATCTTTGCCCTCTGGATCTTCCTGGTGACACCTCTCGTATCCATTTAAGCTCACACGCACACGCACACACGCACACACAAACATACACACAGTGAGCCAAGGTTAAGGTCAGTTTGTCTCTGAGTGAAAGGAGAAAGGAGGGCACGGAGAAAAGGGAAATTGGTTGGAAAGGAAAATAAGTGAGGATATTATTATAGATGGAGACAGGAAAAGAGAAAGAATTCAAACAAGTATGTTGCAGGAGGAGAGTGGGAAAAGATGTGACCAGCCCTGTGAGATCAGCATTCGACTGCATCCGATTTGTTAACTTGGTCTAGACAGCAATCAGCCAGTTCCTCATATGGTGATATATGCTGAAATAAAATAAACCGAACATCTATAAGGAAGAGCCAGACAGGAGAAGGGCGCAGGGGTGGCAAAGTAGATATTATTAAGAGTAGGAGGGTGCAGACAAGCACACCATCATGTTTTATTAAGACCAGTTTTCCAGCCAGAGACATGAGTCAGCCTGCTCTAGTCAGGGCAGTAATAATTGAAGGGGCTCCCACTTTGTTGGATCCTCAACCCTGCAAGCTTTTACACACCCACTCCCTAAGCCCAAAGCTTTGTCGTATCCACACGTCGAGCCTTGTTAGAATTCTGAATATCATCATTTGTTTTGCTGTGCAGCAAATGCCAGTGCCGAGACTGAGGAGATGGAAGTCAAGTGAAGCAGCCTGAAATCCCACTCAGTTTCTTCTTAATCTCAGTAAACAGCACAAGAGGAAACTGTCGCCGGAGCTTGTGCCAGAACGCGGCCCATGCCTGTTGGTGACAATTCCTGTGTGAATGCTGTTATACCCTGCCAGCTATGTGCACATGTGCTACGCGCCTCTCATGTATGGGTGGAAGGAGCATTTGTCCTCCTTGGCAGCCTGAGTGAACAGACGGAGCACGAGGAAGCGGTCATTTGTCTGTCGGCCTGCCTATCTGTCAGCGTCGTGTTACAGTTGCAGCCACTGGAAATGGATGATGCATAATCCCACCCACCAGATGATCAGCGGATCGTCTCTGTTCATCTTTTATGGGCACAGCTGAAAGTGCGTCTCACCTCTTGACTGCAGTTCTTGTCACACTGACCTGACAGCCTTTAGACAGCGAGACTTTGTTGCACTGTTTGATAATTGACTGGGCACACATTTGGTGATAAAGAACCCCAGGATCCCAGACAAGAGGCCAGGAGGCTTGAGGAAAGAAAAATAAGGGATCATTTCTATGTACTCTTCATGTGATTTTTCCTATTTTTTTCAAGAAAGTACACCCAGAGTCCGCTGTTTCCCCAAAACTATTTAAATGTCATTTATAATGACTTATTTTTATCTACAACACTCCATGCATACATAATTTCCATCATGTACACTCAAAAAATATGTACATGCTGTATATTAAAGGATGTACTGTTTCATGTATTAGACAGATATTTGTATACCTCACTGCCAGCAAAAGCCATTGTCCGGAGGCATTATGTTATCGGGTTGTCAGTCCGGCCCATTCTTTTGAAGACAATATCTCAAGAATGCCTTTTAAGAATTTAATCAATTTTGGTACAAAATGTTCAGTTGGACTCTCAGACAAAGCAAAAGTCAATGTTGCTGTGTCCTCGTAAAGCATTTTTTTTTGCGAATGTGAATGCGATATCTCAGGAATACCTTCAGGGAATCTTTTAAACTTTTCGTACCAACAGTCACTTTGACTCAAAGATGAAATGATTAGTTTGGTGGTGGAAGGTCAAAGCTCATGCCCACTGTGTCCTTAGCAAAACACGATTTGGGTCTTGTGAACGCAACATGTGGGATTTTCCTCAAATTCAGCACAAATGTCCACTTGAACACGAAGATGAAGAGATTAGATTTGGTTGTAGAAGATAAAGGTCACAGTGACGTCTTGAGTCGGATAAAAATAAAAGTAGATTCAAGATGCACTGATTGGCAGAGGCTTACAACCGGAGGGTAGTAATTCTAGTTTGTTGTTATCAGACAGATAGATGATGCCAGTGCTCATTGACTAAATACAAAAGCCACAACTTAATTTGTGGCTTCTGCTAGCACCACTTCAATGTGTGTGCGCGCGTGCATGTGCGTGTGCGTGTACACAGTGAGCACCTGGTGTTTCAAAGACACAGCCACAGGCAACACAAATAAATAGCATCCATCAAGCAAGTGGGAAAGGATTTCAGAGACAAGAAACATCAAACAGCAGGGGAGAGCCATCTTGTCCCGCAATTGATGCTGTTAGATTGATTCTGACATCTTGAAGCCCCGTCTAGAGAAGCAGTGCCATCAGCTGCATTGGACAAACTAGGCCATTTTGACCTGGGAACGATGTGGAGCGTGTTGTCTGGTGAATGCACAATATCTTGAATCATTTTGGTGAGAAAAGGGGAATGTGAGGTAAAGATTTAAAGGTTACTCTGTGGCAGAGCTGGGTTGGCCAACTGTATCCCCATATGACTCATTTCGCATCTGAAGCTTTCTAGCCCGTTTGATTCCTAACATCTGACAGAGAATATGGGCAAAGTCAGGACCTTGAGAAAATCAAGCATTTCATATGCCCAAGCATCTACTCTCTGTTCCCTGTCAGTCGGCCCCTGTCTCTCACACTCCCTCCCTCACACACTTACCACACTTACACACATACACACAACTCTGTTCAGCCAAAACACCCATGGGGGAGAGCGTCTGGGTGCTGGAAATGTCAAACTGCTTTGTCACGTCCTATCTCAGTCAGGGAGTCTAACCACTGTGTGTGGAGAGTGGGCATATGTGTATGTTCTGCAAAAAAAAAACCCCACCCAAGGCTCGATATTCTGTTGGTCTGAACTATCATTTGGGCTCAAAGGAATGACATAAATTTACATTTGTGACATAATGTAACGATAATAAGACAACTAGATTAGACAAAAAAACATATTTTAAAAGAAGAAGAAGATGTAAATTAAGACAAGTTAGTAGAAAAAGTTAAAAGTGTAATGACACCCAATTCTGAAGGTTGTCCTATAGGTAGAGTATATTTAAACCTAGACTCACATGACACCTGCTACATGCCAAAATCTGTTTACTCTTGTACATTATACATAATGCTTGCATCCTTGTTTATCTCATGATGGCCCCAATGGTGTGACTGTCTTCTCCTTCTGCCGGAGGCTCTGTCATCATATTGTTCTGGGTCTGGACTCCGACCTTGGTTCCCATGGCAACTGCCAGTGAGGAGAGGGCCAGTTGTTTTTTTTCAGTTTTTATCAGTGCCCTCTTCAGCTGAGCTGGAGGCAGACAGTGAACTATGGTTTGTGATATCTGACCTGTGGAAATTCTACTTGAAGACCTGATGATAACAAAAAAGTCCCTCAGAGAACATTTTAAAAGGCTTGTTTTCCTTGTTTTGAAAAAGTAAATTAGATTTTTGTTGTGTTTATATGGCTGTTAATTCTTACACTATTGCATTATCTTAAAGAGCTGATTAATTCCAGCTGAAAATTTTGTTTTTGCTGACATTGAGTACAACCCGCAATGGCATACTCCACAGTGTGTTAGTGCTTTCTTCTGTCAAATTACCTTTTAAAGCATCAACACGTTTTGGACCATGATTAAATATTTCACTTATCTTATTAACAAATGTGATAGAATAGTTTACAATTGTACTTTAACCATCAGTTAGAGGCCATCAAATTATTACCTCAATGCAAACATTGATATTTAGGCACAGACCAGTCACATCCTGTGGTGGTTCATTAGTATTAAATTATATAAACTAGAATGCCACTCAGCAGAGCTTATACCTCTGCTAAAACCCAGCATCCCCCTTAAGATCAATCAAGCTGCAACAAAGTTTACACAGTCACATATATCAGTCACCTGAATATGCCTTTTATTTCTTCCTTAAAAAATCAAGATACATGTTTTATTCCTTGTGACATTGGTGACAAAAACTGCCTCTCTTGCCATGTAAAAGAAAGGGATTTAAAAATGTGAGGATTCACTCCCCCATCCAGATCTAACCCAAAATTGAATGGGTTTGTTTGTGGAGGTTCTTTGTTTTTTTGACCACCAAGTTTCTTGGAAATATCTTTAGTTTTGCGTAATCCTGCTGAAAAAATGACAAACCAACAGACCAGGGTGAAACCATAGCCTCATTGGTGGAGTTTATAATGTGTTTTGCACATTTTGCATCAATATATTTAATCCAGGATTATGCCCAAACCCTTACTGACCTAAAGCTGATGTGAAACTTTAACTCTATAACCAAGTCTTGTTTGAACATCAAGACTTATCAAGGTTCCCTTTAAAGCAATTCTATGAAAGGAGACTTAGCTACTGTATTCTTTATATAACCTCTTTTCTAGGTTTAAGACCAACAAGAGTTTCTATCTTAATGACATAATGAGTAAAAGACCCAGAAAAAAGAAGGTTTCCATATCTTGTTCCCCTCTTGGCATGGTGACATATTTGCTACCGTCATATTGTCTGATATTAATATTTTGTATCTGATCTTTCCTCTCGACAGTTAGATTTTACCCAAGCAACTCAAACTACTCAGTTAAGCTTAAAGACAGATTGTGATCTGTGTAAAAAGAAAAACCAACACTGACTGACAGGCAGGAGATGGGATGTCAACAGTGGGCTCCCATGTCAAAGTCACACCCTTTGTTGACCAAAGCATCCACCCTGACCTCCTTTCAATGACATTTACCAGTGTTATAACAGTAAGGCTACTTCAGCCTCTGCTCCTGTCACACAACAGTCATTGTTTTCATGACTGTGAGCTGCCTTTGTCAGTGAGTATAGTCATTTTTTGGGGTTCTTAAAACAGCAATACATCATCTAATTTCATCAATTTTGTTCAGTCAGGTAGTTTTATCTACAAATTGCATCATCACCTATTTTCAAAACACAATAGAAGAATCAGACCTTCTAGACGTACGAGTCTGCACAGTACGTGTGTTTGTGTGTAGGAGGGTGGATGGCACCAGTCCCATTTTCCTGGGGTGAATTTGATCTTTCAAGCGATGCTGCAAAAAGACTCATCGGGCTTCGAGTCTTCCTCTCATTTTTCACTTTTTCCATCCTTCCTATTGCCAATCTCACATGTAAGTCTTTTTTTAGGGTGAGCGGCTCTACCCACTCACAAGCTGCTCGTTCTTCCACATACATGCATTTCAAGGCTGTAATCACATCTGTCATATTGTCTCCAAAGGAAAGCAAGTTATGATGTTTCTCTAAATGACTAGTGCAGGGTTTTTTTCTTCACGTTCTTTAATGTCATGATTGTTTCCATCATGTCATGTTGTTGTCGGTGTTCAATGGCGCTGCTGTTCCCACAGGAAATAACATACATACATCTATTCCCGTCTTTCCCCTCTTGTTTCCAGCTGCCTGAATACAAGCTGATTCTGCTGTCTGGGAGGATATTTCTCCCGGCAGCCAAAGAAAAGGCTCCTGATTGCTTTGAATTTCCTCTAGTTTAACTACTGGCCCTCCCTGCCTGTTACCACTTTTCAATATAGAACACAGTCTATAGTTGGCAAGCCCAAAAAGAAATAGTTTACCACGCCTGTCATGTATATTTCTTCTGTCTTCTGAACACAACAGTCCATCATGTGTCCTCTAGCTTGTGTTCTCTGAAACCGTTATTTTGACTGTAAATGTGGATTTATATTCTTGATAGTTTCTAGTATAGTTCTGGGTTCTGGTTTTTTTCAGTTGGTGTGGCGATCCTTTTAGAACCATGTATCACTACAGATTGTAATGCAATGTAAGGGCACTCAGAAACGCATACCTCTGCCAAGGCCCACCATTCAATTTATTACGTCTGGATTTTTATTTGGATCTCCACCAGATTGCACACACTTATAGATATGTCCCCAGAACTTCTCAGATTTTTTAAAAATTGAAAGCCATGAATCGAGGAAAATTTTGAAAAACACTCAATCTCGCAATGTTAAATAAAATGGAAAATGGGTCCTTTCCTGACCTACACAGCATCGTTCCACCAAGTTAAGTGGTAATACATCCCAAAGTTTTTGTGTAATCCTCCAAAATAATAGACAGACAAACAAAAGTTGGCAAAAACAAAACCTCAATAAAGTATTACCTCAGCCGGTATGAGACACAAAGCTGCAGCCCTCTGAAATCTGTTAAAGGTTCAGTGTGTAGAATGTAGTGGTGAAGTTGCATTTTATAGCTGAACACCCCTCACCTCACCCTCACCTTCCAAACATTAGAGAGAACCTGTGGTAGCCTTCAATTGTCATAAAAACTCAAAGGGTGTTTAGTTTGTCCAGTCTGGGCTACTGTAAAAAACGTGGTGGCCTCCGTCGAGAGGAATATAAAGTATTTCAATATAAAGGGCCATTCTAAGGTAAAGAAAACAACAATTTGTACAATTAAGATGATCACACACTAGTGAAAACATCACTAGGATTATTTTATATTCAATTTCTGCCAATTGATCCCTTTCTACTAAATCTTACACACTGGACCTTTTAAAGGTTATTCATCTTGACTCAAACACAATGTAAATATGTAAAGACTGTTATTTCCACTCCATGGTACAATGTTATGTACCTGTCTTGTCTGATTCACAACCTTCAATTAGACTGGAAATTATTCATCAGATGATGCTGTTATTTATCATCATGGTGTTACTTGCTCTTATCCGAACATCAATTTATTCAAGTTCAGTGGTAAAAAACCCAAAGTAGCCCTTTTCTTGTGTTATGTACTTCCTCTTTACAAATTGTGTGCAATCTACATTGATCACAATTGGATGTTGGTCTGTTCCCACAGCAACTGATGCGGTCCTCCGTGTTCCACATGTTCATCTTGAGCATGGTTGCTGTGGACGTCATTGTTGCTGCTAGCAACTATTACAAAGGCGAGAACCACCGCCGGCATTATGACGAGTTTTACCTGGCAGAGGTGAGAAATCTTTTGTTTTTCTTTTTCATTTCCTGTTTTTTCTTACAATTCAAAATGGCTGCGTAAAAGTTTCTTTTGTAACATTATTTTAATTTTAAGTTATAATTAGCATGAGTTCTTTTCTACAGTCGTGGTCCTTGCAGAGAATGTCCTCTGATAATATTAAGTTGTGTAATTGAAATTTAATCCTGCATAAACTGATTGAAACTGCCCCGGCCTCTCACACGAGGCATGATGCAACAGGGGATTTAGGATGTTTACCACTTTATAATCCATACATCTATGTATCAATTCTTGTTTAGTAGGATCAAGATAAATGTGTTTTATTTGCGTTCACTGACTCATCATATTTAATTGTTCTATTTATTTGATCATTTTGACCTAAACCCAGTTTACCCACCTTCCCCGTCGCCTTCATACCTCTCTCACATACAGCTGAAGTGTGGAGATACAAAAAAGGGAAAACCCATAGACGCCATTAGCCTCCCTCACTGCCTCCACTCGTATCATACAGCCATCGATCTGCGGATTTGTTCCAATCTCCTTGAGGGCTATGAAGAGAAAATAGGAAATGGAGGCATTGGGTTTAGAGTTAAATGGAGAAATATACCTTTAAGTGTTGAGGTGCCAATTTTCTTCTCTCCCTCTTGCCTGCAGAAGACAGTGGTGCATCCTCCAGTGATGTACGATTGAGCCAGATTTAAAACCATAAACTTAATATATAGATGGACAACGCAGCTCCACTTCCTCCCACAATTCTGAAATTAAGTTAAATTTATACGAGCACCGCCATCGCTGCATTTGAAGCCAGATTCTGCGCAGTAGCGATCAAGGGGATGGAGCCACGCTAGTGAGTTACCATGTCATTCAGGACATTTCACCCCATTTTTAGAGCATCAAATAATTAAGTAAAACCAACTTACTGAAAAAAATGAAACCACTCGAAATAACATCAGTGTGATAAGAACTAGCAAAATGACAGAAACCATCCTTGGGAAATTAGTTAAGGTTGTACCATCAATTTACATGAAGGAGGTGGGACTTATGACCTACTCTGCAGTCAGCCACCATGTGGAGATCGAGACTCTTTAGTTTCATATTTGTGGAGCATCATGTCGTCCACCTTTAAACACACTCTAAAACAATATGATTGGAATTGATGGATTAAGAGGTATCCTGATGTTCAGTCCCTGCTGTTTGGTCCAAAACCACAAAGATCCTATGAGCTCACTGAGCTCATTCATCATTTTAATCTCTTAATATCTTCCAAATTGTCTATACTGAATTCAAAAGTAATGTTGGATACCACAATAGCAGACCAATATGTCACATTTAACGTTTCTAACTTTCTTGCCTCTGTAAGCAGAGCATTATTGACCAACCGTTGACGTGTGTTGATTTAAATACAAATTTTTAACATAATAAGACATTGTTCACATACAATTAACATTCCTAAAGGAACAAATTACCTGTGTCCATAGAGTAGTGTACCTTTCTGTTGTGAGACATGTATGTTGACAGGAAGTAAATGCCAATGTTGATTTCTATTTTCTTCTTTCAACACCAGGTTGCTTTTACTATCTTATTCGACCTGGAGGCTCTTTTGAAGATCTGGTGTCTGGGCTTCACTGGTTACATCAGCTCCTCTCTGCACAAATTTGAATCTCTGCTGGTGGTGGGCACCACGCTGCACATCTACCCTGACCTCTACCACTCCCAGTTTACCTACTTTCAGGTATTGATGCACGTACAACATTTTTAAGCATTTTGCTTGATTGCATGAATATACATAAGACTCGCCCACACTTGAAGAACAGAAGCTGTGACTCACTTTTTGACATTTATTCCCTGTGACCATGCATTAATGAGTACAAATCAATCACATCACTGGTCTGGATTAAAAACCGACCATCTGTTTATTCAAAATGTTCATACTCCACTGTCACCACAAAAACAGACGTTCAGATAGTTGATTTTTGAAACATTTTCAGTCTCGACACAGAACTCAGTAAAAGAGTTGCAGGCTGGTGGTTTGATTTGAATGATATTGATCGGACATATGAGGCTGAATGGGCAGCTCTCACTCCCTGTATGTGATGCAGAGAGCTGGGAAAACACTAATCCTCCTTCGGCTGGAAGTGATTTATTTGACGTCACCAGAGATGTATCCAGTATAGGTGGATTTCATTATATTTGTCTGGGAATTATGTTGTTGCCTAAAAGTTTGCATGTGTGTGATATAAAATCTGACAGTTTAAGTCAACTAATTACATGATAACCCTTGTGGGACACCATGCCTTGTAAGTATGGCACCATGTCCCACATTGAACCCTCTAACCTTCTTGTATGTCTTATGTTTTGTATGTGTTGACCATCTCTGTAGACAGTTGAAAGGAAAGGACTTCTTGATGGATCTCTAATGAGCCTTGTCCACACAAGCTGCCTCCGTCCTCTCTGACTTTATCAGCAGCTGCCGTCCACACATGTGCAAAGCTTATGTTCAAACACATGTAAACATACAGACACACAAACTGTAGCAGCAGTCAACCGACTTCCTGTTCTTTTCAGTTTAACCAATATTCCAATTGTTGTCTACACGTCATATCTGCAAGTTAAATCGTACTTAATGCTCCTTGTATCAATATTGTGGTGTCCAGACAATGTTTTGTGTGTTGACCTTCATTTTTATACTAATTGGTAAAGTAAGTGTATTGTGATGAATCAAAATCAAAACTGCATAAGAAAATTCTCAATGACATGATGACTTTCTTTGGTATTATCTAAACCACTGTTTTACATGTCAGCAGATAAAAACATGCACAGATTGGTTATTAGATGTTTATCTCCATATCATCTGATTGTGTTCCTCACTCATTCTCCTTACTGATATTTTTTTTCCATGGAGGTAATCTTATTTTAAACTGGTGACATTTAGTCACAAATGATTAAACCTAAGGCTCAGCACTGGAATCAGAATTTTGTCCTGACCATAGGGGAAGTGACGAGGCTAAGCAATCATTGATTGTCTCTGTTTTGTTATTTAGTTATATCCAACCACAGCTAAAGGTTAGCCTCACCAATTGTGTTTCAGATTCGACAAAATGTCACATACATTAGAGCCCTACAGCTTTGACACACATGCACTCGGCAGAGTGATTTTTAATCAGCCAATGGAACCCACCTTGACACTTGACACTGACACTCTCTCTGTGTGTTCAGAATTGCAATGACTTCAGTAGCAGCATGACTTAACAGTTCAGTCAATTTATTCATTCAGAGAGCCAGCAAATTGAATAATCTTTCAATATTTCTGGAGGGGATGCACCAATCAGATTTTTAGTTATCGGTATCTGGTCAATATGGGTTTAAAATGTCAGTTTGAATACTTGTGACTACATCAGTTTGACACATGCAATTTTATTTTCAAAGCTTTGTAAGAAGGTGGAGCCAAAAGCAAACACTTGCCGCACAGCTAGAAAAAAATGTTTTTTAATGGTTTATCATTAGTAGTAAACACACAATCTTCTTTGTGAACAAAACAAGGTTTGATTCATCAGTGCGACGATACTATGTTGTTTATTGTGTGCTTCCCCTTGTAGCTCAGGCCCTGAGCGTGTTTTTCACATCACATCTAAGTGATAATATTCAAGATTGTTTATTTACAATCAAATTAGCTTTTTCTTAGAAAAAAAGCATTTATTGTTTTATTTTTTTCCCTACTGTATCTGATGTGGAAAAGAATGATCCCAATGGTATCTTTCCATATAATATAGTTGCGTAGAGTAATGTCGTTTTAAGGTTAAAACAAAAAGGATCAATATCAGATCAAGTATCAAAGTATCAGTGACCATGGTGGTTTGGATTAGAGCTCTGGGATTTCCACAGCAGGACCTCAAACTGTCCCACTGACATCCTAAAGTATGTCTGGAACCGGGGTCATGATAAAGCCTCGGCTCCTTCTATTAGGCAGCGGCTCTTTCTTTTTCTTCAGAATCAGAATCAGAAGTATTTATTGCCAAGTAGGTTTACACCTACCTGGAATTTTCCTTGGTGTATAGGTGCATACAATGAACATAAAACACAATAAGTACTTCTCCATCTTTTATAATGGAAATTTCTTTCATCTTCTGTCAAATGAGGACAAGATCACTGGATGATACTGAATTCATCATTTTTATTCCTGCAGAATGAGCCACTGCAAATCCTTTCAAACATCATATTGAGAAACTTTGAATTGCTGCCGGTAAGACTAGTTTCGATGAGAAATATAACCCTGTTGTGTAAAGGCCTATAGGATTGTGACAAAAAGAAAGATAAGCAAATAATAAGTTTTTCCGTTATGGCCTTGTGTCCTCTGTGAACTCTTTGCCTCAGAGCTGCATGTTCTCAAATGGATAGTGGTCATCATGGTGTGTCAGGAGTAGAAGGTAGAGTGTTCCCATCCCATCTGTCATCATGCTGTGAGTGTTATTACTGTATTTGTTTACCATAGGTTCCCTCTCAGCCCAGTAGTTGTCTTTTTTTTTTTTTTTTTCACAGTTCATTGGGACACCAGGAATAGCCATTCATTTGGATTTGAGATGGATGCTAAGGAAAAAGCTTTGGGCGTCACAGTGTGGAGCTCAATCATTAACCACTCGCTGATCCCTGATCAAAGCCTGACCAAGATGCATTACCTTTTGGGGAGTGTTGTCACCACAAGCAATTTAGGGACTAAGCCTGTTGACAGAGCACAGTATCACTGGGACATGATCAATGTTCTCTCCTTTAAAATCAATATGTCATCAATATGCTGTTATGTTTGCCTCTATAACTGATATTTACTTTAAACTCCCATTCAAATATACCAGCTCTTCCTTCCTTTGGTCTGGACTCTACTGCTCTAAATCCCAAAATGTGAAATGTATGGTCACACAAACAGCAACTTTACAGTAGACGTGCTTTTCTTCCCCCTCAGGTGCTACGTGTGGTGCGTTTGATCAAGATTTCCCCGGCGCTGGAGGACTTTGTGTATAAGATCTTTGGTCCAGGTAAAAAACTAGGCAGCCTGGTGGTGTTCACAGCCAGCCTTCTCATCGTCATGTCAGCCATCAGCCTGCAGATGTTCTGCTTCGTGGAGGAGCTGGACCGTTTCACCACGTTCCCCAGGGTGAGGAACCTCTCACACTCACCCCGTCACCAGGAGACCAATATCAATACTATCATTAAGAACAATGAATGTGGTCTATTTACGAAAACTATCATGTCTTATATTTTAGTTTCTTTTATAGCTTTGACCAAATGAGTAAAGAATCCTCATAAGTCATGTCTCTGGTCACAAAATATTGATTTATTGAACAAATTCTTTTCAATCGGCCATCAAGTGTCTAAGCAAATTCTGCTTTTATCAATTTAGCTTTTGCTCAGCGTGATAGTCATTCTATGATATCTTTACTGTAATTAGCTGCTTTCAGCACATTTTCCCAAAATCTCAGAGTGAACCCAGGTGAGAGTAGGACAGTTCAGGAAGGAAAATAGGAGACAAACATGTAGAATACGCAGACAAAGATGTCAACTTGGGAAAACGATTCAACAGCATCTGATTTTCTGCAGCACAGCTTATGTCATGTTCTGCCTCCTTCAAGCTCTACCCAGACAATCTCCAGCATGTGGCATTCATATGTGATTGGCCTTTTCTTTACTCTGTATTATACAGAGCTTCTTGTGAGTGGCAGATATCAACATATTATTCCTTATAGCCCTTCTAGTGTTTTTTTTTTACTTCATTTAGTTAGAATTGATTTCTTACACCTGATGCAGTACAGTTCATTTTAAAATGAAGCCTTTTCACTCAATCTCTGCAGAAAGGCGTGTTCTCAGGGAACCATAAAATGTAATTCCAATTTCCAGGTGCAGGTAGTTTATAAGATGCACCAACTAAAATCCATACGAGCGACTCCAGAGGGACACCCCAGAAAACCAATGGGGAGGTCTCCAGATGTTGATGATGGGTCGCATGATGGGTCGGCAGATGTGGAACCCCCCTTTGATTTTGAAGTGCTCATGAGCTCCTTTCTCTCTCATTAGCCACATCTTTCCCTTCTCGCTTTTTTTTTTTGGTACCCTTCCGACACATACTGAACTGATGCACAGCGGGACGTGAAGGGTTGCTCATAAACAGATGCCACTTGTATGCTGTGTTACTCTCTCTCTCTTTTCCCATAATGCTTGTGCCTCACACACACTCACGTGCGCACACAGACTCTCAGGCATCACAGTTAATGATGTTCGGCGGTCTCCCCTGTGGGCAGACCTGTTGCTGGGTTTATCTTTGTCTGCGGCGACTGGGACATGTGAGCGGATTGGGAGGGAGGGAGTGGGGGGGGGGTGGCTGCCGTCTGGAGGTGAGGTTCTAAGGAGGATGTCCAGAAGTGACACTTGACCCCAGGGGCCACCGTGTTGCAGCTGGCTGCTCACTACACCTTCATGTGACCTCTACGAGCGGGCGGATGAGCAGGGTAGAAAAAGAGGGCTGTCTTGTGTTTAACAATCTCACAGTTGCAAGCTTTAGAGTAAGACGGTCAGAAGGAAGTACCGTGCCTCACCTGTGTGATATTTGCTCTCCTGTGAAAAGCACATTTCAAATATCAAATCTGCATAATCTCTCTGTCTTCCTTTTCCCTCACTGCACTTGCCGTCGCCCTCTAGCCTTTTGCCTCTCTCACTTTCTCTCCTCTTGTGCTTTACTCCCTGTAGGCTTTCATGTCCATGTTTCAGATCTTAACCCAGGAGGGCTGGGTAGATGTCATGGACCAGACTCTCGTAGCAGTGGGTCACATGTGGGCTCCGGTAGTGGCCATTTACTTCATCCTCTACCATCTGTTCGCCACCCTGGTGAGGAACTCCCGTGTGCTGCTTTAAATGTAGAAGACAGAATAGAGTCTCTTTCCTTTTGGGTTTAGAACTTCAGTAAGTTTGATGCATTGTTCCATTCAAACTCGATCTATTAGTCTGGTCAGTAAAAGCAGGCTGGAGAAAAATAAGTGACAAAAGGATACTTGTTAATTGTTTTCTTAATGCATTCATGCATCCCCCCCCCCCCCCCACACACACCCCCCACACCCCTTCAGTGTTCTCTCAAGTGGTACATCTGATCACAGTAAACCGGACTTGCAGGCGTAATAAGTGCTGACATTTCAGTGTTTGGCCCTCTGATACGGGGGAGCAATCAGACAGCACATACAGGCTCAGGATGACTCACACCTCAGTCCAGACAGACAGGAAGTCTTCGAGGACAGGACAAGCAAATACAATTACGGAGCAGACTCTGTACTTTTGAAATTGTCTTTATTTGTTGTTATTTGTTGGGTTATTTGTTATGACGGCGATAATGACATCAACCTGTTGCAGTGTGCTCGTGCAGCGCTAATGCTCTTATGCACTTCCTCTCCGTGCATTTTAGATTCTGCTCAGTCTTTTTGTGGCTGTCATCTTGGACAATCTGGAGCTGGATGAAGACCTGAAGAAGCTCAAACAGGTAAGAAGCTTTGGTAAATGATGTGCAGAGATGATATGCTCTGATATAATAGATTGCTTGCTAACAATTCATTTGAATATATTGTGCAGTGTGAAGAATCCAAAATAAATATCTGGTATATGTGTGGTGTCTTTGAGTTAGTGAATACTTTATGCAGCAGGGTTACATCTTTAAATCTCAGTTTTCCACTGTATCATTTCAATTTCAGCCCAGTCAGTGATAGTAAGTACTAAGGTTTTTTTATGTTGTAGCTGACTGTACTGGTTTTATGTTGTGGCAGATTGGCCTGAAGTGAAACCCAATCCAAGGCCTAATTTTCACCTGAGAAAGTAAAGTTTAGAAAAGTAAAGTGAGAGATTGAAAACGGTACCCAGAGGCTTCATGTTTTTCTGGATTGTAAAATCATGAAGCCACTGGGAGGGTTTTCAGAGAGCGCACACCTCTGCCAAGATGAATGCCCTCTCTCACCATGTTAAAGAAAGTGTGGGGGGGGGGGGGATCCTGGGATTTGCCCGTTTGTCCAGCTCCCCTCCAACATTGAGTAAGTTCTTCCTTGGGTTACAAAATGTATTGAGTAATCCTGCAGATGGACTGAGGTATTATAAATAATTCAGATTAATGACAGCTCAACAAGTGGTTTGTAGTGTCTGACATTTTTTTCTTATTGTTGAAGAAGACGACTTTCAATGATGTCTTGCATAAAATTCATCCACAGCAGACTACAGTGAACAAAGTTAGCATTGGGGCATGACAGAGCCGCGTTCAACCACCGTGGCTCAGTCGTCCAAGTGTTAAATGCATCAAGTGATGCTGTGTTTTACCATGTATTGTATATGAATACCACTGACAACCTTGTAACCTTGATTTTATGAGTTGTGGATATTCCATTGGGGCCAATGGGAATTGTTTGTTGCCTTAACAGGATGTTTAAATCCAAAATACACAAAACAGCCAACCAGTTTTAAGGACAAGAGAATGTAGGATACCAAAGTTAGAGTTTAAATGCAGCATTTATTTCAATATGTTGCTGTGAACAGTCTCTTGTCATCAAGTAAAATCCATCTCTTGGAAGCAACTGTTGGTACACAGCATGGACACCTAGTGCATGCATTCCTCTTGAATTTGGAAGGATTTATATAGTTGCTCTTTTCATTAAGTACCACAGTAAGTGTGAAACCTCTTATTAATAACAATATTGAAAGAGCAAAACATGAAACCACATATAAAACATTGCATCTCCCTCTGATCTGTTGGCTTAAACACTGAACACTTTCTGTTTCTACCCTGGGAAGAGTCGCAGGGTTGACTTATGAGTCCACAGGACTTTGACTAATTTCTTAATTCTCACCTTTTGGGGTTTTCTCTAGAGGGTAGAGTAAGTGGGCAATTAACTTGGAAAAAAGGCAAAAACCCTGTTGTGTGAAAAAGCTGGCACTTAACACACAAACACAAACAAGGCCAGGGTTCTAGTCACCGCACAGCGGGTGAACTTTAATAAGCGGTTCCTGTCATCAGATGCAATTGAAGTGAAGCCGCAGACTAACCTCTATGAGGAAATTGCATTTTGAGTAACGGACAGAAATGGTTCAAATTAAAGCCCCTGGTCAGTTTCTGTGTCTATTTATACCCATATAATATGATTCATAGATAAACTGATCTGTGAGCTCACCAACATGAACAGGTTTGCGGCACACATGCCCACGTTACCGCTTCACGCCACGTGCGCTCGTCGCTGGGAGGTCTCGGCTCCACTGGACAGGTTATTTCCCACGTACAGCGGAGTGATTAGGTGCATTGACTGTAAAATTGTAAAACTTTACAAATGCTTCAATCACGGTTACAGGGCCTGACTATGAATAGAGCATAGATGGTGATCACCCTCTCATAAGAGAATGCTTCTCTTAACATGGCAAAAGCCCAATCACATGTCCAACCTTTCAATAAGAAGTACACACGTGGGCTGCGAGAGATGAGAAACCAATTACCCTGTCTGTGATGAATCATTTCTGCCTGCTGTTTGATAAATGGCTTCATTGAGTTGGCAATGTTTGTTATTTATGTGACTAGTGTCCTCTGCAAGCTCTTTTTAGAAAAGAGAGACCATGCACAGAAAATAGTTGTACATGTTTACACTCAGCTCAAAAACGGTTGTTTCTGTGAGTGTGTGTATGGAATCAATCACAATTTAGAGTGAGAGTTTGACAAGCAACAGCTCTGTGTGTTTCTGTTCCCTGCAGGGACAGTTTTAATTCTTTTTGCTTCACAGTTGGCCGAGCACACAGACAGTTGCAGCGTTCATATTATTTGGAAATAATGGAACAACAAATTGAATCTGACTAAACTATTCAAAGAGTAAATTCATGCAAATTACATAATATTTGTTTTTGTATAATCTGAAGTAAAATAAGGGATTGGTTGTGTGGGTTTTCAGTTGAAAGGAAGAGGATGTTGAATTTCAGCTGACAATACAGGGGCCGTGTATGCAGGTACATTGTTAGTGGTGTAATTAGAGGCTTTTATTCACTAAACTGAAAAAAAGTACAGTTGAATTGAATGAATTCCCTGAAAGTTAAATTAGCAGCTTGCTCTTTTTGAGGTGATGGTTAATTTTCCCAAACCTCTCATTTCCTGTCATGCTCCACATGTGTCAGAAAATCAGTTGCAAACATGTCAGCTCCCGTTAGACGCCATTGTGTTTTGCTGCCATCCATGAAAGACTTCAGACTTACAGTACGTGCATGGTTGCAGGTGTGCATGTGGGATCTTAGTGTGTCTTCAGTGTGTACGTGTCACATTTAAATGAAAATTCAAATGTGCAGTCAAGCTTTGAGCGATAAGACCCACCTGCACAGCACAATCATGCCTGATGATGGAGAGGTGTCCTTCAAATGATTTCTCTTTGTAGAGTATGAGGGAAGGTGAATGCCGAGGTCATGTTCTATGTCTGGTTAATCATATCGTTGTCATACAATAGTGTCTGATGCAACATTTAATGAATTTTGTGTAGTTTTACTAATGTATTGACATACTGCATTAACTTAAAGGAGACATAGTATGTGTTTTAGTTTTTCTTTTCTCTAGTGTGTTATATATTTTTTTGTGAATGCAAAATTTCTACTAACTTAAAAATCTCAAAGTCCGATGTAAAGGAGGCCCCCCCCCGCTCCTGAAGCTCCTGGAATACTTTGTCAGTAGTCCAGCCGATACTTCCGGCTTTAGATTACATTTGCATAATGAACAGCTATTGGCTCGTCTGGAACGCCCCCAGGTAAAGCCAGGTAAAGCGAGGGCAGAAGCTTTCCTCCATGGGCTGTGAGCATTTGACCACAGCAGAGTGGACCAGCTAGCCAATCAGGGCAGAATGGGCTTTACCAGCTGGAGGGCCTTAAAGAGACAGGAGCTAAAACTATTTTTTTTTTCAGACAGAGGCTGAAAAGAGGAGCTGCAGCAATGCAGAGTATAAGGAAAGTGATGTGTTTTAATAATTATTAATATGATCAACCTGAATATGTCTCCTTTTAGACATCTTCATGAACTCTACACAGTTGCTGATCTCATGATCATTACCTCCTGGGAGCACTGGCATTCTAGCTTCCTCTCCTGAGCCATTCAATTTGTATAATACATAGGCAATGTTGTTCAGTCAGCCAAAAGTTTGACCCATCTTGGGAAGTAACAAAGGTCAGCAGCCTCCTATTTAAAACAGTCCTGCAAGTCATTATGAACAAAGAAATACACACCTTAGAGGCCAAATAGTGTGTTTGGCTGCTGGAACATGAAGAGACATCTTAGGAGAGAAGAACGGATGCTGTTAACAACAGTAACTGCGATAGACTGCAACATAAACATAAAACTTCCCTGTGAAACTTAAACAGCTTTTACCTTGAGTTTCTTCTTAATGAAGTTAGTGGCAATACATCTCAAACTCCCACACATTCACTTTAATCTGCTCCATTATTGCCTATATTGTGCTCAGTGGAGCATTAATGAAGCAGATCAGAATGGATGGCGGGTTACCAGGCAACACATTTTGGTCGTCATCATGTCGTCAGCAGGGCAGGTTTCATTCCCACTTGTCTTTCCATGCTACTTTTCCTTGATTGCTGAACTACTGTCCGCCCATGTTGCTGATTTGATGATGATATCATCAGGAAGGCATGTAGCAAAAAACGTCCGTCATCGTTTGTATACGCACTGCACACCAGGCCTTTCAGGGGAATGACCAGCATGTGTCAACCTCGACAGACCATTTGTCTCAATCCCTAACCCTAACCCTGTTTCAGGCTTGAAATCTCAGAATAAGCACAGAGCCTTGTGGGTAATCACACTGCAATCAAGCAGATCTGCGTTAACTTGCTCTGCTGTAAGTTCTGGAGGGTTTAATGCTGTGTGACGTGTATCGGTTCTGAATCTTTGCATTGGGATCACCGCCTGACAAGGAATGGAGAAATTAAAGTTATTTCCTTTTAGCACAACAACAACAGTACAACACAAACCCACTCACACACATCTGCATACACACTCACGTCACCACACACACGCAAGGAGTGAATAGTGATAACCAGTGAGAGTAAGCAGGGCTGCAGCTGATGAACAACTGGTTTATTCCTCCACACTGATGAGCAAAGGCGGAAATAAGTGTCAGGCAAGTGTTAATCACACACAGACACACACACACACACACACACACACACACACCAGTGTATGCTCTACTCATCAATGTTAATTCGGATAATGCATTTATTGCGTGAAATTAGGTTTCCGGGAAATCTTTCATGAAATGATGCCTGGGACAGGAGAAATTTAGACAGCAGTGGAAAACAGAAGTGAGGGGAAGATGTTGGAACACACACACACACACACACACACACACACACACCACCCTCCAAGGTGTCAAAGGCCTTCGCTCTGCTCAAGGCAAATCATTTTGAAGCAAATTCAAACTGAGCACTTTTTTAACATATTTAGTATTTAGTAGTTATAGATTATACACATACACAAATATGTAGATCTGTAGAATGGAATACTATTTTAATACTGAAGAAGGTGACATTTTTACTTGCTTCTGTTGATCTTTTTTTCTTTAAGATAAATATTTGTTTGTATACAACAACCTCAGTTGATAATTACAAAGCCACAGACATCTGAAATGTCAAGTGTTAAGGACACACACTTTTTTTTTTTTTTTTTTCAATCAGTGGCAAACGGCAACATTGAGCCAGGGGGTATGTGATCTGATCTGAAATACGACTTTATCTATTGGATGTTGTTGCAGCTTGTTATTGTTGTGCCTTCATCGATGGTGTCACAGGTCGGTGGGCTCTGTGATTGGGGAGACTGATGGCCCATCTCCATTCAACAAATCATACCTGCCCGCAGAACACTGTCTGCAGGACCAGGGGGAGGTGCAGGGAGAAGGGGAAAATCTGTGCCGCTAGATATCAACCAAATAGAAAAAAGGTGTTTACCCCTAAGGGCAGGAATGATGATGATAATGTGTGCATGTGTGTATGTGGGTGTACGAGTTATCAGCGGTGGTAAATCTGTGCGTGTTTTGGTGCACACACTCATTTTTGCATCTCTGTGTTTGTGTGAAAGTCGAAATGTGTGCAATCAAACAGCTCCTCGGGCCAGGTAGATGAGTCATGAGGAAAACATGTGAGAAATTGTTGAACAGGAGCAAGTAGAATGGTAGGGAGCGAGAAAGGCTACATTTCCTTCATTTGCAGTCTTTTTAACAAACGTAGACAAATCGCGGCAAATGCAACCATTGTTTTAAGGGTCTTTGCACACATTCATGCAGGATCAATACACATTGTGCATACACATTGTGGTTTAAAGTAGTACTTACTATTTTTCACTGGCTAATTCAGTTTTGGCCCAATCTATCGTCTGATGGCGAACTAGCCTCTGGGGCAACGGGCAATATTTTGGGGCTTCCGGTGTAGACAGGCTGTTTTGTGTTCGCTGCACACTTTTTACAGTGCTACATCTCCACATGAGTCCAACATTTCTCCACACAAAACACAAACAGCCATAGTTTCTGTATGTGTCTTACGGTCCAAACAACTTTTTGGGTTAATCTCTATGAACTGTCAGCATAAGAATGCCATGGAAATGGAAACCATGAAAGCTTTGTTTATATAGATTAGTTTGCCCCGACCTGCACTTTCACCATCAGTGTGCACAGCGATGAAGACACATCAAATCAATCTGGGTTATAGCTGATTATTTTAAAGAAATCCAATATGAGGAAGGAGCGGAGGAGGCAGGCGGAGAGAGGGAGTCTAAGAGAGGTCCCGACTCAAATACAGCTGATGATGAGAGTGTAGGCTGCAGTGACAGTGCCGGTGCAAGAAGGGACAGACCAACTGAGCCAGTGAAGAAGAAAAAGTAGAATACACCCATCAAGGGTGATTGTGGCTTTCTGCCTCATGTTAAGTTTTATTTAAAGTGTCTCTCACAGTCCTTTTTATGAAGACCTTGATAAAACAAATCAACTTAAAAATTTAGCAAATGCTCACACATATATTTCAGTATGATATCAGTTTATGTTTGATCAGTATCGGAATTCAGTATCGTTTGAGTTATTTGCAGGAAGGAAAACATCACTAATCAAATCAGATACATTTTCACACTCATTTACATATTTCTATTACTTCCCGGCCTCATATGCAACCACATCCATTCATGTGGGTGTGCCCAGTAGCCTCTTGCCTCTTAGAGCTGGGCCCCCAATTGCCTTCAGATAGCATTTACCTTTTCTTACACTTGAGAATATTTGTTGGGGTAAATATTAGATTTCCTGATTATCTGACTGTGTGAGTCTAGGGATGTCTTAATGAAAAAGCAGACTGTTGTGATGTACTTCAATCATTTGTTTTTTAAGTTTTATTGGACAAATGTGTGTGTATTTGTGTCGCTGTGTACTGTGGAAGTCTATCTGTGGGCATTACTTGTGGTCTGATGGATGACGATGGATTACTACTTTGTCATATCCCCAATATATGAACAGCTTAACAGATATTTGTGAGGCTCACCACCATGTGTACATCCTCAAAGAAACACTGTGGGGAGTTCCGCAGGCCGAGTGTGGCACAGAGGTAATCAGATTGCTGCCCCCATGCGTGTCGGGCTCGTCAAAGTCGGCGTGGAGAGAAGCATGGCAGCGACAGTGTGTGATCGTCAAGTGAGTAGCGTCTGTCTTCCTGTTCCACATTTGTCAGCCGAACGGAGCTCGATGTGGCGTAGATCAAACAGGAGAAGGGGGAGGTGGGTGAGGGAGGTGGAGTGAGTGATGGAGGTGGAAGGAGAGATAAACATTGGGAGCGAAGGAAGAGGAAGGAGAGCAAGATTAAAGGTTGTTTGCTTGGGGTGTAAATGAGGTTTAGGACGAGTGGTCACTGGTCCACAGCTGTGACAGGAATATACCGTGGCAACAGAGACACAATAAGGGCTCTTCTCTCCAAATAACATCTGATTCGTCGCATTACTTCGATGTGCACTATGGGGTGGTGCGTGTGCACTTGGGCATTCTGTCGACTGTTTGGTCTGTGGTTTGGCCCTTTTTATTTCAAAATGCCATCGGCATTGAATGTAGATTTTGTTAAGGAGGAATTAGTTTGATCAAATGTGTTATGGAGTGATTGTGTCGTGGCTCTCCACCAAGGATTTCATTATTTATAAATTAAACTAAAAGCCTGTCCTCCATTTGCGTGATTTATGGATAAAAGGACTTTTGAGGATTTAGTGAAGGAGAAGAAAGGCGAGGAAGACGGAGGGAGGAGGGAATAAAAGAGCGCACCCCTTTGAGAATCCCAATACAATGTGTTCTTATCTTTTGAATGTCACCTTCAGTTTTCTATTGGAAGGCACTCAAGGCACTGTGCCCCTGCCATGTTCTAAGACTAGCATGAACACGCATGCACTACAATTATTAATGTTTTTTGAAGATATATTACTGCCTTTAAATCTTTTGTGCCTTTTTTATTATCATTACTTTTGTTTGTCTGAAACATGGCTGCAATCATATATTTCCTCTCAGGTTGTTCCTTAATGTTTATGTTACAAAACCAAAGAATGCAAATGAAAGCTAATACATTTGTTTGTTTTTAACAAAACAGCCCAAACAACACAGAACCGTAGTTTAAAGATTCCTGTATGTATTTGGCTGTATTTTGATAGGATAGAAAGTCCTTTTTATTTCTAATTATTTCAAATATAGTTTATGGTAAAAAAAATCGAGCTTCAATCATATTTCATTTTCATTGATAACAACACTTAAAGAATCATTGTGAATCTTTTAAATACTGTTTATATATTAATATCAGATATTTTTTAGCGAATGAAACATATTCGTCATGATCTAGTATTTAGCATTTTAGCCTTTATTGATAGAGCGAAGTAAAGACAGGAAACATGGGGAGGAGAATTAGAATTACATGAAACCAAGATTTCCTGCCAGGGTTGTTGCATTTGTATGAGTCTTAACCACTAATCTGCCAGTTATGGCCTCACCAACACCACCGTGAAAGAAAGACACTGAAGCCAGTGGCTCACAGCTGGATGCTTTGTAGGTTTGGATATTAAGATAATGGTACTTGCAGTTGTTTTGGGTGTTGGAAGTAGCTATTAGAGGTTTATGGGCTGTGTGGATTTACAGCAGCTCCACAGCATGGCTCATTACCCAGCTAATGAGAGGAGAGGGTGACCCTGCTAACTCGCTCTCAGTTCCTCCACCCCTGGGTATTGAAGCTGGACTGGCCCAAGGCCAGGGGAACCCAACCAGGATATAATAGAATGTGAAATGGAAATAGTTTAGCATGTATGACACAGACCACACAGTTAGATTTCCACATACAGCATTCCTTTCAGAATTTCTATCAACGCAGATCATTGATGTGATTGTTGAAAGAGACACACAACATACACAGTTTTTCTGATCCAGTGCAGATTAATATCGACCATACTGAATGTTCAAATATGCACAAAGTAAAGTTGTGTTGCACTGTGATCACAGATACACACATTCTCTCACATGCACGGCTGTTGCTGGTCAATGGCAGCCTCTGATATCTGAATGGTAAAATGGAGATGAGTGTACTTACATCCTCGCAGGCACTGAAGTGTGTGGGCAGCAGTGTTGTAGGCAGCTGCTCATCAGTTCCCCATTGTTCTGTTGCTTACTCTGTGTTTGCCTGCCTCTGAGGCACTTTCATAGCACCAATCAGAGAGTTTAGAGGGAGTGCACTGTGGGAAAACCAGTATCCTCATGCCTTTCAGAGCCTCCGACAAGTGCCTGTGATTTTTATGAGGTCTTAGGCTAAATTTCTCAAAGGAGCAGAATGCTGACGAAAGATTTTATCTGCTGTTTTTTGTACTTTCATGTCAGTGATTTTCAAGGTGTTTACTCAGTAGTTGGGGGATCAGTTGTTAAATGGATGTTCAAATGTTAAAGCAACCCAGTGTTGTTATTTATGTTTTATCATAAATTAACATATTTATAATCAGTTTGATGGTACATTTACTTAAAATGGAGAGAGGGACATTTCTGTCATTGCCACATTCCGGTCCATAGCATGAAATAAAGCTGATCGTTATGAAGGGATTTACCTCTTTGCCCCTACAAAAGAAGAACCCTTTAACTTATTTAGATACTTTTACCCCCATGTGGATTTTCACCCCGTACTGTATCAGATTCTTCACCCCATTGTCTGAACTGTAGCTCTGACCAAATGTGGTCTAATGCTAATGGTCAGCATTAGTTATTCTTCCTCCCTTGCAGCCTTGGTCAGGAAAGCTGTGGAAATCCCAGTCGGAAAGCTCCCCAGCTCAGCCGAGCCTGAAATTGGCTTGAATGGAGGGGGAAGCAGTCGCAGGTCATCTGAATGGGTCTCAAGGCAAAACACATTAGTCTCAGCTCCACTGTTACACTGCACTATACAGTAAATCTCATCTGAGCCAAGCGAAGCAGTAATTTTGATTTATCACACTACTGTGACACAAAGGGAAACAGAGAATATTTTTCCTGAGCACATACCTACAGACACACAGGTGCAATGCACTTACTGCACATGATTGTCACACCCACACACATTACTGGTTAAAACCACCTGCATTTTTACTTTTTTCCATATTGTGTTGTTACTGGAATGTACACAGTGTAATAGCAAACTAGAAGTCTAGAGTAAATAAATGAAAACAAAAAAGAATCACGAAATCTTCATCCCTATTTTAATCAAATATTTGACATATTCAGAAGAAGACAATTCTTACTGCAAGGGAAATAAAACATTGTAAATCCACATACTGGATTAGAAGATGGACGACATGAAAGCCCCCCATGTTAATGGAGGGGACATGGACCAAACTAAAAAGTCAAAGTACATTAAGTATGTATTTCTGAATATGGTTTCTGTGTTCATGTTTCTGGTAAGTTTGGTTTTAATTAGTTATTTGATGCTACTAAAAATGGGGTGAAACGTCATGATTGACAGCTGATGCCTTATTAACGACTGGTCGAGTGCATGTACTGTATCTGTAGGGCCTTGATACCGTGGCTCCACTCTATGATCATTTCTGCACAGACTCCATATGACGTCCAATGTGCAAGATGGTGGCTCTCATCTCCAGGTTAATTTTGCACAAATTGGAGAAGGAAATGGAGAAGCATCATCCCAAACCACATTCACTGAGAAGTCTGAAGCCTGTGCTGCTCCTACATCATTCTTTGCCAATTTCTTATTCTTTTCTTCTAGTATTTTAGGTCAGAAAACAGCTGTGAAACCCAAACATTGGGCTGAAAGACTCTAAAATGCTCCGATTGTAGTGATGAACCCACAGAGAGCTTTCATCTGATTTTACTGGCAAATGCTCCTGAGCCTGCGTCAATGTTTGATTTATTGATCCTACGCATCGACTAAAGACTGAAGGCCCAGTGTTTTACAGTTAATGGTGATCTATGGCGGTGTACGGACTCACCAAGTGAACCTTTTAAGGAACAGCCTTACATTGTGGCAGTAATTAGATACCTATTTGTTTCATTCTGTTTTATATTTCTAGACCTCCTGGACTTTAATTGGCGTGAACAAAACAGTCTCAGTGATCCATCCTGGGCTGAACTCTGATTTGTTTTCCCAGGATGCATTGAAGGCAAAGTTAGTGCAAGTCTTTGCTTATTCCGCAGCCGTAGCAGTGAGTCCCCAGACGCAGCATTTAAATAAATAACCAGATGAATCGAAGTCCATGAGTAAGTGTGGCTCACTCGCACTAAACTAGTCTGTTTATAAGAACAGATTTTGATAACAATTCTTTTTGAATGTGTGAGTCTGTTCCTGTTGCTGCAACTGTTTTCTTCTTCCTCCTTTTGGGAAAATAGACAAGAGCGAGTTCAGTCAGGGACGGAGGCAATGAGCAGAATTCTGAAGCTGGAGCGGTTTCATATAAATAGATGTGGAAAGATGTTCTCTTTGATGGAGAAGAGCAAACTCAGTGAGAGGTGGAGATGAACACAGGAAGCAACAAAGGACTAGACAGCAGGGAAAGTTTCGCTGTAATGGGATACTGCTGCAGATAAGGGTGTAAAGCTAAACTGTACATCTCGCTGAGTTTGCCCAATTGATTAGGACCTTTGGGAACCGTAGGGTCCATATTAATTCTGCACTATGAGTGTGTGAGTATGTGTGTGGGTGCTTGCTTGTGAATTTTCGTGCAGTGTGTTTTTGCCTCAGCATCCAAATGTACAGGTAGTATTTGAGATGACCACAGCACTTTACATAAGTTTCACCAAGAGAACTGCAGCACAAGAAAGAGGCTCACATTTTCTGCTCAACACATTTTTATTTTCCATACGGCTCCACGTACAGTGTAAAAAGTTAAATCCCACTTTTCTGTCTCTAATCATCCCTCAAGTTTTGTGTCATTATTATTTTCCCATGCATGTACTTCTGCCGACCTCCCTCTTTCGCTTATTTCACTCTCTGTTTCTGCAGATCTCTATCCTATCTTTCTATCCTGGGAGTCAGAATATAGACATAATTCCATCTTCACAGCACGTCACTCACCACTCACCCAGTCAGGGCGAAAAAGAAACTCCCACACTTTAGTCTGCTAGAAAAAGAAAAAGGATAGACAGGTTTCCGTTCCCTCCTTTGTCAGGTCTTTCCTTCCCCTGGCTGTTATCCCTCAAAAAAACGAGAGGCTGTGCCCGTCACACGGTCACTCAGAAATACCAAAACGCATCAGCACAATGGAGGGACGTTCTCATCGGCAAAACACTATGACTGACGGAGACGCTTCCACCGATCCCAGTCAATACGTTTCACAGAAGTTGTCTGCTCAGAATGATAAGCTGCCATTCACTGTGGCACCAGAGGCAGCACACTTCCAGGCCGAATCTGCAATCCATCAGAGGTTATCTCCAGGCACCCAGACAGAGAATACCTGCATGGGAATTTCAATCAGCCCCCGCCATATGTAATTAAATGGAAATAATTGGTTTCTTTCCTTTGTCATCTTTTTTATTTCGCTGGCCTATGCCACAGTGCTTAGGCCAGCACACGTGTACATTATTCTCACTGTCCCAACCTTTTCTTTTGTCCATGAACCACTCCAAAGTAATCTGTCTTTTTTTTTTTTCTTTTGTTGCGTTCTCCATTCTTTTCTGAAAGTAAGTGGGAACTCATCCTAAATGTGCTTGTCTGTGCTATATGTGGCGTGTGTGTGTGGTTAGTAAGAGTGTTGCTGCCATCATGAGGCAGAAACGTAAAGCTGCACTCATAACATTGAGGTAAATCATCTGAATTTCCCAGTTTCCTCTGACATTACCAGGCTTAGTCTCCAAGGGTAACTTCATGCAGCTCACACTCACAAACCCAAATCGTCCCCCAACCCCAACTCAAATGAACTGTGTCCTTCTTTCCCTGTGTGTCGTATTTATTGCTCTTCTTCATTCCCATCCAAATTTACCACTTTCCCGCTCTGTGTATGAACCGTCTCTCTCTCCTTCTCTCCCTTAGCTCAAGCAAAGCGAAGCCAATGCCGACACCAAAGAGAAGCTCCCTCTTCGCCTCAGGATCTTTGAAAAGTTCCCCAACAGACCTCAGATGGTGAAGATCTCCAAGCTCCCCTCTGACTTCACGGTGCCCAGAATCAGGTACTGGGGGAATTTATAAATCTTGAATCTCTTTTTATGTTTTGATTCATTTGGTTTATCCTGCAAATGTTCTATGAAAACAGACTGATGATAAAAAAAAACCAAGTGTTCAATAAGTCATGCAGCTTAAATTTCAAATGCCAGTATTTTTTACAGCAGAAGATGAAGTGAGTCATTAGAATTTGTAGAAACATCCACTGTGTCTGAACAGACCTACACATGCTCAAACCCCATCACCAGAAAATCATGTTTTCCCCCTTGTCCGTTTGTTGGTTGGTTGGTTTATGTGTTTGTTTGTTTGTTTTTAAGCAAGATTACACAAAAACAACTGAACAGATTCCCACGAAACTTAGTGGAAGGATGAAGTATAGATCAGGAGAGAAGCCATTGAATTTTGGTGCAGATCAGTGGGGGGGGGGGGTTCTTTACTTTTTTTAACAAAGTGAGATTTGACGTATCCACCAATTCCCCAGGGAATATTTGTGGATCTTGATGAAAAGAAATCTGTCACATTTAGGAACTGATAACTGAGTGTATGGAATTTGGTGAAGCTTGGTACTGAGAAGTGTGACATTTTCTATGACACAAGTTTGATCTCAAGAGAAACAAATGCCAGACTTGATCCTAGAAGCTAGTAAAGGATGATATCCTGCTTGGCGCCCTTTTGTATCTCACGCAGTGTTTAACAGAGAGCAGTTTTTAACCAGGAGAGCTTAACTGTGTCCAGCAAAGACCTCATAATCAATTTTATCATTTAGTTGCTGATTAGTGCACAGCTGGCTTCTTCGCACTCCCAGAAATCCCCCTCCTCTGCACATCTGCTGAGCTGCAGCAGCAACTTCTTCCAGAGACGCACTTTTCAGCTGAGATGGTTTTAAGATACACTGCACCCTCATGATTATTCTTGAATCTTTAAACGTGTGGATTTCTTCACTTGGGATCCTCACATTCAAATAAGTCCGTGTGTATGTGTGTGTTGTCTGTGTGCACTCCAGGGAGAGTTTTATGAAGCAGTTCATTGATCGGCAGCAGCAGGACACCAGCTGTTTGTTCCGGCGTCTTCCCTCCGCTTCCTCCTCCTCCTGCGACCACTCCAAACGCTCAGCCATCGAAGACAATAAGTACATCGACCAAAAGGTACTCATACACTCGTCCTTTGACTCACTCTCTCTCTCTTTTACACTCACACACACAAAGGGGATATGAAGGTAATAACCTCCTCTCACATTGTTGATAAACCAAAGCAAGAATGAATGCAGTCGCAGCAGAAACGTATACTTAACAAGCTCCCAGCTAATGTGCTCTTTCTATGTGCTCTCTCTGTCTCTTTTAGCTTCGCAGGTCAATATTTAGTATCCGAGCTCGTAACCTCCTGGAAAAAGAAACTACCATCAATAAAATCCTGCGGTAAGACACATCTTCACCACCATAAACTTTATTATAAATAAAAGCACGAAGCCCTTATCAAGAAAGTCATTCTGATCAATTATGGAGGATCAACATACTGCAAACCATCTAAAAATGTGATATCCACTGGAACCCGACAATATGGGCCCCGAAAAGCAGTGGGCCTGATAAAAGCACTAAACATTTTCAGATACCAAAATATTATGTGTTAACTTACGATAAATAAAAGTCTTGATATTTTACAGTTAAACCACAAACCTTTTTATGAATAGCTATAAATAAATAGAAAACACAAATAAGGAAACTACATATGCTCATATTGGCAAATCGATCGATCGTGCTCTAGTTTTAACAATTCAGCTATAATTCAATTTTACGTTTAAATTCTGTTCCACGATGACATGTATTTGTTGAAATGCTGATGTAACAGTCTCCTAAATGTCTGAAAAACTTTTCACCCAAATCCAGTCCACTTTTAACCTACACGTGCTGGTGTCTTGATCTGCAACTTTAATCTCCTTCACCTTTGTCTATTGGGTGTTTGCGTTCTTTTATTAATCTAGAGATCATAAGGTTTTGGCTCGTCGGAGACCACAGCTAGATTTGTTTAATATGCATCATCTGCAGTCATGAAATACGTCTCAGTCTTTGTGTGGGTGAAACCAATAATGTTTGTGCATATCAGATGTAGCTCTGCTGTAACAGCTCTCTGCTATTGTTAATGGTTCCTTCTTTCTCAAACACACTCACACTCACACACACACACACACACACACACACACACACACACACACACACACACACACACACACACAGACCCACTTCAGACTCATTTACTTTCGCAATGAAGTAAATGGATAATTTGCTGTTTGGCACGGCAAAGCTGGCAGTTAGTGGAGATTAGCTCGCCGGCACCGTGTCCAAACCGGCTCTCACCCCTGCTCACATCCACCTTATTCTGTCAGTCAGAGAGACAGACAGCGTATCAGTAGTCGTAACACAATCTGTCTGCTCTGCCGTCGTCCACACAAACACACAACTTAACATTTTTTAGTCGTCATTATGGATCATGATCAGAAAATAATGTGTTTGTCCAGGGCTTGTACCAGACAGCGTATGCTAAGTGGATCTATCGAGGGGCAGCCGGCCAAAGAACGCTCCATCCTCAGTGTCCAGCATCACATTCGGCAAGAGCGCAGGTCTGTCAGCACACAGGCACGCACACACACACACTCATATACAGAAATGCAAGCGAGTGCAATACACCTGTGCTGCACCTGTGTGGTACCTCCAGGCATTTTATCACAAAATCTTCTATTTATCTGCAGATCGCTGAGACATGGTTCTACAAGTCAGAGGATCAGCCGCGGGAAATCGCTGGAGACTCTCACCCAGGACGTGAGCACACACACACACACATTGATATTGCAGTGCACATATTGAGTCCTTGGATGTTCACGAGAAAAACCCTCAATTATGATAAAACTTCATGTATTTCTGCAACATTTCTCAAAATATGTAAGAACAGTTAAAAACACTGGAGGAAATATTGCAAAGCAAGTGCTATTGTCTCTTTTCTTACGCAGCACTCCAGCACGGTGCGCTACCGGAATGCCCAGAGAGAGGACAGTGAGATCAAGATGATCCAAGAAAAGAAAGAACAAGCAGAGATGAAGAGGTATTCATTCACAATAAAATCACACAATAGAAAAAAAGAGACATGTTTGTTACCGTCCAGTTTGTGGTCACTTTTAGCGCTTTGTTGTATTAACTGGTGTTTGTCCCGTATCTGTGCGTGTTGTACTCAGGAAAGTCCAGGAGGAGGAACTAAGAGAAAACCATCCGTACTTTGATAAGCCTCTCTTCATTGTGGGTCGAGAACATCGCTTCCGGAACTTTTGCAGGATGATTGTTCGAGCTCGCTTCAATGCGTAAGATCAGCCTTACATTTACACTCACAGTGTGGTCTTATTGTGTTGTTCTTAGGGTTCAGTAGGCGAATGTTTTCATCAGCTATAACATGACAATTTAACACTTTGTGTTTACCCATCTATGATTAGTTTATAGCAAGCAGTTCATTTATATTTTAAATAAAAGTTTGTTTCACAAGCCAAACTCACGTATCAGGTCCTATTTTCTGCAGCTCCAGAAATTGTGTGTGCTGTGTCTTGTTTTGTCAAAATGCTGACAGTTGATTTTATTTGTATGAATTCATATCCAGATCCAAAACTGACCCCATCACAGGAGCAGTGAAGAACACCAAATACCACCAGCTGTAGTAAGTGTGATGAATTATTGATTCCTCTTCTCTCTACTGATCTGTTTGCTCTACAGCAGTGGAATACTTATTAATTCTGTATCTTATTACCTGCCTGCTGTGCCTCCTTAAAACTGTGGTGAGGAATAAGAAATGCTCGGATGAAGAGCTTCTGAAATAGATTTCTCATCTTTATGCAACCGGATCGTCTGGATTCAGCCCAGCACAGATTCTGGTTATTAAAGTGAGAGGCAGTGCTTTGTATCAGATACTGTCAGCAACGGGGGATTTCAACTGACATCACGTCGTAGAAATGATTGGGTTGCTCACACACACACACACACACACACACACACACACACACACACACAAAGGTGTATTCATTCCCACTTTATGATATCTGTCCTCACGTATCCTCTCCATCTCTTTTTCTTTCCTCATCCTCTTCTCTGAAATAAGAGCTTTTGCTAGTTTGCAAACCAAGTATCCTCCTAGACCAACCTACTTTTTGTCTTTGTGAACTCTGTGTGTGTGTGTGTGTGTGTGTGTGTGTGTGTGTGTGTGTGTGTGTGTGTGTGTGTGTGTGTGTGTGTGTGTGTGTGTGTGTGTGTGTGTGTGTGTGTGTGTGTGTGTGTGTGTGTGTGTGTGTGTGTCCTTCCAGTGATCTCCTGGGCCTGGTCACCTATTTGGACTGGGTGATGATCGTAGTCACCATCTGCTCCTGCATCTCCATGATGTTTGAGTCACCCTTCACCAGGGTCATGCACGTGCCCACGCTGCAGGTATTAAATGGAACCTTTGCGTGAACGGGCGAGCGGATGACATCAATGTACCGATGTTTAAAGACCATTATGTCTGTTTCAGATTGGGGAGTATGTGTTTGTGATTTTCATGAGCATCGAGCTCAACCTGAAGATCATGGCCGACGGCCTGTTCTTCACCCCCACAGCCGTCATCAGAGACTTTGGAGGAGTCATGGACATTTTCATCTACCTTGTGAGAAATACCATCCAGTCTAAAGTCTGGTTCATTTAAATACAAAGTGATATGATCATAATGGATGAATCTTACTGGAAAACCCCTTCAAGGATTTGTCTTATTGTAACTGTTTTCACTGATTAGATAGCTTCATTCAGTTTAATGGCTTCACTGTCATCAATGCACCTTTTTATTGGATTTAATTCAGGGATAAAAGAGTCAAATATTGCCACATTTTCTTGTCGTTTTTGGATTTCGCTTCTATTAAACTGTACATCCCTGCTCTGCTGTGGGGTCATTGCAGGTGAATTTGATCTTTCTGTGCTGGCTCCCTCCTGACGTCCCCCCTGAGTCTGGCGCTCAGCTGCTGATGATGCTGCGCTGCCTGCGTCCGCTCAGGATCTTCAAGCTCGTACCCCAGATGAGGAAAGTGGTGCGGGAGGTTCTCAAGGGATTCAAGGAGATTTTTCTGGTCAGTGGCCTTGTACAACTTCAATTTGTGTGCATGACACCTTCAGATTTTTTTTACATCAGATATTAAGGTCGTTCGAACTACTCTTTATTCAGGCCCAGGAGCAAATGTGCATACTGTATATATGTTGTTCACTATTTTCACCCTTGAGCTCACTTTTGACCATTTAATTAGAAAAAAACACTCTTTATTGAAACAGACAAATCTAAGTAACAATAAGACAACGCCTTATTTGTATCTCCTTTAACAGGCTGGTTACTTTCTTTTATTTGTACTTTTCACTTTCCCTGCAGTATGAGATCTGAACGCAACACTGAGGAATAAATAGCAGAGAAAATACTTTGAAACACGAAGAAATGTCTGAAGTTTTGTGATTTATAGCAAAGACTGAAAACTTCAAAACACACAGCACAGATTTTTACACAAATGCATCTTATTCACCTTTATTGAATTGTGCTGTTATTATTACTTGTATTACATTCTGGGCATATGTGGTGCCTGGGTTATTGTTCTTGGAGAAGCAGAATCTTGAAGGCGGGGGTGTTTATATTGTTAGATGTCTCAGAGCAGCACAGTGTGAACACACAGCGCATACTTTGAGGAAGCTGTTGATATGATTCTCGATTCAATGATATTTTTAGTCTTAATTCTGCTCAACCTTATGTTGTAAAGTGTCACATCATATCTCAAAGAATGATGAGACAGTATACGCAGTGAAAAGCATTTCAAGCATCATGAAATAATAATAACAATAAAAAGTAGCTGAAAAACTGCTAAAGAAGTTGAAGAGAAGCTTTATGATGTACAGGATTAAAGATCTGACGTGTAGTCTGCAGATTCATCGACATTTGTCCTCACTGCAGGGATGTAATGACCTGAAGGAGAAGCTTGGACAACAGATATTGTCAGAATTGATCATATTGTTTTATTAATCAACGCAGACTACTACGGTCACATTTACCGTCACATCAGGAGTTTTTGTTTCATTATTTTAGGGATTATTCAGTTTAATAATTTTTGTGCAATTGCAGACAAAATGTAGTTTACTCTTGTTGATAAAATCACTACATTGCCAGTGTAGTGACATCAGAAACAGACGTGGTCCTGTGGCACAGTGGTGATTCCCGGGTCAACCCATAACCCGCTCTGTCAGGCTTGGATCATGTTGAACTGTCTGCCTTTTAACTCTGGATGGATTCCCCTGCAGGTTTCCATTCTGCTCCTCACACTAATGCTGGTGTTCGCGAGCTTCGGAGTTCAACTGTTCGCCGGGAAGCTCGCAAAGTGCAACGACCCACACATCTGTAAACGGGTAAAGCAAGAAACATAATCTCCTCACTAAACCGCCTCCTCCCACGCCACGCTCCCCCGCAGAGAACCACCAGCTGAATAAGTAGAAGGGGTTTCCTCAGTCAAATCAATAATCCAGTGCTTCCCTTTATCCTGCTTCCTTAGCTACAGTCATTTTACACCTTTCAGATTCAGCTATAGAAGATTTGTTATTATAGAGGTGTTTTCATCATATAATGCTCAAGCTAATCTTTAAATATGATTTCTAGTTTATTATAATTCAAGTAAAATAAAATGTTGTCTGTTGTTCTTAATTTTTTTCATAAAACTGTGTTCCCAAAGTTAATGGATTGGATTTAGAATTTGATTAGATTTGATTAGATCTGTTATTCTGCATTACTCCTCTGGACACATCTTCTTCAAAGTGATGTTTAATGCTTCAGCATAATGAGTAACATGTTTCTTTATTCTGCATGGTGATGTGAACTGTGTCTTTGGTTCCAGGAGGATTGTTACGGCATCTTCAGAATAAATGTCAGCGTTTCCAAAAACCTAAACCTGAAACTGAGGCCCGGGGAGAAGAAACCAGGTTTCTGGGTTCCGAGGGTCTGGTATGAGAGCTTGTTGTTGATGATGACTGCTTGATTTAAGATTTTCTTTTATTCAGCCGGTGACTGACGTATCCACTCTGTTTCCTTTCCCCAGGGCCAACCCTCGTAATTTTAACTTTGACAATGTTGGAAACGCCATGTTGGCTCTGTTTGAAGTGCTGTCACTCAAAGGCTGGGTGGAGGTCCGAGATGTTATTATTCACCGCGTTGGACCGGTACTGAGCCTGATCTTATGTTTGGTCTTGTCTCCTTTATTCTAACAGAACTGTGACTGTTAATCAGCTCAGTTCACGTGCCTCTGTGTCTGCAGATCCACGGCATCTACATCCACGTCTTCGTGTTCCTGGGATGCATGATCGGACTCACTCTATTTGTTGGAGTCGTCATTGCGAACTTCAATGAGAACAAGGTAAGAGCCACACACATGTAGTCGATACTACATCCTCATTCTTTAATTTATTTTTCGTCAGAAAGAGCAGTGAAGCACACACAGAGTAGACCAAATTCTTATTGGTGTAGTCACAGTTATAGTTTATGATCTTCACTTTGGTGAGTGCACCACCTCTCTGATTTTTTTTCCATGTGTTGTGTCTCCCACCACAAGGGCACTGCTCTGCTAACAGTGGACCAGAGAAGATGGGAGGATCTGAAGAGTCGACTGAAAATTGCTCAACCTCTCCACCTGCCCCCTCGTCCAGGTACGAACACGCACACACATGCACAACAAAGGCTCAGGAAATGTGTATTACAATATGCAGACAGAGCATCGGGCTCAACATCATGGGAGTCACGTCTCAGACCCCAGTCTCCTGATTGATTATGTGCTGCAAAGTGTGTGTCTGTGCATTGTTAAGCAGCACCTGCATGATTACTCCATATTTAATAGTCCTTGTTTGATCCTCCGAGGGATTCATCATGACAACCAAATGACGACTATCAGCACTAATGGAATAACTGAATATGAGGACAACTAATGCAAATGGCTCAGACACTGAATCATGCCTGTCACAGGCCTCTTAAGAAAATCTACTTTACAAAACATATCAAATTCACACACCTCCATTTGCTTTAGCTACACTAACTTCACATTTACTGTTTGGACTGGTATAAACCAAATAAATAATTTATACGAGATCCCCACCCCTGAGTTTTTTGTATCTAGTTTCTTGAATCATATATATACCGATTTATTGGGGCGATTATATAGGCTGATGATTACTAAGATGTCATTATTAAACCCTTTTGACAAAGAAATATAATTGAAGCTTGAAATTGTATTTTTTAATGATGAACCTTATTACAAATAACGATAAATTAAAGGAAAACACAATTACAACCAAGTATATGGATTTTAAATAAAGAACATAAGCATAACTATAAAATACAAGTTTTCATATCAGCCAACAAACCCAAATACAGATATTGTCAGTGAAAGGCTCATATGTGCAGATTCTTGCTTTATATTATGTCTACTTATATTTCACACTCAAACTGATATGGATTACGATTCATTAGGGGGTATTGTGCACTGTACACTGTTGCTCTTCCCTCTGTGAGTAGAGTCATGAGAAAGGTTGGATGCCAGTGTGGGAAATCACCTGTTGGCTGAGAACTAACAGAAAATCAATGGTGTCAGTTGTAGTCAGCAGTGCCGCTGCCACCACACGAATCAACCTGACTTTGATCCACATCCAAAGGGCCTCAGCACCGACACCACTCACTCACCGCTCGCAGATCCTTACAGCCTTTTCACACCTGTCAAAGTACTTGCAAAAGTTGTCTTGGTGGTCAGTAGTCATGTGTTCCCACAGTGTCTGATACTTGCTGTGCCGTTGTTGAATCTCTGTTTTATGTTCATGGATATTAAGCTTCCTGATATGAGCAGGACACTATGTACAGTTTGAACAAGGACTTGCACCTCAACTCAAATATCAAATAAAGGATAGGATAGAGGATCAAATAAAGCTGACAGATGAAACAAGCACAAATTTGAAATGCAAGTGCATGTAAATGAAACCACTTAATGTTTAAGAGCAGGGATGCAGTTGCAATTATCTTGCTTCTTTCATGGTTAATCACATCAGCTAAACTCATCCTCTTTCAAAGCAGCGGCTAATTTCCATATGTACATTAGAGAAGTTAGTTTGTCAGTGTTTTGTTTTTGTATCCTGACACAAATGCATCTACATGAATACATGTCTGTTAATTCTGCAGCATGTTCATACTAATACCCAAACAGTCAGTGAGTGCCATCTGCAGGACGCTAAGGTGTACTACCACAGATGAGAGCATCGGTTGGCATCCAAAGACTGTCAGCAGCTTCAGACATTTGCATCTGATCACAGATTATGATGAAAATCGTAGTTTCCTCCCCATATTTGTCTGAAAACATTGAAACAAACAACCACAACCAAGAGTTTTTATTATTTTTGTTGTTCCACGCATTTAAGTAAATCTTATTTCTTATCTGACTGACAGAGAACGGTGGTTTCCGGGCAAAGATGTACGACATTACTCAGCATCCCTTCTTCAAACGGGGTATTGCTGTGCTGGTGCTGGCACAGTCAGTGCTGCTGTCAGTCAAGGTAAAGCCTCACAATTCAAAGTATCATATCATCTCACTTCTTCTTATTTTTTTATTTTATGTAACTTATCTACAATGACTCACTATTTCATGTAAAGTTTGTTTTGGAATTTGCTTTGACGTATGTTCGTGTGTAATTCTCTCTTCCCCAGTGGGACGTCGATGATCAAGTCACATTTCCTCTCGCCACCATGTCAGTAGTCTTCACCTTCATATTTGTGCTGGAGGTGAGTGCGTCATCCTGTCACCGCGGTCAAGCTTTAAATTCGATCCATTCCCCTGCGTGTAGAAGTGTGTCTGAAGTGTTACCGTTGTTCCCCAGGTGACCATGAAGCTGATTGCCATGTCTCCGGCGGGTTATTGGCAGAGCAGACGAAATCGCTACGACCTGCTGGTCACATCTTTGGGTGTCATCTGGATCGTCTTGCACTTTTCCCTGCTGGTGAGAAAAATCAATTGTTTCATTAAGCTGAAGAAGTTCAAGTCAAGTATTTTAGCAAATCTATAAATTGTTATTGTTTTATTTCCTCTCCAGAATGCATACACCTACATGATGGGCACATGTGTGATTGTCTTCAGATTCTTCACAATATGTGGGAAACATGTGAGTGTGTTTTGTGTATAAAAGCACATTTTCCCAAACAGTAAATGTCATTAATTGCATTAATGAAGACATATATCTCTGGATGTGCTTTTGTTTCTCACTAAGGTGACGCTGAAAATGTTGTTGTTGACTGTGGTGGTCAGCATGTACAAGAGCTTCTTCATCATCGTGGGCATGTTTCTCCTTCTCCTCTGCTACGCCTTCGCTGGCGTCGTTCTCTTTGGAACCGTCAAGTACGGAGAGAACATCAACCGGTAACGTTTCATTTCCTTCACACTGCTCTTTGTTTCCCTCTGATCAGCTCTGCAAGTTGTATTGAGCAGGCCCAGTACAAACACATCTATTTTGAGTTGTCTGAATGTGTGTGTCCTCCAATCGCAGGCATGCCAACTTCTCCACAGCGGGCAAGGCCATCACCGTTCTTTTCCGCATCGTCACGGGGGAAGATTGGAATAAAATCATGCACGACTGTATGGTAAGATGAGCTGCGCACGATTTCCTCAGACACAGGAACATTGCAAATTTGCCCAAATCCTGTTTATCATTTACTTTACATTATGTGTTGAAAAGGTTGCTTCACCTCAATTTCCTGCTGCCCCCAAATGCAATGGAGGTGAATGGATTTTTGTTTGTGGCGCTCACAGCAAGATTAACAGTGACTCTGGTTTAGTTGTTGAAATAGCTGAGGAAACTTTAAAGTCCTCACCGTCAGCAGTTTTCACTTGAACTACTATCACTATTCATCACTATAAAACTACAATATAAATATGCCCTTCTTTAATTGGGGTGCATCAACCTTTTATCTATGATTTAATGGCCATTGTTTTAATTATGTTATTTCGTTCCCAGGTGCAGCCTCCATTCTGCACCCCAGATAAACATCGCTACTGGGAGACTGACTGTGGCAACTACGCTGGAGCACTTATATACTTCTGCTCTTTCTATGTCATTATAGCTTATATCATGCTCAACCTACTTGTAGGTAAGTATGCGTGTTTGTGTATTAACTTGTGTTAGTCACATTATAGAGAGAAGAACCTGCTCATACAGTCCCTTTATGTGGACTCGCATCCAAACATGTAACTAAAACTAAACATGTACGGTTCAGACTTGGTTTTTGATGGAAGTTGGAGAACTTGACCAAACCAAAAGTGTGTGCAGGCATGAATACTATTTAAAAAGAGTCATAAGCTTTTGTCTTGGCAGCAGCGAGGGCTCTATTTCAGACTGCAGATCTCACACTTACATGTTGTTCTGTCATCTGTCCAAAGAGGCAACAAGAGAGTAGCTTAGTTAATTACAGATCATTATGAGCAAAACAATCAAACCTCTTCATCAAGAAATTCTAGTCTCCTCTCCTTCCTGGCAGACGCTGTTTTTGTAGAATCAAAATCGGCACGGGTTTTTAATAGTTGCAGCAATCGTCTATATTCTCTTGCTCTTATATACTGTATCAGCACCATTTACTACTGTATGGGTTGTTGTGGTCTCTGTCTGTAAAGGCACCAAGAGTAAACACACAACCTTTTGTGAGGAAAATTCTATGTAAAAAAAAAAGAGTATCTTAAAATCACACACAAATGAATTGTTGTATGATAAATAAACTAGAGATCAAATGAATTTCCAGGGCTGTTAACTCACCAGATCATAACATAAGTAGATGTTAAAAGTTCTCTAAATTACACACATTTTTGCACAAATGCAAATGGAACTCACATTTAAAACTACATGATATTGCTGTCATGGCTTATTATCATGTTTGAGTATTAATGTAACCTCCTATTTCCGCAGCCATCATCGTGGAGAACTTCTCACTGTTCTACTCGACCGAGGAGGACCAGCTGCTGAGCTATAATGACCTGAGGCACTTCCAAATCATCTGGAACATGGTGGATGACAAACGGGAGGTGAGAAATTAGCTATAGGAAGGAGGACGAGGACACAGCGGAGGGGAGGAGATGATGATCCTATGGCTACGAGCAAAATATAATATATAGAGAAGATATAAATCTGCACAAAAGCTAATGAGAAGGGCTGAAGGGAATGGAGTTTGGCATTGAGTAATAACAGATAACTTAATTAGAACAGTGGGTGATGGATTAAAAATGTAGACCCCCCTCCTATTTATCCATGATGTCATCTGGATATAGGAGTTTTTTCATTCCTTGTTCAAGCATGGATTATAACATACGTGTGTAAGCAGGAGCCAGTATGTTCATGTAATAATATAGAGATGGTTGCAACGCTCTGCCGGTCATTCTACCGGCCAGTGGTCTGACATGCCATTTCAAAAACTCAAGCTCAGAAGAAAGCATATGTGACAACAGTTTTTAAAATTATGATGGAGCATTAGGGCCATTTAGAAGAAAACAAAATCTGGGATTTCAGTCATAATATTACGACTTTATTTTTGTAAAGTAACATCTTTATACCTATAAGATTTTTACTTTTATACGTGTAGTATTATGTCTTTATTCTTGTAAAATGTTTACTTTATTCTTGTAATATTATGTCTTTATTCTCATCAAATTAAGACTTTCTTCTTTTCAAATTATGACTTCTATTCTTGTAATAATTTGTCTTCATCCTCATAAAGTTATTACTTTTATTTTTGTAATAGTAGTTCTTGTTCTCATGACTTTATTCTTGAAATCTCTGATTATTTCCCCCCTTTAAGTGGCCTTAATATTCCCTTTGACCCTTTTGTGGTGAAAATTAAGTTGTAAACAGTCGGATTCCACATGAAAATAAAGAGGGAAAAAAAGCATTTGGAACATTAGGCTCAGTCAACAGATCGGTACGATTTTTTTATTTCATTTTGTGCTAAAACTTGAAACTCAGAATCCATTTAAGATGCGGAGAGAAAAGACAGTTGACAATTCTTCTCATTAAAACTGAGCTGTGAAATATAAAATATAAAATTGATCTCGTGTGCAGTTTTTAGAGGTTTTAAAATTCAGGGCTGTTACTTCTGTGATTCTTTCCCCAGGGTTTGATTCCTACATCGAGGGTGAAGTTCCTGCTGCGCCTGCTCAGAGGAAGGCTGGAGGTGGACTTGGACAAAGACAAGCTGCTGTTTAAACACATGTGCTACGAGATGGAGCGGCTTCACAGCGGAGGAGACGTGACCTTCCATGATGTGCTCAGGTGATGGAGGAACACCACGAACAACACATGCGCTTATGATGGCAAACCATTCCTGGAGTTGTCACATCACAATCCAAATTTCTAGATTTAGAAAAATTGGAACTACAGTTACGATCTAGTTGCTTGGTGCTGCTGTGTAGTGTTGCATGTGTGTTTTTAGTTTTTTATTTTAAAGGCCTGATCATTTTAAATTCTACTGAAGCAGAATTTAATTCCACTAAATGTGTCCCTCTCTTGGCCGTTTGGGATCATACAGCATGCTGTCCTATCGCTCAGTGGACATTAGGAAGTCTCTCCAGCTGGAGGAGCTGTTGGCCAGGGAACAGCTGGAGTACACCATTGAAGAAGAGGTTGCCAAGCAGACCATTCGCATGTGGCTCAAGAAATGCCTCAAACGCATCCGGGCGGTTCGTCTCTCACCAGAAAACACACAAACACGCTTTTATTTTCACATTCTATCTTTACACACATGCATACCTTCTGTCTCCACCATGCACACACGCTCATGCTACATACTGACCGCTTATGTCTGTGCGCTTGCAGAAGCAGCAGCAGTCGTGTAGCATCATCCACAGCTTGAGAGAGAGCCAGCAGCAGGAGTTGAGCCGCTTCCTCAACCCCCCCAGCATCGAGACCACCGTGCCAAGTGAAGACCACAATACTAACAACCCAGACAACCCCTCACAGCCTGAGGTAAAGACCCACATGCGCACCACGGCTGCACACACACCCGCACACGCTCACAGCTGGATGTACAGCAAGCACATCATATAAGCGGCAGGTGTGCGCTCGCAATGGCGAAACAAAGAATATCTGCTCTTTGTTTAGATGAGTGGTCTCCAGCAGCTGCTGAGCCCCACGTTGTCAGACAGAGGAGGCTACAGGCAGGACTCTTCAGACCTGGGGAGACCACAGAGGAAGCTGGGACAGTGGCGGCTTCCTGCAGGTGTGTACGCGTGTCTATATATATATATTGGGAGGTGTACAGTTCTGGCCAGGAAGTTATGTTCGAGTGAGTTGGAGCAAATCGTCCCTCATTCATGTCTCACCCATGGAAACCTGCATTTATGTGACGGTGTCTAACTCACTTTCATGGCCCGACGAGAGGCAAAGGCCCTGTTGTGAAGAAGTGGAGGAATAATGACAAAACACTGAGGTACACGCTCCTGTCTGTGTCGTTTCAGGTCGCACAAGTGTCAAGTCCATAGTGTGTAAGATGGCCCCTGTCAACGACGAGGCCTCTTCGGGGTCGGAGGTGAAGAAGTGGTGGACGCGTCAGCTGACTGTGGAGAGCGACGAGAGCGGCGACGACCTCATCGACATTTAGAGATGAGTTGCGGAGCCTCCTGCGGTTTTCGAATCGCTGGACGTCTTGCTCATTTCCGCTTCTCTCTCTGAAGTTTTCCTTTCTCTTTTCCTCTCTTTTTTATTCAGGTTCAGAACTTTTCAGAAAGTGTCGGCTGCCATTTGTTGCCGCTGCCCTTTTTGACACGCAGTGACGATTTCGTACCTCTGGGATAGGTGTTGCGTTTCCTCTGTGATTTTTCCACTCGTTCCGATTGCTGAGGTTTTCTATGCAGGCACATCTGGTGTTAAGGCAGACGACGACAGGGAAAGACTTGTCGGACTTCTGAAAGGAAACCGAGAAGCTGCTGCTGCTGTGTGTGTTTTCTACTGTTCTGCTGTTTCATGTTTTCAATGTCTGAAAACCTGTAATTGTGCTGACGCAGCCGCCATAACTTGTGATCTCCGTCCACGTCGATGCTTCGTCTCTCTTCCTCTGTTTTAGTCCACATTTCAGATAATGTCTTCAGTATTAATCGATTTTCTTAATCAGTATAAATGTTGATTTTCTTATAGCGACTTTATACTTTAACCAGGACGCTTGTTCTTGTTGGTAGAACAAGGTATTTAAAGCGACTTTTAGATCTATGACTGTGAATGTAATTACAAAGTGAAATCTATATTATGTATGTGTGTGGAGTTAAAACATGAAATATTTTATAAATTATTATAATTTATAAGCTTTATCAAGTATTAAATTATTCTATTAAAGGCCTGCACTGAGTGGGCATATATGAACTAAAGAGTTGTTTGATTTTTCTTAAAGTTTTTTACACTTACAATAAGGGAATTGAGACTTTTTCAGGTCCTTTATTTATTCAACTTCTGATGTTGCACACTTTTTAAAATCCCATTAGACAACTTCTGCTGCATGTGGCAGGGCTGAAAACTGGGCTGTTTTGGAGATGATGAGATGGTTTTCACAGGACGGAGTTTCATACATGTGTAAAACTAATTGTGAAGTACTAATAACTCAACGTTTTTCTGTTGGACAGATGGGAATTTGTATGATAGATTTAGGAACATTTCTTATCACACTCACAGCATTTGGTGAATTGTAAAATAAAAAATTGGGATTTGCCTCCTGATCCTGATCCAAACCCAAATTTAAAGGATTCTTCCTCGGCTGCACAATAATAAAGGTCTCTCTCTCTTTTCAGCTCCTTCATCTTTTGCATATTAATTATAGTCCAGTCTACATATAGGGTGCAACTCTGTATTACCTGAGTCTTTCCCTGTGAAAACACATGTTCATGACTCAACTCAGTAATTCAATTCAGTTTGTGGGGAATTCAATTACATCTCCAAGAAAACACTGGATTGGACGGAGGAATGGGGTAATTGAGTGGACAGATGCTGTTTAATGATTCTCCTTGTACACATCTGCTCAGATCAGACACTCAGTGCGACCCCCCCCCAGCCCCCCAGCCCCTCGTCTCGATAACACTGCCCTCTCCTGGTCACACGCTGAGCTGTCCTGATAAGTGGCTCACCATATTTCTCACCATGAGGTCCAAACTTTCTTCTTGACATTTTCTTTGCTGCGTACAATGAGGTGACGGGACTCACTCGTGGTTTTACCTGGTGCTGGGGTGTGTGTTGCTGTCCTGAAGAAATACTCTATGTTCTACTTAATATTCACATCCTCCTCCTTAACATTCCGTCCTGTTGAGTTATGGCTCACCCTGGTGCCCGGCACTTCTTTTTCCATTTCACAGCGATGACCCGACGATGACAGTTCTGTCATCTGCTGCGAGAAGCTTGCTGTGGATCTAGATGAGCTCAGTTTCCAACCGGCCGTCCAGGTCAGCATGAGTCGGCCGTTCTACAGAATGAAATGTAGTCGATCAACACACACACGCGAACACAAAGGTGCGTATATTAGCATCTCATTTTGTCCCTTGTGCTCTATTTCCTTCTACTTACTTGATCACACAATTGCTGCGGGTTAGATTTCAGCTAATCGACCAACGCACCCATATTCACATGCTGAATATGGGTGTCTGCAGCCAAAGCATTTTCCCCCTTAACAAACGCCCTTGTCAGACACAGAATTAGCCCATTAAAAGAGACTGGGTCTTCATTGGTCCTTTCAGAAAGCCCAGTAAGTTTCACAGTTGATGGAGTGTGTATGGGGCTGTCTGGATAATGAATGCTGGGGAAAGCAGAGAGAGAGTGTCGAGAATGAGCTGCCGGTGGGACACCTACTTGCTCTATAGAAATCATGACTTACTCGCACATTCCAGTCTCTCGATGATTGAGTGCCCCCCCCCCCCCAACATATGGTCCTGTAGGGAAACAGTGTGACATCAGCCCTCTTGCCAATCAACTGTCTTTAATTTATCTTTTCTCGCTCTTTCTTCTCCTCAGCCGTTGCCTCTTAAGCTCCACTTAGCTCAGAACTAGCTCATCAAAGGGCTTTTTTCTCTTTTTTCTCATTTTCGCCCTGTGTGGTAGAACACTTTTTTGTCTTTTAATTGCCTCTGCGTCACACTGGGTCTTACGGTGCCTGTTGTTTTTACCCTCTCTATTGTAATTTGCCCATCTCTCCCTTATGCATGTCCACTGCTTATTTAGGGCCTAATTGAGCCACTTTGGTAATTGAGGAGGAAGTTCTTAAGAGCAGAGGGAGTGGAAGAGTGTCTGCGAGTCAAGATTACCTGTAATTAAAGTACATGATGGCTTTGATGGCTTCGTCCCCCTCCTGTTGAGATGTCGCTCTCAAACCCTGGCAGCAGCCGTGGCATCGCATTGACTTGGAAATGCTTCTTTTAGTGCAGTGCAGGACCACGACGCACACGTACAGGATACAGGATGTGTGCATGGCAGACAAACAGGACATTCCTATATGAACACACACAGCACTGTTGATGGCTCTCCACACAGCTAATTAAAAAAAAAAGTGGTTGTGGAGGATGAAGTGCTGGAAAGTTGAAGTAATTAAGAGAGCACTTCTTCCAAAAACTCTGAATTTTCATCTCATGGGGCTTCAAACAGAGACGACCAGTCCGAAGTGTGAATGTGTGAATACTCTGTTCGAATGGCAGCGATGTAAGTTTTCCATTTTTCCATTTTCCATTTCGGTTGCAGGAACTTTACAATCTACCTGAGCTATTTGCGTCATCATGCGTTCCCAGTTCCAATCCCGGTTCTGTTCAAATCTTTTTTTGTGTGAAGTTTGCATGTACTCTGGCTTCCTCCCACTGTCCAATGACATGCAGATTGGTATTAGGCTATTTGGAGATTCTAGATTGACTTCAGGTGTGAGTGTGAATAGTGTTTCTCTCTGTATTTTGGTCGTGTGATTCGCTGGTGACCTGTCCAGGTGGCACCCCGCCTCTCGCCCCAAAGTCAGCTGAGATTGGATCCAGCTCCCCCTGTGACCCTCAAAGTATAAGAGGATGGATGTGTTTCCTCCGCAGGTGTGAAAGCACCATAGCAACAGAGGTAAAAGTTGCACCTGAACATTTTCACGAGCTGCACATAAAACAAACACACTCCCTCCTTCACCTCAAATAAAAAACGTCCATAAAAACCGTAAAACACAACAACTGCTCAAAGACGTGAGAGAGCAGAGCAGACGGGAGCCGAGGCGTTTTAAGTTGAATCCGTACAAACCAGTGATGTGGGCCTCAACAGTACGACTGATTAGAGTAAATTTGAGGTGAAGAAGGGTAAAAGCTTTCTCTCACTGAGCTCTTCATGGCTATTGTCCCATCTATCGAGACATTATTCAGAGTGTCTGCAGCCTCGAGCAATTTAGGTAGCGCAGACAGAGGTTGAAGCAGGGTGAGACTCATAAGGACTCCATTGTTCTTAAAGGCCAAATTACGTCTGCTATAAAGGATGCGCGGGATAATCTGTTCGTTTGCACGGTGGTGTCTGGGTATTTCTCCTTTTTTGTATATGACTAGAATGAAGAGTGAAGTAGCTTTTGGACGATGCACCTGCTTATGTGTTTTTTAATATCATGTTTTTTTCATAATGTAACTCTATCGTGGTTGTTGGTGGAGCCTCCCCTCCTCTCCCGCACATCCTTAGCCTCATAAATAAGGTGGCGGCCGTGCAAATTAGCCGCCTGGATTTCGTGTCAACATACACCCCGGGTCCGGGCCCGATCCTGTCCCTGTGTTTTGAAACAGATGGCTACTACTACAATAAAAAAAAAAAAGTAGCAAATTATTTTAGCAGCAGGCAGCAAAAGCAATTAACAACTGGCATAATGTGTTGATTAAAATCCATTCCAGTTTCAGTGACGGGAGAAAGAAACTCTCATTTTCCACTCGGTCAGCTGGCACACGTCTGCTGCTCGGAGAACGCCGACCTTGACCTGACCACAGCTGTCGCTCGCTCAGGACCAATGGATGATTCTTTAACCTGATCATTTCTGCTGTTTGCTGTAAGACGTCCCAATCAGTTCGGCAGATTCTTTTTTTATTTTGCCATTATAGTTCGTTTTTTCCTCCACGCGGGAGTTTAGGAGTTTGAAACTGCATTTCTGGTGAAATCAAACTGCTATTCCAAGTTCAAGTCAGAAAAGTCAAAGCTGTCATTTCCCTGGTTTTTCCCCGTGTTTACTAATCTCCACAACTGAGCTGAGACGGGCTGTTTTCTGCCTAATTAGAAGGAAAATCTTCTCATTTAAAAGGCTGTTTCATGCTTGAAATGTATCTGTTGGATTTCGATTTTTGCTCCTTTGGAAATGTGAACAATGCAGGAAGTCTCCTTATTTATTTATTTTTCAGGCCTTTACCTCATGTACCTCATCAACAGCAGTCAATTGCCACCCCACTGAACAGTGAGCTCCAAGTGAGAGGCTCGACTTTGACTTTGAGCCAGAAAATCCCATTTCCACTAAACACCTAATCAGTCCCATTCATCTGGCTGCGATTCCCCAGCAGCCCGGTCCTACACCTGGCTCTGGCGTCTTTAATTACTGGGCGACAGGCTTTGTCTGATCCGGAGCCAAGATTAGAATATGAGTGGCAAATGCGGAAAAGAAAATCATACGAGCTCAAACCAATTCAATTACCCACCAATCAAAGTAGAAAGGCTTGTAATTGCAGTGAGAGGGTAACAATGAGAACCTCTGCTTCAGTGCGAGCAGGGAGAGTGTTATTAGGAAGGAATAATCCCCACCTGCAGAGGATGCTATGCTCAAACTTACATTCCACTGAGGCGAGAGAGCAATCGTCAAGCATTTTTAATGTGACTGTAGCCTTTGGTGAGACATTACCTTGTAATTTTCTGTTTTTAACTCTGCTATTATGTCAAATTGTGCATGAATATGGTGTTTGTGAGCAAGGGAGCAGAAAATGGATGTGACATTATGAAGAGGAGAAGTGCTTAGGCTGTAATCTGGGTGAGAAAACACCATTGTGTCTTATAAATAACAAAAGAAAAAGCACAATTGTGCAGGAAAGTTGTACTAAAAGAAAAATCTGCACACAATTTAGATCATTTTCCTCCACACTTTTGTAAATCTCTGAACATGATGAATACATCCCACACTGTCTGGTTTTGTATTTCCTCTCCAGCTCAGAGCATCGTTGGAGTTTTGTATCTGCCCTGTAAGACTCTTCACAGCAAACAAACAAATAGCAACACAACACCACAGGCTGCAGTCGGTCTTGTGCAGCCGTGAACATTGTGCGTCCACACAAAAAAACGATGGTAACAATTCACATGTAGGTTCTTCTCAGATCAAACGCTACCAGTCGGCCCCCACCTGCTTCCACTTCCTCTCCCCTTCTCCCTGGAAATTGTGAATGATTTTAATATATGTGTTTGTGATCCTCCCCCCCCCATCCACTGTGTTCAACCTACTCATTTCAAGCCCCAGACCTGAGGACACATAAACATCCACACAGAGAAATAGAAAAGGCGATGACAGAGAAAATAGAGAAGGCTGCCGCCGACTGACAGAAACCCCCACTGGCTGCAGAATGGGATGGTTTTGGACAACTCAGGTACAAACTGACAACTTCAATTTTTGGCTTCCTTTATTTTTTTCCCCTTCTCTTCCTCTTTGTTTGGCTACATTTGAAGTTTGCCAATCACGATATCAAAAGAGAAAACTGTTGTCATATAGTTTGTTTTCCAAATGTAACCTCTCCCCGCTCTGCTGTCACTCTCTATTTTTCAGACTCCAAAAATTCTAACTCGTGTAAGAGGTGCGAGCACGCAAGGCACACACACACACACACACACACACACACACACACACACACACACACACACACACACACACACACACACACACACACACACACACACATACACACACACACACACACACACACACATATGCACGGACTCACGCGTGCACACATGCTCAAAAGGAAACAAACAAAATCAAACAACATCAAACGGTATCAAAGTGAAAATCAGTGTCCTTCATGGACTGTGTGATGTTACAGATTCTTTTCTGCTTGGCTTGGCACAGCTCTGATTTTTAAGACAGTGTAGATCTGACTTGAAAATAAGATTTTAATATTTGGCTTGTTAACTTCACAGCAATTAATTCCTCACTGGGGAAAGGACTGGCCAGGAAATGAGAAAACCTAAACGTGGTTTGAGGATTTTTAGTATGAATCAATTTTTTTAATTATTCAAGCAAAAACAATGATCCGATGTAATTGGGATTATATCTTTAAATTGATAAACACCAGGTAAACAGGATGTGTAGTATGAGCATGTTCAAGAGCAGGTTCTGTCCTTAGCACTGGACACTGTTAAAACAGGACTGGCACTCAGTAGAGCACGTACCTCTGCCAAGGCCCTATCAGTCCTCTTAAATTCAAACAAGCCTTAGAGCTGAGGCCAAATTTCATATCTCAGCTACACATTGGTGGTAGGTAAAGGTTTCTATTTCTATTTATAGCTGCTGAAAAAAAGCCTACACCCCCCCCCCCCCCCCCATGAAACTACATTTAAATCAGCTAGATCCAAATTTCTATTTTGATCTGCACAGTCATAGATAATATTAACCTAAATAGGCCTGTTCCTCCATTATTGCTCGGGGGAAATAATGCCCCTTTCACACATGGTAAATACAAAAAAAAAAGAATCTGGATTCGCCCCTTTGTCCAAATCCGCCCCAAATTGTATAGGCTCTAACAAACAGACAGAGGTAATTAGTGAGTCAGTTAAGTGCACCGGCAAACGGTTTGCAAAGCTTGACCACATCCTTCAGGATAAAGTTAGTATGGCGTTCCCCCTGCTAGAAGTGCGCCTCTCCAGTGTCCACACAATTCATTATTACTGATGGGGATCCACAGGGAGTCTGTCTCTACAGAAGCACACAGACAAACACAGAAGCCACCAGAAGAGTCCGGAAAACCGAATGTTGTGTAAATTTGTCCTCTTAGTGCAGCCTGTGTATAAATGAGTGAGGACAAGGGATCCCTGATTTTAAATAAAGTCTTAGTAGCCTACAGTCAGAGAGATTGTGCTTTAAATAGATTTTCAAAAGGAAAAAGAGGTAGATTTATGCATATTTGAATTACTGTAAATACAACTTGACTGGTTTTAACTGAAAGGCTCTGAACTGTTTTCTGAATCAACTTCTTACTATGAAACAACAGGATCCTACATCCTACATCCTACTTTACTGCAAAAGTTGCAGGTGAAGGTTGAAGTTGACCAAACCGCACCCAGTCCTGATGCATGATTCTCAAAGTGAATCTCTAAAGATATTTTATTTCGTCATGAATATTTCATGTTACAGAGAAATGCTGCTGAAGTTTTCGGGGGGCTTTAGCAGAGGTTACTTGAGTTTACTGTTTTTCTTGGGAATAGAACATGAAAAGGTCGATGGGGAATGGGGTAGTGAAGCCTTTTTATAGACTCTGTATTTGACTGTTTTATTCTTTTTATGCTTGTTGTAATGTCTCTGATGCATTCCCTCTGAATCTCATTGTTACTGTTAATGACTTGAAATATAATTTTAGAATAAAGATGCACTTTAGAAACGTGAAAAACAAGCTCAGGCCACTTAACAAGCAATGTTCTAATATACTTCTTGATTAAAGTAGAACAACTTCATCAGCATTGCAACAATGGCTGCGTCAAGTGAGCATAACCGCACATATTCTAGGATTCAAATCATTGGCACTTACAGAGAATGAGTCACCTCCACTTTATGTCTATGCTGTACATTTAGATTTTGAAAATGGATTGAAAAATTATTATTGCCATTTCAGAGAAAGACTTTGTACGGTATGGAAGATGTAGATGGTTTTGTCAAAGAAGAAATTAATTCAAATAGACACTTCTAGGCCCTATAGTCAAACAAACCAACCAGAGAAAAGGGCCAAAATCAAAAACGCCTTGGCGAGCTGCGATCACTAGTGACTCATCATTTGTTAATAATACAGGACAAATTTTTTCTTCCGTCCTTTTCCTTTACCCTGAAACAACATTAGGAACCACAGCATGACTGTTACAGTGAATAACCTCTGCAACATTCACTTGCCCTGGGGCTAAAGTTACTAACACTGCCCCGGATGGCTCCATCCCTTTCCATCCAGTATCTATACCACCTAACCCTGAGGGTCGCACGGGGAGTTGGAACCAGCTGACATTGGGCGAGAGGCAGGGAACACCCCAGACAGGTCGCCAGCGTATTGCAGTGACAATAGGCCATTCGCATCTACTGTAAATTTAGTCTCCAATTACCCTAACCACAATCTTTTGACTGTGGGATTAAGAAACCCTAAAAGACACGGGGAGAGATCTACATAGAAATATTCAAACCAGGATCCTTCTCGCTGTGAGGCGACAGTGCTGCACCACTGGACCACCATGCTGCCCTATTGATTCACAGCTTTTCCTTCAAGATGTGAAGAGGAGATTCTTCCTTCTCTTCAGTTACGATGTCAGATCTCTGGAGTAAAAGAGCTGCCGCAGATGATAAAATCACTACTTTTCAGCTCGAGATTTACTTACAAGTAAATGCGACCCTGCGCTACCATGAAGAGCTTATTTCCTTCCTGCTGTGTGAAAAATAGAAACACTGGTGTTGTGACAGTAAAAGGGTGAAAGTCCTACTTTCATGTAATGTGGCAGTTACATATGATCTTAACGAATATTGCTCCTGTGTTCAGCAACGGACAACTGCAGGCTAAACAACCCTCGACTCCTCTGAGCACTAATGACCCATAAAGCCTCACTGCCACCTCAACTTGACAAATGGCAAATGTCAGCGGCATATTCTCCTGGTAGGCATAATTTTATTAAGTGCAAATATCACTGTGCTCCTTAGGAGACACTCAAAGGTTAGACCAGCAGCTGTAGCAGCTTCATGTGTATTAACCGGGATTCTGCAGCAAGTCAGGCCCCCCTGAGTTGATGGACACAGCCAGTCAAGCATGAGCAGGGACACTCTATCTAAATGCAATAAGGAGAAGCTCAGGCTAAGATCATGTTTATTTAAAAGCCTGGGACAATAACCTAATGGGGGACAGTAAGGTAATGGGGGAGGAGAGAGGGAGGAAAACAGTACAGAGAAGAAAGAAAGAGTGAAAGGGAGAGAGAGAGAGAGAAAAAATAAGAGACTGGTGGCAGATCATTTTTCCCATTTATTGGCTGTGGTAATTTGTTGACTCACTCATCCATGCAGAGTCTTTATGTTTAATGCAGGCCTCCAGAGGGGAAAGAAGGGATGGGGGAAGGGAGGAGGGGGGGGGGGTGGGGGTAGGAAATGGAATGACGGGCAATAGGGGGTTAGGGGGTACCCTGACAGAAAGCCTCCACCTCTTAGTGTGAGAGATGGAGGTGGATGAATATCAACCCTTAAAGTGGGCCTCACATGCTAATGGGGACTCCGTATTAACCCGACTGTGCTCAATACACCTGCCAAATAATTGATGGGAAAGATCAATGTTTGCATCCTCCATCCGCCAGAGATCGGTTTGATGTTACAGGTGTTTGTATAATCTAAACATTATTTATCACAAGTACAAGTCGTGAAAGTGGATTTCAGTCAACAGGATGTTTCTCCTTAATTCCCAGTTCAATGTCATCCAGCTGTCAGATGCAGGTCTGGGCTTTGACGTGTGCTGTGGTCTGACACCCGTCATCCTCACCCAGCTGTTGCCTGCATGCCTGTCCTGACCTGGCCCTCAAAAGGGGTCATACCCATGTGGACAAACATTGGTGGCCCACTGCTGGCAACGGCCCCCCCGCGAGTCCCATTTACAGAAAGGGTTACCACTGTCTGTTCTATTTGGAGAACAAGGAACATCAGCCTGTCCCTAACAACCACTGACAAAGACGGAGGTCGGAAATATATCATATTTGTGTTTTGTGGTCACACTGTGAGGTTTCATGTTAAATACTAAAGTTTGTTGGCAGACGTTCAGATATACTTTCAGAAGTTGTTGAAGACAGTACAGACACAAGAAGCAGAGTCAGGTTAGATAAATCAGAGGTAAAACTAGTTTGGTACACAGGTGTTCAGGACAAGAGAGACAGGGACACATTAAGCAAAAAGAGACGGCAACTCTGGCCAGGGAACAAAGACAAAATGGGACAGAGGGACGGGGGCACAGAGACAAAGGGGGGACGATGAGGTGCAACACATGAAGGCGGGGCGAACAATCACAGTGGCGGAAAATACTCACGGGCAGGAAGTGGAATCTAGAACGAGAGGAAGTGGCAGTGACCGCCTGGCCTGGGATGAGATGCAGGACATGATAACCCTGTGTGGAGAGGAGTGGGCTTTGAAGAAACTTTCCCTCTGCCCCAACCAGTGCCAGGAACCGATGCATTCCCAGAACCGAAACAAAGAGCAAATAGTGCCTAATTAGTTGTTGTTCCACCATGTTTCAATTGTTTTCGACAGGAGGCTTTTGTGAAAACAAATCCGGCTGGAAACTGGTCAGCTAAATCTTCAGTTCCAGTTTTTACATGAGATCATTTAAAAGTCTGCAACTGTGTGATGCTCGATTTGGTTGTTGACATGCAGAGAACACAATTAGGATTACCTACATCACAAAAGCAATTACACCTTTCTGCAAAGCGATGACCTCCTGAGTTTTCTCTTTTTTGGGGGGGGGGAGTATACTACCCTGCAGGGGGCAGGAAGTAAAACCAAAAGTAGGTTGTGAAAGTTTAAGGCTCCTGGTTAACGAGCCGCAGTGAAATCTACTGTTCCAAGACAAGTTCAAATACTCCCTACTACATCGTCGCGAATAGTTCGACCCACAATTAACGGCCATTTTGATAACCTTTCCTAATCACCACGCTGTTGTTCTTTGTTAGTACAACTGCTTCCACAGAGCCTTGCATCATATTAACATTAGAACAAAGATAAGATAAACATTTAACTCTCCTTGCTCGACTTTTATCTATTCTTAGGCCTCTTTGATGATTTACCACTCCTTGATACATAAGCCAGAGATGTTACAGTGCCACAATAGAGCATCTCCTGGGTATAGAGTGCCATAAATAAAAGCCCGGAGCTACCTCCAGCTATAGAAGCTGATGCTCATCTCATAAAGGAATCAGTGGACTGTTCCATACACCCTGCTGCCTAAAATAGCACGTCTCTGGAGCGTGATGTATACACAACATGCAAAACATCTGCGGCCCTGTGTGAACCTTCCCTTGTGTTTGGTAAAACTCTGCCTCTAGTGCATGAGTGTGCACACAAACCGATGTGTGTTGAGCTCCTTCGGGTGTCTTCAGGGCTTGTGTCTGCTGTATATGTGCATTTTTGTGCAGGCGTGTGTGTGTGTGTGTGTGTGTGCGGTTTGCGTGTGTGTGTTGTCTCAGTGTGTCTGCGTGCAAGTCCCCAGCCACTTTCCAGTATCACTTCACTGTGCCCTCTCTCCACTAGCGCTGTCATAAGATAATGTGACAGGGTGTCAATCATGCCAGGGCCTGGGGTGCCATGGCGACAAGAGGGTTGTTGGCGGAACACTTTTGTGAGCAACACCAGGGAGAAGGCAACAGCAGGGGCCGCGGTACAGAGCGAATCAACTTAACCACAGCCAGGTCTCACACGTCCCTTCTTTTATTTCTACAAACCCCCTCTGGCCTTTCTGCTCCTCCAACCAGTCTCCCCGTCTCCAATCCTGACCCCTGTGCGAAGGGACCCAGTGGGGGTCACATGCAGACAAAATGTCCTGCCATACCCTAAGAGAGTCAACCCTGGCATTGAGGATGACCTGAGCGTCCATGCTATCTTGTGCCCACGGGCCTATACACTGTACAGTAGGCTGGCTGGGTGCTGCCACTCTTCCGCTCTGAGCTGTGATGTGTTATGATGGCTCCGTCACTCTGGAAGGCAGCGCCACAGACACCTGTGGAGGCGGCGGGTAAAGTTGATGGAACTAGACAGGACTTCATCTCTGTTGATGGCTGCAGGTTTTGAAGAATTGTAGAAGTTGGTGAATGTATGGGTTACCATGAATACCTTACTTTGTCAAGACCAATTTCCCACAACCGCTTTCCTCACTACTCATCGTTGTCTTTTCTGGTGAAGTGATCGTTCTAGACCTGCCTGTAAAAGTGACCATCAGTAACTGAGAGACTCTCACAGAACCACAAAACTGTGCCACATATGGAAACTGCTTCATGTATCCAGACTCACAGAAACACAAACTGGAGAATCCGTTGCCGTTGTCATCAATGCGACTGTTGTAGTGAACGCGCTACGCGCTTGTCGTGATTGCCAACATCGCTTTTGTCACTTAAGCAGATAAGATGATTTCTAGAATTATTAGGTAGATTGCTTTTGCTGTTTTCAGGTAGGTAGATTGCTTTTGCTGTTTGGTTTGTTTGTTGGTTTGTTTGTTTGTCAGCAGGATTTTGACAAAACTACAGAACGGAAAACAAAAAAAAGTAGAAGAAGGAGATAATGACAAAGAAATAAGTCATTCAATTTTTGTGAGGACGTTTTTTGACATTTTCACCAATTTCCCAGGCACATTTAGGGGACTGATACCTACGAGTGTGTGTAATTTGGTGCGGCTTGATTGAATTTAGGGAGATCGTTGGACCTTGGAAGATTTGTGCGCTCTACTGAGTGCCTTCCTAACTAAAATTAAATTAATTCAATCACGCAGCCAAGAAGGGAAAGTTAAGTGGTAGCGCCCTTTGAGAAGACAAAATCCATGCATGCTGTAATCTGTAAAGTGGTCTAGTTATTTATATATATATATATATATATATAAAGCTACAACTTGTGCACACAGTGTGCTCAACAACAGTATATTATGTTATATTGTTTTGGTTTTTAGTCCAGAACATCTTTATTCTAACATCCTGATTGAAACAGCATAAAATAAATGTGACATTTGTGGCATGTAAACAGCAACAAGGAACAGACACAAATAAGGAGTAAGTACAGACGTAGCCATGCCACCACAGCAAAATGTAAATGTGATAAGAACACCTACCTGCAGAGGTCCTCCATGGTGACTCTGTGATGCACGCCAGTCCCCTGGGTGCTCATATTGATGTGAATGCCTTTATCATAAAGGATCGCCATTCCTTCGGCCTCATGTAGAGAACAAAAGAATCCTCCACCACCAGTGATCTAAAAAGTGCAGGGAACTACACACACACACACACACACACACACACACACACTGGGTGAATCCACACTGGATGTTTCCCCAGTTGTGCCAAGACGAACCCTTCCCACTTCTCAGAGGAATAGTGTGCGCTTTTGAAAAAAAAAATGATGGTTAAATATTAATATATTATTAATATAAAATGTATATATATATACATTTGGTATTTATAATTAAAATAATGTACCTTAGTGGCTCCAGCTAACCCACCGAGACCTTAATAAGCGGTATAGATATAATAGATGAAGGCATGGGTGAAAATCTATTTGACAGAATCTGTGTCGTCCTCAGCATACAGCACAATTAAATGAAACTGGGATGTTCTCACATTTCTCACAGTAGAGATGTTACTGACATGTAAAGAGGAAGAATAAAAGAAACTGCAACTCGACTTAAAAATAATAAAGTTTTATTTGACACACTGTGTAACGAAGTTGCAAACTTTTTTTCCAGCAGAAAAATACTTTGCTACTTCACTTACAGTTAGTTTGCTCTTTAAGAACAAATTGACTTTGTTTTACTGTAAGATGCTTACTTTGCACTTAGGCATCATTATTATAATGTGTCATCTCATACCTTCTTTTTACTGTAGGCAATGGATTAGCAGCCATCTTAGCTCTTTAAGTGATAGTTTCCTGGCTCCTGCCCGCTGTGTTTCCCCTCATTAATGCAAACCTTTCTCCTTCACCATCCTCTGTGAGGGGACCCTCCTCATACAGGCCACAGCACCCTGACAAGGATGGAATTACTGTAAGCTTTCACACACCTAATTAAAGTGAAGATGACTCACCTTCAGCGGACTTGACTGTATTGATGTGATTCTCTTACAAGGCGAAGGCTTTGACTGTATGTAGCTGCACATGAGATCACTGGGTTGATTCCGTGTACGTGGTTCTTTTGAGGATATTTCCCAGGTTGTCCTCCGACTGCATCTGACAGACAGTCCAACAGTTTTTACGCTCAGCTGCAGAGTGCCTGCACAGCCTAATTACACAACCTGAATTACAACACTCATATTTTTATTGCTATGAATAAACTATAAAGACACTCAGTGGAGCGCATATCTATGCCAAGGTCCAACAGTTTCCTTAAATTTAATTAAGCTTCAGCAGATTACACACACTCATAGATATAATTTCCCTAAATACAAATACAAGATTTTTTTCCATATATCCACAAACGATTCCCTGGAAAATTGGTAAAATGTACAAAATAACCCTGCAAAGTTAAAGAAAGAGAAAAAGACATCCTCAACCTGCTGCTTTGTTTGGATCCATCCTCAAATGTAATGGGTGCTTTCTTGGCCGATATCCCATCCTTCCACCTCGTTTCATGGACACCCGTTCAGTAGGAGTCAAACAAAGTTAACGGACAAAACCGAATGAATGTTGTAACTCTCAGGAATTATAAAAGCCGTCAGTTTCCTCCTCATCACATGCTGTATAAGGAATTTCAAGGTCGAAACATTGCATTAAACATTAACCATGTCGGATCTTGCAGTATTCAGTGTGTGCGCTACCTCTCCTTTAATCCCTATGAACAGATTCTGCATGTGAATATGCAGAATCTGTTGGCGAGGGGGCGAAATTTGAGGAGCCTTCTAGTTTCTGTTTCTAGTCTGACCAGGCTTCGGTGTCAGCATTTAGTTAATTACAGCAACAGATCTTTGCAGTAGATTTCTCCAAATCCAAATAACCGAATGCACTCTTTACCAGCCCCTGCGAGATTCAATTCAGCTGGAAGTTGTTTTTTTTTTAAATCCTTCGGTGGGCTTGTTATATAAGCTAAATGAATTTCCACTGTCTGAGAGAACATGCTGCATTTTTCCGAGCTGCTGAACAGAAGGAAATGAGAGAGCAGGCTGAAAAGAAGCTGAGCACCTTCATCTGGGAAATGAACACTCTGGCATACAGAGAAACGGTTCATTATGATAGTTTCTTTGTGTAATATCAGTTTTGTGGCATCCGTGTGTGACTTTAGTGTGATGCTGCTCATGCCCGTGCAGATTTTATTTGCTGCACATGTACCTAACGTGAGTGACAAAAAAGGGAGCAAATTAGCAGTTCTTACATGCAGGTTGGCAGGGGGAGCTTTAGAAGAGCCTTGAACATCAGCAGCTCCTGATGTAGACCTTTGGAAGTGCAGGAAACAGCGTTTGATTTTCACATGAAGTCCCGAGGCTCAGCTCAATTGTGTAAAGATTTGGATTTAGCACCTTTGAGGGGAGAATTTCAAAAGGAGACGGTTCAGCTCCGGCACATCAATAGTCGCTTACAAGAACTTTAGAGGAGATGAAACGCGTGTAACAATACAATACTGTCTTTAAGGAGAAGTTTGGGGAAGTGTGATAATAAGAAACTTTTGATCAGAAAAGGTGAGGCTTACAGCTCGCAGCCAAATAACAAGGGAAGAGCGCCTTTTAAAGAGGTTCGGATGGGGCGTGTGACAAGTGATGAGTCAGTACTTGGTTTAAAGTCAATTATATCTCGCTCACCCTTGTTGTAGATGTCTGTTCCACCTCTGGCACCCAGACAAAAATAGGAATGTTTTCCAAGAACAGTGACTTTAATGGGGCAAATTTGTACAAAGGGAAAGGTTCTTGATTCTCAAAGCAACCAAGGCTGTAGGAAGCACAATAAGAAGTAGCTTTCAGCACAATGGAATTAGATAAAGAAGTTATTTGTGATTGCGTGACCATGACTGACGGACTATATTTGACCTTGTGCTTTGTCTAGATAACCAGAGAAAGAGCTTGTGTGGAGTCTTTAAGCTACAGAGCCCAAATATGACCCTCACCATGTTCCAAGCCCTGACTCGTGCACATAGACTCTGTTGTAGCAGCCCACATTAACCCCTCACCAAACAGTGTGGAACTAGGCCGGGTCCAGAAAGTGAAGCCAATGGCAAGTGCCTGACACCTGTATTCTCTCAAATTACCAGCAGAGGGCAACTCCGGGGGTTTCAAAAAAGAAGTCCGTTTCTATAGAAGTCCATAATTCTACTTCTCACTTTATTTATAACATCAGTTATTTTCACACAAAGTTTATGGTCTCAATCTCTAGTTTCAAGTCTTCTGCAATACAGCATGATGTCCATTTTGTAAATGATGGTCCCATTTAGAGCCAAATAGATGAGAAAGCACTGCATGCATTGGGGTGTGGGCATCACATGATTGACAGCTTGTACCATCCAATGGGTGCAGGTCACAGATGTAGACACACACAGTCAGGCTCCACCCCCAACCCTCCAAATATGGTTACTTCTGGTCTCAAAAAACCAAGATGGCGCTGGACAGAAGGCCAAGTCGAGGCTTCAAAACAGCAGCTCACAAACCGATGGCCGATGTCACAGAAACATCATACATGTATCACAGATATAATCTATGCAAGAGATTTCATGTCCTCATCTTGAAAATGACCAATGCAAATCAAAATGTAATCACGTGGTGTTCAGTTTATTCCTGCCCCCTCCATGAGACAGAGTAAATTAAGAACTTTAAACAACATGATTGTGAACTCTTCATGAACCATCAGAATAAAATTGCTGTCGACCTCAGAATAGATTTTGTTAGATTTGATTACCTTTGGAATGGACATTTTATAGGTAAACCAATATTACAACCACTTCAACAAAACTGCATGTTTACGAAATAATATTCTCCCAACCCCACTTCCTTTTTTATCTGGCTGCCATGCTGGGGTTGTGTAAATTCATCCTCTGTTCACCACTGATTGCTAGACTCTGTTCAATAACCAGGCAGGCAATTTTTAAACAAAGCATTTTCATTTTCTCAAACTAATACATATTTGATGATTGAGATGTGAATGGTGTAAACTGAAATTACCCCAGGACATCATCATTATTGAAATTACTTCCCTTTTTTTATGAACAAGTTTCAGCTCCAGCACATCTATTTTTACCAGATAAATAATCATTAAAAAAGATAAGAAACATTTCACCGCTGTTCGTGTTTTACAAATTTGACTTGGTTTACCATTAGCAAACATTTTCCTTCATAAACAAAACATTGGAGAATATGGTTTTACCTCACCAACTGTGATCAGAGAAAAGAAAACTGTGCCAGCTGTGATTAACAACTAATGTTGAAAAGCACACGCAGGCTGCGTCACTCATCTCGGGACATCGCGTGATGCTCAACCATTTCTTCACTTTCACGCCGTTTGACCCTGACCTTTCCTATCTGCTGTGATTCTATCTGCACACAATCAATGTCTGTCCCCTTCTGCATGATCACGAACAACAGTGGACCCATCCTGACAGGGTCTCCACTGGCGGCCCCCTGTCTCCCTGCATCTCGGTCGGTAGATCTTCCAATGAGGACCATCCTCCCTCATTATCTGCTCCACCCTGCCCGGCCCACTGGAAGTGATGCTAATAACATGAATTCCAATTGACTGACATGGGTGAGGAACCAGGAGATGAAATCCATACTTCATGCATTTTGCATGTGGTGGTAATTAGATGATTTTGGGGGGGGGCGCTAAATGCTTCTGCAGAACTAACCTTGTTACTGCAGAGATGGTAAAAATTCGGATAAAAGCTTGTAAAATCTAAGACAGCAGTAAAAGATGAATAAATAAACAATTATGGGAGTGTACCGGCGCCAATGGTAATATGAGCTCTGTTTCTGAGTGTATCTTTCAAAACTTGAAGTTTCACCAAATGAGTTGCAGCCGTAAAAAGTGTATTCGACTCTTCAGATACCCAAGGATGATGTTTTGAAGCACGGCCTTAATTATGGGTGCTTTCTTAAAGAATAAGTGTCTACTTCTCTAATCAACCTTGAGACCCATTTATTTTAAAGGTCTGAGAATGTGCCCTTGACAATTGTCCCCCCTCCGGGCCCCTGGCTCTGGCCATTAGGAAGATTCCTCGTCTTCTGTAAGCAATGACAGGTGAAATGGAGCACAAAATCCCAGAGCCTGCCATGGGCCTCTCCACAACATCAGCACCTCTAATTCTTACAGACACTTGTCTTTTCCATTAACACTTACTTCTGCTAACATATCTTACGACTGACAACAGATGAGCCTCGTTTGAAATGACAGCTGTACGATCTATGACGGAGAAACAGAGTGGCAAGTAAAAGTACATGAACCCTTTGAAATGATCTGGTTCTCTGCATGAAATGTTCATTAATTGTGATCTGATCTTCATCTAGTCACATATATTGACGGACACAATGTCTTTAATTAAGCTAATAACATTAATTTGTTAAATTGTAATTGTTCATGTTTCAATTTAAATAATCCTGCAAACCTTTACCTAAATCTATCCCTAAATTTGGATCATTCATCCTCACAGACCTGCTTCAGTTCAGCCATGTTGTTAGGATGGAGAAAACAAGAGCAGCAGACGTTTTTTCTTGCAAAACTGCTGCTATCACCTGCTGAATATGTGTGTGCAGGCACGTGTGGTTAGGTGTAGACAAGCCTCCTTGGCACTGTTTTTCACCAGTTACTGATCTGATGTTTCATCTGCTCTGCAACGGGGAAACGAGGAAGGACGATCAATAACTGGATTATAACTTCTTCTCAGAGCCAGCAGAGGTAGGTAAATAAAGAGAAAAACAGAGAGAGACAATGGTAACGAAAGAAATCAATTCTAGAGGAATAACTATTCAACCTTCACAAAAACACAGGGAAAGAAAAATGTCACAGCAGAGAAAAGACAAAATAAACAGAACATTTTCACAGCAGACATGTTGAGTAGAAAAATACAAATGTATTTTTACAAATAACTCATATGGCTCAATGTAAACTAATTTAGCCAAGTTGTTTCATATCATTTAGTCTGAAACTGAAGCAGCTATATACTAATTTGACAACTTTATTATTTGCAGCGGTGTGTAAGCTAATATTAAAATTAAAAAGACAGCAGAGGTGATAACTCCACCAAGGCCGAACAATCCTGTACATGATTGTCCAGTTGTTATTGTGGATTTGATCAAATTTGATAAACCAATTGATTTATATTTCATAAAACACAGATTAGGAAAGTGAAAAAAATTCCTTGATCTGATTCTTAACCTTCACCTGCACCAAAATGTAAGAGGTTCTTTCGAGGCTCAGGCTCCATCCCTCCACCAAGTCTGGTGGAAATCGGTTCTGTGGTTTCTTTTGTGTGTAAGCCTTCAAATAAACCAACATACAAGCCAATAAACACACAAGAGTAAAAACATAACCTCCTCTGAGGAGGTAAATACATTTATATACAGAAGGTGAAAATAAAAATTAGATTTTACAATTTTATAGAAACAGAATCCAAATTCAAGTTACATCCTCAGCAAAGACCTTTCAGAAACTTTCCATCTTCACCAGAATATGATGCTTCAAGATCAACTGTAATGATGGAGCACCACAAAGTGAAGAAAGTTGGGATGAGGAGTGTATGCATTCAGCTAAATAGTTTAAATTTATGTTATATTTTAACAATATTAATAAATTATTAGAGCATTTTAGTCTGAATCATTTGTGTTTCTGTGCTATTGGTCTGTCTGCTTCTTTTATTTGTATTTTTTTTTATCTTTATTTCTAACAAACATTATGATTATAACATCAATATACAACAATTCAAAAAGATAATAAATGAAAAACACGTTATAATTTAAAGATGGGGTAGGTAATAATACAAAATTAATATACACAATATTTATATTAAAATATTCCAGCTGTGGTTGTTAAGGCTCTGCGTTCACCACCTGACGTCACTCCCAATACTCAGCGTCTATTGGCTGAAAACGAACACATGGCGGTGACGCTAACCAGGAAGTTCCGCAGCCCATGCGTGTGTATTTGTTTACAGAGTTTCCGTCTGCGCCTCATTCGAAGCTCTTCTCGTGAATGAAACCCGTCACACTTTACGTCAAACTATCTCAAATACATTCCGCGTGTCACCGGCACACATTCTCCCGTGTGTCCGTCACGTTTGCGCCGCTTAACAATGGAGCCAACAGCCGCTAACGAGACATGCTAACGCCACGCTACATTAGCTTGCTAACTTGCAGCGCCCTCTTCACGGTACGCCGTCATGTAATCGTGTGTGACAGCGTCGTTGTTTCACCTCAAGGTTACAAAGCGCAAAGCTGATCACCGAGTTGGTTTTGCTGCTACTGTGTTAGCCTCATTCAGCGAGTTAGGGTTAGCCAGTTAGCTAGCTGGAGGAGAAGCAGCCATGGGAGATCATCATAAAACAGGATGACCTCTCACAACATGTCTCTGAAAACTCAAGGTATGAATCCACCCGGTCTATAAACCACGTGTGCATTATTAAGAAGGACGTACAGTGTTGTATCGCAAGTACGTCTGTACTTACTCCTTATTTGTGTCTGTTTACATGCCACAAATGTCACATTTATTTTATGCTGTTTCAATCAGGATGTTAGAATAAAGATGTTCTGGACTAAAAACCAAAACAATATAACATAATATACTGTTGTTGAGCACACTGTGTGCACAAGTTGTAGCTTTATATATATATATATATGTATCTGTGGCAGCTAACACTGTTTTATTTACATTTCTGTCTGCACTTGTTCCCCCACCTGCTCATGCAGAATAATGACCAAAGAAGACAGGGTGCATCATGGGATTGTCTGAAGTTTATTGGGATCACCACATACCCCTGCCAAAGCTCGCTCCAGCCCCGGCCAGGGTCACCGTCGCCCTGCTGGCACTCCTGTGCTTCATCAACAGCTATGACGGGGAGTTCGTGTTTGACGACTCCGAAGCAATCGTCAACAACAAGGTGATTTGTGTGATTGATTAACCAACACAGAACGACAGCTCCGTTTTATGACACTGCACAGAGAGGCACAGTCCACAGGTGTGATTTTTGCGTTTCTGTTCCAGGACTTGAAACCAACGACGCCCTTGAACAACATCTGGAGCAATGACTTCTGGGGAAGTAACCTGAGCAGCAACTCTAGTCACAAATCCTACCGACCTCTCACTGTCCTGACTTTTAGGTAAGAATTTCCATTTACTGTACGAACGCACACCCTCAATTAAATTTTATTTGTACAGTGCCAAGGTCCTAAAATACATCAGGGATAAGTTCCCATCATGAGCAAGCGCTTGGTGACCAGACTCAATAAGGGCGGCCATCTGCCTCGACTGGTTGGGATGAGCAGAGAAAAATGGGGGAGAGATGAGGGAGTTGATAAGAAAGACAGACAAGGAACAATTGTGTAACCTTCATATTTAAGCTCTGTCAGACAGACACTCTCACTACAATGTTAAATGCATGTAGCCATAATAATATCACATCTGGCCTTCCCTCATCTTCCCCCCTCTTTATTTCGCAGGCTGAACTACCTCTTGGCGGGAGGCCTGCACCCTGTCGGCTTCCACGTCCTTAACATTGTCCTCCATGCAGCCATATCCGCCCTTATGATTGATGTGTTTGCGATACTGATTGGTGGACTGGCCTATGATGAGAAAGATCGGCTGATGAACCACGCTCCTAAGACGTCTCTGCTCGCTGCCCTCTTCTTTGCTGCACATCCAGTCCACACAGAAAGTGTAAGCAGAGTTTAAAATCAAGTTCAAAGTTTTTTTTTTATTTCTTTGGTTTTTTTTTCCTGACAAATACAGCAGAATTCTAATATGTTTTAGTCCAACTCACATCAGTTGGACAGGATTCACGATATGTGAATAAACAGAACAGTGGACTAAAAGGCTTACATTGAACACAATAACTATTTGGAGAGGTTCTCCTTGACAGTTACAGCTACAGTTAGTTTGTTAGTTTCTAAGTACAAACCACCAAATCCAGCGGAAAGAAAGAATGACCTTGTTTTTAGTCATCGTACACAAATCACTGGCCACATCTGGACATTTTTTATAGTAAATGCTAAAAACATTGGGTGAAAAGCTCAGCATGACTGCAGTGAGTGTGGCCTTGCTGGAAAATGTCCCACATATCTGCGGGTAATAAGTATAGTGGAAGATCATTTTTTTCCCCCTATATTATCTGACACACGTTCCCACGTCTCAGAGTTGCACATCGACAGAGTGGGGGACGTACCTTTTACATGTGACTTAATACGGACTACGACATTAAAACAGTTTGTACTTTTACTGCATGTTCACACTGATTGATACAACACAGCAGAAGCATATGTCTCTTAACTATTAAAACAATTGTGGACATGAAAGCAGAATTTCTAGGTGAAATCTACACTCATTTGACTGCACTTGTCATTAAAGTCATGCTCTCTACACGATATTTGTGTGAGATATACATTTAAAGAATTGTTTGGGGAATGCATTTAAATTTGAAATTGTGACTTTGGGCAATTGACGACAGATCATCCGAAAACAATGGAGAAAAACTAACTTTCTTTCATTTTCCATCTAACTTTTGTTATGCAAGAGCTTTTAAAAACAAAATCTAATCAATATTTACAGTGTGTATGAGACATGATAGAATATCACATATTGAGTTCAGCTCTTTGTTCTCTTGCAGCCTTACTCACCCGTTGTATCAGATTCGGTCAGCTTCTGCTCTTTGTTCTTGGAATGAGTTGGGCACAGTTGCCATTGTTGCCCATTTACACATGGTACTGTTTGCGATTTTAGGCTATGAATAAACTTTTGCTAACAACAGTCCCTAAAGCAGTGCATCGTGGCATCTTGACAGTGGCAGTGGTTCCTTGCCAAGAACAAAAGCCCCGTCTCAGCTGGGCGTACATAGCCAAGGTACGCACGGTAGCACGGCCTCACTATTAGCCATGTTGGGTTGCTTATTGACCTGCCAGCATTAGTGTGGTTGCTGTAAAGCCTGGCTGGAAGGCAGCATTTCCCCCTCTCCGTTGTCTTTAATCATGCAGGGCAAGGACTGGGTGAGACCTGGGGGGTGGGAGGCAGGCAGACTGTTGGGTTAAGTCTGCTGTATGTATCAAAGAAGGCAACCCCAGGATGCCAGCTATACTGTACTCACACACTGTATATAGCACACACACCAACAGGCCATGCTGGTAATGATTCTTCCTACCTCTTTTAATAAGCCAGTTCCATGATGAATCCATTTGTAACTGGATGCAGTATGCAAAATAGAAGATGTGATACAAAATTGAATAATCTATGAAAGGATGCACATGTTAATGCTTTTTCTGAATTGTGTTTTGCAGTTTAAGCCTTTTCTGCCACTTTGTCTCGTCCTCATCTTTAATTCGCTCTTTTTCTCTCTTTTCCCTCTCCATCCTGATAAGGTGGCAGGTATAGTGGGTCGAGCAGATCTTTTATGTGCTCTGTTCTTCCAGCTTTCTTTCCTCACCTACTGCAAAGCCTTCAACAGAGGTAGGTATCTAACTATTCATCTTTCTGTACTGCAAGACAATACCCTACAAATGACAAGGTCCACATACCTGCTGTTAGAAACAGAAAAGTGCCGGCATTTAACCATTCGCTGCTTCTTGTTTTTTCGATGCATCTCTTTGAACACCTTTATTTAACTGTCTAACTTTCTCTGGGCTTTGTGCTCTCAGGGAGTGACAGAGATGACAGGTTTTCTGTCCGGTGGGTTGTGGCCAGTCTCTTGCTGTGTGCTGCAGCAATGCTCTGTAAAGAACAAGGCATCACAGTGTTGGTATGCTCTCTTTTTCTAAAGCAGGTTAACGATTTATCCGTCAGTAACAATCTTTAAAAGCAACCTCATCAGTGATCCATGACAAATACTCTTGTGTTGAACATGTTATGAAGACATGTGAATTGATTTTTATTTCATTTAATTGGTTACATGTAGTCTCATGTTTTTTCACATGTATGATAAGAGCTAAACATCCAGTTAGTTGCTGACCTATATACATTTTAAATGCCATTTCTCCTCCTCTATGTATTTTCCTTCAGGGTGTGAATGCAGCCTTTGATGTCCTCCTGATCTGTAATGTTAATGTGTATGAACTCAGCCAGAGGCTACTCCTGAGGAAGAATCCACTCGATGTGAGTTGCAGTTTACAAACCCACCCCCTCCTCCCTTTCTGTCATAAATTATGCACGCCCTTGTATGATTAATGTCACATCACATCCTCTATATGGTTAATGAAAAGCTATATGGATGTGTATATGTTGGGATCACGAAACAGTGCTCGAAAGTAGCTAAAAAGCACATATTTCTATTTGGCGCTGACAAGTCACTATTTTTCTGACAGGTAAGTGACACGTTACGAACAGGGCTGCTTACCCGACTGGCTCTCATGGGTCTTGGAGGACTCCTGATGCTCTATGCACGCTGGAGGATCATGGGAACAGGACCACCAGCATTCACTGAAGTAGACAACCCCGCCTCTTTTGCAGAAAATATATTTCTTAGAGTAAGTAAGATTTACTCATTATCTCAGCCAAGTCCATTTATTTGTTTGTTTGTTTGATTTTAAGCAAGATTACACATGAAAACTGAATGGATTTTCACGAAACCTTGGGGAAGCATATGGTGTGTTTCGGGGAAGAACCACTTACTTTAACATTGATTCATGGATCTCGATTTTTTTATTTTTTTTTAATCAAGCATATTTAGAAGGCTGGTATTTGTGAGTGTATAATTCGGTGCAGCTTGATTGAATTTAAGGGGACTGTTGGGCCTTGTCGGAATCATGCGGCCTACTGAGTGCCATTCTAGTTTAATCAGAGTTTATTTAATCACTCACTACAGGAAAACTGAAGCAGGCTTTTATTGCCACCACTACTACTACAGCTGATTCAGAACTCTGCAGCCTGAGTGCTGACCGGGACCAGAACACAAACGGAACACATTCCTAATTTCCCTTGGTTTTCTGTCAGTTCTGTATTGATTTGAAGATTATTTGACTAGTTCTTAAAGCTCTTCCTGGTCTTGCACCAGTGTACATGTCTCATAGTAAGTTAACTGTTCCAAAGTGCAGGACTAAAACCTTTGGTGATGCAGCTTTTAGCTTTTATGATCCAAGCTGCAGGAACAGTCTGACCCGAGAGCAGCTGCAAGTGTTGAAATCTTGAAATGCAAGCTTACAACCTGTCTCCTCAGCCTGGCCTTTGATCAAGTATGCTTTATGGACATTACATCATTTTATTCACCAATTTATTGCATCTATGATTTTACTTTTGAGCTTTTTGCTTTAATAATGAGTAGCTTTTAAAATCTATTTTAGGGTGTTTTATTGTTGGCTTGTTTATTTGTTTTGTATTATCTTTTGGTTCATCTGTGATTTGCCAGGTACTTTGAACTGCACTAACCTGTATGAAAGGTGCTCTACAAATAGACTTTGATTAATAAAGTTATGCAACATTAAATCATCTTTATTTACCTGAATCAGTCAGACTTTATGTTGCAATCTGTGTTATTCTATAATGCTGTTCTTTTGTATGTTTTTAAGTGTAATTAAACATCTAATATTGTGTTTTGCCCAATTAATCATCATTTTTTAACAAAGTGATTGATCTTGATTCTGAATTTGAAATTATGTAACTCCCTCTTCTTCTTCCTCCTCCTCTCCTCCATCCCGCACCCGTCCTGTTCCTCTTTGATTGGCAGATAGTGAACTATAATTACTACTACTCTCTGAATGCCTGGCTGCTGCTGTGTCCCTGGTGGCTGTGTTTTGATTGGTCCATGGGCTGTGTGCCCCTCATTAAGGCAGCCACTGATTGGAGGATGGTGTGGCTACTGCTGCTCTGGTGCGTCCTGATAGGCTTGATAAGCCAAGCCTTATGCTCGCAGGACAGCCAGAGAAGGAGGTAAGCAAGCACAGCCATCTCACACCCGCTGTAGATGAGAGGAAGTGCATGTTGGCCTCTCTAGACTTTACACTTGATTATGAAAATGGTATCATATCCACTGCAGTGTGACCACAGCACCATGTCTCCATTGCTGTGCGAGGAGTCTAAAATGCTCTGCTGGTTTAGTGTGTGTGTGGTTCATGAGGAAAGTTTCCAGAGTGTATGGTGGTTTAGTGAGTTTGATAAGCCTAAATTTCCTGCTTGTATAGTGTCAGTCTTTTTTGAGTGTCATGTATCTGTATATGATCCTTTCCTGTTCTCCTCTCCAGGACACTGACCTTGGGTCTGGTGCTGCTCGTAGTCCCTTTCCTGCCAGCCTGCAACATTTTTTTCCGGGTGGGCTTTGTCGTCGCCGAGAGAGTGCTCTACCTGTCTTCGGCCGGCTACTGCCTGCTGCTGGCCTACTCCATGGGACACTGCTGCTGTCGCTGGAGCAAATACAGGGTAGGGCTCAATTGTGCCAAAAAAAAGATCACACCAAAATAAAAGCTCCTGCACGGTGCTCATGAACACTGATGAGCAGTTTCCAGCAAAGATGCAACCTTTGTGTTTCGCAGCCAACGGGTCACAATGTGCTGGTTTTAAACGCTTTTTATTTAACCACCTGTTAATGCGACTGTGGTGCTTCAGTGGCTCGGTGAGGCGGAGTAGGGACAGACATGAGATGACTAATGACTCACCTATAAAGGGATGAACACAGCAGGTGGTGTCCATGTGTTACATGGGTACATTTTCAGGCTGTTAACTCTGAGTCACAGAGAATTCATTTTTGAGCTGAAGGGTTATAATGACTTACAGTCAGTGGTTGTTAAATGTCTCCCGTTTTTCTTTTTTCTTCCCCATGTTACAGAAGCTGCTGTGTGTGTCGGTGCTTGTGCTGTTGTCAGTGTATGTAGCTCGCTGCGCTCTCCGCAGTCACCAGTGGCGGTCGGAGCAAAGCCTCTTCACCAGTGCCCTTTCTGTCTGTCCCCTCAATGCCAAGGTAAAACAAATCAATGCTCTGCCTTGCTGCACACACTTGTTGTGTTAAATAAATTACAACCAAACATGTAAAGTCCCACTCAGATGTTTTGTATGTTTATGGCTGATTCCTCAGGTCCATTACAATGTTGGTAAGAACTTGGCTGACAGAGGAAATGCAACTGCCGCTATTGGATATTACAGAGAGGCCGTCAGGTGCGTCCCCTCACAAACATCAGTAATCCAGTCAACTGTAAACACGTCAGTAAGTTGAGTTTATGCTGCATGTTTCCTGTGACTTTCAGGCTCCATCCCACATACGTCCACGCCATGAACAACCTGGGGAATATCCTGAAGGAGAGGAATGAACTGATCGAAGCAGAGCAGCTTCTATCTAAAGCCGTTTCTATTCAGTACGTCGTCCAACGCCAATGAACATCATAATACACACATGATAGTTTTCATTTCACTGGTGCCTGTAAAAAAAATAAATAAAGCTCCTATTGATGGAACTGTATCTTTTTATCTGTGCAGGTCCGACTTTGCTGCTGCTTGGATGAATTTGGGAATCGTTCAGAACAGCCTCCAGAAATTTGAGGAAGCAGAGCACAGCTACAAGAACGCTATTCGCTTCCGGAAAAAATACCCAGACTGCTACTATAACCTGGGACGCTTGGTGAGACTCCAGGGTGTAGAACAAAATTGACAATGGAAAAAACTACTGTATTGTGGTAGATTAGTTTTTTGCTAGACACAGAAATACTTTTGTAGAGCGGCTATCCTTTATTTTTTCTCTCCTTTCATGATAGTATGCTGACCAGAACAGACATGTGGATGCCCTGAACGCATGGAGGAATGCAACCGTACTCAAACCTGACCACAGCCTGGCGTGGAACAACATGGTCATTCTGCTGGACAACACTGGTAGCAAAAATAAATCCACACACAAATACGATACAGAATATCAAGTACTAGTTTGTGTGTGTGTATATATATATATATATATTTCTGGTAAATAAAATATTAATAATAATAATTACGCCTCAAGATTGTAACCTGCTATCCTATCCCCAAAATGATTACAGAATAAACAACTAATTGGATGTTTTTTACTCAATAAATGTCAGTAACAATAATAATGATCATAATTTTGTCCCACATTTGAAATGATCAGATGTTTATTATACACTTTATTTCCCTACTATAAAGGACTCTGGGTCCTTGGTGCATGTTGTTTCAGCATGAACAGCCAAGAAACACGGCGTTGTTATTTTAGAAAAGCAGGAAATCTAAATGGCCAACAAGATTAGACCGGAAGAGCAGGAATCAGCAATGCTTGAAATTTATGTATTAAAGCTTTGTGTTGTGAGTTTTGAAGGCACTCTTCCCTGCCGTGTGGAGAATGCTCTGATTTCCAAACGCTCGAGCCGTTTTGTCAGAAGCCGCTCCCGTGGGGGCGGAGTCTCCCAGGAGGGCACTGGAACTGTCCAATCAGGGCCCAGTATGCTCCTGATCAAACGTGGGCAAGCACAGCCAGAACAGCGCCCCCTCAGAGTCCCCCCACAGCATTTGTTCCCCAAATCTGACAGAAATAATTCTACCCCTCTCCCCAGCTCCCCAACAAAAAGAGTGAAAAGAAGAACAATAGGTGTCATTTTCAAAAAGCAAGGAAATGGGAATATTCTTTTCTCTTTGGTGTTCACCCCCCCCTCTTTTGTTTTGATCATTACACAAACAAAAGGCAGAATCAGTGTCGATTCAGGCAGATGCACTCAGACACAGTCGCACATGTAGCCGTGCGTTGGCAAGCTGTGTCTGAAGGGCACAGGCCATGACTCAGGACATGACCGTCATTGTCTGTCTCACTGTCTCTCTCCCTCTCCCTCGCTCTCTCTCTCTTTCTCCATTTCTGGCCAGACATCAGACGTGTCTGTGACAGAGATCAATAACTCAGTGGGCCTTGTGTTCAACCTTAATTAGGAGACTAAACCGCTCCTCCATGTGTGGAGAAGGAAAAACTCTGCTCTCGACACTGCTGACAAATACAGCAAACAGTCAGGTTCCCAGTATACCAGCTTTTATTACTAATGTATCACTGGGTTTTAACTGCATTTAAATGCCAACACACACTTTTAGTAGCATCAAATATTCGGTAGATTTCACGCAAATACATGTATGTGTCAGGCTGTATGCGTGTTGTGAAGGACTATGTGATATCTTATAGTTGTTGTCTGTTTCTTCTGTCTTTAAGGTAACCTTGCTCAAGCAGAGTTGATCGGCCGAGAGGCTCTGAAGCTCCTCCCCAGTGACCACACGATCATGTTTTCATTGGCTAACGTCCTGGGGAAATTACAGAAATACAAGGTCAGTCAGCTGAGTATAAACTTTCAACACAGAATATGATTTTTTTTGTGTGCATGTTGATAAATCATCCTCCATGTCTGCTTCAAGTCAGAAGTGACACATTTCTCTCACTCGTACAGCAAATTCAGTGTTTTAAATTTAGTTTGGTGTGTTTTTTTTCCTCAGGAGTCCGAGGGCTTCTTCCTTCAAGCTCTTCGGATCAACCCAAATGCTGCTGGTTGCCATGGCAATTTAGGTAAGGCTACTGCAGCTTTGGTTATATCACATGTTTTATACAGCTGATGAAAGATTCAAAGTGCTCAGAAGCTGAATGAATAACCACGCATTTGCTCATGCATGCAGACCTACATTGAACGCACCAAATGAAAAGAATTTATTAGAATTTTAGTGGCTTCTCAGCTTGAAGAGTGTTTCTGGTTTTTCCTCAGCTGTGCTGTATCATCGCTGGGGAAAGCTGGAGCTGGCAAAGAAACACTATGAGCTGTCTCTACAGCTGGACCCCGAGGCTCCTGGGACCAGAGACAACTACAACATGCTGCGACGTAAACTGGACCAACTTAATCGCAGCACACCCTGAAGGAGCCTTCTGGGATCCATGCCCCGCTGTAAAACTAGATTTTTTTCCATTGATTCACTCTGTATGATTTTCACAAATTCTGACTTTGTACCATTTGGAAATAAAAACCATGATCTGTTCACAAGGCTCTAGTTTTGTTCTGTGGAAAAAAAGAAATAACTCATCCACTGCTTAAAGGGAAAAGTACAACACAGTATTATAAGTAAATTTGTAGTATGAGTAAAGTCGTAATTTTACAAAAATAAAGTTGTAATTTTCTTCTACATTTAGAAGAAGAGTATCAGAAGAGCCCCACATTATGAGCTCCACATTATCAGGACATTTGAAATGAAAAATTCTATTCCAAAGAAACAACTACACAGACTTGGAGGAAATGTTTGGTAATGGTCGACTGTATATTGTTGGTTTTATATATATATATAAAAAAGAGGTTTCATAGGTTTACGCATCCAAAAGGAGTGGAACCGTGTAAAAAAGCGGGTTTTCCAAACTTGCTTTATTCTCGTATTTATACGAGTTTCTTCACTTTATTCTTGTAAAATTACGACTTAAGTATGTTCTCACAACTTTATTTACGTAATATTTATAGTTTAATTCTTAAAATCCCTTCTTTTTTTCTAATACTCTGTAGAAAACATTAAAGTTGCACACTTGCTGTTTGTTTTTTTCAGTATAATCTCTGAACTGCGTTGTTTGGTGGCTAGTTTTCGGCCAATTTGAAGGACATGTGGAACTGATCCTCTGTGAACCCTGAGCTTTTTTCATCTCCGACCCTGTGTTGTGTCAGCTGGACAGAGCACCATGCATGTGTGGATCCAGAGAATCGGTTGTAAAATTTATTTGGGTTGGCCGTCTGTCAGAAGTCCCAAATGTTCTTTTTACCCGAAACCTGCTATAGTTTGGAACAAGAACATTAGTCTGCGCCATCGACTATAGTCAGAAAAGCACAGCACTCTGACATCAGCTGGTAAGTATTGACCACTGGTGGGCTGATCTGGTTATCGTGTTTGTTTTTCAATAACCATCTTTTTGTCTTGACACTGAGGTTCAAAAGCCCCTCTGCCTCCCCTCTCCCCCCGTAGCCTCTGTAGTTAATGGGAGAAAGGTGTTTGTGCTGCGAAGCTGTACTGAAGTGTCCAAGAGGAGACGCGGGGTCAGCTGAGACAGGAAACCCGCGGCCGGTGCTGTATGAAAACAGCTCTATGGCACAGAGCCTTCAAAGGGAGACGGGGATGATCTCCCCGGGGACCGAGCACGCACGCACACAGTCGCACACAGGCCCGCTCCTCTTGAAGAACGCAGCCGAGGGAAAAGGCGACCCCGGTGTGAAACATCAGTCAACAAGTGTGCACCCAGGGTCAGAGGTCGTTGCACTTCTATTTTTTCACCTGCTTCCTACAGCTTGCAGGAAACTTTTGAAGCTCTGGCGGGTTGGTATGGCTTTGCTTTATGGGCCGCTCAGTTTGTTTACACATACAGTACAATACACCAGTTGATGCTTTGATGCCTGGAAGATGTTACTGATATGCACATGGGGGGGGTGCACGCAGCGCACACAGACTTCGACGTCCCCTGTGTCTGACCTCCTAAATATCCAGCTAATATCACATGATGAAATTTCCTTGTTACTCGGCTCGTTTTATTTTTATTTTGTGCCCCTTTGATGTAAAGACTCTGGTGGAAATATCTGAAAGGAAAACAAACACACATCACACTGAAAGTATTGTTTAGTGGAAGATTAAACCTGTTTCAACAAGATCAATGTAAAGGTCAGTGCGGTGAAAGGGCTTCATGCTATGGGGTGAATGCAGACAGAATAAGATCAAAGAGGTTTTCGTAGTGACATTCAAGACTGAAAGCTTTTGCTTCATATTATTTTTCGTCATGCGGCGTAACACGCAGCGCTGCAGACGTCGGGTTGGCTCCAGTACCATCAGCTATTCGCTCTATGTACTTATGGATCCTGTCTTTACTTACTGTGTGTGATCCCTTTATTCGGTGCCTGCAGCTGACTGTCTGGCTGCACAGCTGTGCTGGCACATCAGTGGGGGAGTCCACTTTTATCATAATCATTCTTTGAGTACCTTTCATTATCATAAAATATGTGAGTATTAAAGGGATGGATTCACCGGCCCTGCCAACATCTTCATTATCCATTCTGACTGACAAAAACCTGCTGTCCCAGGGAGTGACATTAATAAAAGATGGGATACTCCCGCCTTGTGAAGTCCTTCCCTTGTTCTCCGGGTTTTCAGCGTGCACCTTTTACCTGCTCGGATGCTCCATCACAACGATAATGAAATCAGCTCCCAGGTGGGGTCCTTCATTCTGTTCTATTAATCATACTGATGAGTTTTGATCAGCGTAATCAATGGCTTCAGAAGATTCATGTCTGATTGTTCTCGGCCAAAGCCGCTCACAAATCTGTAATACCAAATTCAACAAGGCATTTTGTTTTGATTGCTACAGAACTTGATATGCGGGGGGGGGGGGAAACATTGTCATCCTTTTGTTGCGGCGGAATATTCAATAGAAGAACAAGAAGCAGGGGAGCACTAATTTGAACCCAATGAGGGTGTTTTGGAACAGCAGGTGTGCTATTTTGCATCTGATAAGCACCAACCCCCCCCCCCCCCCCCAACAAAATAAAGAAACACAGGGCTTTTTCAAAAAGGCTACATGGAAATGTCCTGAGACATGAAATGAAGCGGCGGTGGTGGTCACGCCGAATTTGAGTGACTGCAGAGCTCGCAGGAGATGGGTCTTTTGATTATATTTAGATGTATAGTCGAGGAAAGCTAGAAAATTTAAAGGTGAAGAGTAGTTTTATGTTATTTTGTGGGATTTGGAGAACGACATGAAGCGGGCAGGGTGGCATCAAGCGCACACACACACACATGCACAAACTGTGGCTGGACAGAGTTCTCATCAATGTGACAGGATATGATCAAGGGCCGTCCTGTGATGTGTCTGCTGGGCCTTCGTCGGGCCCTCTAGTCACCCCCCCCCCCCCCACCACAACAATCCTAATGGGCTCTGATGGGCACCTCCATCTTGGCTGTCTAATTGATGTAAATACTGCACATTTGAACCCACTGTCCTTCCCACCATCCCGGCCGGCCCCTCCCTCTGTTTCTTATAACAGTAGGGTCAGAGGTTAGGCTGACTGAGTGATCATTAGAATGGCAGTCCTTATTAGAGGAGCAGCTTGTCTGACACCCCATCCGCATCCCGGAGAGGGACCCACCCTGTCCGCTTCATCTAGATCATATTACATGACACGACCTCCGAACAGATACTACCAGTGCACCGCAGCACTGTAGGCCACTAGGGCACGGTGGCATTTTCAGAGGGGTCCCCCCGCCTGTCACAGCGCTTCTCTGACACCACTCTGTCCGTCTGGCTCGGATGCACTCTGTCATTTTAAGGAGGGCTACTGTCAGTGGGTATTGGGACCGCCGCGTCTACATGCCCTGGCATTTTCAGTCGTATTCTCCGCAAGGGAGCATCCAGCCACCCTCTCTCGTGGAGTCCGTGATGTTGCAGCCAATGATTAATAGTTAGAGATGGGCTATAAAATGTCCAGTGTGGCCAGATGCTAGCCAGGGCTTTGCTGAACTGATATAATGGAGCTCTTCTGCCAATTTGGCTCCTTTACAAAGGCTGGAAGTTCCCCAAGATTGATTCTGTTTCCATGTAGCGGTGCCCTGGGGGCTGAATGTTGAGGATGCACTCTTGTGAAAAATGTTGTGGTGTGTTATCTTCAGCTGAGAACAGCACTGTGAGTGATCATGGGTATAGCAAATATACTCACTGACATTTGCGTGCAACAGTGAAAGATTTAAGCCGATTTATGATCATTTTATTGTTTCTTGAGTCAAGGAAAGGCTCTCTGGGAAATGTGGTGGTGGTGGTGGGGGGGGCTCTGGGATCATTTGCAGCAGGAGCCCTCTGAGGCTGTTTTGCAAAACAAAACGAAGCAGCTAGACCCTTATTGAAAATATAGTGCAGTGAGACGGAAATTTATTAACTGGCACCAGTTAATGTGTGCATTATTCATTTCTGGTGAGCATGAAAAATGATCTAAAGAGGTTTGAAATTGCAGACGCGCAGGCTGACTGCACAGTGGCTGGGCTCGCTGGTTCGTTTCATCCTCTCGCGGGGGTGTTTTGGGCGGAGAGGTGGTGGAGGGCTGGAGGGACGGAGGGATGGAGGACGGAGGAGGGGAGGAGTGCAAGGCCCCCTTTTCTGGACAGTAGGGCTTTCCAGTAACAGCTGTGCTTCTCTCACGAGGGGGCGGCAGCAGCACTGGGAGAGAGGCTGCTTGGGACAGATGGACCAGCCCGGCACCACCTCCCCTCTCACCTCCCACCACCGCTTCTCTTATTAAAAATACATCTCGACCACTATCAGTGTGTATCTCTCACTGTATGTGCACTCATTTGGAGCACGAGATTTACAGTAACAGTGAGAGGGTTGGATTTATTTTGCACGTGCAGATATAGCACCACTTGGGAGAATTTTCTCTCCCTCTGCTCATCTTCCTCTCTTGTCCTCTTGATTTCTCTCACCCTCTCATCTCTCTTGACTTTCTTCTCCTTCTTCTCCGCTGCTACAGTAGGAGGTGTTGGGCAGTGGTCGGTGCCAGTGGCATATGGCTTTCCACTGTGCTAAACATTCATACAAAAGACAGGCCCATCAGTCATGGCTGTGGCCGGATGAGGGGAGAGAGCAGGCCTCTGATGAATGGTGTTTAGGACTTACCTGCTGTTAAAACATTACCTCCCCAACACCAGCTCCCCGAAGCACGCAAGGTATTAAGAAGTGTATAATATCATGAAATACGAGCCCTCGTGAGCACACATCATGTACGCCAGGTTATAGCAAATAATAAATATGCTTCTTAAACCCTGTGCACAGAACCCTGGGTCAGGCCTTCATAGACCAATTAATGCAGAGCATCTGCCGTATAGAGGGAGCATGCTAAAGAACTTCCGAGCCATTTCAAGCAGTTTAATAAAGGGGAGCTGCTTCCTGCCTGCTCCAATGGCTCGCACTGCTAGAGTAAGCATGGAATGGGTCTCCCCGATTAAACCAAATTAATCCATTCTTAAGGGATTCTTTTCCTGGTTCTATGGTGAAACCGGTGCGTCTTTGTTCTTCCTTGAGCCCCGGTGTTTTTTCTGCCAAATTTAACAGACGGCTCGGAGGGTAACAGGGGTCCAACCCAGTATCACCTTCTGGAGCAGAGCAACTAGCAGAGAAAGACAATCAGCCTGAACCCTGCTGTCTCCAGCACAAAGTGAAAAGACTCTAATTGGGCTTTTTTACGCTGCATTTTCCTGCAGGATTGCTGGATCATGAAAAAGCAATTAAACCCCAGAGCCGCAGTTCATTCACTCTTATTTCTATCCTTTCATTGGAAAGAAATAAATTCGAAATCACTTATGTGAGACAAGATTTTTTTTTTGTTTTTAGTTTTAGTGAGAGAGAGCAGCTGTTGGCTTGAAGATGCTTTAACACATTTAGACGAGTGGAAACAGAATCACATTACAGGAAAATTAAGATTCTATGGTAAATTACTATTATTACTTGAAGGAGATCTTTAAAATGCCAGAAAGTCTTACCTTCAAACCTCAAACACAGATTGTAATGGGACTGTAGTTCTCATTGTTACATCTAGAGGCAGTGGTGCCCACAAAACCATGACCCCAGGACTGCAGGAAGCAGAGAAAACCCCACAAAACATTAAAGATATGTGACCTTAATAAAACGTTTTTATTTTAGGCTGCAACAGAAAAATATGTACGTGTGGGTGAGAAGGTTAAAGGTCAAAGATAAAGCAGTGGCATGTTTTTTTTTTTATCTTGTTCTTTTTTTAAATACAACCTCTGTTTTTCCGAGTGCATGAATATAATCTATGTGTTTATCATGGTCCTATATTTCTGTTTAAAAAACACCACAAATAGATATTTACAAAAACAAATACTAATAATAAATTAGTGAATAGATTTTTCTTGCTATATTTCAATTGTTAAAACCAGACAAAATAAAAACCCCAAAGGGCTTTTGCATCACACAGAGAAATTAATATCTCATTTATTTGGGGTGAGTTTCTTTTCTCTCCAGGAATTTCCCTGGAAGGAAATGCCATAAAAGCAAAACAAATAAACAAACAAAATTAGTAAATAAAATCAACTGAAATATGTAGCATCCAAGTAAATGACTCAATTTCAGATATTAATAATCACTGAAAAGAATATGCACTGTTAGTATTGAGTGGTAAACCACAATCAGATATTAATATTAAACTCATACAATTCAAACTAAAAACTGATTTAATATATAGATTTACTTATATCATGTAATAGGATTTATTCAAAATTATATTAACATTACACACTAATAATTGCACAAATAATATATAAAGCCCAGTTTAAAAAAATCTCCTGAGTAATAACTCATAATTGGAGACACCAGATCACCACCAGCCATTGGCCCCATTTTCAATCCAAGCTTTGTTAACCAAGCGCATAACTATCTCCCTAACTCCAAATGTTCCAGTCCACAGAGTCCATACATTGTAAATTAGGTCTGTTAATGTACTCTACTCTGCTCGCAGACACAGAGAGGAACACTGGTGGGTGTAACCACACACACACCCACCCACACACACACACACACACACACACACACACACACACACACACACACACACACATGCACACACATGCACACACACGCACACAGACACACACAATGCTGTAGGCTTGGCTTTGCGTGCACTTTTGTTTTCCCACCATGCACAAAGTGATCAACTATCACACCCCAGACGGTGAGATGTCAACATGAAATACCTTCATTTGCATCAGCTTTAAAAAACTGCCCGACTTCTTGCCATGCCAGCGACCCTCCAGTGTCTCCATAAAATTCACTTTAGCCACGGGGGTCCTGAGACCTTGCTAAATACTGCCCCAATACTGCTGTCAACAGTCCGTCAATCACATGACAAATCCTTCTGATTAAACAGGGCTTCACTGGCTGCTGCACAATGCACTGGAATCAAATGGATCACGTTGGGACGCTTCTGTCTATGGTTTATTATGAAAGCACATTTTATAACATGGAAATTAAATTTGAACTTGAATTTAAACTTGAGTTAAAATCTGTAAGTGCATTTGTGAGCATTTCTTTTTCCAGATTTAAGTATTTACATTTAGGAAATTTAAGCCAATGTAGTTTCCCCAGATTTGATTTCTGTGCATAAACCTGACATCAAACTAATAAATCAAACAATAAAATGGATTTATTTTTGTTTTTGGAAAAAAACTAAAATCCTTGAATAACTTTTAATACAGTAACATATATATCCCTTTCACAGAATTATTATTTGACGAGGACCACTTTTACAACTTCTTGGAATGTTTTTACAGTTTACCCGAGCAGTAAATCATTCTCAGGCGCCGCAGTGAGTGGGTGCATCATACGAATCAAGCCGCCTTGCTATAAGAGCATCTAAGCAGCCTGTAAAAGCCTCAGACAGACAGCTGAGTAAAAGACAGGCTGTGGTAAAATGAGTGGCAACATCTAATCTGACTCGTGTAGCTGATACCGGCCTGGGCCACATCTAAATCCTGGACGTTTGGTCTGAGGAGGAGGAGGAAGGATTTAATTTAAAGCCCTTTCAATGTGCTAAATGTGTTTTTGTAATTAAACCCATACAATTAACACTGACAAGCACAGGTCACAGGGAGCACAGCTCTGTTCAGATGTGAAAGGGGACGGAGAGAGAGGACCAGAGACAGAGGGACGAGGGAAGAGGGGAAGATAAAGGGGGGGGGAGAGAGAGAGAGAGTGCACACTGCGTCACTACACAAAGTTACAAAAGCTGCAGGAGAGAGAGAGAGAAGGCAGTGAATGAATAGAGGGTGAGGTGGCGAGACGAGTGAGTGAGTAAGAGAGAGAGAGAGAGAGAGGCACCTCCATTGAAGCTGTATGGATTTCAGCATTCAGGCTATACGCTGCTCTGCGAGTTAACCTCCAGACCACAGTGTTTACTCTGGGACTGTGCTCCAGAACTGGAGGGGGGGGTCCAGTTCCCTGACATCAAACACACAGAGCTGTTAGAGCAAAGCCTGTAGCAGCTCCTCAAAGCCCTGACTCAGAGTCAGCCTGAGCAGCTGTGGCAATTTGTGACAATATTTTTACTATAAATACAGAGGCACGTGGAAACGGGACAGCAATGCAAACAAAGTCCAGATGCATCGATGGAGACAGAGAGAAATGTAAACAGAGAGATTCTAGAGAAAACAATGTAATGTTGCATTCAAGGAGACGTCCTTCATCCCTTTGAAATGTGCAATAAAAGCAGAACCGATTATTTGATAACAATTATTAAAGTCGAATGATGTTTTATGAATTACTGCGCTTTTAGTATTTTTTGGTAAATTAGGAGACTTAATTAATTCAAAAATACGAAATACTAAGTTTCAAATTCAAAAATGTTTAATTTAATTTTTTTTTCATTCATTTATTATTTAATCAAATGCATTAATCATAGATTTCAGGAGCAGGACTCTGTGACGACCTTTATTTTGCAGGTATGTCTTCAAGCCCTCTTTAGTGGTTCTGTTTTTCAGAAAGATAATTTATGCATTTCAAGGGAACTTTTATTTCACAACTTTAGTGAAAAATCTCACTGCTTGTCACGTTTACTCCTGAAGTCCTGTGCAGCTAATCAAATTTTTTCAGGGACAACTGTGTTTATAAATGGTTCATTTTCTGCAATCAGAATACAAATTAAAATGAACTCTGAAATGAAATGATTTGGGATAATAATCTTTTTAAATCATGTTATTCTTTGTTCTTCCCGTTTTCATCCATTTTTATATTTGTGTGAATCTTCATTTATATATTTATCACCTTGATTTATTACTATAAAACATTTTCTGTTGGATTTGAAGTCTAAAAATTGTATCAGTACCATTTTGACTTGCATCAGTAAGAAAAAAATATTTTCTCTTTGCCCAGCTTTAAAAAATGGGACATTATGTGATTGATTCATCTTTTGTACAATTCCAGCCTTCATCATGTGTAACATAAAATAAACTAAATCCAGGTAATTCTAAGTGAAGCTGACAACACCTTTTAAAGAGCAACCAGCCATGAAATCATAATGGATCTCATTCAGAGGCCACCATGATGGTCCACTCATTATTGTGGAACCTTTCAAAACATTGGTACTTCTGTTGCTGCCAGCTCCACATTAAAGCCTTTAATAGAGTGAAGTGAGGCCTGCAAACTGGAAATGAAAGAAATAAAATCTTTTATCAGTCTTTTTTATCTATCTCATTATATTTATAATTCACTTCTCCTCCACAATTTAGTCCATCAATGTTTTTTTCCAACCAATTTTCCTCTTTTCATATTAGCACACTATTCCCTGTGTCAGTCACAATAAGTAACTCAGATATTCTGAGAGGAAACCAGTCATTTCTTTGTTTTTCTTTACCCAATCACAATTACTCAACCAAAATATCTGGAGTTACAAATCACAGCATTAGTAAAAGCAATGTAAATAACTGAGGACATTGTAAATCTTTGTTTTATATGATGAGTGATGACTGAAAGAGTAAGAAAGTGTATTTCTCTTTTTAATCAGTGTGAAAACTGATTTTATTCAGTTTGTATTAGAGTCATGAGGAAGCTCCACACATCTCCTCCCTGCACAAACAGCTGGAAGAGCTGCTCCGCTGCCATGATCTTAGTGGGTTCTTAGCGTGTGACCCATGTCACAGGCCTCATGGCCTGATGGACACAGCTGTCTTGCCGCAGGCAAAAAGGAGCAAGGAGGGACACAGGGAAAAAGATAGAGACAGGAGAAAGGAGAATGAGAGAGGGAGGGCAAGCGCCTGTATTTGTGTGTGTCTGGTGTGTGTGTGTGTGTGTGTGTGTGTGTGTGTGTGTGTGTGTGTGTGTGTGTGTGTGTGTGTGTGTGTGTGTGTGTGTGTGTGTGTGTGTTTGGTGGCAGTGTTGATTGTCTTCTGGCACTTTCTGGGGCATGTGCCCACTCAGCACGGCATCCCGCGTGTTCAGCACCCCCACACCGACCCCACAAAAAAACACCACACAACATGCACAGGAAAGTCACACAAACGCTCGTGACACAGAAAGTCACAGCACCTCTCATGTTGTTCAGCATGTCGAGCTCACAGGTAAAACCAAGGCCCGAACGCTGCACAGCAACATGATGAGAACACGGCTGGTGAACCGGACGCCACAGAGGAAGACACGCAAACATCCCACGGGAATGTCCGTGTGAAGAACAATGGAATGACCACAAATGCCACAGGACCGTGACTGGGAAACAAGGTAATGGTTGTCGTAAAGTACAACTATGTACTGAACCTTACTAAACTAAGATTATAATACACTTTGACAGAATTTCATTTAAACTGGATACAGGCATTTTAGCTAAAGATCAATGGAAGATAAATGAGCAAAAAAGCTTGGCTCTTATTTATAATAAATAAATTGAATCCAGGTCTGTGCAGTATTTTTGATATGGATGTACAGTACATCTTCACATTTTGCTTGAAATATCAGATTTGGACAACACATATTTTACAAAGAAATAGCACGATCATATCCTCACAACATTAAATGACCTTGCAGCTCTACCTGAATGTCTACAGAATCGAACATGTTCTCTTTAGCTGCAGTAAAGTGCTGGCTCCTTGGTAAGGGCCCCGTTTGCTGCACACTGGGCCTCAGAGAGCCGAGCAGGGCCATACAGGGCTGGGGAGGCACAGAGCGCATGTTAGGAACAGAGGAAGGAGCCACTCGGACTGGAGGAGGGCCACATGTGCCGGGCCGTGGAGAGAGCCTCCGACACTGCTCACGCTGTCAACACGCTGACATATACATACGCAAACATTTGTGTGGCGGTGCAGACACACACGCAGACACACACCAGTGCACATACACACCGCGGGGCCAAGCCAATTAACACCCTGCCACTGCAAAGATCATATTCGGAGCAGTAGTGGAACAGGAGGGCATATGTGGATAATCATACATGCAAATTAGATGAACAAGAGAGGCATCTGAATTCTGGCAACAACTCACCTCAAAGTGGGGCCTTGAACCACCGGTCTAAAATGTGTATCATGCACAACAAGATCAGCAGAATTTCATTGATGATATTTATTTATGATTTGTACAAAATTCTAATGAAAGGAGCAGGGACCTTGGGGACAGTTTACGCTGACTGGAGACCTCACAAGAGACGAGTCTGCCAAAATCGTACAGAAAATGTAAACAGTGCCACATACCATTTAAAGTTTCATTTCCTTGGGACAGTTCCGAACAAATAAAGAGACGTCACCGACATTTGAGTCACAAAACTGAAAGATGGAGCACTGAAGGTCTCAGGTGCAAAAAAAAAAAAAATGTCTTCCCTGAAGTTTGACCCCAAAACCAGAAGATGGCAACATTACATCTGGCTGAGACAGCGGCCCAATTCGCCTCGCTGCTCCTTTTTACTTATTTATGCATTCATATGTTCACCCAGTGCTTCATTTATTTATTTATTTATTCATTTACTCGCACCTCAATACAAACATTATACACCTTGAAGAGAGGAGCAGGTAAATATGTTGAATTATTTACCAGGTTCCTGACTTGACTACTGGTGGTTAGGCGAGATAAGAGCCAGACGCACAATTCCCTGAGGTTGGGGTTCGGGTGTGTGCTGCACGTGTACATACGTGTGTATATGCACGTGTGTGTGTGTGTGTGTCGTGTTTGTGTATATTCATACCCTGTAGGTGAAATAATGGCCTGGTGATGGAGGGATTCGTTTGAAACATTTCATTCTGAAGAACACTTCACTATCCCTCTCTGATTTTCCTCTTCCTCTCCTCCTCCTCTTCACTGTATCACATTATTACATAAACGTATGGACGGAGACCACGACAGGGTTCCGACGTTAACAGCCCAAAGGAAAGACATCAACGTCAGTCCTGACTAATGCAGAGTGGGTGCCTCTCCAGCAAGAGTGTGTGAAGAAGAGGCACAACAGTGTGAATGGTAAATGAGTCTCTTAGTTACAGTAGCAGGTCCCCACTACACGACGAGGGCTGATCCACTTTACCCACGACTCGCTGCAATGGCTGTCACTTCAAACAGACTGGGCTGAGATGAGACTATTTGCCATGGTAAACAATTTAATATTTGATGTACAGTACAGTGAGCAAGCCTCCTCCCGACGTCTTTTTCTCCCCTCTCCTCTGTTTGTTTTCCTGAGCGTGTGTTTGCATGTGTGTGTTTGCATGTGTGTGTGTGTGTGTGTGTGTGTGTGTGTGTGTGTGTGTGTGTGTGTGTGCTGGCATAGTCAGCCAGGCTACATGAGGCAACAAGAGCATATAAGTGCATGCATAATCTCTCAGATAGATGACGATGAAGAAAACACACTGGCTGCTAAGTGAACACTGATACAGTGATATAGATATTCACCGTGTGTACAATGGCTGTCAACAGTATTTTTCTATTTTTATTAAATATCTCTATAGTGATCTAAAAAAAGGAGAAACATTCAAATTCCAGTCATTTTAATTGCACAGGCAAAAACACATATTCTCCAAATTTCATCTTCTTTTCCAGCCACATGGTTTTGGTTTTATCTGCTCAGGGACTGGAAATATCCACAGTGCAGACTTCAACCACGATATCAGTAGCTTACACTGGAACATTTTCAAATGATATAAAAAATAAATAGATAAGTAAACTAAAAACTAGGACATTATTTCTGCCAAGAAACAAACACAAATCATTACTTTGAGAACCATAAACAAAATTATATTTAAATCATTGTATTGGTGTGCCTGCAGACATCTTAATCTGCATACCACTAAACATACCACTAGAGGTAAATTGCAAAATGTGATTAATGAAATAATAGATTATTTTTGGCAAAGCAAAAAACACTGGAATCTATTTACAACATCAAACACACCAGCAAGTGGAGAATGCTATTTATTTTTAATACTCCCGGTTGTATTGATGCAGAGAGGAGAGTTCTGTAAGAGCCACAGTTATCAATAGGTATTAATCTGAGAGAAATTACACATCCCATCAAGCTGTAGAGTTGTATTAAATCTCTGTGCTTGGGGGGCCGGGGGCGCGGGTTCATGCCAAGAGGGCCCATGAGGGCGATGTGGCACGACCAAGAGGAAGGAGCCAGTTGGAAGGCAGAAGTGTAAGAGCTGGGAGCAGAACAATTACAGCAGTCACTTACCATCACAGTGTCTGGTTGAAGCAATGGCACAGCAGGACGCCGCAGGGCAAGAAGGAAGCGTTCATCCAGCTGGTATCACAAGATCAAGCTGGTCATGCCAGAAATGACAAAACAATATGCTGAGCCCACTAAAAGCTTTTAAACACGTTCTTTTTTTCCTTTTCCTTCTTTCTTTTCCTCTTAAATAATTAAAACTTACAACTCAAACACATAATGGACTCATCTGTGGTTACACGAAAGAAAATTAAGGATGAAATGTCAAAATCTGACACATCTTCCATGAAAATTTCATTTCCTCCACTTTAATTTAACTTGTACACGTTCAACTCGGATTTGGTTATCTCAACCGCAACATGTGTTGTATGGCATCTGTTACAGTTTTGGGAAGGTCCAATGACAAATATGACAAACATTAAAAATCAAACACGGCTGATATTTTGTCAGCTCTCAAAATAAAACGTTACAATCTTCGGCTAACGAAATACCTCATGTCCAGATGGAGAATGTGAAAAAAGGGATTTAACAAAAGAAAAGATGTGCCAAAATAGCCACCCACAGACAGGGGCATTAGAGACCTACACAAACACATAACATATAACACGTCTGTACACGCGCACACAGACACACACATGCACACACTGAGCTGAGGCAGCTGACCGCATCTGACCCTCGTCCTCAGGTTCAGTGGTGGCCACTCCAGCAGCCTCACCTCCCCCTGTCACGTCTGATTCTCCTGGTAGGATCCATCATCTGGCTGGCAGTCTGGGTGCCAGTCAGCTGCTTCCCAGGGGACTCCCAGTCGATGGGGGCCGGGAGGCGCTGGGCTGAAGCCTCCCCAGCCTCGGCAGCAGCTGCGTGGGAGACAGGGAGAGGTGCGGCACAGATGTGGGAGTCTGGAGCCAACAGAAGGTATGGCTGATTTCAACATCGGCCATATTTGTTATTCCACCTTTTCCTGGGAGGAAGAAGCAGGCCCTTGATCTGGCTCACAGCTAAACACTTAGCTTTTGTTCCTGAGATGAATAACTGCGAGGAGAACGAGGCGTAAGAGAAAACGAGATAGAAAAGCGGAGGGGGAAAAAAAAGACTTGGTGCCAGAGGAGAAATCCGGTGACCAAGTACAAAGTGAGGCTGGTCATTTTATTCCCCGCTGAGCCTGTATTACAAGCGCCTCTGAGCCGTGACACACCTTTTCCCTTTGCTGCAGTTCCTTGACAAACTCATACTACATCACAATTCCTGCAAAACAATCATGGCAGTTTTCGCTCCCCCCGAGGTAAAAGACACATCTTAAACTGCGATGTGTTTACGTGTCCGCTTGTTCATTCTGAACATCCACAAAAAGAAACACCAGGTCTACTGTCTATTAAATTACATTTCTATAACAGCAAACAAGTTTTTTTTTCCGAAACAATAATCGTCTTTAATGACATCACTTTCTAACTCTCCAGTTACACTCACTAACAGTGGGAGGGGATTCTGCCCACCATAAACAAACTTGCTCCGCTGACTCTCCGTGGACCCGTGTGATGAATAGTACCAGTCAAAAATCATCCCTGACGCCAATAACCTGATTTTCACTGGGAATTTTGCACAACTTCGTTTGGTAGTAACACTATCCACCTTGTAAAAATGAACACCCTCTTCTGACAGCACAAGTGAGAAATAGGATAGCTTTCCCACTGAGTTCCCAGATGTAGGATTGCCGTTGTATTCACACACCCGGTGTTAGCCCAAGACGGCACCCGCAAATACAGCTCTGTGTTGGCTTTGTAGAAAAAACAAGGCTGTGATATGGAAGAGGTGGCAGTGTGAAGCTGTCGGTACAAATTGCTTGTTTATACTAGAATAACCCCCGAAAGCACAATTCGATTTGAAATCTGACAGTCTCGTCTCATATTGCCTTAAAAAAAACCATTGTCCTGATAAATATTTGAGTTCCCATGATGCCTTATGCTAAAAAACACTCGGCATGTATGTGTGGCTCGTTCATGTGCGTGTGTGCAGTACAGCGGAGCGCGGTACATCTGCACTTGCAAGGAAACAGGCTGTTAGCATACAGCTTTGACAACTCCATCAGGCCAGTCTCAAGGTAGCTGTCAATCACAACAAATCATCTCATCCCCCGGCGCTGCGAGGACTTCGCTCCACTACTACACACATGACAGGCCCCTACAGCTCTATTTACCCATGCACACCCTCCTGGTGCCAGTGGGTTTTGTAATTAGAAAATGGGAAATGAGAAAAGAGTCGGGGGGTAGGTGAGCGAGTCGGTAACAAGTTTGGATACAAAGCGAGTGAGCGGTGCCTTTTCACTGGCGACGTTGGCATTTGGAGAGGGTTGGCACCTGCGTGGTGGCAGCGCATTGAAAGAGGCAGAGGCCTTCCCCATTCAAACTGTCCTATTTGGGGGACAGTTTGAGTGTGTGTGTGTGTCTGTGTGTGTGTGTGTCTCATTTTCAGTTATCTATAATTAGATTAAGGTGGCGATGGCTTAGCACAAAGCCAGACCCTCTCCACTTCCATCCCAGAACATGTGAATTAGGGAATAAACGGTTCTCTCCGTTCGGCTCAGAGAGAAAGAGGCGGTGCGAGCGCTCGGCGTACCCCTTTATGACGGGGAGAGATGTTAATTGCGTGCCATTACCTCTAAACTGTTTGCTTGTTGTATTAATCACTGTGCTAATTGATGCAGAAATAAAATTGTTGCCACGGGCGAGGTAGGGAGTGAACCAGAGTCAGGGATGGCAGATAAAAGATTATCGTAGTGAACATATGGAGATGGCCCTGCTTTGAAAGTCTGCTCTATATGCCCACCAGCACCACATGGGATGAGGATGGGAGTGCCAATACAGTCTCCTAATGCAAGGTTTATACAGAATGAAAAAAAGCACGCTGGTACATTTGTTCGCATATTCAGCAGAAGACAATGAGTGACTTTTAGGGGACGATAATCTGGAATTTGCCAGAACTGAATTCACATTATGCAATATATGCTAGACCTTAATGAGCATGTATAACTTCCATCCAGCTGATTCTAAGCAACACAGTAATATACAATGCTGCCTTTAAATTTAAGTTTCATCTCCAGGATGTGAAGTATTAACATTTTGGGATGGAGGCTCTCCGTCCTAAGCCCCTCCCACCACACAAGCATGGGCAGATGAACGTGCTTCATACCTGCACCAGATGACCCGCAGGCATTTTATTTTACATTTATCCTCATAACTATTTTTTTGCTTTACGTAGGCAGTGGTTGCCAAAGCTGGAATAACAAACTTCACTGTACAAGTTTCCACCTTTGATTTAGGACAGACTCTCCACTGAAGGGCAGTGCATGCTTAGCAGATCAGCCAATAGGAGCGCCTTCTCTGAGCTGCCCTGTGATTGGTTCAAAGTCTCTTGTCACGGACCAGATATCCACAGGGTTAGAAACAGAGCCTTGATTCCCTGGAGCATCTGAAATGTCTTGATTTACATTATGGTGCAATGTTATTATTCCTCAATAATGTCAAATATGTTCATTAAGAGGGTGTGTGACAGTTTTTTTTTATATTTGCTAAGTTGGAGCCAGGGGCGTCACTCTGGGGGGAACAATGGGACTAACTAACTCGGCCCCCGCATTAGAAGTTTAGTCCGTTTGAGCGCCATTGACTTTGACCCTTCTAACATCAGTGCAAAGTCCACTGCACCAAAAGGGTTGAAGAAAATTATACATTTAAAAAACATACGTACATTTTACGATCCGGTGGCGCTGCACAGCTGGCGACCCGGGCTGCTGCAACTCACAATAGAGTCTCAAGAGTTAGGGTTTCTTCATTCATCCCAACGTCCATCACACTCAATAAGGAAACCTGTTGATTCGGCCATGTATCTCAACCTTTGTTCTTTGTCTGGCACATTTTACACTCTGGTTTTTAGGTTCTAATGCAGCTTTGTTTTTCCTCTCTTATGCGTCATATCCTTTTAGTGTTTTATCTTTTGTAGTGTATTTGGGCAGGTGCAATATTCAACTCACTTTTTATTCTGCATTATTATTCTAGGTCTTACATGATATGTCACTGTGCACTGTTTTTTGTTGTTTTGTAGAAAAAGTTCCCCATGGGGATAATAAAGTATATTTGATTTGATTTGATACATACAACACACAACTTGGTACTTACGCTGATGCTCTGGGAGAACCAGGTAATCCTGTCTTCATCAAGCTGATGGAAAAACAAATTACTCAATCAAAGAAATCTCAAATTGTTAGTTCTATTTTAAAATAGCGATGAACACTGACTTTGAGCAAATTGATAAATTGAACTGCCTCATTTTCAGATGAAGATGAAGGTCATAAAATACCTAAATAACCACGAGGAAGATACAATTCTCTTGTGCTCGCTAATGTTCATATTAAGACTGTTGCATTGTAATGATGCAGGATGATGATTCACAATAATGACACAGGGCACATTGTTTTTGCTATGAACCTGCTCAGAGCTAACAGAAACTTTTACTTTCAAAGCTGAGGATATATGGGAACATATTTACATTTTTTATGTCTTCCTTCATGTATCTGGGACATTTTCAGAACATCTTAAAAAAAAAAAGAATTCCCAAAGATTCTGTGTGAGATTTAGCAGGTAGAACGATGTGTATAGGTGCCAGCCAGAAGCACAGAGCATTTAATGTGCGGCTGTATATGCCTCGCTGCCTCACGAGCCACCGACAGAGGATAAACAGAGGCAGCCATTTAAAGAAACCCTGAGTCCATACGGTGCAGGCGGTGAATGAAGAGATTCAGAGAGAGCGTCGGAGGCCCTCGCCAGTGGACCAGCCGCTCCCTCTAAACCCGCTGTGTTTTTGTATGCAGATTCCCCTTGTCAGAATTCATTTATTCAAAGGGAGTTATCTGAGAGAGCGGGTTATGAGACCAAAATAGTCGCATTCACATTCGTCTCGAAAAAACATTTGGAATGCTAATGCCATGAGAACATGCCGTTTATGTGCCCGTGTTTGCGTAAGAATCCGATCCAGCGCTCCCTCGGCTTGCTGGCCGAGAGGCGCAGCTCACGTAGACAGGGGAGCTCTGATGCCGCGTACAGGGTCCAGTCGTCTAAATCTACTCTTGTGGAACACTTGTTATATTGCCAGGAACATTTTTTGCTGGAACTCTCCATATGCAGCAGTCTGATCCTCCAGCAAAGGAAAATCGATATTTTCTTAAAGGGTCATTAGATCACTCTGATCACAGATGATGTTCATACAATTTCGGTCTTGTTTATGAAAATAGATGTGATGATGACAAAATTGCCTGTTCTGGACTGAGAAACGATAAATCTCCAGCGTTTCACAATAGCCTGAACCATGGCGTCAGTATCTTGTTCTCCCTATGTTTCCATCCCACTCCCCCACTTTCTCTTGCTCTGCACAGGTGGTATGAGCTTCCTGGTAGAGTCTTTCTCATTCCTTTTTGTTCTCCTCCAATAGCTGTGATCGGGAGCTGTTGATGATGATGACAGTTCTGGCTGTCCATTGATTTGCTGTGGCCCCTAGTTGCGAGTTCACAGCAGACGACACTCTTCCTTTGGCTTTAATTAGAGCTGCCCCATCTTCTCTTCTCTCCCGCCCTAGATGTGGCTCGACACATGAACACAAAACGCTCCTACACACAAAACTCCCCGCTAGGACACAGCCAACACTCGCCTACATGGAGCTGGCATTTAGTATCTTGATTATAAACCTTTGTGGTCAAGAAAGGCCTTTGTTACTTGTACTATACATAAATACAGACCAGAGAGTCAGTTTTCTATAATATAACCACGATGTACACCCATTGATGCACAATGCACACGTTAGTACATATGCATGGATATATATACACATGCTGGCACTGTGCCTATTCATTATCCTGATCCATGCAACGTCTAATCAGAAGAAAACTACTATGAAACTTGAATTATAAAATGTTTTATTCATCCGCATACTAACCATAATGCACCTTCCTTCCACTCTGCTCTACTAGGAGATACATGGGCCTCATCTCACTATCTGTCCAAACCTGAAACAAGTGGAGGAGAGAGGTGGGAGAGCGAACCCTCAGTCTTGGGAGGGGTTATTATCTCAGTGGTCATGGCTCCTCGCAGGTATTTCATGGTTGCTCCCAGGGTGTCCTCTCACAGACATCAGCAGGTCCTATTCATTTAAAGCACTTCTGGGTCACTTGTGGCCTGAACAGTACTCAACAAAACAAACGAGATAAGTCATTAAGGAGATAAGACCCGAAAAAACAAAGAATATTGAATTATATTTGGGCGAACTGAAATTTGACTGCAGCCATTTCTCTCTTTTCCTTTTCTTCTCCCTCAGGGGTAGCGACAGTTCCTCAGCCACTGAGCCCCACTGAGTCCAGATTGGGTCTTCAGACACTTAAGCTGCTTTCAGACGTACACAAAGATCCAGACATTTTACCGACAATTTCCAGAGGGGCTATTAGAACACAAATGTCTGAGTCAGTTGCTCAGGACATTTTCTGCCAGCATGTCCGAGGAGCCCTACACATAGTAGATGCCAACTTGGAAAGCCAACAAGATTTGAGATCTTTTGAAAATGAGAACCGACGCTGATGTCGATGTGCTCTAAATTACAACCTTTGTGCATTTATACTTCATGTCCTGTCTCCTGCACAGGCGCCTTAAAGTTCCGGAAATGTTCCTGTTGTTATGAACTGGTCTGTCCTGGACAATCTCCTGCCACATTCTACATATGGAATGAAAACAGGAAAACTTCAGAAAATGTCTGGACCCAATTTTGGTGTATTTTTATTTTGTCCAACACTTTTGGCATTTGTCAGGTTTCCACATTTTCTATTTAGTTGGTTTGTGTTGGATGCTGGAAGTTCTCTGTTCTTAAATTATAGGAAATAAATGATTTGACTAAGGATTGTTTTCATCCTATCAGGCTATGGACCTGTCAAGTTTGTTTTCATATTGACTTTAGTCCATGTATAAAAGTACAATACAACACATGCACACACACACAAACACACGTTTGTACAGCTATCTGAGTGAGGACACTCATTGGCATAATGCATTCCCTAGCCCCTTACCCTAACCCTAACCATCCAAACTAAATGCCTAACCCTAACCCTAACCCTTAACCTAACCTAACCTAACCTAACCTAACCTAACCTAATTCTAATTCTAATTCTAATTCTAATTCTAATTCTAACCCTAACCACAACCATAACCATAACCATAACCATAACAATAAAAAGTCTTACTCCCCAAACAGTCACAAACTGAGGACCAGCCAAAAGGTCCTCACTTTCCCAAAATGTCCTCACTCCGTAGGTTGTAGACTCCAGTGGTCCTCACAAAGATAGCTGTACCAGAGCAGACCTACACACACAGATATCTTACAACATATGCTCTGATAGATTATGTTCAGATCCTAAGACGAAAACGTGCTCGAGTGCATGCTTGCAGACAAGCACATAATCAATGCAATCATACAGCAGGGCAAATCAGTGGGGGGGCATGACCTGACAGGTGACCCATGCACTGTACGTCTCCAGTAGTGCCAGTCCATGCCTGAGTGTGTGCGTGTGCGTGTGTGTGTGTCTATCAGAGTGAAAGTCAGCTGGTCATCCATGCGATGCTCGAATATTTCTGTTTACAAATTTAGAAGGCACCGGTACATAATGGAGCAACAACATGTGCAGAGTGCTACAGAAAACTGACATTGCAAAGTTTACTGCTGCAATACCTGATTCTGTTTCCCCCTCGGAGAAACTCCATCTCTCCTCGAGCCCATCGCTGAGCATTACACCTTCCAGACCAGGCTAAGTTTAGAGTTGAGGACCTCCTGATGACAGTAGTGGAAGTCCTGTCATAAACCCAATCAGGGGCGTCCTCGTCGGGCCTCGTAAATCTCCTGCTTTGTAGGGTTACTGGGAGGTCTGGGAAGTGAAGATTTCCCACTTATTATTCTCAGGAAACGGCAGACAGCCTCCCCCTGAACCCAGGTCATGCAAGGTTATGACCTTCGAACAATCATCATTGTTGTTCCAGTAACTATGGCGACCGAGTAGCTCAGTGATGTGAAGTTCACATCTTCTCTTTTATGCAGAAACAGCCGGTGTCTATCTTCATGTAGACTTTAATAATCTGTGTATGCCTGCACATCTTGAGGTTATTATTGATTCCGATTTTTGCTTTGTGAAAAATGTTGTCCAGTCATCTTTCTTTTAATTCAAAAAACTCCTCAAGGTCATAATGCAATCATTTTCTCCTCCCCTCTACTCAACTGTAATGCTCTGTAAACTATTATCATTAAAAGCTCCCTGCATCCACACCAACTAGGAAAGAGTGCTGCTGCTCGGATGCTGTAAGAAACATGCATTACTGCTGTAGGTGCTAACATGCCCGTTACATTCTGCATTGATCTTAAAATTCAACTCATTGTTTTTAAAGCCATAAACGGTCTCGCTTCTAAACACATTAAGACCTTATTAAGCCTCTATGTGGCTGGGCGCTCATTTAGATCTGTGAACGGAGCTCTGCATGGTTATTCCCAAATCTTAGTTGGAGACTGAAGGCCATTCATAGTTGTGCATACGTGTATGTGCGTCCACTGCAAATACGCCAGTGGCCATAGAGTTTCTATGCAACTGTGTTCATTTCTTTCCGGTTTCCGGTCCACTTATTTAACAAATAATCTGGCGTCGCTGTTTACCCTGGAACAATAGCGAGTGTTATCATGTTGGAGTTGGAGCTGATCGATGTTAAAGAGCAATTACCTTTTCCTAAAGAGCTGCAACTAGGAAAAGAAAGATGTCCGAGCAGACAACCTAAAGCATTATATAGGCAACATTCTAAATATCTCTTCTTAAAACACTTTTTTTATTGCAAAACTTTGAATGTTTCTTCATGTTTCTTAATTTGTAACTTTGTGCTATATGAATAAAGTTATATTTATAATTATTATACATTATTACATATGTGTGTGGCTGTTCCTGTTTGTGTGTGAAATTGTTTTTCTTGCAAACCCCCTTCTGAAAAGCTCTATGCCAATGTTCCTGCAGACACCTTAACAAGCATGAGACACATTTCCAGTGGGACACCAACCCTGTCTTTCTATCTCAGCAGAGAGCAATGCTCCAGTGCCAGCCTGGTGCCATCAGCACTGGGATAAGCTTTATGACAGAACATCGACAGGCTTTCAGACTCTCCTGAGGCCATTCCAGACCTTGAGAGGATCAGTAGGCTTCCGACAAGTAGTCTTCAGGGCAGCACAGGCTCTCATACTGTGAGGGTCCCTGACAAGTGAACCACAAGGAGGGAAGGGCCAATTACAAACTGTATCAAAGGTTGTCATATATGCAGTTTTACTATTTCCCTTTTTCCGTGCCATCGTTTCAATTTTCTAAATCCCAAAACAATTGTTTTTGTGACTGCGTGAAATGGAAAGAGAGGAAAATGGACACAAACCTTAACCTGCTGAAGAGAGTATAACCCAAATTATGATGATTACATGTGTTTTTGGAGGGGGTAGTTTTAAGCCACCTGCCCATGTTGCACATTTACAGCACACCTATCACCTCTAGCACTTAAAAAAGTTTCCCCCCAAAACATATCAAAACGTCTTTTTTTACGACTTCTGTTCCACTTCTAGTTCACGTAACAGCCATATAGGCCATGCCAAATGTGCCCAGAAATAAGCTGGGCCTCCCCACTGTCTCTGAGATTGCCCACCCAGGAGTCTGGCACACGCCACAGCGAGCAGGAGGCCCTCTGGATTACAGTAATACACACTATCTCATAATGGAAAGCTGCCGTGCACATTTCCCTCTCTCCGCCTTCATTGTCCACACTACCAACTGCACAATCAGGATATGAGAGTGAGATTGCACCCGTTTAGAGTTTGCTGGTGCACTTCCCTCCCTCTCTTTTTCTGAGTTGGGCCCAGCTTTGCTCCTAAAACAATGAGTAAAAAACTAGGTCCTGTATTCTACTTATAACTATATCATGATTATGTAAAAATCAATCTCATCACACTGCAAACTGTGAACTAAAACTAGCTAAAAATACCCTGAACTCTTAGACAGGACTTGCTTGATTAATTTCAGACAGTATAGGTCGTGGGTCACAAGGAAACAATGGCATGGACATACTTAACCTGGGATACTAACATAGTTAAATAAACAGTCAAGCTGTCCTGTTTGGAACCGCCACACAGAAGGCAAACTCCGCCACTTTCCCTCTCACCCCTGTAATCAGCAGAAGCTGTAATTAATTGGGAGGCTGACCTCGGGTTCAGGGAAGTAAGGAGGACAGCCAGACAAAGTTGAAAGCCATTAAGAAGAAACGGGAGGTTGAGGGGAAGAGAGAGACACATGCACAAGGGACTACGCTGGCCACCTCATTGCTCGCTGGGCTGCTAACAAAGGTACAGGTGGTCCAGAGGGAGTAGAGGTGCACGCTGGCCAGAACCTAGACCACAGGGTTACCACAGACTGTACCCAATTACAGCGTAGAGGTCATTTAAGTGGCTTGACTACCGACCCCATTGGTGCGTGCACGCTAATCAGGCTTGGTGCTCCAAACAATGGACCATGTGGCCTTCTGAGTGTTGTGGGAGGGGCAGGGCTAACCAGCAGACCACCACCGATCAACGTGGTCAAGATGTTTCAAAAGGATCTCAGAGGCTCTGAAAGGGGGAGGACATGAGGAGAGGCCAGAGGCAGACAGACGGACGGGGAAGGGTCCGATAAAGTTGCAGACCGGCACCACGTCAGACCTGTATTTATCCAGGAGGTTCTGGGGGATAAAGGCGGATACAGTGACACTTGGGGCAAGCGTAGGACAGATGGTTTCTCACACAAGGACAAAGAGGATTTGAGGACATTAACAAACCACAAGTCTCAGATATCCACTTTATTAAAATGTTATTGGCCTTTCACTTTCATTTGCTGTCAAGGCTCAAATCACTGGATTGTATTTCAATGATCCGTACTTGTCGAGAGAGTGTAGAGAGAGTGTCGAGTAGATCAAGGTAAGTTTTCATTATTGGAAGTAACTGTGAAATTAGTTTAGACAGTTAGTAGTGCAACTAATCCTTTTTCATTTAAATCCTAAAAGAACAACGGCATCCTCTAAAAAACATTGTAAAATCGAGAATTGCTTTCCGTAGAGCACATAGCTGTGGAAAGGCCCAAAAGTCCCTTTCAATTCAAACAAGCCTTAAATCTAAGGCCACATTATGTTTCTCAGCTACACATTGGTTTTTAGTTACAGGTTTCTAGATCTAAATGTTCCTGTGCAGCAGCAAAAAAAAAACCTACATCCCTATGAAACCAAATTTAAATCCACTAGATCCGGATTTTGGGGGGAATTTGCATACAATCGCAAACACTCATCGATACCCTCTAAATATGTCTGAATTTATTTTTTAAACAAGATTAACACGTGAGAAATGGATGAATATTTGGAAATTGCAATAAATCAAAGTTAAAGAAAGTGGAAAAGAAATCCTGGATCTGCCCACTGATCTGCACCAGAAATGAATGCGTCCTGCATCCAGTATCTATTTCCTGATAATCCCTCCAGTAGTTTTTGTGTAATGCTGATAAATAACAAGCGCTGATGAAAACAGAATGTCCTAGCAGAGGTAATAGAACTGAAAGCTTTTCTGAAAAACTTGACATTCACTAAAACCTTTGAATACTTTGCTTTTATTTGAAACCAAAGCCTTTACTTTGGAAATTAGAAAAAACAATCACGTATTAGTCAACATTAGGACAAAGGCAATAATTTACTATAAAAGCCAAAGGTTTAACCTCTGGCTTGTTTGACACTTGCTCCATAATCCTCCTCCTCCTCCCCTTCCTCCTCAAATATCAGTCTCCTCAAAGCAACTGCTAAACTTTAATGTTATCAGCCTCTCTCTGAACTGTGTAACTTTAGCCATCAAAACAACTAATGTCAAATAACATAATACAATGATCCATCCCGTGGTTCAAAGATGTTTTATTGTTCTTTTGTCTGAAATACTGTATATGTGCATCCTTAAGCCAATCAGCCCTGCCAACAGAGGCCGTGGAAGCACAGATAGCCATTAAAGGCCCGGCCCCAGCTACAAAAACAAAACCTATCCACCTGAGACCACAGAGGGACAGGATGCAGGCTACTTATAGAAACCCAAAACCAAAGCACAAGAATAGCAGGAAAAACGACTCTGGGAGCCGCACTGAACCTTTTGAAGTGCGCCACCTCTTAACTATTCTGATACACCACCCCGGCATCTTTGAAGGCAGGTTATCCTCCACGGCCGTGTGTCCTGTTGTGGACGAATTGTTTCCTCTTTCACTTTGCCTCTATTTTCCTGCAGAAACTGACACTGTTTTATTGTTCTCTCAGGACAAACTGTTGTCTTGGGGAGCTCAAGTGTTGAGGACCTCTTGCTGTTCTCCTGTTGCTGAGGGTGGACAGTGTGTTAGTCGCAGGTGAACCAGCGGTGGTTATCCCTGCAGAATCTGCAGAAGGATGACCCCCCGCTTATCGCAGCCATTTCCTCTATCCCCAAGGTCGTGCCCTCTCAATGCCCTCTCGCCTAAGAATGGACCATTAGGGGAATTAATCACTGAGTGGTCGGTGATGTCATTGCACAAACATGTCACAAGAATGGGCAGAACGGTGACATATTTTGTTGTTTTTGGTGTGTTGCTGATGGCTCTCCTCGTAAAATCTGACGGATTTATGGTCGTGCATGCACCTGCCACTGTGTAGAAAAGAAAAAAAAACAGGTTACTTTCAGACTTTCAGTGGAAAATGTGAATTTAAAATATCATGGAATTCAAGGGACAAGTTCAAGATAATTCATGGATCTGAGGAAAAACATTGGATTTACAAGAGACAGAAAATACCATAAAATGTAATAAAATATAGAAAGTGTTTCTTTTATTACACTTCACTAAAACATGCCACACTCTTGGTGAAGGGGTGATATTGCATGCTTTAAAAAAATATGTATATGCTGTATCAAGAAGGATGTTTTCACCTCTGCTGCCAAGTGCATCGTACCTGAGTATTATGTGTGTAATCTGAGACGGAGGTACACTACATATGCTTCTCCCGGCTCCTGTGGAGAAGCAGAGCTCACTGTAACACTCAATATCGGGGAATTTAATTGCACTTACAAATCGTTCCCTTTTGGCTCACATCTGTGGAACAGGTCCTCTGCAAATAGTGTCATATCACCGTCTTATTACAGGCAGCATTTCAGAAGAAATACATCATCAACGGTGAGATGTGGAATCTGATTCTCTGTCTGTACGATGGTTAAATCAAAATGTGCAGCGAAATCCAGTAGATTTGAGGTCATTTTACTTTTTGATTAAAATAGAATTAAGTTAATAAAATTACCGCAGTTGACCATACTTTCATAATATGCATTTGCACATTTAACAGTCAGGTCGTGTTAATCGGTAACATGCTGTTTTCTAACCTTTTTCTATCTAATCATTTAGTGATTTTTCTCGTCCTTCTGTTTTTGATTTTATTGTGCTGACACTAAAATGAAAAGTCTCACTTATTTTGATCAATAGCAGATCCTGCACTCTGGTGCCTGTGGCCACATCCCAAACACAACCACAGACTTGTGAGCGACACCGAATAAGGAAAGGGAAACCACATTTCAAGAGTCCTAAAATAAACAATGAGGAATTGTGAAATTGTGTAAGACTCGATTACAAACATCTGTGTCCCCGGCACAGAGAGGTATTCCCGCTATGCTGCAGCGCAGGGAAGATACAGTAACCTTTGATATGAATTTGAGCAGTGGGTGAGGGCTCAGTCATCGCTTATAATTATTCTCCACACAAAACATTGCCCTCATCCTCTCCCCTTCTCTCTTCGTCCCTCTACATTTGTTGCATTGTGCGCTGCGGCCAGTGAAAGCTCTGGTATTTCCTCTGATAATTCGACCAACGTGCAGGTCAGCACTGAAACTCTCTGTGCATTGGCACTGGATCAAAGTGCAGTGTGAACGCTCTCCACAGCTAAAAATATCAGATTTGATTCAGGGTAGAGGTTAATATGTCTAACCTCTTGCAGCTACTTTGTTTATGTTTGACACGGTCACTGATTGGCCCGTTTGACTAGTTTCCCCTGTCTCATCCTTGAAAACACTTCCGCTCAAATTCACTGTTCCACCGTTTCCCCATTGTGCCGGTCAAACAGTAGTGTTTTTAAATATGGCAAATCTTAAAACAATTAAACCATCTAATGTATGAGAGTATTTTGTATTTGAGGAGAATAAAAAAACATTAAATTAAAGAGAAAGAAGGAAACTGAACACTGTGCATAATTCTAAGGTAGGAATGTATCCTGTTACTGTGTCATCCTGCAGTGCAGCATAGAGAGGTTCGAATTAGTCTTATCATGTTACAGTCACCATTCTTTTTAAAAGCTTGTCTTTTATTCAAGGTGTCAGAAATCTATGTCCTCATATAAACGAGAGACTGTTGAAAACTGTTAATTTTAAGAAATGTTTTTTGTTTGCCCTTTTATATAAAATATTGTCATCTTTATACATAATTATGCAGTTTTTTAGGACGTCTGAGGACACATCACAATTTGAAGCAAGTCTTTTGGATTCTATGTCTTCTGACCTCCAAACTGTAATATCTTTTTGCTATCTGACAACGAATTAGAACGATGGAGAAAATCTGTCGCCACATGTCTCACTGCCTTCGTGCCGATCAATTTGAGTCAGTACTTGTTGGACATCAAATTGTCACTCATGTAAATTAAGAGAACTGCACAACAGAACTTAAGCTAATGGAGTATTGCTTGCCGTAATGACAAGAGATGAGGATAATGGATTGTTAGTTTGCTTCATAATGATGCTAGATATCCGGGGACGGCTAGATAAGCACATTAGAAGTCAAAGACTGTTCCAGAATAATAGGACAGCTCAGAGATAATGTACTCGCACGAGGGGGCCTCGACATTAGCAACAGCCCAGCAGGACTCAGCCTGCACGTGTGCCAATGACGCATTAAATCCCTCAATGACAAAAGATACAAGAAAGGTAAATCTGTGGGCACATTGTTTTGCCACCATCATACACCAGACACCATACTGTACACATGCCAGTGACACAGAGCGGCGGTGAGGTGGGAGTAATTGTGGGAAAGAGCAAGAAAGACATATGAAGTGGAAAATGATGTGTGAATTTTGTACTTTTTAGAGGCACAGACTCTCACAAGACTCTATGCTGCCTGAAAGACAAAAAAACATAAAAAAAAGGTGACAGAAATTATTGCTCACTATTCTAAAACTAATATTTTGTGAAAAAACAACACTTACAAGAGTCAAAAATCTTTAATCAGCCCTCAGTGTGATGAAAGCACAGCTTCGGCATGAACCTAGATGAGAACACAAATGAGACAAAAGAAGGAAAGTACAGATGACATTAACTTCTGCTCAAATGAGCTCAGTAGGCGAGCACACAAAGTATTTAGCACCATTCTTTCTGCCTTTTCATCTTGTTTGTCAATTCGCGGCATTAACTGCAGTATTTTTGTGCATCTTCAACCTCTGTCTTCCTTGATGGCACGAGTGCGGGGTGAGTGTAACAGTGGCCCCGCTCCTTCATTAGATATTAATTTATTCATTACATGTTAACTCCGCGAGACCTTGGAAGGAGATTCCAGGTGACTCCTCTTCATTTGGTCCCCACCGCTCTCCACTGGGCCCGGGAAAATCACAGTAATGCCACACAGTTGGGGAAGTGGAGAGCAAATTATTCTGCTCCATAGAGAGGGTAGTAAACACACGGTGGGACGCTCGTGCTGTCATAATTAAATCTGCAAATCCATAAGAGCAGGGCGCTTTCATTTTAGTACACAAACATGTGGTGGGGCAAACACTATCAAGCCGAGGCCCGGAACAAGTGCCGTACATACATTTGAAAACCACACAAATGCAAATATATATATCATACTAAATATTAGACACAGTATATGTGATATATTATATTATGATATGCATACTGTACATAAGAGCATTGCCTATCATGTCATCCAAAAATCCCCATCCAAAGCTTTTTGTTTCATGAGTTAGGAAGATGTGTTTCCTTTTGTTTACCATTTAAAAATAATATTGCAAAAATATGAATAATTCTTTGAGAATTAAATATAGAAAATCAGTTTAAGAAATATGGCAGTAGGGGGGAAAAGGGGGGAGAGGGGGAGAGTTATGGGTGGTAACTTCCTCCTCCTCTCTATCCTCAACCAAGCCGTGGCAGATCAGAGAAAAAGACGCCTGAGAGCATCAATCCCAGATTCTCTCCACGGCCCGTCAATGGGAGGAAAATCCCCAGTGAACAGGCAGCCTGGCTAATCCACGGCTAAATGACACCTCCAGACACTAATGCCCAGACTGACCACAGAAGCAATCCGCGGCGACTCCTCCACACATGTACCCAAACGATGCTTTTCAGCTCGGGGGAACTTAAAAAGGCCGGGGCTGTCTCTGTCTCTGTGTGCCACCTGCTTAGCATCCCTGCGCTGCAAGCTGCTATAGAGAGACATCTCCGGCAGAGGAGAAAGGCCCATTGTGTCCAGACGTCTTTGAGGGCATTGTTCTGCTTCACTGAGGCCAGGCCGACATCTGCACCATTCACACTGAAGGAAGTTGTAATCACTCCCCTGCTCTTAGCTCGGTGGCTCCAACTTCATATCGAGGCGGCTTGTGAAGTTGGGGCCTGCGGTAAACAACGAGGCGAGAGGAGGGGGACTGGGTGTATAGGATTTGGAAGGGTGGCTGTTTTTGTCGAGAGGCGTCAGTTTAAATAGAAACTCTTACATTCCCCCATACAGGCCCCCTGATCCCCACCCTCCCTTCCAACCCCCAACTCACCCAAGTGCACTCACAATACAAAGCTGGCAACTGAGTTATTGAGTTACCTCTCCATCACAAGCACTGATTAACTGCTTGTCTTTCACAAGTGCACCAAAAGGTTTCAAATGTGTCAATGTAAAGTATAAAAACGTCTGGCTGCTGCATTTTCAAAATGCTACTTGCTCGCTTTTCATCAATAAAAAAAGAGGCACTGAGCGCCTGAAAGGATTGTTTCAGTGGTCAAGTGTAAAAAGGGTTTTATGTAGTTTTCATTTCCATATAATTACACTTTAATGGAAGTCTGACTACTGTGGGGTAAGAGGCTGGCCATGCGGGCTGCCGAGGAGACCCCCTATGATACAGGATGACAGGCTGTAACGCAAACTCCATCTCCGGCTAATTAAACGAATCAATTAAGAGACTATTGTCGTAACTGTGTAACTGATGTTCTGTAGTAGCAAAAATGGTCCCTTGGGGACGTCTTCCAACCACATTAAAACCTCGCTCCTCTACATCTCCATCTGATACCGATATAGACACTTATTTGCGCCTTGCTGTCATGTCATTGGAGGCGGCACATTATGGAAATTGAAATGGAGGGGTTGAGGGGAGCAGGACTACGCTCAGTGTGAGGCGGCGAGGTTCACTTCCCATCACCCTCCAAGGAGAACTCGCTTCAGCAAACTCCAAAGTCCCTCAAAGTTCCCTAATAGCAGAGCTAGAGCAAGCACACCCAGCTGTGTGCATCCAGTCACTAGGTAAGGGTCGCGCAATTAGCATACTCCTCCCTGCCAGGCGAGTCGCATTGATGCAGATAAATTATCATATTAGATTTACCCTCCTCAGTTCAACTGATTGGCTCCCAAATTGTTTTAGATGGCCGTCATTAATCCTTAGCATAGGCTAAGTGCTTTGGCTTCAGATCTGATTGCATGGCGGTACCTTGGGTCAAATTAAAAGAATACTAATGTCTGAACTCCATCTCATTTGCAGTGTCACGATGCTGCTTCTATTATAGGAAACAGGAAAGAGTCAATTGCCATTTATCTAATGCAGGATTTAGAAACTCTCAAGATGATAATTGAGGTCCAGGGTATGAGGAGAAGACTCTTTTTATATATTGTTAATTGGTACATACATGTATATATAATGTGTGTGTGTGTGTGTGTGTGTGTGTGTGTGTGTGTGTGTGTGTGTGTGTGTGTGTGTGTGTGTGTGTGTGTGAGTGTGAGACACTCATACATTTTCAAAGAATGCCAACATTTATTGGAATTTCAAAGACGGCCACTAAAGGTGTGATTGCTTCAAATGCTGCAACTTTTTATGTTCGAACAAGATCACAACAAAGACACTCACAGCCACACTTCTTTTGTAAAAAGCAAACAAAGCAGTGATAGTATTCACTCGATATGTTATTAGTTAAAATATTTCATGATACATGTCTGCTTGGATAATAAATCTCCCAACCCCCAGGTGTCGTGTGCAGGGAGACTGACATATTTATGAACAGAGCACATCTGAGGACCTGACTGAGAGTCCAGAGGATCCATGTCACTGCTACATCTTTGTAAGCTGACCCTGTTTGTTTAAGGCCCACAGTGCTGGCACCACATGAGTGGAACGGGGCTGCCTCGGCGCCTCGGCTGTCCTGGCTCCTGTGGCCAAAGTCAGCATCGGCACGTCGTGGAGACCTGTCTGATGCAGATCAAGGGATTATACCCAATCTCACACACACAGAAAATTCACCTTCATTATATTTATGCTCAAGTGTACTCAGTACACATTTAAAATCGTAAAAAAAAACATAGATGGGAATGTACCTTTGCATAATTTTTGTTCAAAGTTGATCAGGCTCCTAATAGGATGAGATCACCTTATTGAACCAACAAGCCCAAAGGAGAGCAAACTGAGCAGGGGCGTCGGACTCCAGCAGATGATGTTGTCAAAGCCCAGGACATGGGACGACGGTACAGATGCCATAAAGCTAAAATATAAATCTTTAGATCAACATATCTCAGACAACTAGAGCAGGGGGTAAATCAATCTCTCTGATGGGATGACATTCAGACGGTAAAGACCAAGAGAAGGTACACTACACACACACATACTGTACAGGCGCATTTAAAGTGTGGCTTACATCAATAATTTACAATCTCATCCTCACATCATATCGGCCAACTCAAAACTAATCAACAATATTGGTGGATAAATGAATTACTATTTTGAAATGGAAATCTTGGAGGGTGAAGTTTTTTTTTTTCTGGAGACGGATGATGTTTTCAGCAGAAGTATTTATTCTCAAAACCAAATCCATCGGGGAAAGCATGGAAAGGTTAAAAGTCTGAGCTGTCCTTGCAAAAATTACCAAATCACAGCAGCCATATATCGTTAATCTTCATATGAAGCTATTGGACAAATAAATCTGAATATATCTCTTGGCTCATCTTGTCATACCATTATTGTGTGTTCCCTATTTACCTCCTTCCACTGGTTATGTATCTGGCTTCCTAACTCAACCTCCAGCACTCTGAGAAACAATGCAGAGTACGGGAAAGAGAATAAAACTGACCTAAAGCATAAAAGCGTATACCTCTAGTTAACACAAAATAACAGTTTGCCAGGAACAGTGAGAAATTTACTGTGACGCACAAACTGTGTTTTATGTTCCTACTTTGAAGCAGCAAATGCAAACTTCTGGGTTTAACGATTAGACAATATAAAGGAGGAGAGCTGGTTCTGTCACGACCAGACACGGCGCTGAATAAACGAAACTTGTGAAAAAGTCAATTTAAAACACACTTCTCTTAAAAACATTTATTCCCTGCTGTGTTGCTGTTCATTGTCCTTCAGCTGCATGTGTGTGTTCAGGTGTGTTTCTTTCTTTCGCCTCCCAAGTCTCTCTCCCCGCCTTCCTTATACCTGTCATCTGGCGAGGCTAACCCCTGGTAGCTCCCCCGCCAAACGCACACGCGCACACACTCACGCACACACACGCTTTTGTAACTCCCCGCCAAATGCCCGCCCTTCCAGCCCCCTCACACGGCAGCCGGTGTCAGCGAATCAGCTGAACCGTCTCCGCCCCGAGAATAACCCCATGACAGACAGCCCTAGTGGCCTCCCCTTGTCAACGCAGCCTGCCTGGGAAGCTGACAGCCGGGGCACAGGTTGGACAGGCCACTGTATGCAGGAGTTTACACTGGGTTGGGCCTGGAGAGGATGGGCCTTGGGGTAAGAGCAGAAAAGCAAATCGTGATTATATGTACGGATATAGCTTGAGATGTGGAGAGAGGTAATATGAGTATCAGGCTGGACCAGGAGAAAAGACAGAGCTTATCACAATGCTGAAGCTAAGTAGAGAGTTACTTTCTTTAAACTGGGTTAGATTTCACTCGACAGCATCGAATAAGTGAGAAACTAGCTCCGATACATGAGAAAATAGGGATTATAATTGAAAGGTCAGCTCCTGTCAAGGTTACTGCAGCATTTGGTGTATACAGTACTTGGCTGGCAGAGTTGAGTGGTCCGTCCCTGCAGAGCAAAGATTGAAAGGTTCGGTTTGGCCCACAGCCGGCATACTGTCATCCCTCGATCCTCTCTACAACAATTCAGATAAGAGGCAGAATACTTCTCCTCTGACAAGCCTTCATGAAAAAAAAGCACAGATTCCATGTTGCATGATGTTTTTGTTGTGTTTTGACACATGGCTGACATCCCATTTATATTTAATAATTCGGCTCAGCTTGAGAATCATTCCACATTGAAAAGAAGGCATCGAACATTATGATGCATTTGTTTCAAAAGTGGGACATGGGTGACACCACAAAAATAAGAACAACGCCTGCATCTTCCCAGTCTCTTTCTGGGCATGATAATTCCCTTTCTAGCTTTTGGTCTTTGATACGGGCACGAAACACACATCCACACAAACATATGAATTTTTTTAATTGAGGATTTCTTAATCAAGGGATGCACATGCCAAGAAACTGAAGACATAATAACAACCATGTAATAAAAACAGGACATCTTGATGAGCACATTTTCAACAACAAAGACCATGGTCATGTAGTAAGGATTTGCAGACGTTGTTTTTGGGGCATCTCGTATTTTCACTCTAATTTAAAAATGTCTCATCTTTCGCCGGGTTAGGTATCGTTTTAACATCAAACAATGAAACAAATGTGCAGCGCTGCAGGGTAATAAGCACCATATCAACATTTTCTCTGAATGGGATTCTTTGCCTTGTTCTTAATGGGAAAAGAGAAATTGACATTTTGTTATCCTGTTATTATTCAACATTAGATAACACTGACTAGATAGCTGCTTGGAAGAAGCAATGATGAAACTGTCTCTGTGCCCTTTGGTTGTTCTTTTTCTAGCTACGCTAAGGGCTGCACTTTGCATTTGAGAACGAGAACAGCAAACTGTCCTTAATCAAGACTTAAAGCTATGTTTTTTCTTGGAGGCATTCATTCTTGTTTGTTGGGGGAGCTCTCAGATTTCTGAGAATTGTCAGAGAACATAAGCACTTGCTCTGTCTGAGCCGTCCTAATAATAGTGTTATAAGAAAAAAAGGGAAGGAATTGTCACAAGCATAAATAAAGGAACGTGAGGAAGGAGCAGCACAAGGTTTGAAGATATAGAAACTCTGATTAAGACATGTGCTTCAAATACAAAGAGAAAATCAAATAGAAAATTCATTATCATGAGGACTAATTTGATTTTTAACTGCAGAATATGGATTTGTGGATTTTCACTAAGCTGACTGCAAACCTGCGACCCAGGAAAGGCAAAGATACTAGAGCGAGATAGTGATTGACTACCACTCATCCACACATGCACACATACATGTGCATACACACAACCACTTACTCCTGCTCCAACACACATGCACGCACACATGCCAACTGTGTAGATAAAAAGGAATCGTCACATGACAGATTCCCAGCAGATTTTACATGCAGAGATCTTAGGTCTTAGCTTCTGTGCCTTTTGACTTGAAGCGCATACAGAAAGAGTGCAACCCTCACAAACGGTAGCTGCATCCCAAATCAAAATTCAGGATCGGGATTACGTGCTCAGCCAGACATATCTCAATTTGCAAGGCGCAGAAAAAAAAGGGGGGGAAAGAAGGGATAAGTCAGGGATGAGTTAAGAAATATTTAAGGGCTGATTCCAGCTTTCTGGGGAGCTTTGAAATGAAAGAGAATGATCGTGCTAATGAAGCCATCAGAGAAGATGTCAAGATAGATAGATAGATGGATGGATGGATGGACGGACAGCCAGACAGACATAGATAGATTGTCAGATAAATAGATAGACAGACAGATAGATAGATAGATAGATAGATAGATAGATAGATAGATAGATAGATAGATAGATAGATAGAAAGATAGACAGATAGACAGATAAACAGATAGATAGATAGATAGATAGATAGCTATAGGAAATTGTGCAACAACGGGTAGGGAAAGACTTACCAGACTGTCTCTATATGATTTTGAAGATAACAATATACCGTTACAATGATGGTACTCTTACTAATGGCAGTTTCATGTAACAGCAATCTATTAGTTTTTTTGCTCAGCTTTTTTTATGAGCATGCCCCAGGAAGTTGCATGCCTAACTTATGAAGGACTGAGTGTGAGGGGAGCATAAGGTTTGGGCGAGAAAGGCAGAGCAGAGAGCAGTGGGACTACGCGGCTTAAGCCAAATACATATTCATGAGAAGCATCCACCCACAAGCCTGACTTTTCAAACCCAGCCAAGCTCAGGCGGGCATGTAGGCACACAAGCTGGGCCAGAATAGGGCAAGATGATTGGGCCAGAATCGGCAGGGGTTTGGTTCTCCGTTCAACTTTGTTTACGTAGCATTGTGTCCTCTCCTTTCGCTGTCAAGAGGAATATGCAAAGTTATGAGAAATGTATATTATAGATGTAAATGAAAGCTGAAATCCTGAAACATTTACGTAATCAAGGTGCGTTGGGTGGACACAGAGGGAGGAGGAGGATGAAAGGGAAAGAAAGACTGGTGGAGGATCTCTGGGAACGTTTTACCAGAGGATTTCGAAGGTGTTCATCCTCTGAATTATTCCCCTGCTAAGTATCTTCCCCTTCCTGTTGGTAGTCCTCTTCCCCATGCTCTCATGACCTTTTCCTCCTCAAGGTCATCGTGTGAGTCCTTAAGATCCGGCCCGCCTGAGAAAGGGAAAACGAAGCTCTGTGCTCAGATAGCAGCGACTTGGAGGAGCAGTGCGATGGGTTGGTTATCGACAGGCCCATCTAGCATGGCTACAACCAACACATTTTGGTCTCCTTCACCCACTTCTTCAAGGCTGCCTTTAATCTCTCCCTGTGCCTCCCAGTTCATGCCTTTGATGCGGTGATGCCCTTCCTTCACTTACTCAATATTTGATCTATCTCACTTCATACAGCTAAATCCAGCTGAAGTGGATTCACACAGACAGGGTACTCCCTCTCTTCTCCGAGTTCTCCCCCCCCCCCTCTCTCATGTTCAACAGAATGACCACCAAACCGACTACAGAAAATCACTTTCTCTTTGTCGTGAAACACGGGGCTGAAGTTAGTGTTAATTGATAGAACAGTCAATTGAGTCTGCCTAACGCATACACGGACTCGTGCACTCAGATGGACGAGTAAACATGTTGAAATTCATGCTGTGCTTGTGCACACTCGCTCTGTCTCTCTCTCACACACACACAGACACACACTCACACACATTACTATGTCTTAATAAAAGTCAACCAGCTGCTGTGCTCCCACCCACCATGTTAAGCCAGAGGTGTAAGTATCAACTCTCATCTCCTCCACGCCTGCACCCACAGACGAGCCTACGAAACCGAAACAAGACACCGAATTACTGCCTGTTTACCTCGACTTGAGACATAACACATGTCGTGTAGGATGATAGACTTTGTTGTCAGCGAGAAAAAAAAAAAGACGAAGCTGTATTTCCATAAACATAACAGATGTGTGACAATACAATAGACGGAATCCTGAAAGCGTGCAGTCCCTTCATACAGTTCCCAGGCTACTGTTGACTGGCTGTGCGTATATAATTGCTGTCTCTTTATGGTGCACGGTAGTCGGTGTCAAAGAGTGACACTTCGGCCCATTCCCGAGGCTTCTCTTCGTCAGGATGGCGAGGAGACATCTACCATATGGCCTTGCCTTCTGCATCCTTGTCCCTGCATAATCACGAAGCCGATACTGTATGCAGGGCAACAATTCAGCTGAAACAAACAATAAAACCTCCAAAAGAACGTATCCTACTCTGAGAAAAGTACGTGAGCTTTGCATAATGTTCTGATGATTTGAATAGACCTGTTTTGTGGCGATTATAATGAAGAAAAGCTAAAAACACGAGCAGATAATCATAAAACAAACAACAAACAAACCCCGGATTTGTTTCAGTCGTGACTCGGTTCAGTGAGGCGCTCTCCCTCCTACTTAACAGCAATCAGAGACTCCTTATTACAGAGCAGAGGGTTTGTGTAACACTGAACTCAAACCCTCCACTATTCTGTCCCGCATTAGTTCCACTTAGTTGGGTCCCAATGACCTATTCAATGTAAATGCACTGAACAATAATGAGTGGCGGACTGCAGCAGCTCTTTAATGAGTGAGTACGTCCAGGCAGAGCGAGAGATGGAGAGAGAGAGAGGCCTTTCAGGAGGGGGTGTTTAAGCTGTTTAATGACGGGAGAGTAAATGACTTTAAAAGAATAATTAGGGTGAGATAAGAAGAAGGCCAACCACGTCTCAACAGACACACCTTTACATTCATTTAATAAAAACAGTGTCAGGCTACCATTAGAAACACATGAGCGATTGGCGGTTTTCTAAACTCTGATTTCAACAAAGCGCTATTCTGCAATGACAACACGATGGCCTCAGAGGTATAGGAGCCGCAAATCCACGTACCTCAAAGCCATCCTCGCCGTTTTGATTTAACTGCCGTTTTACCCAAGACAGGACGGAAAATTAATGAGCGAGGTGAACAAATGAGTGCATCAGAGACATATTAATGACTTAGGTGTTAAGAGTAGTGCGACAGTCGCTTCTTTTCTTCCGCTCAATTTGGCAAGGGGAGGTGTTGAGGGAAACAGGCTTTTGACATCACGCAATGTCGGCAGCCAGAGAGTGTTAGAAGAACTTGACTCAATCTGTTGTGCTCTGGGACCGCCTCTCTTAATACTGCTTTAGCTTAATGGGCCAAGGTGTGTGTTTGTCTGCAGCTGTGTGCTGGAGAGATTGTCTGTCTATCCTTTTTTCACTGTGTGGTTGTGTGTTCGCTGTGCAATGGGGGTGTACCTGTAGGTCCTCCGGGTGCCGTTTGATGCCAGTGAGTTCAACTCATTGGACTCCCCTGTCTTCCTCCCCCTCTCTCTCATGCGCCTCCCGTCTCTCCCCCCCCCCATCAGAATCCCCTTGTAAAAGCCAGGAGACAGGACTGTTACCTCTGAGACAGACACCGAGCAGATCTCAGGTTGATCTCCCTGTTACCATGCGGCAGCCATTGGAAACAGATGGTCTCCAAACAGCCTGTCATGTTTACTGCTGCTGCCATAAAAGACAAGAGTCCAACAACACACTCCCTCAGGAGCCCCACGGGATCGCACAGGGGCCTGCAAACAGCTGCCTGGGGGGGCCCATTGGCCCTGCACGCTCGCGCATGGACACACACACTCACACCTTGAACTGACTCCTACCTTAACTACCATCCAAATGCCTCTATTACCAAACACACACACACAAACACACACACACACACACACCTAAATAGTGACACAAAAACAGCCCGGCACGCACTCCAAATGTCCTCCGCCAACCCGTCCGGACATGCTACATTTACTGCAATTAAACAAGCATGCCATTTGAATATCTGATGACACCTTGCAACCTGCTCCATGGGCTCTGAATATAATGGTGTCCCTGCGGAGCCCGGGAGAAATTGTCCATGTCACAGTTAATGAAGGGAATTTGCATTGTTATCTCAATTAAGGGCGGTGGAATAATGAAGCTCACTTCTGAATTAGTTAATCGACAAAAACTTGTACAAATGTGTTTGCATGGCCCATAGGTATGGCCCGCGGATAATGTATATTCTTCAGGGTTAGCGGGGTTACGTCAGGCGGAGGGGGGGCGGACGGTAATGAGGCAGGTGCTACTGGACACCTCTCTTCCTCTCCTCAGGAGTTGAGGAGCTACTCTGACCTCCCAACGCCTCATCCTCCATCTCTTCCTCCCTGTCTCGCTCTCGCCACGTCTCCCTCACCTCTCTCGATTAGCGCTCTCTCCCCCGGTGCCCCATTCCTTCACTCACACGCCACATCAAATACACAAACCAGAGGCAGATAGCAGATTTGAGCTACAAACCCAGCTGCTTTGTCCCCCCCACCCCACCCCACCCGGCATCAACCTCCTTTCTCCGGCTCCTCCTCCTCCCTCAGGACATCAAAACTGACCCTCGCTGGAGTTAGATATCAATACAAGATAAGTGGTAAAGGAATACTCAGGAAAAAGATATTTACTCTGAGTATTGTCAGATGGCACAAAAATGTAAGCTTTGGCACAAAAGGATAATGTTGAATTTGGGACTTTCCTCTGATCTGCTGTGACAGTTTAAGTGGCTGCTTTCTATGTGGTGTGAGACAAGTGTATTCTTGTGTGTGAGGGGTGTTCAAGTGTGTTTTTATAAAGAGTGACTAAAGGCCATCACTAAAGGCTCGCACAAGTGCTCTTTTGCGCTGGGGGCCTCAAATGGCCAATGAATTATTTATACCAGCCAGGACATGAGTCGATGTCAGGGTAGAGGAGAGGTGGCACACACACACACACACACACACACACACACACACACACACACACACACCCACACACAAACAAACACACACACAATGTGGCCTCTGAAGGGGGTCAGTGTGCCAGACTGCCACAGGCTAAGCAGACAGCTCATAGTCAAAGTGCACTGTGGGACAGTGGAGAGAACAGGACTGGTCAAAGGGGAAATGGTGGGTTTCATTGCTGTTTTTCTGCTCAATCTACTAACTACTGGAGCTCAAGGGAGCAGAGAACGAGAGAGATCACATAAATAAACCACAGCTAGATGTCAAACAAGCCTGTAAAACCAATAGCACAAAAAGAGATCTGTAATTGTGTGGTGCACAGCTATGAAAAGGATCAGGTTGGTTACCCTTGGGAAAAATGAAATATAGAACAAAAGCACAGGATGCAAATAATAGACGGGCTATATATGTTATTATGTAAGCAGTTAAACATTGTGAGCAGTTGAATGTCCAAGTTGTTCATAGATTCACAATGACACCATCATTATTGTGAAACTATTAAAGCATGGACTATCTGTAAGAGTGACTTCCCACCCCCAAGCTCCACATAACCAGCACTGAACACATGTGTATGCATAATAACGATTCTTTCATACAATTACTGTTGAGTTATAGGGGATTTAGATACTTTCAACATATTTCTGGAGCACCAAATCCCTTAGCCTCAGATCTGTCATTTCTGAATATCAGAGGAGGGATTAAACCACACTCCTGCATAGTCTCTCTCTCTCTCTCTCTCTCTCTCTCTCTCTCTCTCTCTCTCTCTCTCTCTCTCTCTCTCTCTCTCTCTCTCTCTCTCTCTCTCTCTAAACTGCATGCTCACACACTCACACATGCAGACTTACAGTGATAATCTATGAGGTCACAGAAAACCAAGCGATGGGTGGAACAAGTGATAACTTGTGCAAATGCTGACAATGAATTTTGTGAATAAAAAGCTCTTCTCCATAATATACAGTGACTTGTCTGATCCCAGGGATTGTTAAACCTGATCTACTTCGCTTACAGCTTTTTCAGATCAGCTGAATCGAGCTGAGTTAAATTTGACAGTTTTTCCCAAATCGAGTCCTTTCCTTGTCACTGCAATTTCTGGTAAATGAGCATTTTGGTCTAATGCTGCTGAAAGTGTAAATCCTTGTGTAGGGCTTTGACATAATCATGGTGAAAATAGATACAGGGCGAATACGCTTTTTTAAAATTATTATATTTGTGCACATCCACGTTTTCCTGCTTTTTGGTATGTCCTGTCAAAAGTTTTTATTTTTCATTCAGGCTGCATTTTTTTAATTATCTGATCAGTAACTGCTTAATTGTCCCAACGTAGAGCAACACTGTCAATAACAGACTAAAAGAAATATTTATCCGAATAATTAAATGGGTTTTGAGCGTTTTAACTGAATACACTCACAGACCAGTGCATTCGAAACACCTGTAAAGCTGCTTTTCAATGCAATTATGTGATCAATCAATTATGTGGCAGCAAAGTGGTGCATAAAAACACTTAGTTACAGGTCAGCAGGTTCAGTTAATGTTGTCATCAAACATCAGAATGGGAAAAAAAAATGTCATCTGAGTGACTTTGACCGGGGCGTGATTGTTGCTGCCAGATGGGCTGTGTTGAGTATTAGCTGCTGATCTCCAGGGATTGTCTTGCATAACATCTCTAAAGTTCACTCAGACTGGTGTAAAAAAGCAATTCTGCAGAGGGAAACATCTTTTTGATGACAGAGGTCAGAGGAGAATGGGCGGACTGGTTGGGGATGACAGAAAAACAGGCAACAGTTACTCAGATTACCACAGCACAACACTCTTAACTATCGAGATGGGCTTGGGTCGGGTTTCCTCACTCTCGTTAGAATATGGTGCGAAAAGGGAATGAATCCAAGGACCCAAACTGCCTTGTTGCAACAGTCGATGCTGGTGGTGGTGTAAATGTTTGAACATTTCATCTGCACACTTTGGGCCCGTGAATACAAATCAATAATGGTTTGAATCCAACGTGTCTCAAAGAAAGTTGTCTTGGTTTCATGAACGTGACAGTGACTTCAGTGGCCTCCACCGTCACCAGATCTGTCCAGTCGAGCCTTTGTGATGTGGCAGAACGAGAGATTGGCAGCATGAATGTGCGTCTTACAAATCTGCAGAAATGCTGTGATGCAATCATGTCAACATGGAGAAGGATCTCAAAGAAATGTGTCCAACATCTTGTGGAATCCCTGGCACGAAGAACTGCGCTGCTTCTGAGAAAGATGCCCTTTGACGTATTAGTATAGTGTTTCTAATTAAGTGGCATCTAATCCTTTAGGCCCATGTTTGCCCAAACTCAAGAAAGTGTCTGACCCTTGTCTTCAATTTTGGGTCCTCAATGAAACCTTTGTCAGGAAAAAAAAAAACATCTTTCATCATGTTGTTAAATGGAGGGGGGAAAAAGGTAGGAAGTCAGGAACAACAAGACAGGAAGAAGTGAAAGGGGGGGGGGGGCACAAAAGGAAGAACATCAGCTCCAGGGTTCAAAAAGGGTTAAGTCCAAAACAAAACAAAGTGAACGTGGATGTCAGTAATAAAAGCTTCATTAAAAGGTCAAGGATCAAGAGGTCACTTAGATGGATTCTCCCCACCTCTGAATTGTCTCCCTCATTCCCTGCAACACTGGAGCCGCGTCCCAGCAGCCTCTCTGCTCTGATGCAACGTGGCATCTTAAAACAAGCAGTTTACATTCAAAGGTCAGCTGGGGGAGGGCACCGCGCTGAATCTGTGGCTAAAGATGAAGAGGGCATCCGAGCAACAACACTGAAAACACACACACACACACACAGTCATGTAAATCCACACACGGATCCTCTCATCTCTTTTGTTCCACGAGCGCAAGCATATAGACTGTAGGTGGACGGATGCATACACACACAAGCACGCACAGTTTTATTGTCCGTCTCTCACAAAGAGATTTACCCAAACACATGTTCAAATACCACAGAAGCACGGACTCGCCTGCGAAAGGTTAGTGAAATCCAAGATTCAACAAGAGCAGAGTTTAAATGCCAAACAGTTTCAGACGCAGACAAACTTAGATTTCCATCAGTGTAAAGAAGTCACGCAGAAGGTTAATCTAAGACGGTGAAGATCGAAAAAAATAAGCCGATAAGGTCTAACATGCACATATTTTACCAGTCTTTAATCAACATGACCTGATACGTGCTTGTAAGAAAATGTACAATTACCTCTTTTATTAATTAACTAAGTTTTAATGAATTTTATAATGAGCTGTAGGAAGGAGATGCTGGTGCAAGGTTGACTATATGTGCTTTAATTATGTGTGTGTGTGTGTGTGTGTGTGTGTGTGTGTGTGTTTGTCAAGCTGTAGTTTGCATTCTTGCTCTGATATTTACTTCCTCCTCTGACACGCAGCCACAGTGAACGGCTGCTTGATTAATTCTGATGCACTTAATTAGAAAGCTGACGATTTCCCACATGAATACTGATAACACGGGGAACTGCTGTCATTGACTGTTATTGACTGATGGGTTCATTAAGACCGAGGAACATGATTGTTCAGCTTAAACTTCTCGCCTGAAATTTAACAAGAAACCCCCCCACCCCCCACGTGGTGCAACATCTGCTGGTTTTAGGCAGATCATCACTACACAACGTACACATATAGATGTCAACATACTGTAAAGCTATTCTATAAAGTGTCATTTACACTTTTAGAGAGTTGTTTAAAGGAGGCTCAATAGTTGTCACCCTCTCAAAGGTGTACGTGCCAAATCTGTGTGAGCGCTAAAGTTCCGTGCCGAAACCAAAGGTGTGCTAAATTTGGAGCAAAAAACATGGAGCGTGCGTGTTTAAGTGTGACCGCGTGTGCTCCCGCGTACCTAGGAAATTACCCTCTGTTGTAGCAACACATCGTACGTGTAAGCGTACGCGTTTGCGCTCTAAAAACCTAATGGGAGCATCAGCGGGGCGTTTTGACAGCTGCAAGTGTGCAGGTGTAACTTCTTTTGGTGACGCGAGCAGTGAGACGCTTTCACGGCTGACGAGAGAAAAAATTGTCCCCACGTACGGCAGGGCACTGTAAACTCGACAGAAACATGCAGAGATGCAAATCTGAATGATAGCGCTGCTGAAAAAGCCAGACAGTGTTCACTTTTTTGTAGCCAAAACAGCGAATTCCCCTTCACCCCTTTTTTTGCTCATTTCCATCATGTTCGGTGCACGGCAGCAAACACAGTCGCATGTTCGACCTTTCCAGTGATGCGAAGTGAGATATCTTAATAAGACGGACTGAAATGGAGGCAGAGTGAGAGGAAGATGGACAGGCCAGTAGTGAGGGTATGTTAGGAATGTGCAAGAGGAGGTGTGAGGGCTGTGGATGGATGTGTCGGGAGTGTAGGAGGCCAGAGTGCATTCTTTCCCCCTGTGGAGTTCCCTCCAGTGGGGCAGACAGTGATAGTATGGAGCCCCGATCTCCAGCCCCGCCAACAATCTCTACATGTCCAACTCCTGCTGATTGCCGGCGACTCTGCTAAACAATGCTTTAATTCTCCACGCTCACACTCTTGCTCCTCTGATTCTGTCTTTCTCTTACACGTGGCCATCTTTTGTATTTTCCTTCCATCCACAAAGAGGTATATGTGGCTCCAGCCTCCAGAAAGTCAAACTTGATTAACTCGTGGAGAAAAGTGGATGAGTGACACGTCTTCTAAAAATCTCTCAAAATCGAAAATCCGCAGCCAAGATTCGGTCAATCCCAATAATTCATCATTCTAATTTGAATTTCTGTCTAATTCACTATAGGGGCACAAATGCATACATCCTCCCTAAGTGAATCCTACACACATCTCACTCAAATCAACTTAGCCAATATTGAAAAGTCCTGATTATGCGTAATTCTGATATATTGCTTTGGTTCATTAGGAAAAAAAACACAGGAAACAGAAATATGATCTATTTCTGTGTTGCTCCCTTTGCCATTTTGGCAGCTCCCACTCACTCCATTAAATGTGAACCCTGTATAATCACACAGACCTGCATGCATACAGGCAGACACATACACACATTTTTCATAAATCAAAAAGAAACGTGAAAACTTCAGGGAGGTCAGGTTTGGCATCGGGTTCCGGCTTTATACGTTTTTATTCGGTAAATTGAGGTCATGTATCAATCTGAGGGAATTATTTTCACCAGAGGCGCGCCGCATCGCTCCCATCTGAGAGAGGTCGTTTGCGTTGTTCGACATTCCCAGAGCTTCCCACAACCCTACAGTTGCACTCCAGCCTCCTTTGAAGTCAACTAGAATTACTTATGACACAATAAGCTGCAACAATGAAGCAACAAAAGACACAGGAATTTAAAAAGGGCATTCCTCTTCACCAAAACAACGCCGGCAATTCTCAAGCAGACATTGATTTTTTACAGTGGCCGCGCAGAACGGCAAAGGTCCAAAACTGCTCCCAGGTGGCGGATTTGGCATCGCTGAAATGTCGATCCGGTTTGGAAACTGAAAGTATATGATAGTGTTTTTAATATGCTCTCGGATGATTAACATCTCAGTGTAATTCGGGCTTGGCAGAGGGACTTGAGCTTCCACACTGGCTGTGGGCCAGGCTGGCGCTGTGACTTGTCTTCCCACAGACAGAGGGATGAGCCTGGGACGGGATGGGAGATGTGGGGGCCTGGACGGAGTGGCTGCAGACACAATACTGGCACTGGGACAACAGACAACATCAAGACTAATCTCCAAATACAACACACACATGAAAGGAAATATGTACTTTTACGGACTCTATTTTCATGCATTGCTTATTGCATCCTTTTTTAAGTACAGTTATTGTGCCATTGCATTAAAGTACCATTTAGCATATTGTGCAAGCACCAATAATCAAACATTACATACGCGAGTGTTATGATTTTGAGCAATACAGAGCAATTTGTAGAGTCAAACCTAAATAGGTTATTACAATATCTATGTAATAAAAGACAGTCCATCATTTTAAGATGTCAAGTTTCCCGTCAGTAATAATGGAACCCACTGTTGTTGGATTGTGCCCTTTGCTTGGCAATTATTGCCATAATCACTTGGGGTTATGTATATTTCACCAAAATCATGTCAGCCTGGATTCCCTGGTTTCTTGTGTCTATATTTGACCGGCTGGTTACGCGAACCAGGGAGACATTTGGACATAAAACACTGTTAATAGTCAGAGCATCATTAAGGGATCTTTCCTCATAACTGGCATCACGGGGGGCAGAGGAATGATCAAGAATAATGCGCGGTGCTTTGTAGCCACCCAGGTCACAGCCTGCATACAAATCCGCAATAAGGAGGAGAGGCAGGGAAGGAGGGAAGGCCGGGGATGAGGCGGGGGGGGGTCTCAAACAGTGGGTGGGTGTGCGAGTGGAGGAGAGAGAGGGAGAGAGGGAGAGACAGAGGGTGAGGATAACTGATCTCAATAAGGCAGGTCACTTTTGTGCAGCGAGTTCAGAGATTCTGTGGGTCCTTGTCAGGAAGAGGTAGAGGGAGGCAAAGGGGAGGGGAGGCTATTTGGGAGAGTTGGGGGAGAGGTAACAGGATAGAGAGGGGGAGTCTTGTGCAGGCTGAGGCCCAAAGCTGTATTCAGTGGGGGTAGGCTGCTCCAGCTCCAACACTACTACAAAGCTGGACTCCTAGGGTTCATGAATAAGGCGAGGAAATGATCAGAAAAAAAGGGAAAAGAACCCTGAGAGATGTTTAGACAGATGGCCCACTTAAAACGATGCAAGGACACAGAGAGAGAAAAGTGGTTTAAATGAAACTTCAGATTCGGCAAATAATTGATCTTTATCCCCCCCACCCTCAAAATCCCAGCAGAAAGGTGCGAATAAATTTGATGTGTTACAAGTGCCTTTCCAACAGACATTAAAAGATACCGGTTGCTTTAGATTGAATTAAATTGACATCACGAGAAGGGGCTGGAAGAGCGGGAGTGGGAAGGGGAAAAAAAGAGAGGCAGGGAATCAAATGGAAGACGCTCAGAAAAGAGCTGTGGCGCCAAAGAAAATAGATAGCAGGGGACTTCTCTCCTCCTCCAGTCGTTCTTAAAGGGCCACTGAGAGCCTTTGAGGAAGAACATGCTAGTCAGTATTTTTAGAAATTTCATTTGATGGGATTCTGGCAAACATTTCTGCTCTGGGCCTCAGATGTAATATCAAATGTTACTTGCTAGGGACAAGTTGATGTTTTATGAATTTAGCGAGCATGAATTATTAATGGCCAAACTGCTATGAAATATCTCAAATGTGCAACTAATTATTTTAGGTGGGAGACGGAAATCAAAGGTATTGCTTTTGTGATTCCTTCAAATTAATGCAGATTATTTGACCATATCAAACCTTCACACTTGAGTTCCCTCATAAGGGGGAAAGAAGCCAGAGGAGATTTCGAAGGTTCTCTGTGGCATCACACAGGCTTATTGAAGGTTGTTGAACAGAGGGGGCAAGTAAGGTATGAGGTGTAGCGCACAGGCAGTGTATGTATGTAAAAGAAAATTACCAAAGCTACAGTTTAGGCAGAAAGGACAGACTGCCTCCTGGGGGGAGCTTCACCATATTAATGCTGCAGTGTAGGTACTCTGCCAACCCACTACCTATCCTTTATAATCATAATCCATTTCCACTGCTATTGTCCTCCATGGAAAAGGCTCACTCCATGAGATCACCAAATGAGAGAGAGGGAGAAGAAGAAGAAGAAAGGGCAATAACAATGTGGAAATACTGTGTGTGTGTGTGTGTGTGTGTGTGTGTGTGTGTGTGTGTGTGTGTGTGTGTGTGTGTGTGTGTGTGTGTGTGTGTGTGTAAAGGGGGAGCTCTCACCAACTGAATGCCTATTAGAAAATCCCCCTGAAACCAACCTGCCTATCCCACCCACAGTCTCCCCTCGGCCTCACCCAAACCTGCCGAGGCCTAATCATACGCTTGGATTTCTCTGAGATGACATGACCATAGCATTGTGGCAGTATCAGTTAACCACTCCACTTCTGGAACACAGAATTAGATTTAGGGTTGGCGGTGAAAGCCAAAATAGCTTGATTCTGGGACCGTATTCCAGTCTCATCGCAATATTTTGTAGCGGTGTTTATTAACCCCACTGACGCAACTCTCTGTGGTCTGTTTGCAGTCATGTGTGTGTGTTTGCCCAAAGGCCCGTCTGCCCTGCTCAGGGTCTCATTACTGAGTGAGTGAGCAGTAGCTGTTCTGCTTGGTCGACAATGGGAGCAAAGAGGTGTACGCCTCAGAAAATGGGTTTTCTTGGTTTTGATTAATCAGATTTTGTGTTTCTCGGTCAGAAAACTCTAATCAAAAGGTTTGAGGATGGACTCCCAGCATTTAGAATATCTGGGATCGCTCACACACCGTAAAAACCAACTGTAAATACACTGAGCATTTGCTTTTCCATTCAACCTCATCATAAAAAGGAGGAAGATGGAAATAAAATAAAAGAAGAAAGAGGGAAAATAAGAAACGACCTCTCATGAATTCTACCAACCTTCATTTTGTGTTTGTGTGTGTATTTTCTATAGGAGGGAACAGTGCTCACTTATACCCGAGCACGCTGACCTTTCTAAGTGTCCTGTGATTATGATAGCCTGCCATTACAGCAAACACTCCAAGTGAACACACTGTACCCCTGTCACACACACTCATGCACCACTGTGGCATCAACTGCTCACCAGCATTGATTTTCACTTAAGTCTTACAGGTCCAGCATACACCTCTCACCCCCTACCATCCACAATATTTACCTAGTTGTCAACAGGGAATACCCCTTTGTGCGGCCGGTGTGGCGACAGAGAGGTGCACAATGTGGCTGAGAGGCCTCTCCTTTGACATCTGTGCTGGTTCTATTCAGCCGGGCACCGTGGGGGAGCCGAATATGAGATGCCCTCTTCATTTATGTGTTCCTGCGCCGTCTCTCCATCCACCTGCCTGTGCCTAACTGCTCTATTTCACCTGTTCTCGCGTCTGTCCACCTATTGTCACCTCCTCTCTGTATGCCGGGTATGTCGGCAGTAATAAGTGCCTTTCAAAATACACTGTAGTGTCTTTAGGTGCAGCTTGGTTGTTAGTAAGTGTAACCTCAACTGCCTCAAGTCAACTAAATCCTCAGCAAACAGAGAAAAGACTTGAGGCATGGAAAGGCAAAACAAAGTGTGCTATTCTTGCAGAAGATACTTAGCATGTGGAAAAATAAAGATATCTGTATAGGCTGTGTCTCAATCCAGGGGCCACATCCTTCTGAGGCTGTGTCGTGTTCTTTTATCCCGAGGTATAGGGCATAGGTCACAGTTTCTTATGAGCACAGTGCATTCATGTATGTGTGATGTTGAATAAAGCTGAAGGGAATACTGTAATATATAAAAGGTTAGGGATAAGAACAAGTTTAAGTACAGTGTATTGTATGCCATGGATTATAGTCCTAACAGCTGCATTTAAAGAGTGACTGAGTCACAGCGGTGCAACTAGACTGTGGTTGTGTCCAAAATCATTCACTAATCACTCTATAGTCCACTATAGAGTGATTAGTGCTGTCTGAATGTTTGGTGACATTTTTATACCCTATACAGTTCACTCATTGTTTCCCACCATGCATTGTGTAAAGTAGTGTACAAGTGATTGGTCACTAATCAAGCAATATAAACCATCAAGCATTGCACTTGCAGTGGAAAGATGAGAGGAGCGAGGGCAGCAGGAACAGCTTGACCTGTCGTACATAAGTGTAAATACAAGCAGGGCAGTGTATCATAGTTTCAATAGTATCAATAGTTCATTTCTACTTTTAAAGATGATCATTCAACATGTATTTTATCTAAAAGTATAAATAAGTGTTTAAAATAAACATGTAAAATGTATTATGGGATTTTCTACTGGCCGCCATTGGTTGTTGTATGTCATAAAACTGGGACAATGCTGCCAGTAAATGCGTCCTTCCATCCCTGAGAAAACGAAGGCTCCAATGAATGGATTCTTCTTGGCCCAACCTATCCCAGGATTCAATGTGCTTCGATGCTGAACTGTTTTTCAATCAATGGGGAAAAAAAGGAAGACAGAAAGATTTGAATTCCCTCCCTTCCATCCACTCCTTCACCTGTTTGTGCAGAGGACTCGCTCTCAGCGTTGCGGGGCAGGTAATATTCAATATTATAGCAGCCCTCCTATCTGAATATTCATGGATGGCTCTTTTCCAAGTCCAATGGTGAAGGAGAAACACGGGCTACAGAGCAGATTAAAAGCAGGAGTCAAAGTCCTGTGGAGGGAGGATGGAGGTAGGTGTGTGTGTGTGTGTGCGTGTGTGTGTGTGTGTGTGTGTGGTAGGGGGGTATGGTGGGCAGATTTTAATGCACGGTCAGAAGCAAATCATTGATTTCAACACTAAGTGAAGGACAAGGAGTGCAGCGCTCGATTCCAAATCAATGACACAGTCCAAAATGTCTGCCTTGCTGAGTGCAAGGTTCCCAGATTAGTGTGCAAAATGCCGAGTGGCACAAATTTTGTCAGACACACACGTGATGAAACTGCAAGGTGCATGCCGGCAGGAAGACAGTCGGTCAAACAGAAGCTCTGACTGAACTAGACAGTCCTCTCCCCCGTGACACATCGTATACCATGTTTGTTTTTCTCCCCATCGTTCTAAATGGAAAAAAGAGAAACGCTTGCATATGAAATCGCATGGCATATGCAAAGGAGTACCACTTACGGGGATCCTATAGAGACCAAAGCAGTGGGTGTGATGGACTAATTAAGTAAGGCCTGTGTACTCAGACATCAATAGGTTCCATTAGACTGCACATGGCTTCTATAATGGCACATCCATGCCCAATCATAGAGGGAATACTTCTGATTCCACACCTGCACATATGCACACATTGAATCACATGCAATGGTGAAATTATCTACAAATCTGCATTTCTAGAACAAAGAAGATAAGATAAGATACGATGAGGTACAATTATGAAAGATAAGGTACTATGAGATTAATTATGATAAAGTACTCAAAGGTACAATAAAGTAAAGATAAGAAGGTATGAGATGAGATAAGATAAAATATTTGTGCCATCAACATTCTCAATTCAAGTCAATGTGACGATAAGAAGAAAATATGTCCTCAAATATTCTTACATTTTTCTTTTGTGCTCCACATTAAAGTAACTTTCGCTGCTTGATAACGTATTTAAATCAATAAAATTGACTGGTTAAAGAGATGATAAAAAAAAAGAGATGTTGCACAAAAAGAGGAAGAACAGGGAAACCTCTGAGTGCTGTCGAGCTGGAGGTGCGAGCAGGAATTAAAATGTTTCATATTGAGCAATACAAAATGAATTGGGCGAGGCTGGAGGAGAGAAAAGAAGAAGAAAAAAATCAATGCATCTCTGGCTGTGGTGAAAGGGACGGCATCACGAATGGGATTTGCCAGTGGGGCACAGCAGCTGCCAAATAACCTAGAGCTAAAGAATTACAATAATACTGATGAAGTGTGTGAGGGCTTTTAGAGGCATTGCTGGAAAATTGCTCCGATGGAGGCATAACAATGGCGTCTAATTCGACTGCCCTCTCTGCTGCTCTGAAAAGCCATGACGACAGATGTAACGCTACGTTGTGCAACATCTAAAACCAGTTGACCACTTGGATAAAAAGTGAGTTCTACTTTTTCTCCTGTGTGATACTGCTAAATGTTTTTTTTAACATCATTACCTGTAAACAGCGAACAGCAAACAGATGATGATCACCTGTCAAGACCTGCTGTCCACCCTGCAAATGTTTTTATCATACCAGAAAGCAAGAAGGTGGAAAAAACAGAAAGCGACACTTCCTCCATTACATTTTGAGCATGTAGTCGTAAAAAAAACAGTGGAGGAAGGAGGGAGTGATAAGATGGGGTGAATAAAAAAAGGATGCAAGGAACAAGCTCCCATCATCTATTTTTATGCTGCGTTTAATTTACATTTTCCTTTTTGCTGCCGATAAAAGCGGACAGGGAACACAAGGACGATGACACCCAGAGAGCTCCCTGGGTCAGAGGGCGGCAGTTAACCTGTCAGAAGCGGAGTACTGATTAGAATAAATCTACACACTCACCAGAGGTCAGCTCCGGCCTCGGCTTCAGAACTGATCCACCAGTCTCGCTCAGTCTGCGCGCGTGTGTGTGTGTGTGTGTGTGTGCGTATCCACCGGCTAATCATGGTGCGTCTCCGTGTGTGTTACAGTGTGCACACATGCATGTCTGTGTCTGGGAGAAGAGATCCGAATGAAAGCATGAATGTCCATTAGCGTGATGATGCATGTGAGGTTTTGCTTTATTTGTTCATGTTCATACATTGTTATATTATCCCAATATAAACAGGTGAATAGAGACACTTTTCCTCTTTTAAAGCTGCAAAGTTAAAATGAAAGAATATCTCGGATTTTCCAGTCAAATCAATAATTCAAATGATCTTGATGATTTTAACAAAGTTTGGATGAATTTGGCAACTTTGGTATCAGATTAAATTACCATGTCTGACGTCTGATTTCTAAGAGAAGGTCCAGTCAAATGATTCGACGCTACGGCAGTGTTAGTGCTTGCTTGCCGAGGGGTGATAAAGTCATGCTCTCTGCCATTTCTTTCAATTTCCTTCAAAACAAATCCACAAAAATCAGGAATATTTCTCCATCTTAGTAGAAGTCACAAAACTTGCAATAACACTCCAGTAATAAGTCTACCAGAAGTCCTTGCTGCCTCTAGAAACTGACATCTACAAAAATGTAACCCACTCGGCTGTTGTTCACATCTCCTCTTTAATGTGAGTGGAAGGGGAGGGCCTGCTCTGTGGGATGGGAATCTAACGCACATAAACACTAGACTTCATCTCTGGGGCTCAGAGGGCAAGACCCTGCGGCCCTCTTACAGAGGATGAAAGAGCCATCCCTGAATAAAAGAGTGAGGCTGCCAGTGTACACATACGCGCACGCTGCCAGATGCGTGCACAGACACAGAGTATCTCATATGAAGAGCTGGAGGCTATCACAGTGTGAGCTACCACGTGGGATGTTCCTGGGCCCACACCTATAGAGGGTGTAAGCCTCTGCTGAACGTGTAGGGTGAAGTGAGGTTACCTGCTGTAGAACGGAGGGGGCGCGGGTTTGCACGTTCACAATTAAGCTGCAGCGCATCAAGCCAATTGTTATTATCAAGGTATTTGCTTCAATTTCACTTTGTGAAAGCATCAAGTAGAGGTTTTTAATTTTGGGATTAAGGAAGCAACAATCCAATGTGCCTCCATTCTCTAATTGCCATCATTGCAAGCAACAAATGCTAATGAGTACACGGGTCATCCACTGCATAGAGACAAAACGTGAAACAAACATTCCTGTGTGCCTTGAATTTTCATTCATCACAGACTACTAATAAGGGACTCTCACAAATTTGCATGTCATCTGTTTGCAGACTGCTGACAGTTTTGCTGTCAGTAGAGAAACTGTTATTGCCTCCAGTCTCCATATTTCAGATTTTCACAACCTGCTTTATTCATTTGTAAAGGTTGTAAATGCTTCAGCTCCAGACACAGATTTATAGTTGTGTCTATTGGGCTCATTAAATGGTAAATGGAGCTGTTCTAGTCCTATCGACTGCTCTAAGCGCTTTACACTACAAGCCACATTCATCCATTCACACAGTGCTATGATATGCTGTGCTTTTTCCATCACAAACCATTCACACAATACCAGCAACGCTCAGGTTCAGTACCTCGCTCAAGGACACTTCAGAGGAGGCTGGGATCAAACCAGCAACATTGTGGTTTGTGGACGACCCTCTCTACTCATAAGCCACAACTAGGGCATATAAATCACATGCGTGAAATAAATCATCCAGGCCTGTTATTTAAGGGTGAAAATGACCTCTTGCACTGCTGCTATTCTACGAAGCCAGTCATTTAAAATGTTGGAATTACAACTGGGGAGCAGAGAACTAAACAATGGAGCCATGAACAATCATTTCCACTGGTTTCCTTAAGGAAGTGACATGTGGTGGTGGAGTTGTAGACGAGGAGAACCCGCTCTCGTGCACGTGGCTGTCACAAACACCCTCTGCACAGAGCTTAGCATGATACCATTGAACATGTGACTATTTATTGTGTTTACCACACTTTGCTCCCTGGAAGAAAATTGATGCTGCATTTAGCTTGAATTCGTGCAGTTTTCAATGAATTCTGGTGATGACAACAACTTCACAGCCAATGAAACTCCTCAGGTCATGTAGTGTAATCCACCTCTATGTGGACAACGAGTATCTTCAACATAAACAATGTTTTTATTGTGACAACTGGAGTCGGAGGAAGAAAATAGATGCCGGCCGACCGTCTCTGTCTGCGCCCCATATGTTGGAATATTCTTCTTTTTTTTTCTTTTTTTTTGTCTGGTAAAACTTCCCTATCTTTCCAAACTTATTTTAGACGGCTCCGCTTCATAATCTTAGATCACAAGACAAATATCTACTGTCTGTCCCCAGCGTACAGGCAGAGATGGGAAAGAAAAGCTTTCATGTTTTCTGTTCCAGACACTTGGAATATTTTGCATATTAAAAGAACTATTAAATAACTCGGTATCCCGGACTGAATTCGATTGTGGTATAAACTCTGTGATGAATGATTTTCTTCGCTAATTGTATTTTTGTTTTTCGCTTATTTTAGCTGCTCTCAATATTGACAACTGTTTTGTAATGTGCTTTGTTCTGGGCTTATTCGAGCCATTGTTAAATTTGAATAAAGAATAAATAAAACATGGTTAAATTAAATATAAAAGTGCTTTTATATTATGCTATTGTCCTCTTTGAAGCTGGGGGCAACCCAATATCACTTTAAATTTAGATTTGAAAATAACTTGAAACAGTGAATAAAAAACTCCTGATATGGTTAAAGTGTGTTTTGCAGAGTATTGGAAGCAACTTCAAAATGAAGGCATCTAATTTTAAAATACTGAACCACTTAAATGTCCAAATTCTCTTTGCAAACTTGTTTTTGGAGCAGCAAACTAAAAAAACACATTGGGATGTGTGGGCTTGAACACAATGATGGCAATTTGAATAAAAGTAAGAGAAATCTAAATTATTATCATAAATCTGGATGAAAGGAAAGAGTCATGATTACGCACAATGTACCACATTTCTGTGATCTGTTTCTAAAATGTGTGATAGGCTAAAATGGTAATGTAATTCCTGAATGAGGCAGGTGCCTGTGCAAGCCGCAGCAGCAGAAGCAGCAGCAGCACATAATGCCCACAGGTATCTCTCATGTCTCTGTCTTTGTGTGAGTCAGTCAGAGAGATCAGTGGTGTCAGAACTATCAGGACCCAGCCTCCACAGAAAAGGGGGAGTCAGGTCAGGGGAACTCTTTCTTCCTCTGACCTATTGTTCTTCCTCGGTTTGAAAACACGCCGCAGCTCTTTCATCTGCGGCTCTGCACCCAGAGAAACAGGAAGTGTCTGCATCACAGACTCCATCCATCATCTGCAGCCAAAAGACCAGTCACATTTACAGACTTTTGACTCTCATTGTTATCCCTCCAACATGACTGACTCGCGCCATTACTCATGGCAGTATGAACACCGCCGGGGTAATCTCCTTCTCCTACGCTGATGTTTCACAGCTCTGTCCCTCTCCTTTGGTATTTCTGCATTTCTCTTCTTTTTTCCCCGCTGCTGTTAATTGGCTACCGTGGTTTGAGAGTAACATGTCATCTGATATAACTTACATCCTCCTTCTCGAGCCTGACTGGAGCAGCCCTGCTCAGACAGGCTTAATTCTCCTCATCACTCCTCCACCCAGCTCCAGGCCAACTCTAATAGCAATCAATGAAGTCCCAGACACAATACTTAATTCAATTTCCCTGGACCAGTTTTCTCATCAGGGCTCAAGGTCCTGTCCCCAGCTGATATGGGCCCCAGAACACGTCTGGAAGAGTGAGGATTTATCCAGGCCGTCAGCCACCCTTCTGTAATAGACACAGATAACCGGATTGTTGGAGGAGGAGGGAGGGCAGAGTGAGGTGAGGACCAGCTCACCTGCCTGCGTGCCCAAAGTGAGGTCCTTACTCCCAGCCGCGAGATACATCCCTCTCCCCTGTCCGCCACCCCTTCCCTCTCCCCCTCTATTAAAAAAGAAACCTAATCAAGAGAATTCTACCCCCACTTTGCTGTCTTCAATGAGATTTCAAAGACTTAGGGGAAAGGGGGGAAAAAGGGAAGAAAGAGACCTAGAAGTAGGTGGATGAGTGTGGTGCACGGCTGAGGGGGGCCGAGGGGAGATTAACATCTGTGTGGCTTCGGTTCACTTACCTGGGGTTCCCAGATGATTCCCCGGGTGCAAAACGGTGCGTATCCCAAACGGCAGAAAGTGAGAGGAGAGAGGATAAGAAGAGAGGCGGCACCCTCCTCTGGCTGTCTGACAGCTGGTGACCCATGGGGGCAGAGGTTTGAGGAGACGGGATCAAAGACAAACCGAGGAGGAGAGAGGAGCAGTATGTGAACAAATATAGGGGCAAAAGATATAGTCAATGATCTCTTTCTGTCTCCTTCGATCTCTGCCTCCTTCCCCCCCCCGCCTCTCTCTTTGCCCAGCCTTTCAGCTCTCCTGGACGGTAACCTGCTGTCCGCACCAGTCAGAGTAAATAATCCAAGGCCAGAGTGAGGCCTAAGTGTGCAACAATCTCCTACAAGCACTGGGACAACAGAGTAAACAATACAAACATCAGAGACACAACAGCCCTCAGGCTCTGCATTCTGGCTCTCACACAGGCTCTGTGAGGTGTGTGCGATTGTGTAGGTGCGTGCACGCAAAGTTTTTTCCATTTTTTTTTTGCGTGTACATGCACGTTCAAATGTCATGTTCAGCAGTGTGAAAGCAGATAGACTCACATCTCCAGCACCATTCGGGATCCCCGGTGAGAAGACACCTGATGGCAGATGCTGCAGAGTCTGATGGCAACTGAATTTTCCAAACACACCGAACCACCACCTCTAACTAACTGGTCTTACGCGCACACGCAGAAATGAACGCACACATCCAGGTGTCCATGCAAGCACATATGCTCACTGATACACACTCAAACACACACACACACACACACATCCTCCTCAGCGTCATCACTCTGCAGCTTTTACGCAAAATGTAACAAATTTTTGCCTCACTCCAGCATGTGTGGAGACAAGCAAAACCAAATCCATCCTTTCACAACAAAGGAGATGGGCAGTAAAAACCAACAGAAACGCTGCTTTCCATTCCTAATGCATCGGACATGGTGGGGGAGATGTTATTTCGGAGGTCTTGAATGGCGTGCCGGCAGTTGTCATCTGTCTGCCGTACAGCGAGTTAAAGCCACCATGGCAGCCAAGTCCAGACTGGTGTACAATGAGCTGGACGCCGGCCAAAATGTCTCCTCTCGAACATCACACATTTCAGATGGCCCTTTCAACTCGCACAGGGTGGCGGGGAGGCCGAATCCACAGAAAGAAAGAAAGAAAGAAAGAAAGAAAGAAAGAGAAGAAAAAAAAGGAGATAGTTCATTTTCTTATGGGCGTGAAATAAAAGTCAAGATTCTGGAAATTTGCAGAAACATTTCCAAAAATGTCCCAAACGGATATTTGAGCAGAAATCAACGCAAAACAATGTCAACAGCACGATTAATGAAAACATCCGATAATTGTTTCTCGCGCCGCCTTTTTCATTATCCCCTCTCGAAACCCCCGAACTACAGCGAGAATTCATAAAATATGTAATTTAGCGCTGACCTTTGGCAGAGTTCAGCAGGTCCCCATCTGTGTGTGAGGAGCGGAGAGGAGCACGGAGAGAGAGAAGAATGATGACCCCTTTAACAGCTTGCCTGCGACTACCTGCTGATCCAAAAACACTGGCCAGACATGAAGCCCCTGCATAGTCAAAGGATCAAACACGGCCGGAGAATACTGCTTATTTCAGAGAAACAGAAAGAGGGGGGCGCTGTGTGTCTGTGTGTGTGTGTGTGTGTGTGTGTGTGTGTCTGTGTGTGTGTGTGTGGGGGGGGGGGGGGGTTAGTGGGTTCCAGTGGTACATTTTGTGCTACTTTGGCCACTAGGGAAAGGAGGGGAGATGAAAAACGAAGGGATGTGAGAGCGATGTAGACAGTGAGGAGGACAGGAAGAGCCACAACAGAAACAAAAAAAAAGAAAAAAAAGACATAACACAAGAGAATGATAATGGGCTAATGCCGCCATTAGGGGGTAGCCCGTACCTCAACTGCTGGGGGAAGAAGGAAACTACAAAAACTGTGCTGTTTGAAGCCTAATCCCCCTTTTACATTCTTAATTAGGAAACAACAAGCCATAAGCCTCTTTGTTGTGCTGACCCACACGTACTAAATGCCTATTGTGTGTGGGTGTGTTAAGATCTGAGGAGGAAAAATTTCTCTGTGGTCTGCCTCGCCGTCGGAAGAACACAGCCGCCCTGAAACGTATCGCCGTATGAGGTCATTTAGTCGTTCAAGAAATGTGCTCTTTGAGCGGCTGAGATGAATTCATATACTTTGCGATCCTCTGTATTTGTGGGGAAATTATAAGACCGCCGTTGACTTGACTGGAAGGAAAACGTGGACACACAATGGTCTCACACGTATTTCACCACCTCGCCCTGAGATTGGCAGCAATTGTGCTTAAGCATGTTGTGGGAGAATAAATCAATACATCCAAACTGGATCTAATTACAGATGTATACAGCTGTCTTTGTCGTTCACTGTGTCTACTGAGAGAAAGAATATATAGTCTTACTCACACAGACATTATGTTGTGAAAAATGTAATATGTAAAACATTCATAGATTTTTCTTCTATTGATAAAATGTGTGAATTTTACATTCATTCGACTCATCTTCTCTCAGTATGGGCCCTGTCTCACATGCTATAGCCACTGCTAACACACACACACACACACCTATGTGCTCTCTCACACACACACACACACACACACACACACACACATGCACACAGAAGCAGCTGGGGAGCACAGTGGCGGGTGACGTGAAATGCCCACAATGGCTCCAGAGGGATTAATCCCCCCCAAAACACACACACACACACACACACACACACACACACACACACACACACACACACACACACACACACCCTCACCCCAGTTTTTGCTTGTGCATTGAAAGCAACCACATAGAAACATGGCACAAAAACAAAGTGGGTCCTTGCGGCCCCTGAAGAGGCTTGGATCTGAAATATGTCAATGTAAAACAGGACACTCAATTCATTGCTATGGTTCGTATATTTTAATAAAAGGTTATTCTCACAGAATTTGCAGCTTCTGCAAAACCCCACACATCCTTGATATATCAGCTTTTCGTTGGATACATCGAAAAATTAGAAATGACACTTACAGAGTTATTGTTGAATTGGAGCATTTAACTCTGAACATGCACCATTTGTACCATAGGTGTGTAAGTAAGTGCTGCTGGTCTATAATTTAAGCAGAACTATGCGTCACAATGTCTGTCTTTTATGTAACCTTTTACCTCTTATGTTCTGTTGACATTGATTTTTACTTCCTGATACTTTGGGGTCCCACAGAGCACACTGCTATATGTATTAAAATCTTTTTCATTTGCTCTTATTAAATCCTAATATGTAAAAGGGTATGGAAGCTGTGGCCTGTCCCTTTAGAAAATCATTGTTATATGTACAAAACAAGGAGATAGTTCAAGTTTAACATGTCATATTAGCTCTGCATGAATAAATATGTTGTTTTCCAAAATGCCATTCACAGAAAAGAAAATATATCATATGAGTTCCTGTGTAGTGATGTTACGACCAGTCTAATAACTAAGGTTAATGAGCAATTCTCATTAATTGAAAAAAGCAATGATGTATCAAGCTGATGTGACTTTGTTACATATGTGAGAACAATATTGTTTTTCGTAGTATAATTTATATCAATCAAATATGAAACTGCAATACAGAGCCCAAGACGTATCTATGCAGGGGAAAGTACTTTATTCAGTATCGCATGAGAAGCATTATCAGCCAAATAAATGAAATACTTGCATTTCTTAAATGACTGTATGTAAACAGGACATTGCCTCAGTTGAGTTTTAGAAACAGCCACAGTATCATTAACAGCTTTAATACCATAACAAATCTGTATTAACCTTCAAATATTATATTGCATGTGATAAGAAAATGCTCGTAGCATGTGTTGGGCAGAATGTTGATTTGTAGATAAATACGACCAAATCAGTGGAAGTTAATCTGGGTCCCAGTATCACCCAGGATGAGCCTGACCTCCTTTTCTATCCCAGTCCAGAGATATTTCTGTACTTTCTTAAGCCATATTCCTTCTTCCTCACAGCGAGAGGCTCACTCTGACTCTCTCATATGGGACTAATGAAAGTCATACTTACATATACAGTACAGCACACACACACACTTAGAATCTGAATCACTTGTGAGGCCGCGGGGCGTCAAAAAAGGATCCAGAAGTGTGAGTGAAGGCAGGTGAAGAACATGATGAACAGTGATTCCTCTTATCGCATAGAGCAATGAAAAACATGAATTATGCACAACGGAATAAAATCAACCCTCGTCAGCAGAGAATTAGCTTTTGCAGAGAAAAAGGCAATCGCACAAATTAATTTCATAATGTCCATTCAGTGTCAGGATTGTCCACGTTTTAATTTCCGGCTAATTTCCAGCTAACTGGAAAAATGATATTCAATTAGTTAATTAAGTATGATCCAGCTGTGTGCCATATCTCCACACCGGGGGCTGTCTCCCTGTGGGTCGCTGGTATAAGCCTCTCTGCACTAATTATCACACTGACATTATCAGCCTGTACCTGGTGTTCTCCGTTACCTTAAGCACTCCACCATTATGAGCTGCTACGATTGCATCGCATTAAAAGACAATGAGCTAAGTGTGTTCCGATAGAGGAGGCACGACGGGCCGCGGCAGGCGGCATGAGTGAATTTCAAACTACTTCTTTGCTTCGACACTTTCGTAGAACTTGTAAAGGAATACGCAAACTTAAAACATGTTAATAAAACTTAGATAAAACGTCATATATATCTATATCTATATTTATTCATGCCCCTGGATTTGTGTAAATTACGCAATAAATGAAAAGTATAAATAACAGAAAAGCAAACATGGTAGCACTGAGACAATGATTATGTTTGCTATTATATTGAGATCCAAAGAGAAGCTATAAATAACCACAAAGAGATATCCTGTGTGCTGCAATAATAACGTCCTATAAATACAAACACCTATGCAACTCCAGCTCTGTAAACACAGACGAGTGGACAGGAATCTCAGAGGCTCCTCTTCTTCATGTAACTACGGGGCGTACGCTGTATTTTAGACTCGTACTGACGCCTCTGTTTGAATGAAAATACCTAATTAAAAACACTTAGGGACCCGAGACAGTGTGCTACAGAGTGTCCGGCCCACCCGTGTCTACCTGACAACTGACAGCCCAATCTGATTAAAGGCGGACTAGAGGAGGGGCCTCCGCCGGCCATCCGCGGCAGGCCAAAAGTGATCACCATGGCGATGGGTAATTACAGCTGTCAACGCATCCTCCATCCTGCTGGCACTGGTTTGATTGTGCCCGGCAACAATGATAGACAAGCTTAGCATGCACTATACCGACCGCCAATCACGTCCCCTCTCTGCCCCATTTAGCTGACATGCAACATTCACGTGGCCACGCAGCACAGGCCCGTCACGGTATCCCAGACCACTTTTAATTGTTTCTCTCTGCCTCCTCTCTCTTTCTTTTCCTCCCAGCCTCCTCCCTCCGTCGCCTCCTCCGTTCTCCCGTCTCCCTCTCCTCTCCCTCTCTCACGCGGACAGCTCAGAAGTGCAAGTGTTATTACATGAAACTCCTGCTGTAGCATTAATTGAAGGGAGATATGGTGGGACAGGAGCGGCGGGGGGTAGAGCATGTTCATTATCACTCCTGCTTTCAACAGGTCTCACATTTTGAAACTGCAAATTGCAAAAACTTGCAAGGGCAAAATGTTTGACATTATTTGATCTGCAACCATATGGTGTAAACACGGAGGGGGTTGGGGGGGCACAGAAATAGATAAATAAGTAAACAAAAGGAGGCTGCAATGCGGGCGACGCAATAGGAAACGCGGCCACAGAGAGCAAACAAATCAAGAAAATAATTATCTTTAGGGTGTAATTAATGAGGGCTTTTGCTTGCAAGAGGTTATGTCAAGAGCTCCCCCCTCCCTCCCTCCCTCTCTCTGACGAACTTCTCTTCCTTGTAGCCTCTCCTCTGCCATGCCCTTGCCTCCCATCCTATGGCTGACAGTGACAATAGCCATACTGTGGATGCTAAACAGCCTATTGTGACGTCTGGGAGGCAGAACTACAAGTTCACATTGAGAAAAACATAGCCTTCCTGCTAGCACTGTGACGGTTGATTTAAGTTAGCCGTATTAATGAAGTCAAGTGTAACTGGACAGGGCCGACTCCAGCGGCCATATCCTCTCTTAATTACCTGGCTTTGTCTCGGCATGCTTGTCCTTAATCTGACCTAATGTGGCTAATAACTGAACTTGAAAACAATCACAAATAGCAATTAGCAAGAGCGGCCAGCAAAATGATGAATACTCTGGTTAATGCGCCAAAATTGTTTGGTGCCTTTCACGATGGAAAGGAAGAAAGAAAGTAAGAAATTCAATGTATTCATATAAAGCAGGCAGTAAAGACTTATAGCAAAGGACCTTAACAATTTGCATTAAAATAAGAATGAAACAAAACAATAAAGGGAAAATCGCATCATGTTCGAAACGAGATTCTTATCTTCCCACATTGTCTGAATAACTGTTACCAACCGTTTTAAAGGACACAAACAGTTTCCCCCCTTTACTTTTGCTTTTTTTCCCTCCATCCTAACATAAATATGTCTTCAAGGAGGTCTTGTTTAAGCCTGTAAATTCCTTGAAAGTGGATGAAATTAGGATCTGCCTATTCCGGTTACAGTCCCGGCATGGTACTGACAAAAACAGATGAGTGTTTCTCCTGAGGGAGGGAATTGTGGGTATGGAACCAGTTAGCACTGGCTGTTATTGCAGCTGATCATAAAAGCCTACGTGCATGGGAATTCCATTATAAAAACTGGAAAATGTTTGTTCCTATAAAAACATGTTAATGCAAAACAGTTAGGCGAGAGACTAAACTTAACCACAGTTAATAAGGTCATAAAATAGGAACATTTAATGTAAGGCATTACTAAACATGTGCTGCCGGGAAAAATAGGATTGTATTCAGACATACTAAAAAAGTATTTAGTCAGAAATTTACCTGTGAGGCTTGGAAAAAATCTGAAATACATTTTATATCATTCAAACAGTTTGATAAAAAAATATCTAGTTTGTATATGTTTAATCGGTGATCTCATCCTTTTTTTAAATTATATTTGCTCAAACAAAACTACACCCTGACTGTGGGCCCACTGGACAGGAACCTCCTCTCTCTGGCCCCCAACGCTGCCTCAATCCACCAATGGGGCGCAGGCGACCGGATTAGCAGGATTCCTGAGAGGAAGTTTAAACAAGAGGAAACATTAAGTTTGAAATAAAACACAGGAAGCAGGGTTAACTGCAACTCCTCCCAGTCAGTGCCAGTGGCAGGGCTACTTTTTGCCCAATTATCCTTGGTTAACGGGATTAATTACTCTAACTTCTCTTTCTTTTCTTACCCTCCGAGCAAACGGGCAATAAATCCTTCTCGGTGCTACACAGTCTAAGAGGGACACTCTAATTAGCATAACAAGTTACCAAATCATTACGGCCTTAAAGTGCTTACAGAGAAAACAACATCAGAAGAGCACAGGATGCAGGGTGGGATTTAGGAGGGCTATTTAATTGAATAAAAATGTTTGGTGAGGTGGGAAGAGGGGGTAAACACAACAGTGGTGATGTGAGGGGAGGGCAGGGACTGACCCCTGTGTGTCTGATATACAAACACACATGCATTGAAACAACACACAAGGGACTCAGCTGTAATCGCACACGGACCATCAAACGTTGCAAGATTAACAAAGCGATTTGAGCAACTATTGCAAAGCCCGTTCTAAACCTGCCTGTTTAGAGTTGCTGTAGTGTAAAGTGAATGTAAAGTGAATGTAAAGTGAATGTAAAGTGAATGTAAAGTGAATGTAAAGCGCTTTTGTAGACATGATGACAAACCAAAGTGCTTTTTGAGCAATTTGGGATTCAGTATGTTTCCCAAGGACAGTTCGGCACGCGGAATGGGGGAGAGGGGTATCACACCGCCGACCCAGTTAGCGGACAACCCGCTCAAAGACATGTTCAACTCTGCACACTGCTCCGCCCCCAGTGACTGCTAAAGAGCGCTGGTTCGCCTGTTTATTAACAATTTAATTAATATTGAACGTATTGTGTGTCCGGATAACACCAAATTCTGCGCTGCACTTCCTTGAGCCACTTACAATACAGATGCCAAGTATGAAGCCATTGAGATGAACAATTCGCAAGATGTGAGTTCCACATACAGACAAACGGAAAGAAAGACGGATATTTGAGAAAAGGTTTTCCTCCAATAGACTTCCCTTTATCACTTGGAGAGGTTAGGTTGTACAGACTCATCAGTGTCTGGAGAGACTATGGCCACGTCTGTGAATCTGCAGCAGAAAAAAAAGATCCACTCCAGTTACGGGACTATTTGCGCACCATCCACCACCGTGTGCCAGAACCCACACCGCAGAGTCTGAGGGCAAAAACAGCCGTTTTCAAGCCAACCTGTTTAGCATGAGTCCCACCCAGTCGTCTGCTTTCACTAACCTGTCTTGACAAGTACCCAGATTAACGTAATCTTATATCAGTGCAGAGGAGCAGAAGAGAGCAGATGGACCCCCTGTGCCCCCCCCCCCCCCTCCAACACCACCTCCACCCAACACTAGCACACTCACACACACTCTGACACACACAGACATGAGCGAGCAAATGCAAACTCTCTCACTCACAAACACACACACACACACACACACACACATGTTACAGACTTATAGCTGCAGAGTGCTTAGCATGCAAAACCTGGGCTCCAGCCACAGCAATTAATGTTCTCGCAGCAAATTGCCACAGCTTTGGATGATGCTGTTCGGGGAATGTTACTGTATCTTCGTGCGCTGTGCCTCGGCGAACACTGCTGGTGTGCGAGCGTGCCAGTGCCTTCATTATAACTTAAGAAAAATTCCCTCATTTGCAAATAAATAAATAAACACACTAATGGGCCATAATTGAATAAGAGACTGAGAAAGAGATTGCAGGCTGGGGAATTGACTTTGGTATTTCTATCACTTGTCAGCTGCCATGTTGAAGTGAGCTTATCTTTTTACAGTTTCCATGGTAAATCTCAACAACTTTGCTGAACTGAACAGATGGGCTTGCTAATTAGCAGCGCTCAGGCTGTAAGTTTGTTTATAAAGAGAGAAAGGGTTCCAGACATCTTGACACATTTTATTAACATATCATACCTTAAAGCTATGCTTCTTGATACCCACCAGGCTCTTTAGCTAAATGCACACACACATGCAGAGACATGCACTTTCACACAGTGCACACACACACACACACACACACACTCTTTCTTATATAAACATGCCCATGTGCATCGGTGCACACACATACACTGTACACACCAGGGAAACAATAAAAGTCAGCCTTGCGAAACGGAACACCCTGTATGTGCGCTCATGAATATGCAAAATTAACCGTGTGTGTGCCTGTGTGCATGTCTTTACAGAAGTGCGACGGAGAGTGTGTGTGCGCTGTATAAATATGTGTGTATGGGAGAGATAGTGTTAGTTTACGAGGGTGTCATTGTGTGTATCATGCGTCCACGTCCTTGCGAGGGCAGCGGCATGCTTCTCTCTCCATCAGGCCCTCTCCTAAATTCACCCCCTGCGGTTTTGTCAGCTTTCACTACTGTGTGTCAGGACACCGACACTAGATGATGTCCCGAGCAGACAGGGCCGCCGAGCTCCCGGTGGAGCGACGAGCATTCAGCGGCAGGATGGGATGGACCGCGGCTCCGTCTGCGTCAAATAGGCCTCCTGCCGGGTCCCACTTAGGACAGGGCCACATCACGGCACCCACCCACTACGCTGACGCAGTGAAATGTGAAAAACTGTGTCAGAGAATGACAATGACACAGGAAGAGTGCATGATAGAGAGCGATGGAGTGGGAGGTAAAAAGAATCCATCACCAAACTCTGATGATACAGCTCATCTCACTGTTATAAATTTGTTCCCCTTTTTTTTCCGACACACACACGCCCACAGACGTACCATGGCCCAGTGTTTTTTCGGCAGGCACACATTGCCATGGTGATCCTGGTTAAGAGGCTTACATTCGGCCCATGCTGATGGTTGCTGGGGGACACTCCCATTGCCATGGTGATGGCTACTGGGAAGACACTCGCATTGCCATGGTGATGGTGGCAGGAGCCAGGCATGCCAACCAATGATATGATGGATAGATGCCATGCAGGAGGTGAAGAGAAAACGTGACTAGAATGCCCAGTTGTCATGTCCGCTGTCAAGGAGACTATTCAAAAATTGTGTCTTCACGTCACTGCAACAAACAGCAAAGAGACAATTTTATACTTTAAAAATGGTTAAAATCATACTTTGATTTCTTAGGAAGCAGGGACAATAATACTATGATCTGTAAACACACAGGACAAACTAGGGGCTAATCTAAAGAAAACAGTGCAGATTACAGATTTAAGATTGCAGATAATGAATTATGGATTGGAAACATGTGAAGAAGGAGCTTCAAAGTCAAAGCATGTGGAAATGCAAAAGGCATCAGAGAAAAAAAAAAGATTCAGTCATTGATGGTACAAGGTTGGAGCCTATTTGTGTCAGCCTTTTTGTGTGAAATATGCATATGGCACCTAATTCTACATTCCATCAGTAACAATTACAACACAGAGGCAAAGGCGATGGCAAATGTGGTGATTTAGCTCCAGATAACAACTCAAGCCATTTTGCCTGCCTCCCAGTAGAGGGAGGCTGGGGCTGGGTTGAGGGCCAGTGAGGCAGGACGAGGGAATCGGGGGACTGAGGACTGCCTGAAGGTATGGCCCGGCTCCAAATCTGAGTAAATGACCAAAAGTTGTTGTTTGTGTGAGAATGTAGAACAGAAGAGCACTGGTAGACTGAATAAATCCTGCACATTTTTAGACCAACATACACTCATCTCCTCTTCAAGATGGAAAGTGCTGAACCCTCCCATAAAGACACAGGCCGGTACCTGACAGCCCATATCAAAATATCTCATCCAGCTTTGCCTCTAATACTCTAAACCCGATCAAACACATACACACACAAGAACTGCGCCGATCACCACATGTTGCTTGTGTTTTCTGTGTCAGGAGAGACTGCGAGTCTCTCAGCCAATAAGACACAGCACTGAGTGTTATCACTGACCCTCAGGCAATGGGACTTTAAAAACCCACACTGACTGGACAAACAGTGTGTGTTTGTGGCCTCTCGTGTGCCCGTGCAGCGTAGAGGGGGGCCCTGTACCTTTGGCTGCCTTCACTTTGCTTAAGTTGACAGTTCAGCTTAGATAAAAGATTTATTTTTCTTCCTGAGAAAGTGATACAATGCACCAAAGAAAGAAGGTGTTTAAAACACATTGGGGAGAGCATCATGTCCACAAATCTGTCTCTGCGTGGGCAAGAGCACCTGCGGTACACAGGTGCTATCTCATCGGCCAGAGAAACACCTTTGTCACTCTCGTACAGAAACAACTAAACCGCACAGGCACATTAATAGAAGTGACAGGGTTATATTGGTTTTTTGCATTAGGTTATGCAACATATCCATGTGCTGTAAATGTGTGGCTGCAGCTTATCATGAAACTCAATAACCTGCTGAAACAATTTGCCTATTGCATCTCAGCTCAGTGAGCTTCACTCTCCGGATGGAAGCAAACACCCTATAAACACACCATGGGATAAATACCATATAAGGTTGGGTGTGTTAAAACTATTCAGCACAAATTCAGTAATGATGATTTTATACAGTCACTTGGAAATTCAGTCAAACACAAGATCCAGCTAGTAGAATCATTTAGAAGCAGACGATGAATAAAGGCATATATTATGCCTTAAAATAAAATCATACAATCTATTTCCAGTTTAGTTTATATCTCCTAATGATATCTTTAAGATGACAGTGAAAACAGCACGTTCACGTGTGGTATTTCTTCTTTTAGATCTTCGATGTTTCGGATGCTACATTATGTTTTCGTTTGTTTATCTCTCTGCTATGGACAGTCTGGTTTTCACAGACTCTGAGTTTTAAGAGTTTTAGAGCCTCTGAAAAGGAGAAGCTTTGAAAACTTTTGGACGGGTAGAAACAGAGACGTTTGGAAACCATGACAGAGTCACTCACAACAGCTCGCTGATTGGGTCTTTTCAGTCTTGACGTATGGCCTTGGCGGAGTCTTCAGGCTCCTGTCACATAATAAACATTATAGCATCGGCTACCAGTGTAGAACAAAGATGGATACTCAATGACAAGCGTTGCTGCCCCTGTTGTGCAATTAATTCTGCATTTTACAATGATACAACTGCTTTCATGTGTAAGAGACGAGCTACTGCTATATATGAGAAATCTGATACATTTCCAATCTGCAGCGAGATGCACATTGGAAATGTATCAGACCTGTACCTGTTTACACCAGCACTGGCATGCCTAGTGCAAGTGAGAGTTTACATTAAAAACCTTAGACTCTACTTCCATATAACCATTGTTTTTCTCTGACAGACAAACAATGTAAAGTGTTTTTAGTTAAGTGACCACAGTAAATATTACATTTGCCTCCACTGTCATTGATATTATCACATGATTCTTTAGGCGAAGTTGTACAAGTAGAAAAATGTTTGTGAGGCTGCAGCGACGTGAAAGTTAGCTCTTCAACAACTTGTTCGACTTGTACCTGAAAAGATATAAAATGAGAAAACATGGAGGTCCGCATTAACATGCCGTGTGAAGCTACGGAAATAAATGGAGGAGGCATAATGCTGTATTTGTAATTCTTTTGTGATTTTGTTTTCGTTTTTCCACGCACAGAGCCTCGGGGAACCTTATGTGTGGTTTACACCTTGAAAGACAGCCCCAAACTGGCCCAGCCCCTGAGGAGACCAATAGAGAGCCGTGTTACCACAGTCCCCGCAGAGACAACAAGCCATGTGAAGTGTGAAACCCCTCGCCAACACGCATTTAAGATTTCAGAGACGCACATCAGTAAGAATGGAAATATTCACAGCGAAAGAAGAGAACGGAGAGAGAGAGAGAAAGAATGGACAGACTGCTGTTTGACAAATATTGTGAGACGTGGTGAAGGGGTGGTGGTGTTTTCATTGCTGACATCAACATAAATTTTCCTGGCGCGGCTCTCCTTGCCCAGCATGAGCCCAGCACTGGGAAACTGGAGAGGAAATTCTCTGAGCCACTAGGGAGTGGAATCAAAGAGCCGTGGCTCCGAGACCTCTAACACACTGAACTCCTCGCTGACCCCACGACTCTCCTTTACTCTCTTGCTCACACACACAGTTACATGCAGAGGCACGAATAAAATACACACTCACACACAAGGATCCACAAGGACAAGCAGTCAGATGGGCACTACCACGTTCAAGATCATTTGGGATCAATGCTCATCACTTAAGCTCCATTCAGACAAGCACTGATTCCCGCACTGTCTCCGGAGGAGGTGCATGTTTGAACGCAAATGTCCGAGTGAGAGCGTCTGGATTATCTGCAGACTAGTATGAAGTCCGCAGAAAGTCCGCAGAATCCGATGTGTGGGCACCTGCAGGGGATTCCCCGCTGGATTCACCACGAGTGAGTGAGGGGATTGTTGAAGCTTGTAACACGCGACAGACACAAAAATGTAAACAACTATACTAAGTCAATTAAAATGCAACAAATATCCCAACAGTCTCATACATGTAGAAGACACAGACCAAGATGTGGAGAGAGTTTGTGGTGAAAAGAGCCGACCCCGGTTTCGGGAAAAAATCACGTGATCTCCATAACAGAATTATTACGTTCCTTCCTGCCTCTGTGTGCTGCACCCTAGCCTGAATAATGGAAAGGATCTGCTGCTGTTGGGAAAGCGTCTGTGCAGAGAACCTCCCAGCTGTGTTGTGCCTGTGTGAAAGGCAAACTGCGGGTAAAGTCCGTACCCAATTCTTCGGACTGTACCCGCAGGTAATGTCTGAAAACGGCTTTTGTGTGTTCAGTGTCCGATAAACAGTATTTGTAACTCTGTGGTTCTTGTGGGTGACGGTTGAATGAGCTCAGGTAGAATTTGTGTGTGTTTTTGTGTGTGTGTGTGTGTGTGTGTGTGTGTGTGTGTGTGTCATACTGAGCACATCTGCACACACGCAAACACGTGCACCTCAAGTTAATGATGATGTAATTAGCCCCAATATCCTTGAAATGTCGGGTCCCAGGAAGTGAGGCTATGCTTCGTGTCTTGTGCGGCATTCGAGTGTGAATATGCGCATGTGTGAGCACACTATGCCCTCAGATTCGTTGGAGGCTGCACAATGAACTTGACGGCCGTTCAATTCTATGCCACAGCGAGTAGGATTTCCAGCCCAGCTCCTCCGAAAAGAAGCACATACACAATGACGACCGCCGTAATGAGGAACTCTTCCACGCCGTCACACAAAAAAACGCACAATCTGACAATTTGAGCAGGTGTGGCAGGCAACTGGTGCAAACACCGAAGGCATCTATGAGTGTGTGTGTGTGTGTCTGTGCTTGTGTATGTGTGTGAATCTCATCCTTGGTCGTTGCATAGGTTCTACGCCCAGATGCAGTGACCATTCATAATTGGGCACCAGGTGAAAGAGGGTGCAGCTGGCCAGACTTGCATGAATGGTCTTCCTCCTGACCCCTGCATGTGTGTGTGTTGGGGGTGGGAGGGGGGGGAGCATGATGTGTGGACAAAGCGACTTTCAGATGCCACCACAAAAACACAATCATCAATTTGAGAGGGAGGGTAGAGAGGGGACGGGAAAGGGGTCTGCAACGCTGCTCAAGCATGGCAGCTCGTTCAAATGCTCCTTTTCTGTGTGTGTGGAACAGTCTCGCCCCAACACCCACTCAATGGGACACAGAGGAGACTCTCAGGAGGTGAAGGGTGAAGAGGGTTTTAGTCCCACTGTTCTACCCTGTAATAGACGGGAATGACATTTTAACATTTATCATTCTAGACGCAGTGATTTTATAGAGTTTGAATTGTTGCTAATCTTTTCGGATAAACCAATGAAGTTCAAACGATGGTGTTCGGTGTTTTCTGTGTGTCCCCAATCAGAGAAAGCAACAAGGGCCCCAATCAGAGCTCAGAACAGACGCTGGGGCCCAGTGAGGTCTGTCAAAGTGTGCAGGCCGTTTTAATCCACTCTGCTGGAAGTCTCCTCTGTAGGCGTGCACATGTGTGTGCATGCATGAACCTCTGGAGCGGTGGGCACGATAAGCCACAACAAGATAAAAGCCGGCTTGAACAATGATGTCATAGAGTTCCACAGATTTTCCGGGAGGTCGGCAGAGTCAGACCTGAACGAAGCGCAGGCCCCCATCACGCTCCGGCCGTAAGCCTTCCCTCCGCTGTAACCACACGACTTCAGTGGGGCTGCAGGATTAGCTGGCACAATAGGTTTGACGCTCTCACTTATCCATCAACATCATATTTAGAGTTCCCCGAGCGTCGGCCCGCTCTCCCTGCCTCAGCGTATCTTTTTGATCCTCACTTCTCTATATCAGTAAACACTTGTTCTCCCCTTCCATCAAGGAGGAAAGAGGAGAGTGACTAGAGGACTCCAAATAATGCAATTAAACACTGACCGCAGGGTTCAGTGCTGCTTATCAATACACCCAGCAGGGGAGCAAAGACCAGCTCAAACCAGGGCTTCAGCTGTCTGCTCTATGGAGACAGGCATTTTATTAGACCACAGCTACAGCCTCAGCCTCTCCAAAGCCTTCATTCATCTGCACATGCAAAATCAGACTGCATGCAACAACAGGTCTTAAAACAAGTCAGGGAAAAGGAAGGAAGGAAGGAACAAGAGGAAAGACAGACACAGATAGAAAGAAAGAAGGGGGAGGAAGGAAGGAAGGAAGGAATATGTTGTATTATGTTTTAGATTTTCAATCAAATCATGTAAACCATGTAGTAAAGGCATTTCGCAGCCTTATCATTTAGGAGAAAGAAAGAAAGAGAGATAGAAAGAAAGAAAGAAAGAAAGAAAGAAAGAAAGAAAGAAAGAAAGAAAGAAAGTGTGCTAATTGTGGATGCTGGATTGGCTACATTATCCCAGTGTGCTGTAGGGGCCTGTCTGTGCTCAGTGGTGAGGACAGGTTGCTGTTCAACACGTTTCTCCCCTCTCTGCTCTGTCTTACTGTCGGCACAGTTGACCTCCACGGGAGGCTTGTCTGAGGCAGAGCCAGATTGAGAGCCGCCACACCAGCAACCAGGCCTCTGCCACGCCGCCCGCCTCCCTCTGCCACCCCGCGGTCAGCCACTGACAAACGCTGGGCCTCTCCCTGGTTCCATGGTTTTCTCCGAACCTGGACACAGGGCACCTAGTGGATAAACCCGCTCATACATAATACACGCTGGCCCCAGGGCCTGGTGTGCAATCTCATCATGCATGTGTCCTCTGCAGAACGAAATGTGACAGACTGCAGTGAGGAAGTGTGTGTGTGTGTCTGTCGGGGAAGGTGGCGCGAGCAGAGAGCTGCAAGGGTGCCAAACAGAGCGGTGCACGGTAGCATGGAGCCTCTTGTGCGCAGTGTGCGTCCCTCAAGTTCTCCCTCATCTGCATAATGAACATTTGCACCAAGGAGGATGGTTAAACTGACACAAGGCCACATCAGGAGGAATGACTGTCGGATCCACTGGTGTAAGGAGCTGTGGGAAGACGGAGACAGAGGAGCAGCAGAGCCAAAATGGCAAACATCGGCAAACATTGGCAAGAAGCTGGACTTTCACACCCAAATATGCAAAAATAAAAAAAGAGCGGTATTGAGCAATAGATAAAAGGGGGGGGGGGGGGTGTTTTCTGTTCAAAGTGCAACTGGATTGATGAGTGAGTCTAAACAAACAGAAGTGGGGAGTTTAGTGAACAGAGCCAAGCACTTAGGGAACATAAAAAGCAGCAAAGCCCTGGCGAGGTGGTCCGGCTGTTTCATTGCTCTGCAGGCTGAGGAATCAATGGGAGCAGGGAGAGAGGGCATTCCTGGATGACTGACAGACACACACACACACACACACACACACAGGGGACCATACAGAAGAAGGGCTGGAGAAGAATTTTAATGGAGAAACCACTTTTGCAGCACACCATCCTCAACATCTTCATCATCGCCATCATCACCATCATCCCTCCCCTGCGTCCTCAGACCATCATCTCCATCTTTTCCATGACGCATTGCCCGTTTTCCCGTGGAGCCAGGGTGCGATCTGTATCACAGACCATTGTAGTTTACTCCAGGCCATCCAGTCCAGACCAGGGTGGGCCTCTGAGAGGGAAAACAAGCAGTGGTTTGACAGCAGTCCTCTTCTATCTGCAGCTGGACAAATGGACTATTGAGACAGGTGGACGGCATACGCACCACAGATACACACACTAATGGACTGGCAGTGTTATCCAAATACACAACTGCAAGGTAGTCTCATGACATCTTTTCACATGTGGCTGGAAAGACACACAAAAACTATAATTATGATTAGCTGAACAGAAAATTGCAGCTCCTATTAAGAGACGGTGAAATGAATTTTTGTCATTTCCGTGCACACCTAGTTTACTGTAGAGGACACACAAAGCGCAGAATACACTGTATATCAGCCGAAGCAATTAGCCAAACAGGGGCTCACAGAGGTGGGCTTTGATCACAGAACTGTGAAATATTTATGAAGAGATGTGATACATGAAATGAGTTCCGAGAATGAGTGTCCGTGGGGGTCCGAAGGAACCCCCCCCTCAGAGGGACCTTCAGGGGAGGTTTGCTCGAACACACAGAGGGTCAAAAGGGAACCAATTCAAAATGAAGGGCAGGGGAGACTGAGCAGGCCTAAAATGGCGGCCTACATTTTTAGGCAGATAGTGGGATATGGGGGGGGATAGTCCACAGGTTTGGAGCAGGAGCCGAGGCAGCCGTGGTGCCGTATCCGAGGGGACATTCTCGGCTGATGCGCTCAGTTCCACTCGGTTCCGCTCAGACAGAGCACAGGAGTTTTAACACACTCAAGCATGCGCTAATTAAAAATCCACACTCTGCATCATAGCTGCAGTGATCAATATTCCTGATTAACTCATCTATACATCACTGCAGCACACAGTGGACTCAGCCGCGCGGGGATGTGAGCTGCTTTCACTTGTAATCGTTGCCTTTACATACTATTTTTAACAAATACGGTTTATTTCTAACTCGATGTCATCAACAGTTTCTCCAGCTGTCTCCGTCATTATCAAAGTCATTACCTTTCATTTCAAACTCATCTTGCAGAAGGTGTGGTGTAAATGATATACATTTCACCTGTGATTAATGTTAAACCAGTTTGTAGATCGCTGCACATGTCTCACTGCTCCTTGTCCTAATTAATTCACCCTGAGAGACTCTAATGAGGGAATAGTTTTATCCTCGAGCCCCGGTAATAATCAAACTGCCCCCTGGAATATTTTCACACTTGGCAGCATGGTGCGGAACTTGGGATTCTTAATGCAGCCAGGAAGTGCAAATTTGATAACATTCGGAAATCAAATGGGAAAAGAGCTTGTTAATAATCCATGTCACTTTTTAATATAAGTAGAAAAAAATACTAATTCCATGTTTATTCACACGCAGTTTTTGCCACTTACTTGGAATTGTTAAACACAGAATGTATTGTGTGCTAAATAAAACGTTTTGGCAGACTTTATTTAAAATTATTCCTGCCAACTAAACAAAAAGAATATTTATCTGCGTTCCCGTTGTTTGATTTTTCATAGTAGAAATGTACACAGAGTTGAAATCCACAAAAGCGCAGATTCACATCTCTCTCATATACAAAAACGTTAACATGTGTGTTTATGCTACAACTTCACAAGATCAAAAATAACTCATTTGAATGGAGGTTAAATTGTCAGATGCTAACATGCTGCTGTCAGACAATCAGGGCCCGAGCCAAAGTAACGCAGCAACAAAATAAAACAACTTTATTGTGTGTTCCTTAGGCAGACACACAATAAGCAATCATGAAGCAGTCGGGGCAACATAGAAGAGGTTTTACCTGCTGAGAGTGAAACAACCACACCTTAAAATGACATCTACACTACAGCCGATATTTTTAAAGGCTTGTTTCCCCTGCGTTTAAAACCAGACGAGAACAAAAGACAGTCAATTTTACATGCACAAACAAAATCTGCACTTTGTTTTAGTGACTTAAAACACTTGTTTGCATGTAAATGAGAGGTTTGTTTTACAGACTATCTGCATTAGATTCCAGGACAGGGGCTACAGCAGTACTGCACATTTTTTGGGTTTTCAGACCAAATGAAGATATTCACTTTGTATTTTCCACTTTTCAATATGGACTGTTTTTTTCTTGATATAACATGAAACAGTGTGTGGATGCTGTAAACTGTGTGGCCTAGGCCCTCTCTCCTTCTCCTTCTCCTTCTCCTGTTGTTAGTTCAGCCTGAGCTGGGGGCCCCAGCCCAGGCTTCCCGTGCCCCTGGCCAGACCAGCTGTCCTCTAAGCGAGCCCGGAGCGCTTCTTTGCTGTTTGTTGAGAGAAAGTAAAAAGAAGAACCTTGAACGTGACCCTCCAAAAGGCTTTTATTCTCCACTCACCCAACACAGTTCACGCGAACTCCCCTCCTTTGTGTCCCCCTCTTTATTTAACCCTGAGTATTTGCTGAGTTTCTGCTAAAAATCCAATTAGGTTAATTTGAAACAGTCCTGGTGAGGGAACTTTATCCTTTTGGTGCAGAGATAACTAACCTAATTAAGACAAGACCTCTACCTCTCGCCTCTTTGAGCCTGGAAAATAAGGAAAGATAAAGAAAACTTGTCAGAGATTAGGGTTGAGATTAGATTGCTAAAGCAAACACTGGAGAGGGGACTTCATCTTTAATCGCCCTTAAATTGTTCAGGGCTCTTTCAACACTAGATTTTCACTGTGGTCAGTAACACAGAGCAGAGCGCAGGTAAAGGTGATGTAATAATGCAGGATAATAAAGGTAATGTAAAACATTTTGGTGAGAGAAAGAGACGTGGGGGATGTGATAAGACCACCTGTGAAAGTATAGAGACCATGATTGATAGTGTTTTTATAGAGACCCTTTAAAGGTGCTGGGACATGTGACGCAACATAGGGGCTGTTCTGTTCAGATGACACACACACACACACACACACACACACACACACACACACACACGCACACACACAGTAAACACAAACAACAGGCCTGCTGAGTTTAGTTTACTCCTATCAGCTGGCTCTGGCCAACCACGCAGACCACCCCGACTCCTCAACTCCTCGCTCTCATATTGGGACAGGAAGGGGGAGGGCGATGGTCAGGGAGGGGGGGGGGAGTGTGTGTGTGTGTGGATGGATGGAGCAGGGTGGGGGTGGGTGGAGCTCGGCGCAGGGTTTTCAAGGGGGCCCTCCACCAAATTAAAACCCAATCAATGAGAATCTCCCTCGGCCTCGGTCAAAGCCCCTTTGCAACTAAAGCCTGTTTTTTTTTTTTTATTAACCCCGAGCGCCCCCCCCCCCCCTCCCCCCATGTTACCCGTTTCCAGTCCAGCCTCGATGCCCCCCCCCCACCCCCCATAGCCAATGCAATGCCCCCAGCACCCTCCCCCCCTGACCCACACTCAACCAGCACTGTCACGGTAGCACACTGACTTTAGGCAATGGCCTCTATATCTCTCTGCTCCACAGCAGCTCAGGATGACAAACACACACAGTGGCAACTAATCCCAGAACAAAGTCCTGCAAAAAAACACCTGATTAAAATAATTTTAACTTTTTTTTTAATATTTGCAGACAGTATTGGGATGTGTCACGACACTGTGCAGACAGACAGCTCTTACTTTTTCTTTTTTTTGCAACCTGCATAATAACTACCCGTGCAGTGAGACAGCAACAGGACAGTGGTGTTTTTCATGGTAAAAATGTTACACTTTCATCTTCAGTGCTGTTTACATCAGTGTTGGGTGAACAGACTCATTTCTCTCTTCTTCATTTTTTTGCCTTTGGGGAAATGCATCTAAAAAAAAAGTCTACATTTCCTGCTCTGTTGATTTGAAGTGGATGTAAACAGTCTAAAATAAAACAAAAAAGGAAAATCTCAAAGCTCATTGTCTCGTTTCAGATTCAACATGCCGGAGCACAGAGTCAAACCACACTGTCCTAATATTTACTGGCTGCACTGTACAATTATGCACTGACAAGCATGCTTTCAAACACACACACACACACACACACACACACACACACACACACATGCCACCTGCTGAAGTGGAGATGGAGTAAGTCCTTTCTGGCTGAAGCCGAACAGTGGGGAACAATTAAACCAGAGACATGCTTTTGATCACTTGGTCATGTGAACATGACAGGTGACCATATGGCTGATAGAATATACTGGAGTGAACAACTATCAGGGCTTTAAACTCGCTGGACACCGCAAGCTACAAATGGAAAAAGAAAATAACGTAGAGATCCATTTTCATGACTTTTACTAAAAGCATTCTTTACACTGCTGGATTTTCCATGTGCACCTGAGGTTATTTCTCATGCAGGGAAAATGTCCCTTTTTTCGGCGACATAATCTGTATTCATTCCCATCTTGTTTTGCTGAACTGGCCCTTGTGTGAATTGTGGAAACCAGACTAGTGTGTGCATGTGTGTGTAGACAAATACAAAAAAGAAAAAATCCTCACACTGATGCAGACTGAAAACACACCAGATCGTTAGACTTTTATGGCGGGATGGGCAGACAAGAGAGAAAGGAGACTGAGTAACAGTCTGCCACCGCAAACAATCGCTAACAGATGCAGGAGCTGTTGTTACCCGAGCTGGCGAAGGGGTGAGAGAATGGAAGGTGAGGTCACATACATATTTGTGGCAGGATGCAGCCGAATAGACCTACTGTGTAATGTGATGGGATTGGAGACCTTGGTAACGTGCATGCACATGCAAACAAGCACGCAATCCCCCCCCCCCCCCCCACCCCACCTTTACACTCACACAGAGCTGAGAGAACAGTATAAGGCCCAGAGGCAGTTTCCATCTAGTAGCAGCAGGGGGAGCAGCTCCACTATTGTTCTGACTGGATCCAGGCCCAAGGCTTTGGGCTTAGGGAGTGTGTGTGTGCCCAAATAAAAGTGTTTGTGTTTGTGAAGGGTTGTGTGTGTACTTGTACGGATGTGCATGCACGTTCAAGGGGATGAGACGAGATTGGCACAGGAATGAAATAGCACCACACAGGGACTGGTTGATATTGTTTCCTCGACTGTCCCTTCCTGTCTCACTGTCACCAGGACATTGGTGTAAAAGAAGCACAAGAGAAAAGTCAAAGTGCTTTTCTTAGATTGCAGTTTCTAGAAGAGTAAAACATGTGTTATTGTTGAACACGGCAGACGTTCTGAAAGTGGCCAAGAGAGGAACCGTAAATTGTTTATAAATGAAGCAGGAAAAGACTTATATCTTTTTTTTCTTCACAACAAATCACCTGAAAAGGCCAAAACCAACAAAGATGGTTTTCTGAGATGTACTATTGTCTGTGCAGCAACAGCTTTTGTGCCACAGAACTCCACCGTCATTTCAAATGGTTGGAAACACTTTATTTCTCCATTATGGTGAACGTGGCCAGTGTATTTTATTCTGAATGATTACATTTTTTATCCCAGGAGTAGCTACTTGTAGGGCAGATGTCAGCAAACATGCTCATAGATGCAATTACAGTATTGAGAGGAATAAACTACTCTGGCTTTCTTCAGTGTAGGGAGGGAATATGTCACCCAGTGCAAATGCATGTTTCTTTTCTGTGTGAATATAAATGCCTGCACGTGTGTGTCACACAAATAGTTTTTTATGCATTTGTAACAGTGTGTTTCTTTAGTAGGAAAGTTTATATAATTCCTTACAAAAGCATTACTCATCAAAATAATTAATTCTATTCTATTAATTTCTATGCTTTAAGCAGACAAACATGTTGGCCACTTTCACATAGCCTACTCAAGGCAGGAATATTGTGCAAAAGAACACACAGAAGTTGGAGAGGGGCATTTCTCACGAAGCCACAACACAAACTGGTGCAGCTTTATACTGGATAGTTTGGTTCAGTGTAAACAAGCAAAGAGTGGACGATGAAAGGTTTCCTTAAGACCGATATGTCTGTATTAAAGCGATGAGTGTAAAAAAAGTGCACATTCGCAATATTTAACATGCACTTTCAAAAATTCCCATTAAGCCCTACTGAATTTTGTCATGTAGTGAGTTACGTTCCTATAGATAGACACGTACTGTCCTTTAGATGTATTGTTACTGAGTAACTTTTTAATGCTGTGAGCTCCATTAATAAAAGTCTGTTCATTCAACTGGAGGCATAAAAGTCTAATACATTTCAAAATCAAGTCAGATGACATTAAAAGTCAATTTGTGTAGGAGGCAGGCTGTGGTTTAGTAATTGGGATAAAACGATCTTTGAATACATTTTGTATTGTTTTGTTACACAATATCAAACATTTGAGACAGAATTGAATTGTGAAACAATGGAAAATGGGACACGTTTACAGATTGAACCCAATGTTGCAACTAGACAACTTCGTCCATTGTGTGTGTGTGTGTGTGTGTGTCTTTGTGCTGTTAACAGACGGCCTGTGAAAGATACTGTATCTACTGTGTTTGACTACGCTAATTCCTGTTTGTGTGTGTGTGTCTCGCACGGCCATCACTGGCCTGCGTGCTTGTAGTCTTTGTCCCTCCTTCACAGTTGTGTGAGGACACTCGTGGTTAATGGCTGTTAACAGCACAAGTGTTAAAGTATCCAAATGTGGACAATTAAAGAGCCGCTCTGCCAGAAAAGACGGATGACTGCTGTTGGTGCAGAGAAGAGGGAGCTTTTATTCAACAGCTCACACTTTCTTTTCTTATGCAATGTCTCGGGCTGAATGTGGAGTTTAACAGGCCACTTCACCTCAAGAGCTGCTGAACTGAAGACACGCACACACACGCACACATGCACACACACGCACACACACAAACACACACTCATACATATGTGCACACAGACACACATGAATGCAGCACATGCGTAACACATTTTTCACACTTTATTTATAATTTTTTTTTACTCAAATGTGATTCGAATATGTCCTTACTTTAAGAAATTAATTCCACTTTCACTCTCCACTCACTTGTTGAAGGAGAAAAGTTTGATCAAACCATTTGAGTGAAGAATAGATGGCAGATGACATCACATGGAGTCGGACCGCAACACATACGGTCCCATCAATCTCCTCTTTCTTTTTTTTTCTTTTTTCAACCATCGCCTTCTCCTCCCTGCTGAACAACAGACCTGAGTCATTTGCCATTGGCCCTGTGCATGTGTGTTTGCGTGTGTGTCTCGTTACCTCCGACAGGACCTATCACCTTGTCCACTACGGCAAAGCCAAGCCAGACTGACCTTGGCTTTTTCCATCAACGATTCATTCTGTCGCTCTGTCTATCCTCTCCTCAAAGCCTTCATCTCTCAACATTGTCTCCCACGGCTCGAGTCGTGCGCGCCTGTGTCAGTGTGTGTGTGTGCAGGAGTGTGTGTAGTCTCCCATGGTTAGGGGAGTGTGCATGTGTCAGGTCCAGTGAAGGTGACACCTTATGCCTCGTGCCGAGATAATGAAGGCTTTAACTTTACAACTCAAGCATATCAGATTGCAGCACCACAGTCTCTCAGACACGCGCCCACAACATGAGTGATCTGAATGGGTCGACACCCTCCATTTCATGTGCACTGAGCGGTGTGCACTGTAAAATCTGCCAAAAGGCCTCATCATCATAACCATCGCTTATTTCGACTTCAGGATCGGGTGTAGTGAGACATGTCGCAGTGCACACGCTTGCACGGGAACACACACACCCTGCGAGGAGGGCAGACGAGGGTTTGCATACTGTTTACCAACTGTTACGGCAGCCGGAGGCAGAGGGGGGAAAGACACTGTGTGTGCATAACCTCAGAACATGTGAGAGTGAAGATGTCAAAAATCATTCAGCTACCTCACAACTGGGCTAATGTGGTGAGAGAGAAAAAAACATCCCTCCTAAATTCCCTCACTGCCTCTCTCTTCTATGCTTTCTCCTCAACTCACCTTTCCTCCCCCTTTCATTCAGGAAGGGTTCTTTCCATAATAAAAGGAACCTGTGGAACTAATCCTTGCAAATCTCCTGTGCTTTCTGTCCTATACCTCCAGGCAACACAGCACACTGAAATCCTCCATTTGCATGCCTAAACTGCACTAACTGTGAATAAACCCTTTTAGCTGCTAATGTAATAACATCTCCATTTCAGGAAAGGAGCAGGGGGTTAGCCAGCCCTCAGAGATTCAAGCAAACGCACCCCTCTCCCTCCTCTCACCTACCCTCTCTCTTTTCCCCCTTCTCATCCTCCGCAGCACAATGGGCCTGGCATACAGATGCATCCAGCAAGCCCGCCTTATCAGCCACATCTAGTTAGGGTCAGCTTTGGAAATGGAAGTGAAGTCCGGATTACAAGCAGATAAGCAAGAACACACACACACTCGCAGAAGCAGCCCACCAGCCTCACTTGGCTGGATTGGGAGGATTAGAAGTGACGTTGAACAGGGATTTTAATTTTCATGTGTCTCTTTTCTTCTGAATAACGGCAGCTGGAAGATAAGAAAACAAGTGATAGCTCCACTAATTATATCTGAATCATAATTAATCTAAAAGCTCTTGTGATCTTTACAAGTCAGTAACTGTGTCCTTGTGTCAAAATTAAACACTGAATTTTGGGAAAGAGAAAATCCAGTTGTAGTGTTTGATGCCATTTTGCAGAATCTAATCGGCCACTGCCACTCTGCATTTCTTTGAGACAATCCCCCACAGAACCCAGTCCCTGTGTTTCATCTCCAAGTTAGGAACATTAACACTGATGGGCGGAACAGAGGCCACAAGACGGGCCCGCTTTACCACACGCTCTCAGAGTTACGTAGCATTATTTTCCACAGTCATATCAAGATGAGGGTCAGAATACATAACAAGCTCGGCGTTCCTCTGCCTCAGAGCAGGCAGCGAGAGATGCCAAGATATCACTTTAATTGTCCAATTACATGGAATATAGTTGTTCCAGCCCACCCTGAACTAGTCACTCCAAATTCTGTTTTTCTTTTCGGCTGTTGCAGTGATTCCTCGTTTTTTTTTTTCTTCTCCCCGTGAATTAGGGCTTGAACGGGAAACATTGCTCACGTTTCCCCCTCGGAGAGCTGGCGTTTACTACCTCACAGAGTTCACATGAATAATATTAACTTCAAAGAGAATTTCTTGGAAGCCATCTGATCAAGCTGTATCATACATTGCTGTGACATGCCTATAACGCATCCCTCCTCTCTCCATCTCACTCTCCCCCCCTCTCTCTTTCCTCTCATCCCTTTCTCCCACACACAAACGCACACTGTATACACTGACACGCCTAACATACATTGGTATTCTCCTTGTGTAAGCGGGAAGATCCAGTTACTTCAAAAGGACCCATTTCCATTACTACTACTACTACTACTACTTACTATACAGCACTGATAAGACACGGAGGCTGAATGCTGCCGCGGTGCACTCTGACTCAAATACACAAAGCAATATAACCTATATGTTGAAACATCTATCGCACAAATTGTTTGTAGCAAATGTATTCTGCTGACCCATTTTCTCTCCATTCATCCGGCTGAGCATTTTTACCTTTTTCATTCAAATTCGCTCGCAGGAGCCGCACAACAGCATCCATTCTCCATCCACCTGTTTCTAAATATTTCAGTGCAACAATAACGTGCATGCCTGTACATATGCATACGTACTGTACACAAATGCACACAAGGCTGAAACGCACACTGGCGGTGTATACGAGCGGAGTGATGGTGGAAAAAAATGATTATTCTTGATGTTTGATGACTAAATAAATAAACAGGCGCTACATGCAGAAGCGGGATGAGAAAGCACTGTGGGGGGAAACAGCTTGCAGCTCTGCCACTCATCCAACCGATCCACCAACCAACCAAATGCCAGGCGAGCCCCCCGAAAAAGCACACATGAAAAAGATGAACTTATTGAGGTCTCTATTTCCATGGCAACACAGAATAGTTTTGATGATGTTCCTTCCCAGTCGGCAGGCAGGGCTTGGCCGAATCACGGCACAGATTGGTGCTCCGTGGCTTGTTACTAAGGGCGGGTTTAAAAAACGTGCAGAGAGAGAGAGAGAGAGAGAGGGAGAGAGAGGGAGGGAGGCGCAGATGGTTGGAAGAATTGCCACTTTGAAGAAAACCCCAACCCACACTCACAACTGGGTTCTGCAATATTGATTTGAATGGATGGAAGGGAAGAAAACCTAGTGGCCTATGAATAAGTAAGTAATGGATAATATGGGCTAAATCAAAAGGCATTCAAACTGAATAGGATATGTGTTCTCAATGATGCAGAGGTCCAGTGCGTCTTTCTCTCTACATGAGGGCACAGCAAACTATGGTACTGAACAGGGCTGTCAAGCCTCCTCATGTCATGTCTCTAATATCCCGCTAGTAAAAAAAAGCACAGAATAGAGACAGAAGAGCAAAAGAGAAAAGATCCGAAATCTCTGCTGAATGACTCAATCTCATTTAAATGAACTAAAAGCTCTTTGCCCAAACCACTAACCAATGTGGGTATCACAGAGCACGTGCCACTACTACCAGTTATTAGATTGCTGCAATGACTGCTGGCTATTTTGTTGGGCTTTTAAAATCTTAATTACACATTTCTTCAGAGCACTTGAGAGGCCCCAGTTCTTTTTTGGATAAACAACACACAATCATCAGGGGTTTTAATTTACCCAGCAGGAGGACTTGTGCTAAATACCGTCTATTTGAGAGAAACTTCCATATCTCTCCCACTCTCCTCCTCTCTTTGTATAATCTCGCTCCTTCCTCCTTTCCCTGGGTAGAGAGCGGCAGTATATAAGCTGCAGGAAGTGGCATAAGAGATGCAGGGCCCCGCCAGGCCGCGGCGGGCTGGGATTCATGTTCAACATGACGACACTGCTGTTTAGACAGAGGCAGCTGAAGACGCCGGGGTTGATAGCATGGCATCATTTACACAAGCATGCCGTCCCTCTGTTATCTCCCCTTCCCTCACCTTTTCCGATGCCCCCCTCCCCCTCCTCCTCCCCTTTTTCACTTCGACCCCACAACCCTGAATCCCCCTAGCACACGGCGACATGGCAGACGGGCAGCCACGCAGACAGGTGACCGTAAACAATTAATCAACATGGTGACACCTCTACATCTGCCCGGGCCCCAACATGGGGAGGGGAGCTGTCAGCTAGCAAAACAAAGCAGCCCTCAACACACATATTAGCCTAACACACACACACAAAAACACACACACACACACACAATCATGTTGGTGAGTGTCTCAATAGCTCATAAAAAATGTCACTTGCAAAACGTAGAGGCTTGTAGATATAAAATATTTACCTAACACACTGGAAATGCTGTGATATTACATGGAGCTTTTAATAATTGATTTCTGACATCACCGCTGTTCCATGACCATGTCCTGAAAAACGTGGAGTTGGAAAAATGCTTGTGATCCACTGGGGTTGTCAGATCATCATTTTCTACACACTTTCCATCTAAAACCAAACACCAGTTATTGTCTTTTATTACTAGATAGTCGATTAAAAGGTCTGCCCACCTATGTTACACTCTTTGTCTGCACACAACAATGAAGGGGAATGAAATTTGATTCAAGGTTGATCTATTCAAACCAAATATGAATACAATCTATATTTCTTTCCAAAATATTGTCTACCCTTGACTCCTTTAATCTACAAAGGAAATGCATATATGGTAGAAATTTATTTGGTTTAAATATCCAACACTGTCTCCTCAAAACCTTGGAAAAATAAAGAAATTAAAATAAATGCATGGACTCAGCATTTAGTTTTATCCAGGGAATCATTCTTAGAAAGTTTGCATTTGCAGTAGCAAGGATGCACTTGACTGATCTTCCATCTTTTCTATAAATCAAAGCTTTCAAACAAACAAAATGTTCTGGTGGCACATCCCAAAATGCTTTCATTTTTAATTGATCCAACATGTGGATGTGGTCTCGCTCTGAGGATGTTTTTCCTGACACACCACCATTGTCTTAATCCAGCCACCCTGCCCCCCATGCCCTGAAATCATCCTGCAGGCCGTAGAGAAGAGAGCTGAGTGGCATATTCATATGAATGAGTTGAGCAAACAGGTGATGAATGTCAGAGCCGCTGGTGGCCTATTGTCGCCAGGGACAAGGACAATATGAGAGGGGAGATGGAGAGGTCAGCGCTGGGATGTCTGCTGCTAAAGTTTAAGCCACATGATTTGTGCCATCCATCAGCATTAGCACAATAAAATAGGGCAGCAGCTGCCCAGGCTGTGATGAATTTGCTTATGTGCACATGTGTAAGACTTCTCCTCACATTGACTTTACACACATCAGGATGTTTCCTGTCATGGCATTTAACGAGACTCTTAAAAGCACTTTGATGTTATTTCTGACTCATATTTTGCTGGCAGTATAATTTGAGTTGGATCTTGTTGACACTAAGATGCAGAAGGGTAGAGTGTGCCTGTGCACAAACACTCCTGGGGATTCTAATAACAATGCTGGGGTCCCGGGGAGCCACAGAGCTGCTAGAGCTGTCAGGCCTTTTGTTTCAGGGGACCACTCATTACATTACAATCCCAAAGATAAGGCTCCTTCAGGGGGTACAGGAGGCCACAGAGGAAGAGGAATTGTTCCTCACTCCATGGGCACCTTTCTGCCTTTGCAAACCCACAACGCCATGCTCCGAGGTGAGCGGCGTGTAGGCAAATGGCACGGCTCACCTGGTGAGGGGAGGAAGGGAGGAGAAAAGAAAAGGAGGAGATTGAGGAGGAGAAGAGAAAGGGGAAAAAAGAAGTAGGGTTTAGATTAACCTGCCATTTCCATGAAGGTAATCATTAAGCTGCCAGTGGGAAGCTTGTGGGATGAGAGCCAAAAGAAAAACCCAAAGCTCCCATTTGATTTGGTTTGCTCTTTAGAGAATGGCCATCAGTTTGAGGGGGAGGCGAAATGTACAGTGGGGGAGATGTTTATGATTGTTTGGGGGAGGTGGGGGGGGGGGGGGTTGTTTGGTGCACAAGTTTGACTGCATCTCACACATCAAATTGGAGTAAAGTGTAACATGTGAATGTTGTGACAAACGAGACACACATGAAAGAAAGCGGAAGCAGGTGAGAATTGGGAAGCGTGGGGAAAGCTTCCCTAGGGAGTGTGTGTGTGTTTAAATATACTCTGTCTGTGCCCGTGTGCGGAACATTTACTGATAATATAAAGTAATAACTAAATAATAATTAAAGCCCTGCTCATGTAATCAGTTTAAAATAATACCTCTGATATAACCCATGTAACGCTTTCAGGTTACATACTCTCACATTTCCCATGGAGACAAGGAGTGAAAGGTTATCAGAATGTGAAGAGCTAATCACCTGACCACACTAACCAACAGAGAGCTTGTCTTTTTGGCAGCTCTGCTAATATCAACCAGGAGTCAAAAAGAGACACATCTCTATTCTGCTTATTTGCTTTTCCAGATAGAATTTGATCGGAACATAATTTCTGCTTCGGTGTATGTTCAGCAGCACTTCCTTTGCCACTGAAGTAAGTGTTACAGCTTCGTACAGAGCTCATATCATAAAGAGGCAGATGAGATCATATAAAGAGATGGACTTAGATAACAGAGGCCGGGATTAAGCTGCTTCAGGCTACATACTCATGCGTTTTCATTCTAAAATGAGGTTTTAAAACACAAAGGAGTATTTAAGCTCTGTATCTGTAACAATCCACGTCCATACTAACACACCAGAAAATGTGCTTTACACGACCAGTCGCATAAACTGGGCATGTGCACATAGCTATGGGCACTCAATACACAGCCTCGGCCATCTAGTAGCACAGGGGTAGTCAAGAGTCGCCCCGAATGGACGTCGGGTGCATTACTTATAATAGTAGGTAAAACTTCATTGGTCAATAACGAGGGGGAGTCGCCGTAGTATCAGACTTTGGCTTTCCCTTGCTGGTGCGCAGGCGTAGTCCCAGCCTCTTGGTGCTGGAATCGAATGATGAGGAGCCGCTCCCAGTTTCTCCCCTCCTTTGTAGCATCAGGGCAAATCTTCACATTTCTGACAGTGTTTTGGTTTTGTGTTCTAAAAACAAGCCTTGACGGTGTTGTTGTAGATTGGAGTGAGGAATGTTGTGCTCCTGCTTTAACGGCTGTATGTTCTGTGTGTGTAAGCATGGACATTTTCTATCTGCCTTTCAGAACCTGAGGCAGCTGCTTGAATTCTTACTAGGGCATAGGTCACAGTTTCTTATGAGCACAGTGCATTCATGTATGTGTGATGTCGAATAAAGCTAAGGGAATACTGTAATATATAAAAGGTTAGGTATAAGAACAAGTTTAAGTACAGTGTATTGTATGCCACAAATTAAACACTAGCCACTTAGGAGTTATCCAGGGCTCAGACGTATAAATGAAGCATAAGTTTGCCCTTGAACTTCCACGTTACTTCACTTTCAACCCCCCAAGTCCTATTTTAAATGGGATCATTTCAGAGTGAATTCAGAGCTGGTCCAGCGAAATGTGTTTGTTTATTTGAACTAAGTCAAAGTGCAAGGAAATGTGGTAAACCGACGACAGACCTGTGCTTTAAACGCTGTCGTCATTAAGGTCTAAAAGACCAGACTATAATCAAAGAAACCAGCTTAGTGATCCCACTCGCTCAGAAAAACCTGACAACACTTTCATCACCTCGCTGCTTCTTTCTCTCTGTGCTCTTTTAATGTTCCACAAATGCCACCAATACCATGTTTTAAGCAAAGATTAAAAGATGACCATGGATTTTTTTTAATCTTTGATACTTCGCATCTGTTTCTAGGGTTCAGTGTGTGAGCTCTCTCTTGGTTGGAATAAAACAGACTACAAATGTGCCGAATGTTCAAAGTTTTTTTTTTTCTTTCATTATTTTCCTTATTCTATAATTCATAATGACTCCTTGAAAACTTGTTTTACGACTTGTATTACTTCCGTATCCACTCTCCCTAAAACGTTGATCCACCGAGGCACTGGATGGGAAATATTCTGACTCTAGATACAAACATACAAAGGTTAAATTTTGCATCTGCTCATTTTGAATTTCCGAATGTTGATCTAAGCTACGAGCCTTGAGGCAGCTTCTGTCCCTACTTGGGGAGAAGGCCTGGGGAAAGGGGGGGACTGCAGATAATGTCTGCAGCCTTATTCAGACCACAGACTATATAAAGATCGACGACGTACTCTTCCCCCTGTTGTACAAATATGAAGCCAAACATTCCCAGATAAAGGTGTCTCCATCTTGCGCCATTGATGTTATTTGGAGAAAGAGTGTGTGAAGTAGTTGTCATGGTGTGGAGCCAGGATATCAAGGTTACACCAATACATGAGCTTGACCAATCAGGAGCCAGTGTCAGCTGTCAATCATGATGTTTCAACCTCTTCACTTACCAAAATGTTTTAGGTTTTGAATGTATATCAATTTGATAACAAAAAATACATTAACATTACAGAAACCTTTTGCGAAAAATGTATTCAACATGCATTTTACTTTGGCACGTGTCCTTTCTGCCAACACTGAGGAGGCAGACTTGATGAGCTATACTGGAGGAAGGTACCAGGGGGCGATCCAGAGCATCTGGCTTCACTTTCAAGGAGCTGTCATGTTGTTCATCTTTATATAACTTCTGTGGGACATACCTAATATCAACATCCGCGATCCAACACAGGTGGACAGTTATATGAATGGATCTCACTTTTAACTGTTCAGAGGAAGAAATGTACTTTCCTGTGTCAATTCTGCAGAAATTGAAAGAAGAAAAGAGACAAAGGAGGCCGAGTCTAATACTTGGTGTACTTCCAGCGAACAAAATCACCCAAGATGTTCTATGGACTCGTACCATGTGTCCATGGGTTTTTCAAAAAATTTCAGTTGTTGTGGACAAATCCAGTTCAGGCAATTTGAGAACCAACTGAATGAGTGAGTATGAATGAGTATGTGCCTGTCTGATATTCTCAGATTTAGCCTAAGAAAACATTTGCCTTCACATTGCTAAAAGAATGTGCCCATTTGCATCCTAAACCACCTCTGAATGGGTGATAATACCTCATGCATCTCGAGTGCATTCACACCTGTACTTAAAGCTGTCTACTTGGGACCAAATCACCCACGACGCATGTTAATACCCTGCATGAAAAGGAACCATGATTCACCGGCAGCAGTGCTGGCCAGCCACGATTCTCTCTCTATGTTTGCTCTTCTTGTGTTATCATTTAAATTGTCTAATTATCAATACAGAAATAATTGCTCCTCCTCCGAGCACAGTGACCGCCGAGGTTTGTGCACGCGCGTGAGCAGGGCACACGCGTGAATCCATGTTTGTGTGCAAATCAAAGTTTTCACCCTGACAATCACAGCTTTAATTAAATTAAAGCAAAGGTGTTAAAGCTGTTGATTGTCAGTCTGAACGGGCGACAGGCACATAATACAATGCATATCAATGCAGTCATGAGTGACTGCAGGCCCCCAGGTGTCAGCCAAATGAGTGTGAATATTCAGCTTTTTCCCCTCCACTTAACTCTCATTTCACTCTGATGACATTTTATTAGCCCTCCCTTGGCAGTGCTGGCAGGTAAGCTGTATCCAAAGAAAACAGATTATTTGCACGGTTCATTGTATCAAACACAAAAAAAAAAATGTGAACACAAAACAAAACCCGTCTGTGCTGGTTTGGACACTTGCTCTTTTAGGTTTTTCACTTCATACGTTTAAAGAAAATACACAGATCCAAATGAGATGGGTCTATAAAACAGCATTTTTATCACTGATAGCAGCGATGGCTCTTTTTTAAGTTTCAGGCCTAAATGAGGACACTTTCCTCCCTCCGTCCCTCATGCAGCCGTCCATGCTCGGCACACGCTCTTCATGTCAGGCCAGATCGGAACTCGCTTATGGCCGCTCCCTTCCTCGGGCCGACCTATTCTTTCGTCTGAGCTGGATATCGATTCAAACGAAAACAAGTTGCCAATCCAAATAAACACCATGTCAAGGAGTCATCCGAGCAGACAGAAATATCTGCCCAGCATGATACCATAGGGCAGAAAACCGCAGGGACACTGGTGCTCCTGACCTCACAGGGGGTCCGCAGGGGCTGGAGAGGTGCATGTGTGTGTGTGGACGTATGCGTACGCTCACATGTGCATGGGTGCACATGTGAGCATCTAATCATGTGTGGGCTTGTGACTCTATTCGAGACATTTATCTGGTCAATAAGTGCTATCACTGTTATTGCAGCCTCTGCACTGTACTATAAGCAATTGTGAAAAGGCTCTAATATAGATTCACTCCAGTAGAACGACCACTTATCAACTTCTCCCTGTAGCATAATATGAGGAGGCTGATGGTCGATGGTCATGACTGCAACGTGCTACAGGCATGTCTATTTGTGTAGTTATTTGTGTTTTTATCCGGGTTTGTTCGTTTATTTGTTAGCAGGTTTGCCCACAGCATTACTATTGAAAACTACTATTTCCACCACGCAGATGCAGATTATGGTATTTTTCCCTTTTTTCTTCAACAATACTTTATGACAAATAAATGATTTAGGTTGTCTTCCTTTTGTCTTTTATATTTCTAGAACTAGACAATCATAAGTAGGATTGTCAGGCTTTGGTGAAGGTAAATGCACACCACTGAGTACCATTCTAATTTCTCAAATGCAACAATCACAACATGTTTGTAGTAGCCAGGATGCTAGTGTTTGACCTCTTGAAATTCATGTCATGGAACTTGCACTTGTATACTGCTGGCTTGTTTTTCCCATTTATATTTTTGGATAGTCGTGTGGCCTCCATTGTGGTCACTGATAAACTTTTTCTGACGTGCTACATTTTGCTCCATCTTCAAAAGACCTGCACAAAGAATATGGACGCTCATGGTTGGGTTTGTGCAGCAAAAGCACTTGAGAGTAAGTAAAAGATCCTGGTTCATGGAACAAATCTTTCTATTACCATTATCTTTCTCCAACCAAGTGCTGTGGGTGCTGATACATACCACCATGTTTTAATTACTGCTGGCTGATGCTGTATTGAAATAGCACACAGCAATATAGATTTTTATTGGTGTGCGATTGTCAAGTAAATGTTTCTTTGTCCAGCACATGATGATAATACATCACGTTTACAAAAGACCATTCAAAGCAGTGCTGGGTGAAGCAAAAACCAAATCACACAGTTCACAGTGAATAGTTCTTTAACATTACTTCAATAATACAGTCCTTCAATTCCACTGGATTAAATCATACAGGTACATACATGGCTCCTTCATAGTCAGTGCAGCTTTTAACAAAAACAGCAAACATGAAAAATCAGTTCAACTGTAAACCAACGCTGCCATAAACCCACAAAATGTCTCGATCATACACATCACATGCATGCTCACGTGCATTGTGAAGGAACGTGTGGCTTTGGCCAATCAAATGCGCACATTTTCCCTGATCATTTAATGCAACGATTTGAACGAAGTTGTAGCCATTTCTAGTTTTTTTTTAAGTATTGATGCTGTAATTAGGACACTTTGCTGAATATTCTAAATCAGGGGTATTCAAAGTCTGAGACCATGGACGTCCTCTGACAGATAAAGCTGGACTAGGATGCAAACTCACTTAAATTTACTTGCTTAGTTCCTGGGATATGATTATATTATTTAATCTCATAGACACTTGAGCCAATATCTTTAAGATATTTTGTGAGTGGGCAGATTTGATTGTTAGTTCACAACTTTTCTTCATTATGTTAAAAGACCACGAAGGAGAGACGGCTATACGTTTCCTACAAGGCCTTTGGAAACAGTGTGTAACAAAATAATCCAAACCCAAAGGTCTACTTAGTTTTGTCAGAGCTTCGACTTTACATCATTCTGCTACATGAGATTACAGTTATTATTGGTCAGCGTTGACGGCAGGGCAGACTGTTAGGGAAGATTCAAGCATTCAATGTTAACAAGTAATTTCAGAGAACAGGATGTAGGAACCCCCTTTGGTGCAGCATAAAATAAAATTCTGAATGTCTATGCAGGCCTCAAAGTGGACCCTCCTTGAGGGCAACAATTGGACGCCAACAGTCACTTCCTGTGCTTCCCATTTGAGTAATGATGATTTGGGGGTTAGGACACAAGGAAGCTCCCTAAAGGAACGTTAGGAACCTGTGACCTCTACTTGTGTCCCAATGTGGTCCCTCAGGGCCCCATGGAGCAGGAGGCCCACAATAATCGGTTGGACCCCACTGAGCGGGAGCATAGCCACAGCGCACCAGGGTCAGAAAGAAGGACATGCAGAGCTAGCGGTCCACAGGGCAAAGGGGAATGTGCGGGGGGTGAGTGCCAAGGCTCTCGTGGTGTTTTTAAGGTCATGCTAATTGCCAGAGATGTACAGCATGCCTTCGGTTAGCCCCGGTTCAGCCGAGGAGGAGGAGGTGAAGGATGGGGGTTGAGAAGGTGGTGATACAGGTGTGGACCTTTAATTAAATACCACCGCAAAGGTTAATGCGTAGAACCAGGAACTGCAGCCACCGTTAAGTGGAGGACATTTAAACATAGCCGAGAATAAGCCCCACACTGTGAACGTGTCTGTTCAGGTATACGAGTATGTATGAGTGAAACCGGGGATGGAAGAGAAGGTGAAGACTTAAAAAATAAGACAATTCAATTCATTTCTCGTTGCAGGTGCAAGAAAGTGAGTTACAGATATCGCAAAGGCGCTGCAAGCACAGAAATAGAACAAGGCTCATTCGGCGAGGACCAACTAGTTGAAGAAGATATGAAGAGCAGTAAAATTAAAAAGCACATAACTCATCATCAGTGGTACGTGTGAACTCTGGCATCTGCAGGGTGACACAATATATAGTGGAGGCTATATTAAGAGTCATCGTCACTCCATGAATACCCTTAAAGACTGTGTGTGAGTGTGTGTGTGTGTGTGAGTGTGTGTGTGACCCCTGATAATTAGTACCATCTGCCACATTAGAACACCTCTGGAGAGACAGGTTATCATCACAGAGGCAAGACGGACAACTTGACGTGAATGTCCCCGCCAGCAGCTCAACATAGATGGATGGAGAAATGGACTAAATGAGAGAGGAAGCAAGAGGGAACGACCACTAAATCGCTTAATTATCTTCAATTATTTCCCTTTATTTATACAATTAAAATACGTCTCACATGTGTAACAGAGACACACAGACATAAACATGCTGTAAGGGGTTCACAGCTGTATGCGGAGTGCTCCAAAATTCAAATTACTTCAAAAAGGAAGATGTCTGACCCCTATTATAATTTTGGCTCCAAATCAGCTGCAGAATTAACCACACAAACATAGCCACACACATAACTTGTTCCTCAGAGTCATCAACAGGAAACTGCAGACCGGAAAAAAAGAGCTTAGGGACCATCTCAGCAGAAGAAAAAAGGAAAAAAAAGATATTCACAAAGCCAACAAATACACACAGCACAAATCCACCAATTCAAACGTGTCCTCCTCAGAGAGACAGGCCGCTCTTTTTGATCTCGCATCTCAAATTAGAAAAAACACACAACTTATTGTCTTGATGCCGCAGCTTGTATGAAAAATTGCACCCACGTGAACAGAGCGATGTCAGATCTCTCTGCGGTGCGCCAGCCCGCAGTGCATGATGGGCCCGGGACGAGGCCGCGGACGGTGGCCAAACCAGTGGTTTTGGTTACTCCAACTACCCAAACATGCTATTAAGCTTTCACTCAAAGCTCTAATTGGGTATTCATGTGGTGTTTTGTTTGTTTATCACCGTGTTACCACTGCACGTCGTGGTTCAACACATCTCATTTTCATCCTCGACATGAAAGCCAGAGACAGTGGAATTTGTGCACTGTATTTCAGCCACAAACATAATCTCAGTTAACACAAGCCTGGTCTCAGTTCTCTTTCGCTTTGAATTACCACCCGCAGTGGTTTTGTTGTCTCAACCCCCCCCCCCCCCTCCCTATTTTGTTCAATAATATATTCTGCCTTTAAAATTCCCTCATAATATATACCTTTCTGCATGCAGAGGAGTGAGAGGGAAGATGGCTCACCAGTCTTTTGGAATGAGTGGGCAGCAGCGGTGGGTTTAGTGTGTCGTGACGTGGTCAGAGTTTGAGCAGGATTTTTTAGACATTATGATCAACATGGGCCCTCTTGGGTCGTCAATATTCAATCGCTCCATTAAAACCGCACTGGACATAACAACATCCATCTGTGTTCATGTCAAATTTCTCCTTTACTTAAGAAAACCTTGCCCACTTTTCTCCCAACAGGCGAGTGCACCCATGTCTCCCTGAAAACTAAAAGCTGATTTAGGGACCCCTTGTTAAAAATAGCTAATTTTTACTCTATATCTGTGTTGACATTCCATATCCCATGTTGCACTACCCCTTCCCTTTGCTGCTTCGTCATCCCCACTGTTCCCTTTTTGCCACGGCCATGTTCTTCGGCTGTTTCCAGGGTTTTGAGTTTGGGGTATGTCTAAGCCGCTGTCCGGCTGAGAGCTGAATCTGGCCTCTTTCAGACTCACAGCTTGCGCTCGCCTCTATACTCCTCCTCCTCCTCCTCCTTCTCTTCCCGCAACCTCCTACTTCTCCTTAGCTTCCATGTTGTGGCAGCCACAAGAGGCTTTTGGGAGTGGGCCAATCCCTGCGACCACTGCCGCCATTTTCCCAGCCGCAGAACACAATGTCCATCGTACATTCTGTACGTTTCCAATAGTGACTTCCACTGCACTCTACAAATGGATTCTTCTTGTTTTGGGTTTTGATCATCAATTCTGCCGCTGCTGCAGACAACACGATGGTGGAAAGAAAAACGTTACTATCCTCAGAATCTTTTTATTACTTCCACCAAGAAGGTTGTGTTTTCACTGGAGTCCATTCGTTTGTCTGTTGGTTGGTTGGTTTTTCAGCAGGATTTTGCTAAATCTACTTAACAGATTCCTACAAAACTTGTGTGCAAGGACAGGAGACGGGCCAAAAAGGGAACCTATTCAATTTTGGTGCTGATCCTGACAAATACAGAAATGTATTTTTACTTCTTACTTTAACATTGGAAGATGATTTTTAATATTTTCAATTATGCATTTTGGTAGCAGATTTATACGTGGTTTCATGAGGTGTATCTGCTCTACTGTGAGTCATTCTAGTTATATTCTGTTCTGAAAATGATCATGAAGAGATTACTACACGACCCATTTCCCAATTATACACAATATAACAAACAAAATGTTCTGTGTAATCTTCAAAAGAGTTATTGTATTGACTTGTTCTCTGATCTCAGCTGATTCAGGTAATAGACTTTTTCCACGAGGAGGACGCTCCTGCTCTGTTTTCTATTAATCCCTGCCAAAAAAATGACATCAACACTGCTGACGATACACAGCTAAGTCACTCTCAGACACGCAGCTCTTTATGTTAATCTGATCACTATTTAGCAAGTATGAGATGAGTGCTGTCACATTAACATAACATCCTGTCGCTCAATGCCTGCCCCTGTCAGCAACCCTGCGCCGTGGAAATGATGTTTCTATACAAATAAACTCCAAAAAGCGAATATGTTTTCTTGGGTAATGGAAGTGAAATCACCAGGATGTGGTTGGGGTGGATGGTGGCCGTACATGGTGCGCAAAAGTCATATCAGAGACGGGGTTTCACACCTAAATTCCCATCTGTGGTCATTTTTTTTACTGATTTAATATAAATAAACACGTTGCCTCTGAAATCCCTGTGAAGTTTTCTCTTCATTAAATGAAGGTGTGAGTAGATTCACTGGGAGGAGAGGGGGCATCTGTCAATATACCCTACAACAGCCTTAAATTAAGGCTTCAACAGCGAATGAAGTTTTAAAACTCATCACTAATGCAGCTTGTAAAAGCCGAGACCAGGATTCTTCCTCGCTATCATAACATTTTCAATTCCCTGCTGTTCTTTCTCACCGCTCCCCGCTTCCTCCCGTGCTCAAGGTGCCAAAACCTGTTCAAGCACACGTCTCTCTCTCCGTAAACGTGCTGTCACGTCTGTAGAAAGCCTGAGGAACGGTAAGTCACCTATGTCTGAATGTCAGAAAGCCAGCGCTTTAAAAAGATGGGTGGTGCCAGCAGTGTTAATATGGGCCTACTACATGTCTGAGGAGGGCTACGTTGACATTGACGAGCGTCTTGGCAAGAACCTTGTGTCACTGCGGTTTTTGAGATCTGAACTTCTGAGCAGAAAAGGAACAGCTTTTAAGTGAAAAGTAAAAGATATCCTGAACTCATTTTCACTCACTTAGCCACCTCGCTACACATCGAGCTTTGCGGCTGCCGCTACCTGTTTGAAAGTCGCTGCCGTGACTTATTACCTGTTTGATTATCTTTATTTTTCTGTTATTGAATTTGCTGAAAGCACACACACACATGTGAGCTGAACAGCGGGAGCAGATGTGCAACATGGCATTGGGGGGAGGAGGAGGGCTGCTCGATCTCACATATATCACAAAAGATGCTAACACGACAAAAAAAAAAATTGTCAACGATAAGTGTGAAAGCAATGTGTTTTACTACATCTAGAAAGAACTAGGGGAGCCTTTTAATGGTTACACACTCATCTCTTTTCCACACTGATCTCAACTGCTGTTTCCTCCCAATTAACAGAGTTTTTATGGTGCAGAGGAGGCCTCTTGTCGGTTACTCCACACATGGATCGACTTAGTTCTCCAAGAAACTCGGCTGCCTTTCCACAGAGTCACACAAACATCCCACTGCAAGAATATCTGATGTGCCAGAAAGTGTCTGCTGGTCATCGTATAGCCCCTCCTAGCTACTGTCATTGTTTATACATGCAGATTGAAGATGCAGCATTCAGCTGCTCTGTGCTGGCACCCTGGGCAGAATGGTATAATTAAGTGAATTGACTAAAAGGGATGCAATGAATATCCCAACACAGTGTCAGGTCAGGTCTGCTCACAAATTAAAGCCAGGGGCCAAAGAGGGTAAACATGAATTTATCTGAGGTGGGGAAGCAGAGGAATGTATTCAGCACTATGTTTCACTAATTATATTTATTCTTGGATGGTATGGAATAATTTGATTGGATTGAAATCCGTCGAAGAAAATAAAAATCATGCCTTGTTTCTTAAAATACAAGTGTGTTATGTTTCATGATGTTTCTGGCAGAAAATATAAATTACAGTGTAATCTACACCTTAATGTATGTATTCAGATGCAGTTCATTAGGAGAAACGTGTAACGAGCATTGTATAATCTCTCGCTTTCTTCTCACACTCGGCAATCTGTGCGCCAACATACATAAACACGACAATTATAATTTAGAAAACAAATACCACTTACAGCCTCTCAGTTGCGCACACAAACACAAACACACGTATACCTGAGGAGCATGTGGTGGTGAAACTGGAAGCTAATTAAATGACATACAACAGCACACAGGGGAGGCATATTCAGGGAATCCTATCACCAACTTCATCAGAACAGCAGAGGGATAAAGTACACACGCTTTATACGCCCCTTGTTATCAACTAGTTTGTTTTTCCACCAAGTGCGGCTATGGTAAAAAAGAGCTTCTTCTTTAAATCTATGTTTACTCTGAAGAATTGATTCTTCATCGTATACGGCTATGACACATTATGGAAGAAGAAAACACGGACAGGCAGGTTTGGGTAACATGAGTTATGTGGAATGTGATATCTATTTAAAATCACGGTGAAACACCCAATAGGTGTTGTGATATTTTAGTGGTATAAAGACCCACATTGCCATGACTAGAGTCCTGTTGCAAGTATATATAAAATTTGTTTGCTTTCCTATATATTATTGAAATTTCTAATAATTGAAGTAAAGTTAATATCTTGCGAGCAATAACTCAATGACCTAATTATGAGAAATAAACTCCTCATTGAACTTTATTAACACTAATGCAAGATAGGAATTGTGTTCGATGGCTTTTAATTCAGCATGAAAAGCCCCAAACTGTAGTGTTTGGACAAAAATTAAACAAAACCTCATATAAAGCATGAAAAAAGTGGTATCTCGCTTTCTTTAGAATTCTCAAATTAAACTCAGTGCAATCCACTATATCAAATCAGTACACCAGGGTTGGCATGAAAAATGCGATTAGCCTGTAGATGTAGAGCGCATGCTAACCACACACAACCTCACAGTCACTAACTGGATAAAATGAGCCAACACTGCATCACGTTGTGGAGTGGGACTGATAATGACCCCTTTTGTGGACATGAAGTGCTGCTCCATCTGTGGCTGCATGGAGACAATAGAGGAGCAACCCCAACCTGCTCTAAAAATCCTCACCCTGCAAGAAAACACATTTGCATTGCGCTCTCGCTGATGCCTTTGTATAGTGATGTAAATACTCTTTTGCCTTGACATGAATTGAAATCCAACAACAGGCAAATTGTCCAATTCCAGTGCTCTTACACTTTAGCATTAAAAACAAGACATCTGCATTAGAAATGCGTCGGCATCCTCAAGAACCACTTGAAGCACTTGGAGGTTGCAGTCTATTGTCGAAGCCAATGCGATTCCCCATATTCAGCCTGGCCCAATAGTTCAGTGGGGAGGTGTTGAAATGTGACTTGATATATTGCGCATCTCCATCCTAGACTTGTGAGCCCCCATACTGTAAGTGTCCCATTAACAGTTCCTCCAGGAGATGGGTGCGATTGACTCTCAAAAGCTTTCCTTTGTGTTTCCAATGCACAGCACTATTGATAGCTTAGCCAGAGAGCGAGGCAATTAAAACAATCAGGCACTCGTATGAAATTAGGAAATGGAAGAAACGGTGTGATAAAGGAAGCAAATGCAACATCCTCGTCACAATCCCCCCCCCAAAAAACAGAAATGCAATCAGACAGGATATGGAAAAGAATGGATCTGTTTTTGAGCACGCACGCTCAGGTCTGACCAGAAGGTTGTTGTTTATAACGTTAAACTGAGGAGGCTGGGAGCAAGTCTATTGTGCGTCAGGCATGCCTCTTATTGGTGAACAGAGCCCCTGCATGTCAAGCAGAGGTGGGGCACTGTCCCTGGAGTCCACTATCACAGCAGGTTAACCTGGCACTGCTTTTCTAAGGACTGATTGCCAGGCCCCCTGCAGCTCGAGGTAAACCGACAATTTTCCATCAGCAGGGAATGTGGCTTTATTAGTAAAAGTAGGGAGGAGGAGGAGGAGAGGGCGGTGTATTTTCCTTTAGATAAGAAAATAGAATACAACTGATAATAAGGCATCCAAAACTTAAACACAGATTTCATGTTTTGAAGATTTTACTTTACAAATAAGCTCCGGGAAATCTGTCAGAGTTTAAAACTGTAAAAGACGCGTCTGCATCTTAATTTAATGTGACGCCGCATGGATCTCATCATGCGCAGACTTTCTGACAGGACGGAAAACATTCACCTGAATAAAAAAAAGGAACTGCAGCCCTTCTATCAAATGAGACAGTCGCTGCGAACAGGAAATCGATATCATCCCAGTGTGAATTCAGAAAGGCCAACTCCTCTAAAGAAATAATATTTCTTAACAAAACATGAGTAAATCTACAAACAAACACAGACTAGCGAAAAAGAAAAGGAGGGAGAAAAAAAACACAACTTGGAGGGCAAACATGCGGTGCCGTATGGTTTTCAAGGTCTCCATTTGTTTTTCCGTGTTCCACTGTCAGGTGCAGGGAGAGGGGAGAGCGGCGGAGAGAATGGCGAGCCGTAGAGGGTTAAAAGGCCATGGCTGGGATTATAGCACAAGTAAGGACCCCATACTGTGGCTTGACATGCCTACCAGCTTACAGTGCATTTTTCTCTGACAATGCAGGGTCACACACGGTCAGAAAGCATGAAATGTTTTCACACACATGTTGAAAGACAAGCGAAACGCTCAATGTTAAAGAGCCCAAAGGTTATTTGATAACATTATGTGTTTTAATTAGAAATTCGTGTTATAAGGTCAAAATCGAATTCAAGGCCGTTTAAGTCACTCTGAGCTTGCGGCATTTGACCTGTGAGGTCACGCTCAACCATTGGCTGGAAAGTTTATCCCTGAACGTGCGTGACGTTCTGCGCTTTGATTCAGATAAATCTAAATTCCAGTCGTCCACTATGTGCATAAATAATCATGAATCATGGAACCATTGGCTGTTCAGGGCCTTTAAATTTATTCCGGAAGAAAACCTATATGTACATAGCCCATTACTCTCCCTTCACCATTAATGAGAGGCCACTGTGCAAGAGGACATAGCGAGGGCCGGGTGGTAGTTACTGATCAGCATGGGAGCGAGCTAATCCTGCCGCTGATGAACTCATCTGTCTGTCCGTCCACTCCACCCCAAACATGTGCTAACACGCCATAATCGTCATAATTCTGCTTGTGCCCTGGGCTCTGCCACCTCAGCCACCTGATTAGGGCCAGAGTCCCAACGGTATCAGTGTTAAAGCTTTGGTAATTCCACCCTTAGCTTCACACCAGCCTGTCTATAGCTTTTCCATTAAATATGTTATATCTTAGGCAGCGCGGGAGGCATGTGTTAAAGCACAAGGAGGGGAGCGGGGCTAGTATTGTTGGTGGAACTCTTTGTGACAAAAACGAGGATGCGTCTCTGCGTGTCATCTACCGTGCTCCCTGATGCGGCGTTGGATTTTCTTTTATCAACAGCCAGCAATGACACTTTCCAAACATTTAACACTTGGGGGAATTTCTCATTCAATCTGAGTGCGTTTAAACTGCAAACTGTTTACCCTCCTCCCAATCGTATGTGTTTTTTTTTCCCCCAGCCGCGAACATGTCTGTCATGAATACCACTCTTTTCATGTGATTCCCCATCCTCCTGCTTCACTGTAAGCTGCTGTCAGCAGTGTGTCTGATTTATTTCTCAAGTGTTGGTGGGACAGAGGCTCCCGCATGGCACTCCTGGACCAGGAAGAGGGGGAGATCCAGAGGGGCAAGGCAAACCACCCCCCCCCCCCCCTTCCCTCGACTCAGGAGACGCTAGGTGGGAAATAAACTTAGCCAACACTCCTGAAACGGGGCACCACACACCCATCAACGCCTCCTTTGCAGGCGAGCGGAGGAAAGAAAGGGTGGGGGGTGTCAGTCTGCAGAAGAGCTGCACGTGAGGTGGTTTTTGGAGTCATGTTTATATTCATGTTCCGCGAGACAAATATGGATTCCTCAAAAAAAACACATACACAGAGCTGACATCGAGAAGAGTGAAAGCACGCTGACAAACGTGTGGTAGCCTGACACTCCTTAGACGTCTTATGACGGTGTGCACGCATGCAGACACACACGCACACACACACCACTATCCATCTCTTTTTTTGACCTCCAGTCTCTGGCCTTTCTCAGCTTCTGAAGTCAATCACAACTTCTGCTGTTACTGGAGTTACTTGTTTACACTTACAAGAACTAAAGAAACCGGATCCTGTGAAAATATCACTTGTTACTTTTCTGTTTTGAGAAAAGATGCAAGAATATGGCAGCTTTTATCATCATGACCTTGATTTTCCTGAGGGCCCCTATTGACGTAGGTGGATTTGACATGTGAATAGCAGGGATTAAACAGGAGGCGGCTGCAGCAAAAGCTCAAGACTATTGATATATATATAAATCACAGCACTGGGCCGCTCCGTCAGTGACAAATTGATTCACTCAAAGAGAGAGAGAGGTATCGCAGGTTGTTCCTTCCTGCGGCTGTGCTCTGCTCCCAGGCGACCACATGTACCTTATATATCTCTCTCTCTCTCTCTCTCTCTCAGGTTTTCAACTGATCTAACCGTGCAATAATCCTTTTCTATCTGTGCAATTTAAATATCATACATGTTGTTTACATTGTAGATATTCCTATCTTTTATAGTTCCTTGTGTTTCTATTGTTTTGACTTACTATTGCCTTTACTGAGTGTTTATTCCACTATTCCCTTTTTGCCGCTGTAACACGGTACATTTCCCCATAGTGGGACTAATAAAGGACTATCTCAGGGATTCAATAAATTGATTTTAAATGCTGGTGTTCATTTTACAGGGATACTAACTTGGAGAGTGTTACACAGTGGTGAACACTGCCACAATCCGTTACTGACAAATAAATCAATCCTGTCAATGACGAATATACAAAAACACCCAGAATGTAACAGGACCAGGGTGGACGGGGCATTGACATGTCAAATGCTAAATCACTGCCTGTCAATACATTCACTGACCAGAAAGGTCTCTCACTGTCAAGGGACTGTGAGGTATAAGGGGAAGAGGAGAAAAAAAAGAAAAAACTGAAGGTGAAAGTCAATCAAATTAGCTCCTTCCGGCCCACTACACTCGAGAAGTGGAGGTAAGCAAGCAGAGGCTCTTCTGAGAGAACTGACAATGTCTGTGGGGTGCAATCCCAGCGGCACCCTGCGGAGAGAGGCTGGCACTGGTAAACCTCGAGGAAAACGCCTGACTCCTTCACGTTTTCGATGAAATTAAACAATATTCACTGTATGTTTAACAAAAATGCAATCAATAGTCTATATCAGTGCTGTGACCAAATGCTGCTTCTGATTGAAATGCTGTAAAAAAAAAAAAAAGAAGTGAGCTGCTGATTTGCATGTGACAAAATCAGCACCAGTGTGTTATTTGTTTTTCTCCTCCGGTGAATGGAACCCTCTGGAGGGAAGCAGACAGTGAAAATGTTGTTAAGATCAGAGTGATAATGACTTACTG